>JAAONU010000016.1:22908770-24108770 GCA_012932295.1 Cyclina sinensis
TTTTTCCATATTTGGACTCTGTGACCTAGTTTGTGACTCCAGATGACCCATATTCGAACTTGATCTAGAAATCCTCAAGGCAACTTTTCTGACAAATTTCCAGATTATTTGGGCTGAAAATGTAACCTCTAGAGTGTTAACAAGGTTTTTCCATATTTGGGCTCTGTGACCTAGTTTTTGACCCAAGATGACCCATACTCCAACTTGAGCTAGAAATCATCAAGAAAACCTGTCTGACAAATTTTCAGGATATTTGGACTGAAAATGTAACCTCTGGAGTGTTAAAAAGTTTTTTACATATTTGAACCATGTGACCTAGTTTTTGATCCCAGATGACCCATATCCAAATCTGAGCTAGAAATCTTTGAAACAATCTTTCTGACAAATTTCAAGGACATTTGGACTAAAAATGTAACCTCTAGAGGATTAACAAGGTTTTTCTACTTTCGGGCTCTGTGACCTAGTTTTTGACCCCAGAAAACCTATACTCAAAACTAAGCTAGAAATCATCGATAGAACCTTTCTGACAAATTTCCAGGTTATTTGGACTGAAAATATTAACCTTTAGAATGTTAACAAGGTTTTTCCATATTTGGACTCTGTGACCTAGTTTGTGACTCCAGATGACCCATATTCGAACTTGATCTAGAAATCCTCAAGGCAACTTTTCTGACAAATTTCCAGATTATTTGGGCTGAAAATGTAACCTCTAGAGTGTTAACAAGGTTTTTCCATATTTGGGCTCCGTGACCTAGTTTTTGACCCCAGATGACCCATATTTAAACTTGACCTAGAAATTGTCAAAGCAACCTTTCTGACAAATTTCCAGATTATTTGGGCTGAAAATGTAACCTCTGAAGTGTTAACAAGGTTTTTCCATATTTGGGCTCTGTGACCTAGTTTTTGACCCCAGATGACCCATATTTGAACTTGACCTAGAAATTGCCAAAACAACCTTTTTGACAAAATTCCAGATTATTTGGGCTGAAAATGTAACCTCTAGTGTGTTAACAAGATTTTTCTATTTTTGGGCTCCGTGACCTAGTTTTTGAACCCAGATTACCCATATTTGAACTTGAGCTAGAAATCATCAATAGAACCTTTCTGACAAATTTCTAGGATATTTGGACTGAAAAAGTAGCCTCTAGAGTGTTAACAAGGTTTTTCTATATTTGGGCTCTGTGACCTAGTTTTCCAACCCTGATAACCCATGTTCGAACTCGTCCGAGATATCAATGAGACAAACATCCTGTGCAAGTTTCATGACAATTGAGGCAAAAATGTGACCACTAGAGTGTTAACGAACTAATTGTGGACGGACGGACGGACGGACGGACGACGGACAAAAGGTGATCAGAAAAGCTCACTCTGTCACTACGTGACAGGTGAGCTAAAAATGCCATAAAGAAATTTTGCTCTTTTTTGTAGTTCCTTGTCTAAAAGCTTAGAATAACATTGCCAATGCTTTGATTTTTAAACCTTTTGCCTTTGGAATTAAGCATTCAATGAATGTGTTAAGACATTTATTTGCATGACTTATTTACAAAATATAATCAATATCCATAGTAAATTGTAACTAGAGTCGTGATTGGTTGACCTTTTCAGCTCACTGCTGTAACTTCTCTATTAGGGCGGAGCTTATCAAATGCCAATTGGTTAGAAATCGATTGCATCATGTTGTTTATTCAAGTGGGTTGTTTATTTGAGCAGTTTTCCAAGATTTATGACTGTCAAAATTAGAGTTGTCCGGGACAAAACTTTAGTAGACAGTCAGGTGTCCGAGAGCAAGTTTAGAGTTGTCCCGGACGTCGGACTATAGAATAGAGCCCTGTACATATAAGGAAAACCAGCCCCCGAGGTGGAGCCAATTTTGGCACTTGAGGTATAATTAAAACAACTTTGGTAGAGGACCTATAGATGATGTCATATACCAAATATCAAAGCTCTAGTCTTTGTCATTTCAGAGAAAAAGATTTTTTAAGTTTTTACTATATACATATAAGGAAAACCTATGACCCCCTGGGGCGGGGTCAATTTTGAGGCTAGGGGCATAATTTGAACAATTTTGATACAGGACCTATAGATGATATCATATACAAAATATCAAATCTCTAGCCTTTGTCATTTCAGAGGAGAAAATTTTTTAAAGTTTTTTACTATAAACATATAAGGAAAACCTGACCCCCCTGGGGCGGGGCCAATTTTGGCACTATGGGCATAATTTGAACAACTCTGGTAGAGGACGTAAAGATGATGTCATATAACAAATATCAAAGCTCTAGCCTTTGTCATTTCAGAAGAGAAAAGAAAATCATCCAGAGTTTTAATAGGCATCTCTTCCATGTAAGATATATAACTTTTCAAAATGTCACTCTAAAATCTGTTGTGAATTTGTTTTATAGCTTTTTTAATGTAAAGTTTCCCAAAGTTAAAAAATTTTTGTACATTTATTGTGGAATTAAGCAATACAAAGCACTTCCCTGTGGCAATTGTTATTTTCTTTAGCCATGAAAATTTCATACTTTTTTCATATACATATATATTTATCATTTTAAGACCTTCTTCTTCAAAATTCTGAAATGCAACAGAGCTTTTGATTTTATAAGGCCCATTCCAAATAAAATCATAAAACAACTTATTTAAATTATCCGTATATGATTTAGTTGGTGTTGGTAAAGTAATAAATAAATGTGTAAAAAGTGGAAGAATTAGGGATTTTACTATAGTAACTCTCCCAATAACAGTTAAAATTCTTCTATTCCACTGAGTCATACAACTTTTTGCATTTTTTAGTTTTTTTCTCAAAATTTAGTGGTTCCATTTTATCTAAATCTACATCAAAAATGATACCAAGTAATTTGAATTGTGTTATTCCCCAAGTCAGTTTATATTTAGTTTTTATAGATCTGGTACTATATTTCATTGCACCAATCCATATAATGTTAGTTTTATCATAATTTATTTTTAAACCAGAATAAAAAGCAAATTCATTTAACAAGAGGGCCATGATGGCCCTGGATCGCTCACCTGAGTACTTTGGCTGTAGGTTTGCTGTTAAGCAGTATTTCATTTTTTAATTGAAAATATATAAGTGCCTACAAACTAAATATGTAAAATATCAGTCAATAAATAAAGGCTCTATGACAGAAAGTAGAAATATCTATTATAAGCTATGTTGACCTTGACCTTGACCCAGTGACCTCAAATCCTACCCATGGGTAGAGGTCCATGCAAGGAACCTATATACTGAATATCAAAGATATTGGTCTATAACCAAAGGCTTTATGAGGTACAGTAGATAAATCTATTTTTAGCCTCCGTGACCTTTAACCTAATCCAATAATTTGAAAAAGCTTGATAAAGCTTGCTTCATGCCAAATTTTAAAATTCAAGGCCTTGTGGTTTCAGACAAGAAGATTTTTAAAGATATTAAGGGCCCCCGGGGCGGGACAAATTTTGACCCAAGGGCCAACATTTAAACAATTTTGGTAAAGGTTCTTTACACAATACTCAACACCAAATATCTAAGGTCTACACCTATTTGTTTTGGAGAAAAATTATTTTTCATGTTTTTCCTATATAAATCAATGTAAAACAAGAGAACGCTGGGGCGCAGCCAATTCTGACCCAGGGGACATAATTTGAACAAACATGGTAAACATCTACTAGACAATGCTACATACCAAATATCAAAGCTGTAGGCATTGAGATTGCCAGTAAGAAGATTTTTAAAGATTGCCTTTTTTAAATATTAAGAGCCCCCGGGGCGGGGCAAATTTTGACCCCAGGGCCAACATATAAACAATACTGGTAAAGGTTCTTTACACAATACTCCACACCAAATATCTAAGGTCTAGTCCTATTAGTTTTGGAGAAAAATGATTTTTCATGTTTTTCCTATGTAACTATATGTAAACCAAGAGAACCCTGGGGCGTGGCCAATTTTGACCCAGGGGACATAATTTGAACAAACATGGTAGACATCCACTAGACAATGCTACATACCAAATATCAAAGCTGTAGGCATTGTGGTTTCTGAGAAGAGGATTTTTCAAGATTTCCTTTTTTACATATTAAGGGCCCCCGGGGCAGGGCAAATTTTGACCCCAGGGCCAACATATAAACAATACTGGTAAAGGTTATCTACACAATACTCCACACCAAATATCTAAGGTCTAGTCCTATTAGTTTCGGAGAAAAATGATTTTTCATGTTTTCCCTATATAACTATATGTAAACCAAGAGAACCCTGGGCGTGGCCAATTTTGACCCAGGGGGCATATTTTGAACAAACTTGGTAGACATCTACTAGACAATGCTACATACCAAATATCAAAGCTGTAGGCACTGTGGTTTCTGAGAAAAAGATTTTTAAAGATTTCC
The DNA here is from genome assembly GCA_012932295.1 of Cyclina sinensis. NCBI lineage: Eukaryota > Metazoa > Mollusca > Bivalvia > Venerida > Veneridae > Cyclina > Cyclina sinensis. The sequence goes on from JAAONU010000016.1 coordinate 22,913,154, forward strand.
TATATAAGTCTATGTAAAAGGAAGTGACCCCTGGGACGGGGCCAATTTTGACCCCAGGGAAATAATTTGAACAATTTTTGTAGAGTTCCATTAGAGGGTGCTAAATGCCAAATATCAAAGCTGTAGGCACTGTGGTTTCTGAGAAGAAGATTTTTAAAGATTTCCTATATAAGTCTATGTAAAAGGAAGTGACCCCTGGGACGGGGCCAATTTTGACCCCAGGGAAATAATTTGAACAATTTTTGTAGAGTTCCATTAGAGGGTGCTAAATGCCAAATATCTAAGCTCTAGGCCTTGTGGTTTCAGACAAGAAGATTTTCAAAGTTTTTCCTTTAAGTTGCCATAGCAACCAGATTTTGGTAGAGCTTCATGCAAGGAACATTTCTGTGAAGTTTTGTTGAAATTGGCCCAGTGGTTTAGGAGGAGATGTTCTTTAAAACACAAGTTTACGCACGCACGGACGCACGCACGCACGCACCGACGACGGACATTGACTGATAACAATACCTCACCTTGTGCACTACGTGCACAGGTGAGCTAATAAATGTAGAGTTACTGTAGCATTAAGAGAGTCTTCAGAACCATCAAGAAAAAGAGATGTATCATCTGCAAATTGATTGATTTTGTACTAAGTTCCGTCAATATAAATGCCCTTAACATTTTTACTATTTTATTTTTATTGCTAGCATGTCTGCACAGAGAATGAAAATCTATGGACTTAAGGGATCTCCTTGTTTACAGCCATGTTCTGTTGTAAAGAATTCTGAGCGGAAACCATTGATTTGTACTGTTGATGTGAAATTGTGTAGAAATAAATTTATCCAGTTTTTAAATATGCTTCCAAAATTAAAAAAGTCGAAAGTATTTTCTATAAAATTAAAAGACATTGTATCAAATGCTTTTTCATAATCCACTGTCATTAGTAACCCAGGTATTTTCCTTTCTTCTGTAATTTTCATAATATCGTAAACCAACCGTATATATCCTATTTTCTCCTATATATCGGCCTTTATTAAAGCCCGTTTTATTGTTACTTGTTAAGTGATCTAAAACAAATTTCAATCTATTGGGAATGGAGCCTGAAGCTATTTTATAAACAACATTTAGTAATGTTAGAGGTCTTAGATTTTTTAAAAACTTTCTAGGTTTGTTTTCTTTTGGAATGCATGTAATTACATGTATACCTTGTTTTTGTGTAACTGAAAGAGAATCATTTGCAAAACCATAACTTAAGGATCTAACAACAAAATTACCTATTTTTGTCAAAAAAAACTTTAAAAAATCGACAGTAAATTCATCAGAACCAGAAGACTTATCATTTTTCATATTCTTTAATGTATTAAGCAATTCATTATATGATAATAATCCCTCTAAATTGCTTGCCTGTTCATTTGATAACCTATTTACTGTTATGCCGTCTAAATATTTGTGTATGTCACAGTCCTTCTCAGATACATTTTTGAATACAAGGTTTTGTAATACAAGCATGCTTTTTGCAGAATATCGGATTTCTCGATTACCAAAGTCCCATCTTAATTTTCTAAACAAGAGCCACCGCAAGTGGGGGCCACGCTCGACTTTTTTCTATTTCCAAAGGAAAACACATCAGAGGAAGCACATTGTGGTGAAGGGATTTCAAATGAAACATCATTTAGAAATATAATTATACATAACAAAGTTAAGGCCAATTTTACCAACATTCAGAAATTTGACCTTAAAGGTCTAGGTCAAGTTCAGTTTAACCTTCTCTGGAGGTATTGTCTAAAAAGTAGTTATGTCCAAGCATGAAGACACTACATCCATTATCAACAAAGATATAGCCAAGTTAAGTAATGTCAAGGTCATTTAAAGGTCAAGGTAGTGCTTGAATTGTTTAACACGTTTCTTTTATTCTCAGTGTTGTTTTGTCCCTGTATAGATCAAATCTGTCCATAAAACCAGAAGTTTGGCTAGAAATTTGACTGTAAAGTTCATTTAAAGGTTAAGGTCATACTTGAATAATTTAACATGTAGGTTTTGTCATAAGCCTTATTTTGTCCAAGTATTAATAAACAAGAGGGCCAATGGCCCTAAAGCACTCACCTGGGTTCAAAGATGAAAGAAATGTTTATGAATATAATGATGCATATCACAGAAATGGACCAATGCAATTTCATTGCCATAGCTCCAAAAACAAAAAGGAGGTCAGTAGGTCAAAATATAGGTCATGAGATGACATTTTTGAAATCCGAACGAAAAGCTGTACACACGGTCCAAATTTCATTGCCATAGCTTTAAAACAAAAAAGTAGGTCAGTAGGTCAAAAATATAGGTTATTCTATGACGTTTTTGAAATCTGAACAAAAACTCTATACATGGTCCAAATTTCATTGCCATAGCGCCAAAAACAAAAAGTAGGTCAGTAGGTCAAAAATATAGGTCATGCAATGACAATTTTGAAATCGGAACGAAAAACTGCGCACACAGTCGAAATTTCATTGCTGTAGCTAAAAAACAAAAAAGTAGGTCAGTAGGTCAAAAATATAGGTAATGCTATGACGTTTTTGAAATCGGAACAAAAAACTGTGTACATGGTCCAAATTTAATTGCCATTGTTCCAAAATCAAAAAGTAGGTCAGTAAGTCAAAAATATAGGTCATGCTATGACAATTTTTGAAATCGAAACGAAAAACTGTGCACACGGTCGAAATTACATTGATGTAGCTAAAAAAAACAAAAAATTAGGTCAGTAGGTCAAAAATATAAGTCAATCGATGACATTTATGAAATTGAGATGAAAAACTTTGCACACGTTCCAAATTTCATTGCTGTAGCTCCAAAACCAAAAAGTAGGTCAGAAGGTCAAAAATATAGGTCATGCAATGACATTTTTGAAATCGAAATGAAAAAATGTGCACACGGTCCAAATTTCATTGCCGTAGCTTTAAAACAAAAAAGTAGGTCAGTAGGTCAAAAATATAGGACATGCTATGACGATTTTGAAATCGGAACAAAGACTGTATACATGATCCAAATTTCATTGCCATAACCCCAAAACAAAGAGTAGGTCAGTAGGTCATAAATATAGGCCATGCGATGACATTTGTGAAATCGAAAAGAAAAACTGTGCACACGGTCAAAATTTCATTAATGTAGCTAAAAAAACAAAAAAAATAGGTCAGTAGGTCAAAAATATAGGTCATGCGATGACGTTTTTGAAATTGGAACAAAAAACTGTGTACATGGTCCAAATTTCATTGCTGTAGCTCCAAAAACAAAAAGTAAGTCAGTAGGTCAAAAATATAGGTCATGCCATGACGTTTTTTAATTCGAGACGAAAAACTGTGCACACGGACCAAATTTCATTGCCACAGCTCCAAAAACAAAAAGTAGGTCAGTAGGTAAAAAATATAGGTCATGCTATGACAATTTTTAAATTGAAATGAAAAACTGTGCACACGGTCCAAATTTCATTGCTGTAACTAAAAAACAAAAAAGTAGGTCAGTAGGTCAAAAATATAGGTCATGCTATGACGTTTTTGAAATCGGAACAAAAAATTGTATATATGGTCCAAATTTCATTGCCATAGCTCCAAAAACAAAAAATAGGTTAGTAGGTCAAAAATATAGGTCATGCCATGACATTTTTGAAATCTAAATGAAAAACTGTGCACACACTCCAAATTTCATTGCTGTAGCTCAAAACAAGAAAGTAGGTCAGTAGGTCAAAAATGTAGGTCATGCCATGACATTTTTGAAATCGAAACGAAAGTGTTGTTTTGTCTAAGTCTGATTCAAATCCAACCATAAATTACATAATTATGGCCAGTTTTAATAAAATTCAATGACTTGACCTTAGCCGTCAAGGTCATTTAAAGGTCAAGGTCAAACTTGAAATAATCATAATGTCGGATTTGTCACAACTGTTGTTTAGTCCAAGTTTGAATTAAATCTATAAATAAATGAGAAAGTTATGACAATTTAAGCAAAATTCAATCATCTGACCTTGACGGTCTAGGTAATTTTAAGGTCATGGTCAAATCTGAGTTATTCAACATGTCGGTTTTGTCATAAGTGTTGTTTTGTCCAAGTATAAATCAAATCCAACCACAAATACTCATGTTATGGTCAATTTTAGCAAAATTCAATAATTTGACCTTGAAGGTGAAGGTCATTTATGAGTCAAGGTCAAGTTTAGTCTGGTCAGCTTGAAGGTCTTGTCCAAAGGGTTGTTGTGTCCAAGCATAAAGAGAATCCACCTATTAATAATAAAGTAATGGCCAATTTTAGCAAAATTCAATATTTTGACCTTGAATATGAAGGTCATTTATGAGTCAAGGTCAAGTTTAGTCTGGTCAGCTTGAAGGTCTTCTCCAAAGGGTTGTTGTGTCCAAGAATGAAGAGAAACCACCTACTAATAATAAAGTTATGGCCAATTTTAGCAAAATTCAATATTTTGACCTTGAATATGAAGGTCATTTAAGAGTCAAGGTCAAATTTAGTCTGGTCATCTTGAAGGTCTTGTCCAAAGGGTTATTGTGTCCAAGTATGAAGATAATCCATCAAGGAATACAAAAATTATGATCAATGTTAAAGTTTTCGGACGGGAACGGCAACGGCAACGACACCATGACTATGACAATAACTCGATTTTTTTTTCAAAAAAAGTCGAGCTAAAAAGGAATAGATTTACTTAAGTTATACTGTTTTTCGAGATTCAAAAAATATCTTGTAGGTTTTTCTCCTTCTTCAATACACTTCGCTCTAGACCTTATTAAATAGCCATTCATTTTTCCAGATCTTATTGACTCCAGCTCTTTTTGGAGTAACAGGAGTTGTTCTTTATTACTTTCATTAAGATCTTTTTCAATATTTTCAATTTCTTTAATTACTTTAATTTCAGCATCAATACTTTAATTTCAGCATCAACTCTTTGTCTTTTTTTTAAAGCTTGAATATGAGATTGTCTTTCCTCTAATTTCCATGAGTAAAGTTTCTAAAAATAATTGGTCATTTATTATGAACTGTATGTCATTATTCTCTATATTGTTGATATTATCCATGCAATACACTGGAAAAGAATACTGTTTTTTAATTTCAGATATTTCAGATATGTTATCATTTATACATTTAACATACTCACTGTCATATAATAATGAATTATTAAATTTCCATAATGGTCTCCCATATTCAATATCCTTTAACAATATTCTAATATATATATAATTATAGAGTGATCTGACAGATATGAAATACTGATATTTGAATTTTTCTTAGGCGCATAATTTGAACAATCTTGGCAGAGGAACTTGAGCTGATGCTCCTTCTTAACGAGAGCGATCAGTGATCATATGTGTCGCCTGATGACAGCCAATAAAGCAGTTGTATTGCGAAGTTATTAGACAGTTTGTTTGAAACGTAAATTGAGGTACCGATCAATTCTGTAACATTTCATTCAAATTGCATTAGCAGTATAACAGAAGCAGTCGGGACAAACTTTAAATTAAGAATCATTAAAGGGCCATAACTCTGACAAAACCTATTGAACAGGAAAATGCCGACAACATGCAAAACTAGACTTGGCACTTATCGATCCTGTAAAGTTTGGATGAAATTGCACTGGTGGTTTTTGAGGAGTAGTCCAGACAAGTTTTGTAACAGACAGACAGACAGACAGACGATGGAGAAGTGATCCCTATATGTTACGGTTGCTTTGTAGCATGTCTTAGCTACTGTGTAGCAGTGACATAAAAATCATTGACAGGCCAAAACACCTTTTTTATTCAAAGGCAATAACTCAGCCAAAAATCATTCAACCAAAAAAACCTTTAAATATGCCCAAATACTTGAGGTACCAATCAATCCTGTAACATTGCATTTAACTTGCATTAGAAGTATAAGAGAAGTAGTCCGGACAAACAAGAGCTGTCACTGGAAATTGACATATGCCCCCGAAATGTAGCTTTGAAATGAAACTGAATTTATATATATATTTAAATGTGCCTGTGGAAAAGAGATCAGACAAAATAACTCCAAATTCATTAAGTGAAGAGTGACAGTTCTTGTGCACTGCATTCTGTCTCATTGAGACTTATCTACCTGTGAAGTTTCAAGTCAATAGCTTTGATAATGTAGGAGTTATGCTCTGGACAAACATCTGGACACTGCCCGCCTGCCAGCCATGGGTGTTCCCATAATACATCCCATCTTTGACAGGCGTATTAAAATGACTAAGACATGATTTTAATAAAGAAGTTATAGTAAAAAATGATTAAGTGCCCATAACTCTGCCAAATAATCTGAGCAAAAACTCCCGACAATATGCACAACAAGGCTTGGTGACAAACATTCCTGTGAAGTTTCAATAAATTCCTTCAAGCGGTTTTGGAGATGAAGTGTGGAGAAGATTTTAATATAGAAGTTATAGTAAACAAGAGTTGTCACTGGAAATTGACTAATGCCCCCGTAATGTAGTTTTGAAATGAAGCTGGTGTACATATATAATGAATATGCCTGTGGAAAAGAGATCAGACAAAAAATAGAGCATGAACTGAAGGTAAATGATAAAAAAATGTTTTTCTGCTTCAGATTCTTATATGAAGGTTGCAGACAAAATTATTCAATTATATAGAAAGCTGTGAGTTTGGGCATTGAATACGAACGTGGTGGCGTGGCCAAGTGGTTAATGCTTAGGATTGCTAGCTGCATGGGTTCAAACCCGGACAGGGACAAGCCGTTGTTTTCTTGAGCAAGAAACTTTACACTTATTGCTAAGTACTGGTTGGTTCCAGGAACGGATTAGAGACTGTGTTATAAGCTAAGAAAAGCTTCTTACACAATCAAACTAAAACAAGAGCTATCACTAAATGTGATTAATACCCCCAAAACACCGCTACAGAACAGAGGAAGTTATCAATTTAGTAACAGAATACTTCGTAAAAAAATTGAAAAAGAGTTATGGTTGTGGGCAATTAAAGATAGTTGTGGTCCTTGTACATTGCATTTCCTCTCACTGCGCTTGACCATTATATGAAGTTGCATTGAATTCCAAAAAAATAGTTATCAAGTTATTCTCCAGACAAAGAAAATTAACAAAGGGCAAAAACTGTGCAATCAGTGAAGACAGAGTTATAGCTCTTGTACATTGCACTCAATGTGCTTAAACATTGTATGAAGTTGCACTGAATTCAAACTATGAGTTTCCAAATTATATTCTGGAAAAGGAAATGCAAGGAAGGGCAATAACTCTGCAAATAGTGAAGATGGAGTTATAGCTCTTATACAGTGCACTTTCTCTCATTATGCTTGATCATTGTATGAAGCTGCATTGAATTCCAACCATTAGTTTTCAAGTTATGATCCAAATAATGAAAACAAACTAAGGGTAATAACTCTGCAAATAGAGAAGATGAAGTTATGATTCTTGGACACTGCACTTCCTCTCATTGTGCTTGGCCATTGTATGAAGTTGCACTGAATTCCAACCAGTAGTTTTCAAGTTATCCTCCATACAAAGGAAAACCAACAAAGATCAATAACTCTGAAAATAGTAAACACAGAGTTATGATTCTTGGACACTGCATTTCCTTTCATTGTGCTTGATCATTGTATGAAGTTGCACTGAATTCCATCTAGTAGTTTTCAAGCTATGCTCCGAATAAAGAAAACCTATAAAGGGCAATAACTATGCAAATAGAGAAGATGGAGTTATGATTCTTGAACACTGTACTTCCTCTCATTGTGCTTGACCATTGTATGATGTTGCACTGAATTCAAACCAGTAGTTTTCAAGTTTTGCTCCATACAAAGGAAAACCAACAAAGGTCAATAACTCTTAAATAGTAAAGATGGAGTAATGATTCTTGGACACTGCACTTCCTCTCATTGTGCTTGACCATTGTATGAAGTTGCATTGAATTCCATCAGAAGTTTTCAAGCCATGCTTTAGACAAGGAAAACCAATTAAGGGCAATAACTTTAAAAAATAGAGAAGATGGAGTTATGTTTCTTGGACACTGCACTTCCTCTCATTGTGATTGACCACTGTGTGAAGTTGCAATGAATTCCAACCAGTAGTTTTTGAGTTTTGCTCCAAATAATGAAAACAAACTAAGGGTAATAACTCTGGAAATAGAGAAGACGGAGTTATGTTTCTTGGACACTGCACTTCCTCTCATTGTGCTAGTAGTTTTCAAGTTATGCTCCGGACAAGGAAAACCAAAAAAGGGCAAAAACTCTGAAAATAGTGAAGATGGAGTTATGATTCTTGGACACTGCACTTTCTCTCATTGTGCTTGACCATTGTATGAAGTTGCACTGAATTCCAACCAATAGTTTTTAAGTTTTGCTCCGGACAAGGAAAACAAATAAAAGGCAATAACTCTGAAAATAGTGAAGATGGAGTTATGATTCTTGAACACTGCACTTCCTTTCATTGTGCTTGACCATTGTATGAAGTTGCATTGAATTCCAACCAATTTTTTAAGTTATGCTCCGGACGAGGTACACCCTGACTGACCGACCAACCAACCAACCACCGGGTGACTCCTAACTTCGTTTTAGGGGTATAATACATTTTGGTATAAACTAAATACGAACAATATTGTTTTATTCCCAACCGCTACTGATGTTTTATATATAACAAGGCTTGGTGACAAAAATTCTGGTTTCAATAAAATCCCCCAAGCGGTTTTCAAGATGTAGCTTGGAAAAGATTTTAATATAGAGGTTATAGTGAAAAATTACTAAGGGCCCATAACACTGCCAAAAATAATCCAACCAGAAACTCCTAATGATATACACAGCTAGATTTGGTGACAAACATTCCTGTGTAGTTTCAATGAAATCCTCCAGTTGTTTTGGAGATGAAGCATGGACTAAATTTCAATATAGAAGTGAGAGTAAAAAAGTAAGTAGGTCACTAGGTCAAAATCTAGGCCAGCTCATATCAAAGTTCAATTCTAAATCAGAAACTGTGTACATGGTCCAAATTTCATAGCTGTATATCAAATAACAAAAAAAATAGGTAACTAGGTCAAAATTTAGGTCATCTAACTCAAAGTTCAATTATACAACTGATACTGTGCAAATGGTCTAAATTTCATAGCTGTTCATCAAAAAACAAGAAAGTAGGTCACTAGGTCAAAATCTAGGCCAGCTCATATCAAAGTTCAATTCTATATCAGAAACTGTGCTCAAGGTCCAAATTTCAAAACTGTATAGCAAATAACAAAGAAGTAGGTCACTGAGTCCCCTGGAGCAGGGCCAAATTTGACCCCAAGGCTTTAATTTAAACAATCTTGATGTAGGTCCAACAGACAATGTTTCATGTCAAATATCTAAGCTCTAGCTTTCTCAGTTCTAGAGATCACTTTTTCTTATAGGTATTTGAAAAAGCATGACTCCCAGGGCAGGGCCAATTTTGACCCTCAGGCCATAATTTGAGCAATCTTTGTAGAGGTCCACAATGTTTCATGCCAAATATCTAATGCCTAAGCTCTAGCCTTTGAGGATAATTTTCTTTTAAGTTTACACTATATGTATATAATAAAAATCTATGACCCCAGGCAGGCCAAATTTTGACTTTAAGTGTACAGGCCCAATATCTACTCCAGGGATATAATTTGAACAAACTTGGTAGAGGTTTACTAGACAATGTTTCATGCCAAATATCTAAGCTCTAGCCTTTGTGGTTTTAGAGAAGTTTTTTTTTAAGTTTTACTATAAGTATATAATGAAAACTATGACCCCACCCTCACCTTGGCAGGGCCATTTATGATTTTCAACCCTTGGGCTTTAATTTGAACAATAATTATAGGGGTTCTCTACACAATGTTTCATGTGAAATATCAAAGCTCCAGCCTCTGCAGTTTTAAAGCAGGAGATTTTTTAAAGATTTTACTATATGTATAAAAGGAAAACCAATGACCACCCTGTGGTGGGACCAGTTTTGATCTTAGGGCTATAATTTGAACAATCTTTGTAGAGGCCCACTAAACAATGTTTCGGGCCAAATATCTCAGTTCTAGCCTTCACAGTTTTAAAGAAAAGACTTTTTAAAGTTTTTACTCCATGTATTTAAGTATTGGTGCGGCAGGGCCAATTCTGACCTCAGGGCTATCATTGAAAAAAGAACTTTGATAGAGGTCTACTAGACAATGTTTCATGCTAAATATCTGAGCTCTAGTCTTTGTCATTTCATAGGAGAAGACTTTTTAAAGTTTTTACTATATACATATAAGGAAAACTTATGACGCCCCGGGGTGGGTCAATTTTGACACTAGGGGCATAATTTTAACAACTTTGGTAGAGGACCTATAAATGATGTTAATACAAAATATCAAAGCTCTGGGCCATGTACATGTACTTTCTAACAAGAAGAGTCTATTAATTTGCATTGTTGAAACTTCTTTTTTGGCCTTGTGACCTATTTATGCAACAGACCAGAACCATTTAAACGACTTTGAAAGGGGACCACCCAAGGATCATTCCTGTGAAGTTTGGTTAATGTGCAGTCAGTGGTTTTAGAGGAGATGTCGATTTTAAGAAATTGTTGACGACGGATGACCCATGACAACAAATGATGGACACAGGGGGGTCACAAAAGCTCACCATGAGCATGTTGTGCTCAGGTGAGCTAAAAAGGGCAATACAAAAATCATTTCTGTCAAGTTTTGTTTAAAATATATAAGTAGTTTTGGAGGAGATGTCATTTGAAGAATATTGCCGAAAATATATTTTGAGCTCACGCGGCCATTTTGTTTAATGGAGCAGAACTGTTTTAGCAATTTTAATAGAGGGCTATGCAAGGAACATTTCCATGAAATTTGATGAAAAATTATCTTTCCATTGAGGGAGAAATGCTGTTTCAATCTTTTTTTTTATTTTTAGCTTTTGCAATGGAATGAAACAGTTTGAGCTATTATAGAAATGGGCAATATAAGAAATCTTCTGTCAAATCTGGTACAAAATGGCCAAATGGTTTTGAAAGAGATGTCATTTGAAGCCAAATATTGATGAAATTCTATTTTTAGCTCTGACAGCCATTTTGTTCAATTCTGTTCAATGGAGTGGAACTGTTTTAGCAATTTTGATAATGGACTATGAAAGGAACATTTCTGTGAAATTTGGTGGAAAATTACCTAGCCGTTTTGGAAGAGACATTGTTTGAATTTTTTTTCTATTTTTAGTTTTTGCAGCCTTTATGTGCAATGGAGCAGAACGGCTTGAGCAATTTTGGAGAAAGGCACATTTCTATAAAGTTTGCTTTTAAAACAGCCTTATTGTTTAGGAGGAGATGTCATTAAAAGTTACAAGGCAGTCTGAAGGACAGCTAAATCCCCTTCCGCAGCAGACATGAATATGTACTTTTTGACATTTAACCAACCATGACCTTGATGTTGTGCCATGCATATTATAAGCACATAGTCTCATGATAGCCATTATTTGTACCAAGTTATTTAAAATCTTCCATAAAGTCAAAAAGTTATGGAGAACATTTAACCTTGACCTTGGGGGTAGCAACCTGAAAGTTAGGTTCTGCACATCATGTCATAGTGTTGATCATTTGTGCAATGTAATTAAAAAACTTTTCGTAAGCCAAGTTAGTAAGTTATAGAGCTGACGTGATCCAGGGGCAGAGCGCAGGACTCCGGATCCGGAGGTCGCGGGTTCGAATCCCGTCAGAGGCGAGATTCTCTCACGATCTTCACATTCCTTACCGCTGCGCGAATACTGGTATGGAACCCAGGAAGCAGTCATCGAGCGTGATGAATCTAAGTTGTAAGAACTTGTATCGCAATCGATGTAAAATAAATGAGTCTAAACTAAACGTGAAATGTGGATATTTGACCTTTAAGTGTGACCTTGACCTTGTGGGTAGCAACCGAATTATTGCACTCTGCACATCGCCTCATAATGGTGATCACTTGTGCCAAGTAATTTAAAAAAAAAAATTCAGCAGTTTAAAAGTTATGAAGTGGAAACAAAATGAAGACTTTTTAACACTTGACCTTTATGTGTGACCTTGACCTTTGGGGTAGCAACCCAATAATTGTGCTTTGCACATCATCTCATAATGGTGATCACTTGTGCAAAGTTATTTTAAAAATTTTCAGCAGTTTAAAAGTTATGGAGCGGGCACGAAAGTGTTACGGACGGACGGACAGATGTTGGATTCTGCACATTGTGCCATAGTGGTGATCACTTGTGCAAAGTAATAAAACATCTTTTCATAAGCCAAGTTAGTTAAAAAATTTTCAGCAGTTTAAAAGTTATGGAGCGGAAATGAAAGTATTACAGATGGACAGATGGATGGACAGAATGACAGATGTTGGGTTCTGCACATTGTGTCATAGTGGTGATCATTTGTGCAAAGTAATAAAAAAACTTTTCCTAAGCCAAGTTAGTAAGTAATAGAGCAGACGTGAAATGTGGATATTTGACCTTTAACTGTGACCTTGACCTTGTGGGAAGCAACCCAATTATTGCGCTCTGCACATCATCTCATAATGGTGATCACTTGTGCCAAGTTATTTCAAAAACTTTCAGTGGTTTAAAAGTGATGGAGCGGACACAAAATGTAGACTTTTTAACACTTGACCTTTAAGTGTGACCTTGATCTTCGGGGTAGCAACCCAATTATTGTGCTCTGCACATCGTTTTATAATGTTTATCACTTGTGCAAAGTTATTTCAAAAACTTTTAGTGGTTTAAAAGTGATGGAGCAGACACAAAATGTAGACGTTTAAACACTTGACCTTTAAGTGTGACCTTGACCTTGGGGGTAGCAACCCAATTATTGCGCTTTGCACATCGTCTCATAATGGTGGTCACTTGTGCCAAGTTATTTCAAAAAATTTTCAGCAGTTTAAAAGTTATGGAGCCGACACAAAAGTGTTACGGATGGACAGACGGCTGGACGGACAGACGGAGGCCATTCCTATAATCCCCTCCCCGCTTTGAGGAAGGGGATTAAAAATGTTGACAGTGGATCACTAATGATGGACGGTGGATACTGGGTGATCACAATTGCACACCCTGAGCATTTGCTCAGATGAGCTAAACAAAAAAACCTTTCGAAAGGGGGTTGTGTAATGGTTAAGGAAATGGGGGGGGGGGGCATGCAGAGAGGGGAGAAGGAAGTACCTACCTATATGGGAGTAAATAGTTAAGTTCTAGGCTTTGTCCTTTCCCATCAGAAGTTTTTTCCTATAAAAATCGACACAACCCAAAGGAAATAATATGAACAAGAAGGCCATGATGGCCCTAGATCGCTCACCTAAGTATTTTGGCTGAGGTTTGCAGTTAAACAGTATTTCATGTTATAATTGAAAATATGTAAGTAATGTAAATAAAAATATGTAAATATGTAAAATATCAGTCAATAAATAAAAGCTCTATGACAGAAAGTAGAAATATCTATCATAAGCTATGGTGACCTTGACCTTGACTCAGTGACCTAAAACCCTACCCATGGGTAGAGGTCTATGCAAGGATCCTATATACCGAATATCAAAGATATTGATCTTTAAATGAAGGCTCTATGAGGTACAGTATATAATCCTATTTTTAGCCTCGGTGTCCTTTAAGCTAATGTTATAATTCGAAAAAGCTTGATAAAGCTTGTTTCATACCAAATCTTAGATCTCAGGGCCTTGTGGTTTCAGACAAGAAGATTTTTAAAGTTCTATTATTTAAACCTATGTAAAATCAAATGACCCCTGGATAGGGGATTAATTTGACCCCAGAGGCATAATTTGAACAAACTTGGTAGAGGTGCACACAACAATGCTACATACCAAATCTTAAGGCTCAGGTCCTTGTAGTTTCAGACAAGAAGATTTTCAAAGTTTTCCCTATGTAAAATAAGTTGACCCCAGGGGCTGGGCCAAATTTGACCCCAGGGGCATAATTTGAACAAACTTGGTAGAGGTTTACTAGACAATGCTACATACCAAATCTTAGATCTCGGGGCCTTGTGGTTTCAGACAAGAAGATTTTTAAAGTTTTACTATATAAGCCTTTGTAAATTCCATTGACCCCCAGGTAGGGCCCAAATTTGACCACAGGGTCATAATTTAAACAAACTTGGTAGAGCTCTACACAACAATGCTACAAACCAAATCTTAAGGCTCAGGGCTTTGTGGTTTCAGACAAGAAGATTTTAAGAAGATTTTTAAAGTTTCACTAAGTTAAATAAGTTGACCCCTGGGGCAGGGCTAAATTTGATCCCAGGGGTATAATTTGAACACACTTGTTAGAGGTTCACTAGACAATGCTACATACCAAATCTTAAGGCTCAGGGCCTTGTGGTTTCAGACAAGAAGATTTTTAAAGTTTCACTATATAAGCCTTTGTAAAATCCATTGACCCCTGGGGTGGGGCCAAATTTGATCCCAGGGGCATAATTTGAACAAACTTGATAGTGGTCCACTAGACAATGCTACATACCAAGTCTTAAGGCTCAGGCCTTTGTGGTTTCAGACAAGAAGATTTTCAAATTTTTTCCTTTAAGTTGCCATAGCAACCAGAGTTCTTGATGGAATTGAATTCTTTGAACAACTTTGGTAGAGCTTAAAGCAAGGAACATCCCAGGTAAGTTTCATCAAATTTGGCCCAGAGGTTTCAGAGGAGATGTCGTTTGAATGAAATTGTTGACGGACGATGGACGACAAAGTCCGATCACAATAGCTCACCATGAGCCAAAGGCTCAGGTGAGCTAAAAATCTTGATGGAGGTGTACTAGAGTACACCTCACATCAAATTATAAAGCTCTATGTCAAGCGGGTTTAGAGATGATGATTTTCAAAGTTTTTTCTATATAACTGTACAGTCGGCATCGTACTTGCGGCCACCTTTATTAAGCGACTTTTTTATTAAGCGGCCGCATAAAATCCCTCCCGATGATTTTTACTATATAATTTAATTCCATTAAACGACGATTTTATATCGCGGCCAGTGGCCACTAAATGTCGGCCCAAATGTACGAAATTACGTGTTAAAGTATCTATTAAACGGCCGTGACAAACAATCGGCCCTACGGGCATTCTCACCTGTTTAATCAGCGAGAAGGTTTGGTGTGTACAAGCAAACAAACAAATATTTTTCATGGTCATTGGTTTTAGAAAAGTGTTCACCAAAATCGCCAATTACTTTATCAATATATGTATTTGTCACAGTAAATGTCAAGCCATCATCATGGCGACACCATCAAAAAGAAAAGTTTTAACGTTAGACGAACGAATATTAGTGATTGAGCGGTCAAAAACAAAAAGTACAAGAAAAATTGCAGAGGAATTTAAAATAGGAAGGACTCAGGTCCAAAATATTTTAAAAAGGAAAGCCGAACTAATGACTGACTATGAAAATAATGCCCCTGGTGACAGGAAGCGAGTGCGCAGACAAACGGGAAATGAAGATATAAACGATTTAACATTAGCTTGGTTTAAAGATGCTGTATCTAGGAGACTGCCAGTGTCTGGTAAGCGAATTTAAATATTAAATTCTAATTATTCCGATAATTTTCAAAAACAATATTTTATATAAGCATGTTATTACTGTTTACTAAAAATAATGCCGATAGCGACAGATATTAAGTCGTGATTAATTTAGTGTTGCCAAACATTAATGTATTTCCGGTTTATTTCCTTGTTTTGATTTTTTACGGATAAAATGTAAGCATACGGAGAATGTTGTGGTTCAGGTAGGTCTAACTTTTATTGATTGTTTGTTTTAGGACCCCTAATTATTGAACGGGCCATGGCGTTCGCTTCTGAGGTGGGAAATACAGGAGATGTGCATGAACATATTAACAATATAAGACAATATGCTTTGTTTCATGGTCACAATGACCTGCTAGATAGTATTATGTGCGTAGATCACATTTTCACACACATTTCTACTACAAAACAAAAACAAACACGTATTGATGACTTTTTTAAAAAGGCATAATTGTGATTATGAAAGTGTAATACATACATGATATAGTATACTGTTTCTGTTGTTATAAAACATGTTGTTATATCAATGACTTGTAGTATTTATATGGAACCCTGTATTTAATCTCGAAATTTTCCTGAATTCTATTGAGAGGCCACTTTATTAAGAGACCACTTTTTGGCAGTCCCTTGAGTGGTCTCTTAATACAATTTCGACTGTATATAAGCCCAAGGACGGGGCCAATACTGTCCCCGCGGTAATGATTTGAATCAACTTGGTAGAGGTTTACTTGACAATGCTACATACCAAAAATATCAAAACTCTTAAGACTCAATGACCATAAATAGCTCGACTTTCTTTCAAAAACTGAGCAGTAAAAATGGACAAGAATTGAAACTTCCATAGGTGAAATACTATTAATGTTTAAATACTGCAAATGAAATATGTAGCATTGGAACAACATAAACATAAAAGTGCTGAAATAAGTTACCTTCTTCTGAATAAAAGGTCACAAATGCTACACCTCTGTCAAAGATAATGTCTTTCACTTCGCCCCCTAAAGATTTCTTGTGTTCAAAATATATATGAAGTAGTTCGATTAGCTCCTCACATACTAAACTGTCTGGTCCTGTGACTTCTATTGTACAAAGTGATATTGGTTCTGGATCAAACACATCAACTGATATCTGCCGTCCCAGCATCTTTAATGGTTGCTTCTTAAGAACATTTTCCACAGCTAAAATCATACAGCGAATAATTGCATGTTTCTTGCTACTAAATACTAAATTCAAAATCAAATGCCTGAGTGGTAAAAATTTCTATGACACTGATTTCTATACACTTAAAGTCAAGTTATAAAATTCCTGAACATGTAAAGTACATGTATTAAATCAGATGACATAACATTACTTTTCATTAGAAAAACAGGTTATTTAAGACAAGGTATGGTTAAAATGGAAAATATCAGTAGGTTTGTTTAGTGAAATGTTTAAATATTTTAATAAGTAAACCTTTGGGTTCCTCAAACTCAATTATAGCAGAAGCACTCTCTTCATCATAGTCCACACTAACTACAGGCCCTCCACCAGACTTTTTCGGGTTTTCAAAGAACATCTCTAAGAACTCTTCATGAGCAGTAGATGGCAGATCACTGACAAGTATTTTTGTTGGTTTCTCATCAGTCTCTGGTTCTTGTTGTCCTCTTGCATTATCATCTGGCTCATTATACACATTATGATCATCTTCTACAAGAACACATGATTCCAGACAGTGGAATTTGTGAAGTAAGGCTTCTCAGGTGTTAAATCAAGGCCAGTGTAGCACTGAACAATTGTCAGCAAAATTGGTAAACAAGGTTCAACAGTACACAAAGTAAAGACTTTTTCATTATTTAGTCTATGTCAGTTTTAACATGATCATTATCATTTTTTACCATTGCTGTTATCAAAAAAATTGCTAAAGCATTAATGGTCAATGGTTGATAATAAAGTAAACAAGAAGCGCCGCAATGCGACGAAAACCAGGTTTTCAACGACCAAGTATTGATGTGACAGGAATTAGGAAGAAATATGGCAGTGAAGTAAAAATGGTGCTGTTATTTTGGTACCAACACAGAAAGTTAGTTTCAATAGTTCAAAATAAAAATAAATCAGATACCCGAGTAGCAATGCCATGCTGTATTTTCATGTAAGCTACACACATGCCAAGTTGAGTATCAATAGGTCAAAGTGTGCTGAAGTTATTGAGTAGAAGCTGAAAATTCTATTGTAAGCAAGTGACCTTGATCACAGACACCTGGGTAGCAATCCCAAGCTGCCTCTTAATATAAGCTACCCATATACCAAGTTTAGCATCAATAGACCAAAGCAAACTAAAGTTATTGAGCAGAAACTGAATTTCTATTTTCAGCAACAGTGACCTTGACCTTGATCACAGACACCAAGTTTGGGGTCAATAGGTCAAAGCAAACTCAAGTTATTGAGCGGAAACTGAATTTCTATTTTTAGCAACAGTGACCTTGACTTTGATCACAGACACCCTGGTAGCAATGCCAAGCTGCCTCTTGATATAAGCTACCCATACACCAAGTTTGGGGACAATAGGTCAAAGCAAACTCAAGTTATTGAGCGGAAACTGAATTTCTATTTTTAGCAACAGTGACCTTGACCTTGATCACAGACATCTGGGTAGCAATCCCAAGCTGTCTCTTGATATAAGCTACTCATATACCAAGTTTGGGGTCAAAGGTCAAAGCAAACTCAAGTTATTGAGCGGAAACTGAATTTCTATTTTTAGCAACAGTGACCTTGACCTTGATCACAGACACCTTGGTAGCAATCCCAAGCTGCCTCTTGATATAAGCTACCCATACACCAAGTTTGGCGTCAATAGGCCAAAGTTAACTCAAGTTATTGAGCGGAAACCAAAAGTTGACGCCAGCCCACCCGCCCGCCCGCCCGACTGCCGACTTCAGCATTTCAATAACCAGTTTTCGTTGAAAACCTAGTTAAAAATATCTTTCTTAAGTGAATTTATAACAAGAGGGCCATGATGGCCCAGAATCGCTCATCTGAGTACTTCGGCTAAGCGTTTGCTGTTAAGCAAACATAAGAAGCAGTATTTCATTTTCTAATTGAGGACACTTAGGTGCCTACAAATCAAACACTTAAAATATCAGTCAATAAAAGGCTCAGAGTCTATGACAAAAAGTAGAAATATCTATTATAAGCTATGGTGACCTTGACCAAATTTTTCAAATCTAGGCCTTGTGGTTTCAGACAAGAAGATTTTTAAAGATTTTATTTTTTATTTTATGCCTACCAATGAAATATAGGGAAATATCAGTGAGATAAAAGTGATAATCCACTGTTTTGAATCAGTGAAATTACCATTTTGATAATCCACCATTTGTGCCAGAACTACTTTTCCCCACCACGTAAATACAAGAGAATCCGCTGTATTTCAGACAGTGACAGCGAGTGAAATTTATTTACCTTGTTAAATCCAGTTATAATATTGAATTCCTGAGCCTAACTAGTTGTGAACAATGATGAAATTCGCCATAAATTATTTAAAATGTCTGATTTGTTTACATAACTCACATGGACAATATCCAATATGGCCGACTTTCAATTCAATTGATTGAATATTACTCGGTATTAATCCGCTTTTATAATTAAAGTATGTATGGCTAAAATTCAATAAATATTGATAAACTGTGTAGAGAAAAATAAATGTTATTTGATGAAAGTGTATTCAGTTTATTTCAGCAGAAGTAAAGTTATCATATGTATTGGAGATTGTCTGCACTTTTTTTGTGCAGAGTAACCAAAGTACGCATTAACTAATTTGGGGCTCACCATGGGGAATTTATTGAAGGCCCTGAGTAAAAATGTCATAAAATACCCATTTTTGACGTATTGGCATAAAATAAAAAGAAAATTTGTTTGTTTTTTAGTGGAAGATGGGAATTCATTTCATCTTGTGAACACCATATGTTTATATTTTCACTCGTGGCTGCGCCACTCGTGAAAATATCACATATGGTGTTCACTCGATGAAATAAATCCTCATCTTCCACAAAAACAAACAAATATCCTCTATATATTGCTATGTAAAATTTGTGACACTTCACGCAGGGCCATTAGTGTCCCCAGGGACATTATTTAAACAGACTTTGTAAAGGTCCACTAGACAATGCTTTATGCTAAATTTTTCAACTCTAGACCTTGTGGTTTCAGAGAAGAAGATTTTTAAAGATTTTATTCTATACTGCTATATAAAACTTGTGACCCCCGGGACATTATTTGAACAAATTGGTAGAGGTCCACTGGACAATTGTCTATGCCAAATCACACACTGTGAAGCCTATCCTTCCATTTTATGATACATAAGGGAGATAACTTAGATAAAAGCAATGGCATATCAAGAGTATTAAATGGGACATATTCTGAACAAGGCTAACTTTCAGAAAAGGTGTACTTTGTTTTTCTTGTGTCTCTTTTTCCTTTCCTTTATTTTCTTTGTCCATCAACTTCTGGAATTTGTCAACATGGTGATAAGCAGCCTGACCCTGCCATACTTCATCTAAAACAAAAGAAAAGAGTAAATATTGTATTAATTTTAAGTATTTCAATAATAAATACTAGAACTGCTACTGTCCTGGCACCAATACTCCCTGCATGCTGCTTTGTCAGTAGCGTATTGATACATGAGAACATGTTACTCTATGCACACACTAAAATTAAGAATGAAAATTTCAAAGGGCAATTACTCTGAAATTGTGCAAAAGAGAGTTATTGTTCTTAGGTATTGCATTTCTCTTTAATGAGATCTATCCATCTATGAAGTTTCAAGCTGATATCTTAAATACTTTTTAAGTTATGCTGCGAAAAAAAAATTAAGTATGAAAAATTTCAAAGGGCAATACCTCCAAAATTTTGTATAAAATAGTTATAGTTCTTGGGCACTGCACTTTTCCTTAATGAGATCTTTTAATCTATGAAATTTCAAGTTGAAACCTCCAAAACGTTTTGAGTAATGCCCCGCAAAAAATTAAGTAAGAAAAATTTCAAAGGGCAATAATTCCAAATTGTAGCAAAAAAGAGTTATAATTTTTAGACAATGCAGTTCTCCTCAATAACATTTACCCATCTATGAAGTTTCAAGTTGATATCTTAAATACTTGTTTAGTTATGCCCAAGACAAATATTAAATATCAAAAATCACAAAAAACAAGAGATGTTTGTAAAACATATATGCCCCGCCCCCCCAGTGCCTTATCCCTAGAACTTTTGAGGAGCTGGTATCTAGCATTCTATAGTTATTGATTGGAAACCATTTTCTATTCAAGGCCATTGTGACCACAGTCTTCAACCTAGAGATCTGAAAACTAAAGGGCTCATCTACAAGTCATGAATAACTTTATACAAAGTTTGAGGAACATAGGCCCAAGCATTCTACACTTACTCAGAAATCATTTTGCTTTTCCTTGACCTCTTGACTTAATGACCTAAGAAAGGATAGTTGTTATAAACATATCATGACAAACTTACATACTAAGTTTGATGAACCTGGACCAAATGATTCACTAGATATTCAGCATAAATAGTTTTACTTTTCAAGATTACTGTGACCTTGACTTTTGACCTTGTAACCCTTAAAACTAAAAGGGTCATTTAATTGAAACCATTTTGCTGTTCGACGTCACTTGACCTTGACTTTTGACCTGGTGACCTAAACTAGAGATCATCTACTACTCACGACCAACCTACAAAATAAGTTTGAACAATCTGGAACCAAGGGTTCTATAGCTATTGATGAGAAACTGTTTTTCTCTTCAAGGTCACTGTGACCTTGACCTTTGAACTTAAAAAAATCAAACTTACACACCAAGTTTAAAACACCTGGGACCTAGGATTCTAAAGTTATTGATCGGAAATCATTACGCTACTCAAGGTCACTGTGATCTTGACCTTTGACCTGGTGACCTGAAAACTATAGGGGTCATCTACTAGTCATGACAAACCTACATACTGAGATTCAAAAAGCTGGGACCAAGGTTTTTTTTGTTATTGATCAGAAACCATTTTGCTATTCAAGGACCCTGTGACACTGACCTTTGACCTGGTGAAGTAAAAAACTATAGGATTCATCTATTGCTCTCGACCAACCTACACACTAAGAATGAAGAAACTGGGACCAAGCCTTCTATAGTTATTGATCAGAAACAGCTTGCTTTTTAAGCGCACTGTAACCTTAACCTTTGACCTGATGACCTGAAAAACTAGATGGGTCATCTACTACTCATGACAAATCTATAAACTAAGTTTGAACAACATGGAACTAAGGGTTCTATGTTATTAATCAATAATGTTTTGCTATTCAAGGTCACTGTGACCTAAACCTAAAGGGGTCATCTGGTCATGACAAATACTAAGATTACACAATCTTTGACCAAGAATACTTTAGTTACTGATCAGAAACCGTTTTGCTCTTCAAGGTCACTATGACCCTGACCACTTGACCTGGTGATCTTATAAACTGTAAGGACATCTACCAGTCATGACCAACCTAGATACTAAGGTTGAACAACCTTGGATCAAGGATTCTATCGTTATTGATCAGAAACCGTTTTGCTTTTCAAGCTCACTGTGATCTTGATGTTTGACCTGGAGACCTGAAAAGTATAGGGGTCATCTACTAGTAATGATTAACCTACACACTTAGTGTAAAGAACCTGGGACCAAGCAATCTATAGTTATTGATCAGAAACCATTTTGTTATTCAAGGTCACTGTAACCCTGACCTTTGACCTGGTG
Source organism: Cyclina sinensis (assembly GCA_012932295.1). NCBI lineage: Eukaryota > Metazoa > Mollusca > Bivalvia > Venerida > Veneridae > Cyclina > Cyclina sinensis. The sequence continues at coordinate 22,935,392 of JAAONU010000016.1, forward strand.
ACCTGAAATACTATTGGAGTCATCTTATTGTCATGATCAACTTACACACTAAGTTTGAACAAACAGGGACCAATGATTTTATAGTTATTGATCAGAAACTGTTTTCAGATTCAAGGTCACTATGACTTTAACCTTTGATCTGGGGAACTGGAAAACTACAGAGGTCATCTACTAGTCATGACCAATGTACAAACTAAGTCTGAGGAAGGTGGGTCTAAGGGTTCTCTATATATTGATCGGAAACCAAAGTGTCTACTTACAAACTGACCAACATTTCACATCTATATTTGTGCGGGTTGGGGGGGGGGCATAAAAACACTACAGGCAGAGCAGGAGTTTTAAAAAAGTTTGAACCAAAAAACTGCAGAGAGGCAAATGTGAAATTACAGAAATATTTGTGTATTTACATTTACACACCATATAGAAAATTTACGTGGCTAGCATTGTACATCTAAAGAAACAGCAACAAATACAGCATGATGTATGGATAATCTACCTTGTTTTTCATGTGTCTCTTTTTCCTTTTCTTTGTTTAGTTTTATCTGCAACTTCTGCAATTTGTCAACTTGGTCATAAACTGCCTGACTCTGCCATGCCTGATCTAAAATAATAGAGAAAATATTGTACTAGAAATAAGTACATCAGTAAGAAATAAAAGCTGCAAGCAAAGCTATGGATTGCATATGGGGTGGAGACAGAGGTCTCATATTCCAATGTGGGCTCCTGGGTTTTAATTCCATTTGCATTTTCTATATAGGATATACATTTATATACATTTCCCCAATATATCCTCTTTCCCTCCTGTATTTAAAAGTAACAGACCTGCTGTTAAAACATGTTAGAAAATATAACTATTCATTAAAATAAACATTTTAAAAGGACCACAATAGACGTACAGTTCACATGTTCCAGGTTATGAAAAATGTAATAGATTTACCTTGATCTTGATTTTGGAATTCTCTATTGTTATAAGGAGGCGGAATGCCAATAGGCCATTGAGGTTGCTGTTGTTGTTTTTCAGAGGGTCCCCTGCCTCCTTCTGTTGGCTGTGTCATTTGAAACCCTGGCACTGGGCAAAATTGACCAGACTGAGGATCAAACACCATCGGCCTATCCATCATTCCTGCGGGAAAAAGCATATTTTGTGGGTTTACAGGAAAATTCCCAGGCATTCTCCACATTCCTTGAAACCCATGTGGTAACTGTCCATATTGGAGATTTGGCACGTGCTGATCTGATATATGTCTTTGACTTTCAAAACAAGGTAGACCACTGAAAGCTTTATTGTCTTCTCCATGTTCTGATTCATTTCCTTGTTTATAAGGGTGACCTTGCATTTGCATGGCCTGAAATATTTGACCTTGACCTAAGTATGGACCTCCACCTTGTTGTGCCATTCCACCATCATCTGCAGCATCTGTAGGGATGTTTTCATAAAAACCAGACACAGGACCATAAGGTCCAGCAGGTATCTGGTAAGGGTCTCCCTCCATGGGTTTAGTTTTATCAGACCTTCTTGCAGGTTTTAGGGCCTGTCTGTTCTGCTGTGTGCTACTGGTTGACTGGTTTATAAGTTTCTCTTGTATCTAAAAGTAAAAAAAAAAAATTACAATATCCATATTCTACAAGTAGGTCAAGATTGCTAATCATAATTTTCATGCATTAAATACAGAAACAAGACCATGGCAAGGCAGAGCAATATACACTACTCTAGATGATGTTCAATGCAAAAGGTTTAGAACTTACAGATTCTGACAAGAAGATTTTCAAAGATTAGATATTTTACACAAATAGGACCCACAGGTCCAGACCAATTTTGACCCCAGGTATATAATTTGAAAGAATTTGGTAGATATCTTTTAGACAGTGCTACATACAAAATATCTAAGTTTCAAGACAAACAGGTTCAGACAAGAAGCTTTTCAAAGTTTCTCCAATACAATTCAAGGTAAAACAAAAAGACTTTTAAAGTTTTTCCTAGGAAAGTCTAGGTAAAAGTAAGTGACCCCTTGTCAATAGGAATTTGAACAGTATTTGTAGAGGTCCACTAGATGATACTGCATGTTTAATACCTTAGTTTAGAGTCTTACTGCTTTAGAAAGCTTTTCCTTATATAAAAATCTATGCAAAATGAAGTCACCCCTTGGATGGGGCCAATTTCGACCCTGGAGCCATGATTTGTAAGATTTTGTAAGAAGTCCACTAGATGAAACTACAAACCAAACATCTAAACCTCATAAAGGCCTTGTGGTTTCAGACAACGTTTTTTTCAGTTTCTCTTTCAGCTGCCATGGCAACCAGAGTTTTGCATGGAATTCTTCTGTTCACACAGTTTTCAAAGGGGGCCATCCAAGGATCATTCTTTTTTTTTTTTGCAACTGGCAACAGTTTCACCTCTCAGTTTTTTCACATACATTTGTATGTCTTAATTTATTGCCAGTTTGCATAAAGTATCAGATTAGTTTTTGACATCTGAGACATGGAAAATTTGAAATACATAAGGAATTACTACCAGTAAAGTTTCACCATGAAAAAGATGTGATTAACACCCATAAGGTCCTATTTGAAGGTTTGAAGATAAACTGAACAAAAGTTCCAAGGCTAGGGTGTTCAGTTTAAAGAGAGATCCAGATTGGAACTGTATGGCTAAGAAAGGCCACAGTGTACCATCGACAATTATTTGAAATTTCCCCAATGAATTTTTATTTTGGAATATTAGTTGAACACTCTAGAAGCAGTTTACTGCAAAAGGTTCCATGCATTACTTAGTTGAATATGAATATTTCATAGCTCCAAGTAACTCCAAAATGTAAAAGTCAAGTCTAACGGGAAAAAGTATGTCAAGCAATTCTGTTAAATAGTATTTCTTGCAAATCTACAGTACGCTCAGCGCGGATTCTGCCTTTTCCGCGATACCACCGCGGACAATTTTTTCTTATCGCGGACAAACGCGGCGGACGTCCGCGATGAGAGGGCTAATTTCCGCCGCGATCCGCGGTGTCCAGTTGTTTCCACCGCGGACAAAATACCGAAGATTATATTTAAATTATCGATAAAATCGGTTACCTGTTTCTCGCGGCGGAACGCGGCGGCCATTATAACTATAGCTCAAAAATAAATGTCTATTTTTTAAAATTTTCACCGTGTTCTTATTTTACAATATGACTTTAAATCAACCAAAATACTTAAATGGTAATAACATTAGTTAAAATTTTAGATGTAAAACGGCATTTAAAATAAAAAACGTTACCTTTGTTTTGATTGTAAAATTTGGAATGACCGCGTCGATAGACACAAACTACATACTACGGAGTATACTACAGCATCCTTGTTCCCTTGAACTATCCAAAACCGTCGCAAATTAGAACATTCCTAACAACAATTACTTGTTACACATGCTAATTATCGGGGTTATTTTAAGTGAACTGCTTTAACTGTCAAAGAAATTACGTCACTCAGTAGCGGCTTTCAACTTTTTACAAAGGGCGCTATGTCTTCAGATTAACTCAAAATCACAGCTGACAACTGTGTGAATAACATACCTAAATACAAACTAAATCACCTTTTTTCAAACTAGTTTATAAACCAATCTGAGCTCTGGTTTGAAAGTGAAATCTACAGATCTTGTATAAAAATATTTTTTCGATGCATAACAAACACTTGTAAATTTCAGTGGCTCAGCACTTCCCTTTTATATTTCTATCATTTAGGGATGAATTTCACAATCTTTGATATCGTAATATTGTTGTAAAACCTATATGTAGCCTCAAAGGAACAAGCTGTCAATCACAATTCCCGTGACCTATGATCTTTACACGTGATACAACATCGTATTTTTATTGGTTGTAATTCAAGAGCTAACCTTTGACAGCAAGCCTGAGTAATTTTCCATAAAAAAATCCCAGTATTTTACCGCCTTTTCCACATCACATGATCTAATGCTGCATCTAATTTGGATGCTTGCTCTCTACTTTCAATTCTCATTTTCGGAAAATCTATAAATAGTAACACCTAGTTTTGTAAGGAGATATTGACAAGGATTAAGTTTTCATGGTGTAAGAAACAAAAGTTGACGTTTTCATTGTTGTCTCTTGTTACTTTTTCGTACATGCCGTACACCGAGGTTATTCAGTATTTGACTTAAAAGTGGTTTTCACAACCATGAACTTAAATATCTACTCTTATTTTCGAATTGAATACGACTATGATTTGCCGCGATTTAGAGTATTTTTGTTCTTGGTAATTCAATAACGTGAGAACAACAAGATGTACAAACAACAAATACATTGTATCTACATAATTTTTTTTATTACAAAATAAAATTTTACATATTTTAAGAAGTAAAGTTTTAATAATTAATCGTAAAAAGCTACAGTTTTCACCGCGATCCGCGGTGATTGACCACCGCGTTCCGCCGCGATTTACCGCGGCGTTCCGCGGGGGAAACGCTTTTGACGTATTGGCATAAAATAAAAAGAAAATTTGTTTGTTTTTTAGTGGAAGATGGGAATTCATTTCATCTTGTGAACACCATATGTTTATATTTTCACTCGTGGCTGCGCCACTCGTGAAAATATCACATATGGTGTTCACTCGATGAAATAAATCCTCATCTTCCACAAAAACAAACAAATATCCTCTATATATTGCTATGTAAAATTTGTGACACTTCACGCAGGGCCATTAGTGTCCCCAGGGACATTATTTAAACAGACTTTGTAAAGGTCCACTAGACAATGCTTTATGCTAAATTTTTCAACTCTAGACCTTGTGGTTTCAGAGAAGAAGATTTTTAAAGATTTTATTCTATACTGCTATATAAAACTTGTGACCCCCGGGACATTATTTGAACAAATTGGTAGAGGTCCACTGGACAATTGTCTATGCCAAATCACACACTGTGAAGCCTATCCTTCCATTTTATGATACATAAGGGAGATAACTTAGATAAAAGCAATGGCATATCAAGAGTATTAAATGGGACATATTCTGAACAAGGCTAACTTTCAGAAAAGGTGTACTTTGTTTTTCTTGTGTCTCTTTTTCCTTTCCTTTATTTTCTTTGTCCATCAACTTCTGGAATTTGTCAACATGGTGATAAGCAGCCTGACCCTGCCATACTTCATCTAAAACAAAAGAAAAGAGTAAATATTGTATTAATTTTAAGTATTTCAATAATAAATACTAGAACTGCTACTGTCCTGGCACCAATACTCCCTGCATGCTGCTTTGTCAGTAGCGTATTGATACATGAGAACATGTTACTCTATGCACACACTAAAATTAAGAATGAAAATTTCAAAGGGCAATTACTCTGAAATTGTGCAAAAGAGAGTTATTGTTCTTAGGTATTGCATTTCTCTTTAATGAGATCTATCCATCTATGAAGTTTCAAGCTGATATCTTAAATACTTTTTAAGTTATGCTGCGAAAAAAAAATTAAGTATGAAAAATTTCAAAGGGCAATACCTCCAAAATTTTGTATAAAATAGTTATAGTTCTTGGGCACTGCACTTTTCCTTAATGAGATCTTTTAATCTATGAAATTTCAAGTTGAAACCTCCAAAACGTTTTGAGTAATGCCCCGCAAAAAATTAAGTAAGAAAAATTTCAAAGGGCAATAATTCCAAATTGTAGCAAAAAAGAGTTATAATTTTTAGACAATGCAGTTCTCCTCAATAACATTTACCCATCTATGAAGTTTCAAGTTGATATCTTAAATACTTGTTTAGTTATGCCCAAGACAAATATTAAATATCAAAAATCACAAAAAACAAGAGATGTTTGTAAAACATATATGCCCCGCCCCCCCAGTGCCTTATCCCTAGAACTTTTGAGGAGCTGGTATCTAGCATTCTATAGTTATTGATTGGAAACCATTTTCTATTCAAGGCCATTGTGACCACAGTCTTCAACCTAGAGATCTGAAAACTAAAGGGCTCATCTACAAGTCATGAATAACTTTATACAAAGTTTGAGGAACATAGGCCCAAGCATTCTACACTTACTCAGAAATCATTTTGCTTTTCCTTGACCTCTTGACTTAATGACCTAAGAAAGGATAGTTGTTATAAACATATCATGACAAACTTACATACTAAGTTTGATGAACCTGGACCAAATGATTCACTAGATATTCAGCATAAATAGTTTTACTTTTCAAGATTACTGTGACCTTGACTTTTGACCTTGTAACCCTTAAAACTAAAAGGGTCATTTAATTGAAACCATTTTGCTGTTCGACGTCACTTGACCTTGACTTTTGACCTGGTGACCTAAACTAGAGATCATCTACTACTCACGACCAACCTACAAAATAAGTTTGAACAATCTGGAACCAAGGGTTCTATAGCTATTGATGAGAAACTGTTTTTCTCTTCAAGGTCACTGTGACCTTGACCTTTGAACTTAAAAAAATCAAACTTACACACCAAGTTTAAAACACCTGGGACCTAGGATTCTAAAGTTATTGATCGGAAATCATTACGCTACTCAAGGTCACTGTGATCTTGACCTTTGACCTGGTGACCTGAAAACTATAGGGGTCATCTACTAGTCATGACAAACCTACATACTGAGATTCAAAAAGCTGGGACCAAGGTTTTTTTTGTTATTGATCAGAAACCATTTTGCTATTCAAGGACCCTGTGACACTGACCTTTGACCTGGTGAAGTAAAAAACTATAGGATTCATCTATTGCTCTCGACCAACCTACACACTAAGAATGAAGAAACTGGGACCAAGCCTTCTATAGTTATTGATCAGAAACAGCTTGCTTTTTAAGCGCACTGTAACCTTAACCTTTGACCTGATGACCTGAAAAACTAGATGGGTCATCTACTACTCATGACAAATCTATAAACTAAGTTTGAACAACATGGAACTAAGGGTTCTATGTTATTAATCAATAATGTTTTGCTATTCAAGGTCACTGTGACCTAAACCTAAAGGGGTCATCTGGTCATGACAAATACTAAGATTACACAATCTTTGACCAAGAATACTTTAGTTACTGATCAGAAACCGTTTTGCTCTTCAAGGTCACTATGACCCTGACCACTTGACCTGGTGATCTTATAAACTGTAAGGACATCTACCAGTCATGACCAACCTAGATACTAAGGTTGAACAACCTTGGATCAAGGATTCTATCGTTATTGATCAGAAACCGTTTTGCTTTTCAAGCTCACTGTGATCTTGATGTTTGACCTGGAGACCTGAAAAGTATAGGGGTCATCTACTAGTAATGATTAACCTACACACTTAGTGTAAAGAACCTGGGACCAAGCAATCTATAGTTATTGATCAGAAACCATTTTGTTATTCAAGGTCACTGTAACCCTGACCTTTGACCTGGTGACCTGAAATACTATTGGAGTCATCTTATTGTCATGATCAACTTACACACTAAGTTTGAACAAACAGGGACCAATGATTTTATAGTTATTGATCAGAAACTGTTTTCAGATTCAAGGTCACTATGACTTTAACCTTTGATCTGGGGAACTGGAAAACTACAGAGGTCATCTACTAGTCATGACCAATGTACAAACTAAGTCTGAGGAAGGTGGGTCTAAGGGTTCTCTATATATTGATCGGAAACCAAAGTGTCTACTTACAAACTGACCAACATTTCACATCTATATTTGTGCGGGTTGGGGGGGGGGCATAAAAACACTACAGGCAGAGCAGGAGTTTTAAAAAAGTTTGAACCAAAAAACTGCAGAGAGGCAAATGTGAAATTACAGAAATATTTGTGTATTTACATTTACACACCATATAGAAAATTTACGTGGCTAGCATTGTACATCTAAAGAAACAGCAACAAATACAGCATGATGTATGGATAATCTACCTTGTTTTTCATGTGTCTCTTTTTCCTTTTCTTTGTTTAGTTTTATCTGCAACTTCTGCAATTTGTCAACTTGGTCATAAACTGCCTGACTCTGCCATGCCTGATCTAAAATAATAGAGAAAATATTGTACTAGAAATAAGTACATCAGTAAGAAATAAAAGCTGCAAGCAAAGCTATGGATTGCATATGGGGTGGAGACAGAGGTCTCATATTCCAATGTGGGCTCCTGGGTTTTAATTCCATTTGCATTTTCTATATAGGATATACATTTATATACATTTCCCCAATATATCCTCTTTCCCTCCTGTATTTAAAAGTAACAGACCTGCTGTTAAAACATGTTAGAAAATATAACTATTCATTAAAATAAACATTTTAAAAGGACCACAATAGACGTACAGTTCACATGTTCCAGGTTATGAAAAATGTAATAGATTTACCTTGATCTTGATTTTGGAATTCTCTATTGTTATAAGGAGGCGGAATGCCAATAGGCCATTGAGGTTGCTGTTGTTGTTTTTCAGAGGGTCCCCTGCCTCCTTCTGTTGGCTGTGTCATTTGAAACCCTGGCACTGGGCAAAATTGACCAGACTGAGGATCAAACACCATCGGCCTATCCATCATTCCTGCGGGAAAAAGCATATTTTGTGGGTTTACAGGAAAATTCCCAGGCATTCTCCACATTCCTTGAAACCCATGTGGTAACTGTCCATATTGGAGATTTGGCACGTGCTGATCTGATATATGTCTTTGACTTTCAAAACAAGGTAGACCACTGAAAGCTTTATTGTCTTCTCCATGTTCTGATTCATTTCCTTGTTTATAAGGGTGACCTTGCATTTGCATGGCCTGAAATATTTGACCTTGACCTAAGTATGGACCTCCACCTTGTTGTGCCATTCCACCATCATCTGCAGCATCTGTAGGGATGTTTTCATAAAAACCAGACACAGGACCATAAGGTCCAGCAGGTATCTGGTAAGGGTCTCCCTCCATGGGTTTAGTTTTATCAGACCTTCTTGCAGGTTTTAGGGCCTGTCTGTTCTGCTGTGTGCTACTGGTTGACTGGTTTATAAGTTTCTCTTGTATCTAAAAGTAAAAAAAAAAAATTACAATATCCATATTCTACAAGTAGGTCAAGATTGCTAATCATAATTTTCATGCATTAAATACAGAAACAAGACCATGGCAAGGCAGAGCAATATACACTACTCTAGATGATGTTCAATGCAAAAGGTTTAGAACTTACAGATTCTGACAAGAAGATTTTCAAAGATTAGATATTTTACACAAATAGGACCCACAGGTCCAGACCAATTTTGACCCCAGGTATATAATTTGAAAGAATTTGGTAGATATCTTTTAGACAGTGCTACATACAAAATATCTAAGTTTCAAGACAAACAGGTTCAGACAAGAAGCTTTTCAAAGTTTCTCCAATACAATTCAAGGTAAAACAAAAAGACTTTTAAAGTTTTTCCTAGGAAAGTCTAGGTAAAAGTAAGTGACCCCTTGTCAATAGGAATTTGAACAGTATTTGTAGAGGTCCACTAGATGATACTGCATGTTTAATACCTTAGTTTAGAGTCTTACTGCTTTAGAAAGCTTTTCCTTATATAAAAATCTATGCAAAATGAAGTCACCCCTTGGATGGGGCCAATTTCGACCCTGGAGCCATGATTTGTAAGATTTTGTAAGAAGTCCACTAGATGAAACTACAAACCAAACATCTAAACCTCATAAAGGCCTTGTGGTTTCAGACAACGTTTTTTTCAGTTTCTCTTTCAGCTGCCATGGCAACCAGAGTTTTGCATGGAATTCTTCTGTTCACACAGTTTTCAAAGGGGGCCATCCAAGGATCATTCTTTTTTTTTTTTGCAACTGGCAACAGTTTCACCTCTCAGTTTTTTCACATACATTTGTATGTCTTAATTTATTGCCAGTTTGCATAAAGTATCAGATTAGTTTTTGACATCTGAGACATGGAAAATTTGAAATACATAAGGAATTACTACCAGTAAAGTTTCACCATGAAAAAGATGTGATTAACACCCATAAGGTCCTATTTGAAGGTTTGAAGATAAACTGAACAAAAGTTCCAAGGCTAGGGTGTTCAGTTTAAAGAGAGATCCAGATTGGAACTGTATGGCTAAGAAAGGCCACAGTGTACCATCGACAATTATTTGAAATTTCCCCAATGAATTTTTATTTTGGAATATTAGTTGAACACTCTAGAAGCAGTTTACTGCAAAAGGTTCCATGCATTACTTAGTTGAATATGAATATTTCATAGCTCCAAGTAACTCCAAAATGTAAAAGTCAAGTCTAACGGGAAAAAGTATGTCAAGCAATTCTGTTAAATAGTATTTCTTGCAAATCTACAGTACGCTCAGCGCGGATTCTGCCTTTTCCGCGATACCACCGCGGACAATTTTTTCTTATCGCGGACAAACGCGGCGGACGTCCGCGATGAGAGGGCTAATTTCCGCCGCGATCCGCGGTGTCCAGTTGTTTCCACCGCGGACAAAATACCGAAGATTATATTTAAATTATCGATAAAATCGGTTACCTGTTTCTCGCGGCGGAACGCGGCGGCCATTATAACTATAGCTCAAAAATAAATGTCTATTTTTTAAAATTTTCACCGTGTTCTTATTTTACAATATGACTTTAAATCAACCAAAATACTTAAATGGTAATAACATTAGTTAAAATTTTAGATGTAAAACGGCATTTAAAATAAAAAACGTTACCTTTGTTTTGATTGTAAAATTTGGAATGACCGCGTCGATAGACACAAACTACATACTACGGAGTATACTACAGCATCCTTGTTCCCTTGAACTATCCAAAACCGTCGCAAATTAGAACATTCCTAACAACAATTACTTGTTACACATGCTAATTATCGGGGTTATTTTAAGTGAACTGCTTTAACTGTCAAAGAAATTACGTCACTCAGTAGCGGCTTTCAACTTTTTACAAAGGGCGCTATGTCTTCAGATTAACTCAAAATCACAGCTGACAACTGTGTGAATAACATACCTAAATACAAACTAAATCACCTTTTTTCAAACTAGTTTATAAACCAATCTGAGCTCTGGTTTGAAAGTGAAATCTACAGATCTTGTATAAAAATATTTTTTCGATGCATAACAAACACTTGTAAATTTCAGTGGCTCAGCACTTCCCTTTTATATTTCTATCATTTAGGGATGAATTTCACAATCTTTGATATCGTAATATTGTTGTAAAACCTATATGTAGCCTCAAAGGAACAAGCTGTCAATCACAATTCCCGTGACCTATGATCTTTACACGTGATACAACATCGTATTTTTATTGGTTGTAATTCAAGAGCTAACCTTTGACAGCAAGCCTGAGTAATTTTCCATAAAAAAATCCCAGTATTTTACCGCCTTTTCCACATCACATGATCTAATGCTGCATCTAATTTGGATGCTTGCTCTCTACTTTCAATTCTCATTTTCGGAAAATCTATAAATAGTAACACCTAGTTTTGTAAGGAGATATTGACAAGGATTAAGTTTTCATGGTGTAAGAAACAAAAGTTGACGTTTTCATTGTTGTCTCTTGTTACTTTTTCGTACATGCCGTACACCGAGGTTATTCAGTATTTGACTTAAAAGTGGTTTTCACAACCATGAACTTAAATATCTACTCTTATTTTCGAATTGAATACGACTATGATTTGCCGCGATTTAGAGTATTTTTGTTCTTGGTAATTCAATAACGTGAGAACAACAAGATGTACAAACAACAAATACATTGTATCTACATAATTTTTTTTATTACAAAATAAAATTTTACATATTTTAAGAAGTAAAGTTTTAATAATTAATCGTAAAAAGCTACAGTTTTCACCGCGATCCGCGGTGATTGACCACCGCGTTCCGCCGCGATTTACCGCGGCGTTCCGCGGGGGAAACGCTTACGGCCACAGATTCATGTCCGCGGTGGTGAACATTTTCAGTCCGCGGGGTCTCGCGGACAAATTTTGTGCAAATTTTCGTCCGCGTTAAGTCTCATCCGCGGGGTCTCGCGGGTTTTGCAAAATCCGCGCTGAGCGTACTGTATTCTTCATGTAAATTTAATTGGATGCAAACTGTAGCAGTAGTGCCCATGATAATTTTCCACAAATTGCTTTATATGAAATCCATATCCAAGTGCAGATAACTTCAGAATGCAAGGGTTAACCCTTACAAGAAATGTGGCACAAACATCTACTTGTCATAAGGCTTTTGTATACTAAGTTTCAATCAATTCTTGAAAACAGTAGGAAGAGTTTACTGCACAAGGCTACCTATGGTACTGTATGACAATTTTTATATATCCAGGAGCAGTTATCACCACAGTATATAGGTCAACCTGCGCATAAAAATATGTTAAACATGTACTCATTATGTAGATAACATGTGTAAACAAACACGTGAAAAACGACTACATTGAATTACCCGTAGGTCAAAATTTTTCTATAATGACATATAAGAAACTGATAATGAAAAATATCACATTTTAACTTTATTCTAAAATCTTTTCTAAAATCCTTTGTTGCTATAGCAACAAGTTGTTTAAGTGTAATTAAATATAGAAATGTGCAATAAAACAAATATCTAGATTTAATTTTTTTAATGAAAAAAGAATAAATGAAAAAGAGGGCTATGATGACCCTAGATCGCTCGACTGAATACTTTGCCTTTGGTTCTACTTAATTGAGCTAACATCAAAAACTTTTTTAAGAATCTCCCTATATAAATCTATATGAATTCAAGTGACCCCCTGGGTAGAGCCAAATTTCTTTCAGGGGGGATAATCTGAACAAACCTGGCAGATGACCTCTAACTGATGCTCCATTAAAATTATTTAAGTTCTAGGCTTTGTGGTTTGAGACAAGAAGTTTTTTTTAAAGTTTTGCCTATATAAGCCTAGGTAAAATCAATTGACCCCTGGGGCAGGGCCAAATTGGACCCCAGGGGCACAATTTGAACAAACTTGATAGAAGTCTAGGCAATACTACATACCACATCTTAAGGCTCAGGGCCTTGTGGTTTCAGACAAGAAGATTTTCAAAGTGTTTCCTATATAAGCCTATATAAAATAAATTGACCCCCAGGGCAGGGCCAAATTTGACCCCAGCAGTATAATTTGAAAAAACTTGGTAGAAGTCGTCTAGACAATGCTACATACCAAATCTTAAGGCTTAGGGCCTTGTGGTTTCAGACAAGAAGTTTTTCAAAGTTTTCCCTATATAGCCTATGTAAAATCAACTGACCCCAAAGGCAGGGCCAAATTTGACCCCAGGGTTTTAATTTGAACAAACTTGGTAGAGGTCCACTAGACAATGCTACATAGCAAATTTTAAGGCTCAGAGCCTTGTGGTTTCAGATAAGAAGATTTTCCCTATATTAGCCTAGGTAAAATCAAATGACCCCCGGGGCAGGGCAAAATTTGACCCCAGGTGTATAATTTGAACTTGATAGACTTCCGCTAGACAATGCCACATACCAAATCTTTAAGCTCAGGGCCTTGTGGTTTCAGACAAGAAGATTTTTAAAGTTTCCCTATATAAGCCTATGTAAAATCAATGCTCCCCCAGGTGGGGCCAAATTTGACCCCAGGGGCATAATTTGAACAAAATTGGTAGAGGTTCACTAGACAATGCTCAGGGCCTTGTGGTTTCAGTCAACAACCAGAGTTCTTGATGGAATACAATTCTTTGAACAACTTTGGTAGAGCTTCATACAAGGAATACCCCAGGCATGTTTCGTCAAAGTTGGCCTAGCGGTTTAGGAGGAGAAGTCGTTCAAGTCAAATTGTTGACGACGCACACCGATGGACGCCAGACAATCAATGATTTCAATAGCTCGAACTATGACAGGTGAACTAAAAATGTACAAAGTCCTTGAAAGATATAAAAGAATATTTTTCAGCCATGAAACTGAAAATTTAACTAAATTTTATGTCATTATTAAAAAAAACTGCTTTCTTTCTTTCAAAAAATATAAGGTATCTCAAATTGTTCACAACGATGAAAACTGTATAAGCAGTTTCTTGCACTATGTTCTTTGTAGTACTTTAATATCGATCGGCAGATTGCATTAGTTGATCCTTACAAAATATATGTCAAGCACACCTAATATTTAGTTAGTTTCATTTCAATCAATGAAAACTGTAGGTCTGTTATATAAACAAGAAATTCCTGATATAATCCAAGGGCAGATAACTCTATAAAGAAGGCAAGAGACTACATTAATGAAAATAATGACATGCACCAACTCTTCATATAGTGTGGCAAGTTTCATTTTTGGACAGAAACTGTGTTGAAGGCTAAAGAAATTGCTAATATAGACTGACAAATGTACAACATAATTAACTGTGATTATCATTTTAAAGTCTAAAGCTTAAAGGTCATTTAGCAAGTTCATCTTACTTACAATTCTGTTTTCACTCTTAGCCTGCATTGAACAGAAACTTTAACTCATGAAAACTGTAACAAACAATTATACTTCACAATGTATATATCAAATGAAGGAAAAAAATCCTCTTAATGAATACAGAACATATCATTTAAATGAATAATTCGATACTGGGCCGTTTGTTACTACACTGACTTGACTTTTTAAGTTTTGTACTTGTGGCTACCCTTTTCATGTTCACTGTTTTATTATTTTTACTTGTACCCTCAAGATCTTTACTGAACGAGGAAACAACTTGTCCAGAAACAAAGAACCAGCATATCTTGTGATAACTAAATAAACAAGAGGGCCATGATGGCTCTGGATTGCTCACCTGATTACTTTGGCTGTAGGTTTGCTGTTAAGCAGTATTTCATTTTTTAACTGAAAATATATAAGTGCTTACAAACCAAATATGTAAAATATCAGTCAATAAATATTTAGGCTCTATGACAGAAAGTAGAAATATCTATTATAAGCTATGGTGACCTTGATCTTGACCCAGTGACCCCAAACCCTACCCACGGGTAGAAATCCATACAAGGAAGCTATATATTGAATATCAAAGATATTGGTCTATAAATGAAGGCTCTATGAGGTACAGTAGATAAATCTATTTTTAGCCTCCATGACTTATAACCTAATCTATAATTTGAAAAAGCTTGATAAAGCTGGCTTCATGCCAAATTTTAAAATTCTAGGCCTTGTGGTTTCAGACAAGAAGATTTCCTTTTTTACATATTAAGGGCCCCGGGGGAGGGGCAATTTTTGACCCCAGGGCCAACATTTAAACAATATTGGCACAGGTTTATTACACAATACTCAACACCAAATATCTAAGATCTAGACCTATTTTTTTGGAGAAAAATTATTTTTCATGTTTTTCCTAAATAAATCTATGTAAACCATGAGAACACTGGGGCGTGGCCAATTTTGTCCCAGGGAACATAATTTGAACAAACTTGGTAGACATCCACTAGACAATACTACATACCAAATATCTAACCTGTAGGCATTGAGGTTCACAATAAGAAGATCTTTAAAGATTGCCTTTTTTTACATATTAAGGGCCCCCCGGGGTGGG
The DNA here is from genome assembly GCA_012932295.1 of Cyclina sinensis. Taxonomy (NCBI): domain Eukaryota; kingdom Metazoa; phylum Mollusca; class Bivalvia; order Venerida; family Veneridae; genus Cyclina; species Cyclina sinensis. The sequence goes on from JAAONU010000016.1 coordinate 22,950,809, forward strand.
ACCAATTTTGACCCCAGGGCCAACATATAAACAATACTGGTAAAGGTTCTCTACACAATACTCCACACCAAATATCTAAGGTCTAGTCCTATTAGTTTCGGAGAAAAATGATTTTTCATGTTTTTCCTATATAACTATATGTAAACCAAGAGAACCCTGGGGCCTGGCCAATTTTGACCCAGGGAACATGATTTGAACAAACTTGGTAGACATCCACTAGACAATGCTACATACCAAATATCTAAGCCGTAGGCATTGAGGTTTCTAGTAAGAAGATTTTTAAAGATTGCATTTTTTACATATTAAGGGCCCCTGGGGCGGGACCAATTTTGACCCCAGGGCCAACATATAAACAATACTGGTAAAGGTTCTCTACACAATACTCCAGACCAAATATCTAAGGTCTAGTCCTATTAGTTTCGGAGAAAAATGATTTTTCATGTTTTTCCTAAATAACTATATGTAAACCAAAGGAACCCTGGGGTGTGGCCAATTTTGACCCAGGGGACATAATTTGAACAAAGTTGGTAGACATCCACTAGACAATGCTACATATCAAATATCTAAGCTGTAGGCATTGTGGTTTCCGCGAAAAAGATTTTTAAAGATTTCCTATATAACTCATTGCAAAATGAAGTGACCCCCGGGGCGGGGCCAATTTTGACCCCAGGGAAATAATTTGAACAATTTTTGTAGAGTTCCATTAAAGGGTGCTAAATGCCAAATATCTAAGCTGTAGGCATTGAGGTTTCCAGTAAGAAGATTTTTAAAGATTGCCTTTTTTACATATTAAGGGCCCCCCGGGGTGGGACCAATTTTGACCCCGGGGCCAACATATAAACAATACTGGTAAAGGTTCTCTACACAATACTCCAGGCCAAATATTTAAGGTCTAGTCCTATTAGTTTCGGAGAAAAATGATTTTTCATGTTTTCCCTATATAACTATATGTAAACCAAGAGAACCCTGGGGCGTGGCTAATTTTGACCCAGGGGACATAATTTGAACAAACTTTGTAGACATGCACGAGACAATGCTACATATCAAATATCTAAGCTGTAGGCATTGTGGTTTCTGAAAAGAAGATTTTTAAAAATTTCCTTTATAAGTCTATGTAAAATGAAGTGACCCCCAGGGCGGGGCCAATTTTGACCCCAGGGAAATAATTTGAACAATTTTTGTAGAGTTCCATTAGAGGGTGCTAAATGCCAATTATCTAAGCTCTAGGCCTTGTGGTTTCAGAAAAGAAGATTTTCAAAGTTTTTCCTTTAATTTGCCATAGCAACCTGAGTTTCTGATGGAATTGAATTCTTTGAACAAATTTGGTAGAGCTTCATGCAAGGAACATCGAAGGCAAGTTTCATCAAATTTGGCCCAGAGGTTTCAGAGGAGATGTCGCTTGAATAAAATTTTTGACGGACAACGGACAAAGACCGGTCACAATAGCCTACCATGAGCCTAAGGCTCAGGTGAGCTAATAAATTGATGTAACTGATAACAGAATTATACCTCTGCACTTTGCCATTGTTTTGGAAGCTCACAGCCTACTGCTCTCTGATATTTCGCTATAAAACTCTGGCCTCTGTCTAATGTGATTTCCTCCTGCCTAACCTCTTCACATAAATGCTTCACATCTGTTTGTAACACAAATAAAAATTTATCAGAAACAGCATAGATGTATGACATACAATGCCACCTCTAAACTACAAACACCATGCTAGTTAATACTTGTCATTTCTTTATAAACATTCAAAGCATGTTGTAGAAAGCTATGTTACTTCAGTTACACCTTGAAGAAAAAATATCTGCCTCTGTACAATATCATGTTTTGCAGAGGTGTTATCATTCAAGGTTATACATTGTATTATAATGTCTATTAATTACTAATTAAAGAAAGATGCTTTTATGAGAAACAACCTTAATCAGCATGTTGATTAATCATTAAGGAAGATGCTTTGATGTCATAAATTTGATTCAAACAATGTTTAAATTTGTGAAGAACATTTGAAATTTTAACTGAAGAATTTGGAAGCAATTAATTAATTTTGTACTGTATTTATGGCAACCATCTTTTTCGAAGGTATTTCTTGTTTGTTGTTGTTTTGTTTCATGGGTATGTGTGTGTGATTGTGGGGGGATGGGAAATTTTCATTTTTACATCATTAAGCAAAATGAGATAAATTAAATATATTATCATAAATAATCATTGCACATAATTACATGAAACAGTGCGACTAACACTACTAGGTACATTTTTAAGAGATTACTTCTCATAATAATTTGTCCCCTGTACTCTGAAAATTCTGTTGCTATTCATCTCATTCAATTTTTATAAGATTCAAACAATAAAGAGACAAAACACCAAATAAGTTTTTTTTTAAATGGTCCTTTCTAGTTGCGGGTCTTTTTGGATCTCCCAAAAAAAACAACCTTGGTCTAGTTCTATACATTTTTTCCGTAAAAAACAAACAAACAAAATAATTTATAAGACACGTCAATTCTGACATTCTTACTTCAGCGTACAGAAAGCCATTTTTTTTATTTGTCAGTTTTGGAATTCCAGACTGTAAATTTTCAAACTACTTTCTATTTCGAAACCGAAAGTTGGTCATTAAATCTCGAAAATCAGCATTAATATGAGAGACTGTTAGTAAAGCTTTTACAAATTTATACCAAAATAATTATCAATTTATTTTTATGCATCACCTTCTACTACTGCGAGCAGTAAAATACGTCTTGTTAAGTTCTTATCACTTTCGATCCTCTTGCGGGATAGCACAGGATAACTCCCACGCAGTGATCTCCCCTTACAGGATTAGATTACTGAGCGTAGCGTAACCAGTGCGCGGAGTTTGACAAGATAATCGCAATATTTTTTGCTACATGTCATTTCTAACTAGAGAATGTGGCCAAATAAGAGTATGTTTTGTTTGGTTTTTCCAAAACTTGCACTTAAAGAAAAAAAAAAATGCTTGCTTCCGGGCGATTCTAATCAGGATACAAACTCCCCGCAGCGGTTACTTCTCCTGATCAGTACAGTTGAAGTAGCAAAGCGTGACGTACCCGGTGCGAGGAGTTTGATCAGGATATATCCGTGTTTAATATATGCTTGTTTAGGGTCACGGCAATATCGTATTTTTTTTACCTAAAATTTATTCTGTTTAAATTTTACATGTAATATTCTTATGATATTGAAGAATAGTATCTAGATTTTGTTAAGTAAACATTTTTTTAGTAATAAACAAGAAAACATTGATGCAAAGCATCAAAGGGCGCCCAAAGGAATGTTTAAAAGCAAGAAATGCAGCAAGAGACAATGAACTAGTAGATATCTGATGATATTGAAATCACGAGTCTGTCTCGCCAAGTGTAATATATAGATAGACTGTTTCTAGGCTTTCATTGCGCTGACCTCGGGAACCAAACACCAAGTGCAATTAATTGTTGAATATGTTTGCATTCATTTCATTTCCTGCAAAATCCAGTTCGTTATTCATAACCATAAAGCTCCAAAAAATCAAACTCTGCGCACCGGTTACGCTACGCTCATCTAATCCTGTAAGGGGAGATCACTGCGTAGGAGATTGCCAAAAAAAATGGCGGGATATTGAATCACGTGACTGTCTCGACCAATCGTAAAATATGTATAGACTGTTTCTAGTCTTTCATTGCACTACTCGGGAACCAAACACCAAAAAACGAAGTGCGCGATTAATTAACCGGAAAGAACCTACGGAAACAAATATGATAATAATATCATTATAACAGTTCATAATTATAAATGGCTAAGGTTTATTTATTATCTTAAATATTTTTTTTATAAATAAATTTGTAAAACGTTCAATTTATTTATTGTTAAATATGTTTGCATTTCATTTCATTTCCTGCAAAATTCTCCAGTTATTCATAACCATATCGCGACTGAATGACAGTCAATAACAACAACAACTACCCTTTCACAAAATCTGAACTCATTCCATAAGGTATGAAACCACCAATTCAGCTCAAAAAATGGTACCCGCATAATGGCGGCTAGAGATAGTTCTCAGTTTTCTTGGCTATTTTTAACATTTTTGCCCTAATCTGTGTATTTTTTTTGCTGAAATCATTTTGTTTGACTATTTCTGATAGTGTGGTAGCAATTTTATGCTCATATGCATTCAGAATAGAATTCACAATGTGAAATTGTTTCACATACCCCAATCTGAAAATTAGCTCAGATTTTTTGTTAATTTTATGGGTAAGTTTACATGAGCAGAAATATCTTTCTTGTTTGAAACACAACCCCCACTTTTCTTGCTATTTTTCATGAGTACAGATATAGATCTACAAGAATATGTAAGTTAAAGCTATTTAAAAAAGGTTTTGCTATGTTTTACAGCCCTGTGAACTTTATGAATTTTATATAGAATAAAGAAGGAATCTATTTGGTGGTTTCACACCATAAAGGCCGTCGCGCTTCGGCAAATAGCTAATTAATTATGCGTAGACTGGTTTAAAACAAAGCAATATTTACAAGGTTTTTAATGCTGCAAATTTTAACATGATGTATTAAGATATTGGCATGCTTTCAAAAATAGCCCAGCTACAATAAAAACTACAATATATACTTCATCTGCTTTATTATTTGTGTGTGAAAATGATCAGATATAACTTCGCTTTTCACTGCAAAGCATGTTATAAAATTATCAAATCAATGAATACATACATTTATGGATAAGACGTCATACATGGCTGAACGGCGAATTCAAGCATTTTTGGAAATGCTAATACTTCTATAACCGGTACCTTATCCAGTGATAATATTATCTAAGGAAAACCAGGAAGACTGTTGTGTTGCCTCGTTTTGAAAGCGAAACTAATTGTCCCGTATAAATAATTCGTGAGATTTACAAAGATCTTCAAAATGCCCGTATCCTGTACGTTACACGTACAAAGGTGCGACCCGACTTACTTAATGATGTAATAATCATGAATTAATGATTTTTAATCGTTATACCCGCAAAAGCACTTTTGCAACTTAGGAATTAATTCTCTCACCTTAGTACATTTAGGTACAGTATATCATCAAGCATGGAATAGAGAAAAACTAAGTTCTACTTCGTTTCCATTACTAATCCATTTTTTATGCTCATGCCTCTTAAAAAATAGAAAAAATGCAAAAAAAAGTGTGACCTAGTCTTGGGGATAGGGACCATGGTATTGGTAAATATTTCTGTCAAGTTGTTTTTGAAATACTCCAAATAGTTTAACCATTATGGAGCGGACATGAACAAAAAAAAATAAATAAATAAACATGAGGAAATTATGACCCTTCACCATGGGGTCAGGGACCTGAGTGTTGCGCTCTGCTAATCGTCTTATGATGGTTAACATTTGTGCCAAATCATTTTCAAAATCTTCCAAATAGTTTGAAAGTTATGGAGCGGACATGAATGTGGACGCATTTAATGAACGCATTCTTACTTTAATTGGCTCGACTGTAAACAACATTGTTTAGTTGAATTGTCGCATCATCGGCGACATATACAGTACCTTATATCTAAATCGAACATCGTAAGCTGCACCCATTCTAGTAGTAGGCACGTGGTGAATGATGTCATTTAGGCTGTCTTTTGTCAGATGTACAGTTTTTCTTAATCGGGAAATAAAGAGTTCGTAAAAATATGTTATCGCGAAAAGCGCATCAGTTTTCCAGAATGTTAGAAAATTCTTTACGTCTGACTAAAGGATCATCAGGGTCAATGTGCCGGACATGGTTTTCCGCTTCGCATGCGCTATATACCATTAAAATAGACGAAGAAATGAAATACTTACAGCAGATTTCTCTTCAAATCGGGGCTAAAAAAAAAAAAAAACAACAACAACAAAAACAAACTAAATGTGTTGAAAACTTGATATTACAGACAAATTAAGTTATGACAGGTTCGAGTACCTATTTTGTGATCGGTAACGGTTCTGACTGATATAGAGTTATATGATGTGAAAATGTTAGGAAAGAAAAAGTTGTCTGTGATGTGGTATACCTTTTCTTTTCATACATAAAAATGGACACTCTAATTCGTTAACTGAAAACAGGTAAAATAAATATTATCAATGAAAACTCTACAATACTAGAGACTTCGTTCATTTGAAAGAGTGACTTTCCACAATTGACTTCTCGTTGCTTTTCGTGATAGTATGATGTAACAATAACCGATTTCTACATGAAAACGGCATTATCAGTCCCTTTATCCTACGACTAGTTCATCAATGACTAAGCTTCCGTTCCACATGTATGCAAAGTTTGGAGTTTAGAACACAATGTTTCGACATTATTAGTGATGCGCTTTTCGACATAACAAATAAAATTTCACGAACTCTGACAGTTTCCCTGAATGTTTGGAAATACTGTAAATCTGATATAAGAATCAGTAGGGTACATGTGTAGGGCATAAATTGCCGCTTTGCATGCGCTATATCCCATAAAAGTGATGAAGAAATGAAATACTTTAGCAGTTTTTTTCCTCCGAATCGAGGACAGCTTAAAATGACGTCACATATCACATGATATAGCCACACTGTTCTAACATCAAGTCAGTGCATAAGAATTCGGACGTAAATGCATACTCAAAATTATTTGCATTCGATTCTGCAAGCCCTTATCATTTTGATGCTTTACCTTTTCTTTTTGTTTCTATCGACCCATGAACAAATCCACTTTATATACAGCATCATGATTTACTTGTTCTTCTTCTTCTATTTGAGCTTATTTACCGTCGGTACCGGTTGCCCATATGACCGACGCCCCCTGAAGAGATTAGTTATTTTATGTTATGGGGGTAGTGCAAGATACAGAAAGCATCCTATTCCAGAGACACCCCCGGTTCTTTAACATGCTCAGTGTATAGCACTGATGCATGGGACCTCAACCGAAATACTATTAAATTTTAATTAGTAATGTTAGTGGAGGAGCGGGGGATCGAACTCGGGACCCCTAGCTTACTTGTTAATAATAGACCAGCTATTTATTCAATAGTAGGATACTACGTCATCGCGCACCTGTTTTATGCTCTCTTGCGGATCAACAATCCATCGCTTGAAAGGTAATTGCTCTTTTTCAATAAGAAATCTGTAGAGTTACAAAAATCATGTTGTGTACCGAAGATTGGCTGTTGTGCTTTGTATTTACGTAAAAAAATTATAATGTGAAATTCTAGTTTAGACCTGAAAACGGGTGAAAGTTTTTTTCAGCCTGTATTCAGGAAAAAGACCATTTTATCTTTCAAGAGAAGCATTGTTGACAAAAAATTGGTCCGCGAGAGAGCATAAAACAGGCGCGCGATGACGTAGTATCCTACCATTGTAAGAAAGTATAGTGGAAACACGCACTATGATATCAATATAACAATATCAAGAATATATAAGACAGAAAAAAAGCTACAAATCACTGCAACTTGTACTAGATCTATATCAATTTTGATTTTGATGAAAAGTGGTGATATACATCCACACCCTGGACCAACAATTTTAAATAAAAGTGGTGCAAAATCCAAAGGGAGACAATCAAAATTCCCATGTACTGTTTGCAAGAAAGGTGTAATTTCCAGTAGCAAAGCTGTTAGCTGCGATTTATGTAGTGAATGGACCCACATCAAATGCACAAATTTCATTATTAATGATATATATGATCAACTTGTGTATGGACCCAGCGAATTTAATTTTACATGTAAAACGTGCTCTTTTAAACAATTACCGTTTTATGAAGAAGGAAACGAATCATCCTGTAATGTCAGTGAAAATGTAATGAGTTCTACAAAATCAAGTGATGAATCAGACAGTTTCGTTCAAAACTGTTCCTTATATGATTGCTTTAAAATAATGGATTAAACTTCGTGCACATGAATGTTCGATATTTACTTTCGAAATTATCCACTATTCAGCAGTTTGTGTCAAGGACAAACATTTCAGTGCTCACATTGTCAGAAACTTGGTTGGATCAGACGGTGACAGGGGGTGAGCTAGAGGGTTATAGTATCATCAGGAGAGACAGAGACAGAAGTGGTGGTGGTGTTTCTATATACATACGGAATGACTTGGCTTTTACGGAAAGAACTGATCTTAATACTGTTCTGTTATTTGTTATATTAAGGAGCATTGAACTAAGAACGACAAGTAGTGTGTTCTAACTTTTAATGTGTACTCTTGGAGATCTACTGTCAGAATGATATTGTCTGATAAGGAATCAACAGTACAGGTAACTCAAGGCAGATAACTCTTGCATGCACTTAAGGTAAAACAGGTAATCATACTGCAACATCTCCCTTCTTTAAAATTAATTTTCAATTCTTAATATTTTCACAGTCTTATAATTTAATTTCTTCATTTCAGTTCTGTTCATAATTCTCTGCCACTGATTTCTAATGTTTGTAATATTTCATTATTTATTCCTGGAATGTGCCACAGCATCTCATAGTCTATGATAATTAATTAATTAGTGAATGAATGAATATAATGGATGCCACTGTGATAAATTAATCTGTCAGTGTTAATCTTTACCCTTCCTGAGCTGTGAGATATTTAGGAAATCCTTATGCAATAACAGGCTACAACGGCCATTAATGTAATCTTTCAACTGACATTGATTCAATTATGCGAGGTTTTACAGCTCTTCCTGACCTTGTGATGTAAACATTAGGTTTTTGTTCTTGATTGCAGGGTTCGGCGTTTGCAGATATTTGTGGTGTAATGTCTTCCTTTGATTGAGACTCATAAGGGGAACGATTATGCAATATATCAGAATCTGAAGTTTCTGGCATTGAAACATTAGCCTTTAATAAATGCTGGCGATTACGCCTGTATGTAGTACCATCAAAGGTTTGCACAGAATAAGATCTTTCATTGTGCTTGTCAGTAACAACAGCTGGTTTCCATGTTTTATCAGGTTGCTGGATTCTGGCTGAATCACCTATTATCAAGGGCGGGAGTGGTTTTGCTTGGATGTCATATACAATTTAACTTTTTGTTTATTTGATTCAATTTTATCCTTGATAGCTGTAGGTGGGATTTTTTGGATGACCAAATTTTCACTGGATGTTGGGAGAAAAGATCGCAGCTGACTGCCCATAAGAAGCTGTGCGGGAGAGTAACCTATATCAAGGGGGATGACTCGGTATTCCAGAAAACCAATGAGGGGCTCTTTCTTGTCGACCTTGGCTTTAGTCAGTATGCGCTTGCATATCTGTACATATTTCTCGGCCAAACCATTTGATTTTGGGTGTAACGGGCTGCTTGCTATGTGTCTAAAATCCCATTCCTTTGCAAAATCTGCAAATTCTTGAGATGCAAATCAAGGACCGTTGTCAGAAATGACACGCTCACTTATTCCCCAGTGACTGAAAATGGCCTTCATGCGATTGACTACAGTGATACTTTTCAGGTTAGGCAACTCTTTGACCTCAAAATATCTACTGTAGTAATCAACCACCAATAGATAATTTTTATTATCCGATGTAAATAGATTCGTAGCAATGATTTGCCACGGGTAATCAGGGACTTCATGGGAAATTAAGGGCTCTTTAGGGTTAGAATTTCTGTGTTTTAGACGGATTGAGCATTTCAGCAACATGTCTGTATTTCTGCTGAAATCCCAGGCCAGAACATAACATCCCGTGCCTGTCTGAGGCATTTCTCAGTACCCATGTGACCTGCATGCACTATTTCAAGCATTCGTGGCCTCAATGATTTGGGCATTACAATCTTTGAACCTTTTATGATGATATCATTAATAACAGATAATTCATCCCGAAAATTTCAGAATGGTACAATGAGGGGGTGACACTGGTTTCTGGTATCTGGCCAGCCTTGCAAAATGTCCTGTTTGAGCATACTAAACTGCTCGTCAAGTTCAGTTTGGGATTTAATTTCTTCCATTTTCCTGTCACTAACAGGGAGGCTGGATTTCACCATGTTAACCTGTAGATCTATACCCTCAGAAAGATGGGGGTGAGTGTCACTAAGGAATTTTCTAGATAGTGTGACGGCCAGTGGAATGGACTTGCCTGGGTAGTGCTTAAGGTCAAGGTCATATCTCTGTAACCTTAGAAGCATACGCTGAAGCAGGGGCGGAGCAAAGGGGTTTGTTGTAAATAGACACAAGTGGCAAATGATCAGTTTGCACATGAGTCTTGCGCCCATAGATAAATTGATGGAATCGTTCACACCCAAACACTATGGCGTACATTTCCTTTTCTATTTGGGCATAGTTAACCTCTGTTTCAGTCAAGGATATGGATGCAAATGCTATTGGCTTACCATCCTGCATGATAGCCGCACCAAGACCAAATTTGCTAGCATCTACTTGCAGAACTAGGAGTTTCTTGGGATCATAATAGGCTAAGACCTAGTCTGACTGGGTGATTTCTTTGACCTTTTGAAATGCATTAGCCTAGGGTTTCTCCCAAGAAAATTCATAATCCTTTGACAGTAATTTCCTCAATGGGTAAGTGACCTCAGATAGATTTGGGGCAAAGCGTGCCAAGTAATTGACCATGCCCAACAGGGTCTCTAATTCAGCTTTGCTAGTGGGTGGGGCATATCCTTAATGGCAGTGACCCGTGATGGCTGGATTTTAAGGCCCTCAGAAGTCAGTACATGGCCAAAGTACTCTACTTCTGTCACTCCTACTTGTAGCTTGTCCTCATTAAAGCGGATACCCTTTTCTAATGACCTTTGTAAAACGGCCTTAAGGTTCCTGTCGTGTTCCTCCCTAGTTTTCCCAAAGACCAAAATGTCGTCGACTATGGCGACAACTCCACTGAGACCTTCATAGCATTCATCAATTTTACTTATGAATTCATCCCCAGAGGATTTTAACCCAAAAGGGAGGCGCAAATAACGCCATCTCCCAAATATGGTATTAAAGGTCGTGAGGAACGACGACTCTTCAGAGAGCTTTATAGCCCAATATCCTGAACGGGCGTCCAATTTTGTGAAATACTTGGACCCAGAAAGCTTATGTAGGATGTCCTCCAGGGTCCTCATGGGGTAATGTGGGCGGACAATGCATTTATTTAAATCCCTTGGGTCAAGGCAAATGCGGAGTTTTCCTTGTTTCTTCCATGCAATGACCATAGAATTAACCCAATCTGTGGCCTCATGCACCCTTGTTATGACCCCGAGTTGTTCCAAACTCATCCTTAACTCTGTCATGTAGTGCAACTGGGAATTTACGTGGTGGGTGCACTACTGGGGCGGCATCAGGCTGTATGCGTATATTGGATTCCCCTGGAAATAGACCTATGCCCTGGAATACTGTGGGATTTGACCTAAGTATGGAAGCTTTGGTGAGAGGTGCCTCCTTGTTTTCAATGGAGTAGGTGAGCTTAATCAGTCCAAAGTCAATGCATGATTGAAGCCCAAACAGAGGTGTTGATGTAGTGTCAACAACATGAAACAGGACAGTGCCTGACTGACCAGTGCCGAGATGCGTACACTGAAGCGTTATGCAACATTTCAGGTCTAGTTCATTGCCACTGTATGAAGACAGTTTAGCCCTAGATTTCTGTAAGACCCCAAGATTCTGATATACTGATAATGGTAAAATGCTCACCTGCGCTCTGGTATCAACCTTGAACCTTATTGGACGCTTGCTAGGTCCCACCAAAATTTCTGCAAATACCTGACCTTGAATAATTTCAGACTCACCACTATCTACAAATATATCCGAATTATGAACAGTGGTTTCAATTTCATTTACATTTCTAAATCCTGATCTACACATACATTGGAAATGGTTTCATTTTTTACAAGAATGGCACTGTTTTCCCTTAGCAGGCACAGTTCTGTTTGTGTGTGTGTCTGTCCACATTTGTGACATTTTGTCTGGTCCTTGGTATTTCCATGGTGGTTTTGTTGTCGCGGTTGATGAGTGGCATTTTTCCGGGTTGACAGGGAATATGATTTTTTCTGTTTGTGAGTCCCTTTGCGCGAACCCCTGTATTGCGTGTTGTTTTGCACTGAATCTACACTGGTTGCTGCTGCAGTTGCCTGGCTCATTGAACGTAATTGTTCCTGGGAGTATTCAAAACTTTGACATATTTGAATTGCTACATCCATAGTAAGTTTCTCACCCTTATTGATCAATTGTTATCTCACTTTCTGCGAATTCACGCCAAAAACAATTCTGTCCCGAATCATTTCATCTTCTGCAGTGAAATTACAATCCTTGGCTAGAAGCCTTAGTCTTGTGATAAATTGTTCAACTGAATTTTCACCCTGAATCTCATTATTAAATTTGTAACGAGCAAATACAGGATTGCATTTTGGTTGAAGATGCTTCTTAATTGCATCGTATATGCCATCTAGGCTACCTCTTTGTGTTTCAGTTAGCGTTAGTGTGCTGTAGATGTCTCTACCCTTTTCGCCAATCCACAGTAACAAATATGTTATCTTGATATCCTCCTGTTTTTCTTTTAGAGGTCCCTTAAATATCAAGTCTGTATGCTCTCGAAATTTTCTCCAAGTTTCTGGGAGATTACTTGAACTCCAATCCATACACGGCGTAGGAACTCCATTTACATGATTGAAATCCATTGTGAATGTTTGAAATTCTAACGTTTAGTATTCCTTGTTTAAACTTTTTAAATGTTCAAAATTCACTCATATTTGACTAAGTCCAGTTTAATTAATTTGTGAATGTTTGAAATTTTACCAAATAAATACTGCATTAAATGCTTGAATGTTCAAATTCACACTTAAAGTTAAATCCTCTTATTCTGACACCATGTTCTGTTATTTGTTATATTAAGGAGCATTGAACTAAGAACGACAAGTAGTGTGTTCTAACTTTTAATGTGTAGAATGATATTGTCTGATAAGGAATCAACAGTGCAGGTAATTCAAGGCAGATAACTCTTGCATGAACTTAAGGTAAAACGGGTAAGCATACTGCAACAAATACCAATAATCTAGAAATTTGCTGGACCTAAAACTCAACCTTTTATTATAGGATGTTGTTATAGACCACCAAAACAATCTGATTTCTTTGATTTTTTAAGTTAAAATGTGTGAAGATTGCTCTTTGTCACTGCACCCATGTGATTAGAATCATATCAATTTCTTCAATTTTTTTTAGATATGCTCTAGAAAAGCATGATTTCAACATAAAAGTAATGGAGATAATCCAAAAATGAGCCAAGGTAGAGCCTGTTGGGACTTCCTTGTCACTTAAGTGTGACCATTGTATTAAGTATAAACTCAATCCCTCAAGTGTTTTCTGAGTTGTGACCTACAGATGTGACGGGAGACACTATGGTAATTTTAGACTCTAATAAGTGCATCGCATGTGGGGCCAACGCTTGTATGTTAAGAGCAACAACTTAATAAAATTGATTTCAAGAGTGTTATGGTGCTATTCAATAATTGCTTTTATGCACTTCACTTAAGATGAATAACTTTGTGATTGTAAATGTTCAAGGTATTAGTATTTTTACATAAGTTAATTTTCCATGTGAAAAAGGGGCACAACTTTAGAAACAATGATCACTTAGTAATGTTCCTTGTGCCTTGTCCCCAGTAGCAAATATGTCAAGAATGAATACAATATTTTTGATAGTTTTCAAAATTTTCTATATCAATAACCAATTTCAACAAAAAATTCAAGTTGAAATGGGGCAGAACTCTAAAAACAGCTTTCAGTGTAATCCCCCTTGTCTTACAACTGTTCCCTGTCATGATAAGCAAATATTTTAAGTTTTATAATGATACCTTTGATAGATTTGAAATCATTCCACTTATTTAATGATAATCAATTTTGACAAAAATTCTAAGTTAAAAAGGGGCCTTACTCCAAAAATATATTTCAGAATAATGCCCATTTTCTTACAACTGCACCTTTTCATTATAAGCAAGTATTCCAAGTTTTGTGGTGATACCTTAATTGTTTCAGTAACGGGCTACATCAAAGTTTTTGCACGACAACGAAGACGACCTAGCGACCATAATAGCTCGAGTTTTTCTTTGAAACAGATGAGCTAAAAATAGGGGAAATACCATGGTGATCTCTATTAAACTAAAATACTTGACCATAACTTATATCCAAGTCAAAAGAAACACAGAAATCAAATATGTTTTGTGCAAGTAAACTGTTCATAAAAAGATAACAAAATCATGTAAGCAAATAATTAAGACGTGAAAACAGTAGATAACCTGAAATGTATGAAAATAATAATGCAAATATATATTGCCGCCTTACAATGTTAAAAGAACATTTTTTTACATCGTAAAAGTTAGATTACCCCCATTGACTTTCAATTCCAAATTTTGTAAATTGTCGCACTCCTGCGCGATTCAATAAATATCTTAAAATTTTTATAGCAATCATGGTGGTCAGACCATGGGTGAATTGGTCAGTAGGGATATTCTACATATATATAAAAACAGCTAGTGTATTGTACATTGTAATTAACTTCTTTATAACAAATTAATCACATTTATACAATTAAAAAAAATACATACATCCTACCTTACATCAAGTAAACTTGCATAAAGAGTCCTATTCTGTCAGATACTTAAAAAAAAAACCTTTTTAAGGTATTAATAATTTCAGACTGGATTTGATCTTTTGTATAGGAATGTGGGAAAAAAATTTAAGGCAAAACATGGTCATGATGAAATTCTTACATTCTTTATGACCAAGATATTTGGAGATCTTTACTTATCAATAATCAACTGAAGGGTGTTTCAAGAAAAGCATTAACATATATACATTATTATATACATTGTATACAAGACAACGGTTATCAAAAAGTAGGGATTGGAACGAATACTGTAATCAATATTCTAATATTTGGTTTGCCATATTGGAAAAGATTTGAATTTTCGATTTTCGGTCGTTCCATCAGTTATCCGAATTTTGATATCCGAATATAGGTATTGTTTAAATGTTTTCGTTCAGACTAACGTGTTTAGGGCATGGAACCCTCAAATACTTTTTGTGATTGGCATAAACACCATATATTCCGTTCTTTAAAACGCGATTTATCGCCATAAATACGGACAGTTGAAAATGTAGGAATTAAGGGTTGGTTTTTTTTGGGTCAAGATTTGGGAAAACTGGTAAATATATTGACATTGATAGTTTAATCACAGGGGTTCTACTAGACTCTGAAACTCAAGGGTAAATGTCTCTTGACCCCAAATTTTGTAGGGTCATTTCCAGAACTTTAGGAGTCAATGCTAAAATATAAGTGTATGATGGGCGGTCCCAGTACGTTTTACCAGAACTGACCATTTCTACCGGATTCGACCTATATTTCACACATTAGCAGAGTTTATGAAAGATATATATCATTATTTATTAAAATATGATATATTTAGCGTATCAACAAAAGGAATTCGAAGTATCTTCGAGTGGAAAGATTTTATACGAGACTGAAAATCGCCGGGTTGCGGACAATTTTTGCATATTGATATACACCGGAATCGAGCTGTATTTCATAAATAACCTGATTTTAAGTAATACAAATGATATTAATCATCACAATACATCAGAATTAATAAATTTACCGACGGAATGTTAAGTATGTGCGAGTGGAACCTTTTTATACGTGACTGAAAATCGGCTTTTTGCGGAAAACTTTGGCATACTGATATACACTGGAATAGAGCTGTATTTCATAAATATATTAAATTTATGTCATACTAAACTTACGATTCATTCCTATATATCAGAAATAATATATTAACCAAAATAATTTGAAGTTTCCAAGCATGGTCAGTTTTTACAACTGAAAGAAAAGCGGCGATTTTCGAAAAAAAAAAAATCGCATGCGGATTGAGATACACCGGAATCGACCTGTATTTCATAAATAACTGAATCTAAGTCATAAAAATTATATTATTCATTCATAAACATCAGAAATAATATAATTACTGTAAATATTTAAAGTTTCTTTTCGTGGAAATTCTTTACAACAAAGAAAATCGGCTATTTTGGAAAAAAAATCACATACGGAGATACACCGGAATCGATCCGTATTTTTATTTGTTTGATATACACTTATGTGGAAGTTGTTTAATCTTTTTCCCTTAAAACGCCACCACGTGTGAACAATCCCTTACTGTTTACACACCAATCAGATCAACCGGGACAGTAGCATACACTCTGAAACAAGCTTGAAGTTGTTATTGGAAAATCACTGACTCCGAGCGTTCTGACTGGTCCGGCAGACGAATAGGCGGGTTAACGTTACTCTGAGGGTTATTGATTGACACAATGCTGCGTATCGCTAATGAAGGAATTTTTCGCGGATGAATACTAAATTACAAACTTGCTATTTTTAAAGTTTGATTTGCCAAAAATATTGAAATTATACCTCATGCTTTCAAAATCAACAGAATTCTACAATATCGAAGAACTTTTGCCGAAACTGCAATGAAAATTCATTCAACCTGTGGTACTATTTTTCAACGCGAATGTATGGATAAGAGGCGGTCATGTGATTGTAACTAAAAAAACTGGTGTGTCGTTTTAGAAGCTTTCGCTTCTAAAAACTTGATAACCTTATGCGTTATTTTGACTTGAAACAAATTATTGAAGAACCGACTATGGTTACACCAACAAGTTCCTCTATTATTGATCTTATTTTATGCAGTCATGGTGGGAAAATTTCCCAATATGGTACTTTACCTTTTGGCCTAAGTGACCATTTACCAGTGTTCTTCACACGGAAGACTGTGAAGGGGCAAATTTTAAACAGTAATAATTATGTTACTATCAGGTCTTCGAAGAATTATACTAAAGATGGTTTTCTGGAACAACTCCAAGTAGCCAATTGGGATGGCATTTTTATGTCCAGTTGTGTAGATACTGCTTGGCAAAAGTTTAAGCTTACTTTCACCAGGTTTTAAATACTGTGGTCCCCATAAAAAAGTAAGGCTGAAACAAAAGACCAAACAATGGCTTACTTCCGAGATTTTAGCTTTAATTAAGGAAAGAGATACTTTTTTTTTAATATAAATTTAGGAAAGAAAAAGATTAATTGTTTTATACTCACTATTGCAAGTATAGAAATTTTGTACAAAGGGAGATTAAACAGGCAAAGGCAGACTACTTAGCAAATAGTTTTGAAGAAAACAAAAATAACCCTAAATCACTTTGGAAACAACTTAATAACCTGGGCAATAGTAAAAGTCTGATAGCAATTCAAATATTGTATTGAATATGGAAAATGAGATATGTTTTGATAACTATAAGATTTCCAACTTTTTTTAATACTTTTTTTTCAACTGTGGCATCAGTATTAGTGGATAAGCTTCCACCATGTCCAAATTTGTTTCATACCGATTTCTATAGATAAGGTTCCAGTATCCAAGTTAACCTTGCATACTGTTATTGAGGATTTTGTCTATAAAGAATTATGTGCATTAAATTCTGCAAAAAGTAAAGGAATAGATAACATTCCTGCTAGGTTCCTGAAAGATGGGACAAGTTCCCTTAAAATGTCAATAGCTTATATTGTCAATAAGTCAATTGTTGAAAACTGAGTACCGGTTGTGCTGAAATCTGCTAGAGTTAAACCCCTACATAAAAAGAACAATAAAACTGATGTAGGTAACTACAGACCAGTTAGCATCTTATGTATTGTTTCAAAAATTCTGGAACGGGCTGTCTATAACCAACTTGAGTCTTATTTGATAGAAAATCATTTATTATATGAATTTCAATCTGGTTTCAGAACAAACTTTTCAACAGATTCCTGCCTGGTCTTTCTTACAGATTATATAAGGATGCAGACTTCCAAAGGTCTGTACACTGGCATGATACTGCTTGATCTGCAAAAAGCTTTTGATACTGTCAACCATAGTATTCTCTGCAGTAAGTTAAAGGCTATGGGAGTTGAATCTGTGGAATGGTTTAGTTCATAATTATCGGATAGAAAACAACAAGTACATGTCAACGTTATTTTATCTAATTCTGAAGATATTACATGTGGAGTTCCGCAGGGAAGTATCCTCGGACCCCTTTTGTTTTTATGCTATGTTAATGATATGACTATTAGCATTAGCACAGAATGTAAATTACTACTGTATGCAGATGACAGTGCCATTATTTTCTCTCATAAATGTCTGAAAAAAATTAGTGAAAAACTAGGATTTGAATTTGAAAACTGTAATAAATGGCTCATTGATAATGATTATCATTACATCTTGGTAAGACAGAATGTAGTCTTTTTGGTAGTAAAAGAAAACTGAGAAAGGTTAAAGATTTCTCTGTCTCCTGTAGTAATAGCATTATCAAAGCTCAGCAATCTGTTAGATACCTTGGACATGTCTTAGACAATACCTGGTCAGGTATGACTTGTGCCAACGATATTATTAAGAAAGTCAATGCTAGACTAAAATTTTTATATAGGCAAAACAGTGTGCTTGATTTTGATATGAGGAAAACTTTGTGTAATTCACTGGTACAATGTTTGTTTGACTATGCCTGCAGTGCCTGGTACAATGGTTTGAGTAGAACTTTAAAAATGAAATTGCAAAGAACTCAAAATTAAGTTGTCAGATTTATTTTGAATATACCATTAAGAACATCACTTTGTAATAATGATTTTAAACAAATTGGACTTAAGAATAGATGATAGAGTCAGACAGCTTAGTCTTAACCATGTACATAAGATTTTTTATGGTAAAAGTCTTGTATATTTGAGGGATAATTTCATTAAAAAGTCGGTTGTTCATGCATATGATACTAGGAAAAGGAAGTATAATATTTATGTTCGTTATGTAAACTCAGTTACTACTGATACTTTTTATTATAATGGTATTTTATCATGGAATTTACTTCCTGAAAAGTTACAGTCCATTGATAGACATTCAAAATTTAAATGGGAAGTTAAAAGATACTTCTTGGACCGATATTAATTTTTATTTTCCAATTAAGCTGGGTTATTTTAACTCCTGCAGTTTTATTGTAGACCTGTAGTTTTGGTACTTTAACCATTTCAGTCTCATCTTGAGATAGCTGAATCTACTGCCAACTTATAGCAGAATTTTCTAATATTTCAAAATGGTATTTGTATTTTATATCATACATCTCATATAATGCTGCCGTCTCGACCTTGCCCTTCACATTCATGTTTTTTGTTAAACTAGTCTCGTCTGTTTCATGTTTTTCTGTTGTTTAATGTCAAGGACCCCACTGGAAATAAGTTGTTTTGACTTTCATGGGCTATCCAAGCATGACATCTCTAGTCATTACAGTGCATTCAAACAGACTCATCATTCTGAACACTTCTTTGATAATAGGTATTACCAGAAGCACAGTGTAATAAGACTGGTTTGGTGCTAAGTACCATTCCTAGTAGTTTTACAATGTTGTGATTTTTACCCTTATATGTATGGAATGCGGGTTGGGAAATGCCACTTGCTACTTGCTAGTTGCTACTTGATATTGCCAGTTATTATTTATAGTTGCTATTTGTCACTTGCAATTTGTCATTTGCTAGTTGTCATTTGGTACCTGCTAGTTGCTTCTTCCTATTTGTTACTTGTCACTTGCTAGTTGCTATTGGTCGTTTGCTACACTTTGATTGGATCCCTTCTGACTGTATGAAAACTAACCGGATAATGTTACGTAATTTAATTATTTCGTAAAAAAAGTGCTATGCAAAAAATTATCGTAACATATTTTTTTCGGATAAGACCGACTGAAACAAAATATCGTTTATTTTTAAATGTTATCTTACATGTAATGGAGGAAGCACCTTTAACCAAGGGTATACCGCAGGGTTCCTGATCTGGAGGTTGCGGGTTCGAATCCCATTAGAGGCGAGATTCTCTCACAATCTTCACATTCCTCCACGCTGCGCGAATACTGGTATGGAACGCAGGAAGCAGTCATCGAGCGTGATGAAACTTGTATCGCAATCGATGTGAAA
Source organism: Cyclina sinensis (assembly GCA_012932295.1). NCBI lineage: Eukaryota > Metazoa > Mollusca > Bivalvia > Venerida > Veneridae > Cyclina > Cyclina sinensis. Next base: position 22,970,728 of record JAAONU010000016.1, read on the forward strand.
TAAATGAGTCTAATAAACTAAAGATGTAATAGTATTGCTAGTTGCCAGTTGCTATTTACAAGTTGCTGTTTGCTACTTGCTAGTTGCGTGTTGCTAGTTGCTTCTTGCTATTTGTTACTTGCCACTTGCTAGTTGCTAGTGGCCGTTTGCTTGGATCCTTTTTCACTGTATGAAAACGAACCGGATATTGTAACGTGATTTAATTATTTCATAAAGAAAGTGCTTACAGTAACGACATGGCTGCTTGGTCGAAAGTACAAATTATACTGTATATTTCCAACTCTTTCTGTCGGTGATTGAGAAACAAACAAAGCAAATAGCAGGTGGCAAATAGCAAGTGGCATGTCCCAACCCGCATTCCATATATATGTTTACTATGGTCTTTAAAACTGAAAACCTGTAATACTTTTTTTTATGTTATCAATGGTGTTTGTAATTTTCAATGTTTAAGTGTCAACATTGTCTTAATTCTGTGATATGTGTTAAACTGTATGTAAATTATATTTGTAATGTCTACATGATGGATTGCTAAATAAATCTATCTATCTAAATATAAATAATGTAATGCAGAGGTAATCCAAGGTCAAAGAAACCTTAATCATCAGACGGCTTCGTCGAAAGAAAATCTCATTATGAAGATTTGTTGAAAAAAAAAATTGGAAACACGGACAAAGGGTGACTTTTCTAAAATTTTGAAAAAAATTATGTATCATGTAAAGAAGAAATTATATTAGACTTAGCTAGGCTGCTATTGGCCAGGTGTCTGACATGAAATGAATGATTTTTAAATCAGTTTAAACATCTGGGTCAAATGTTATTTGATTCAGAAGTGTATCGCAAGGCAGCCACGGCGCTTCTTCAACATCCAGCATAATGTTAGAAGTTCTACTCAATGCTGCTGCCTTCAATTGTGACATATCACTTTTCTATATAAAAAAACTCTCATTTCAAATCTGACACTGGTATTTGTTTTATACAGACGAATTTCAGATAAACGTTAATGAAACACGAGACAGCTTGAATATCTCGAAACCTGTACAGTAACTAAATTCAAAATTTTTGTTGTTGTTGTTTCGAGATGGTCAATGATAATGCCAGCTTTTTTCCTGAACATTATTACAATGTTCTGCTTAAAAAACATTTTCTAAGCAAAACTTTTAAATACACTGATTTGAAGCTTCAAAGCATGATAATCATGAAACAACCTTTGTTTTTAAAGAAATGGTAATTGGCATTATGTCAGTGTAGAACTTTTAAGTAACAGTTCTGTGTTTTTCCTATTTAACCTGTTTATGTTAGTTACTTTTTTATTTTATATCTATGGCAAAACTGCAATCTTTGTACAAATGTATGTATCGGGCTGATTTTTGCACAATTTCTTGTAAATCTAGAAGACATGAAACATTAAAGGGTTAAACTCTGATAAACACCAAAACAAATTATTGCAGCCAGTGTTAAGATAATTTGTTGCCCTCGCTGCTTTAGCAGCTGACCACTTCCATCTGATGACTGATTTATTTCTTACAGTATCAGAATCTTCAGTATTGATGACATTTACCGGAAAAAACAGTCAGTAAAGACTGCAGTGTATGCAAGTGAATGCATGCAGCTTAATTAAGTTAAACACATTTACTTTGCGGACAGTCTGTTGTGATTTAAACACGTAGTACAGAAAAGTGCTTTTATGAGTATTATTCCGGGAATCAAATAAAATGACGATGAGAAAAATTGGAGAACTTTAAAAAAAAATCTGATACGTACTGTGAAGGTCACGGATTAACTTTCGTTAAAGTAAATAAACATTACTTGGAAGTAAAACCGAAAATAGCCACAGAAGGTACTAACTGTGTATTCAGTGGAACAATTATATTCAAATGGCGACACTTCATATCTTGTTGCCAGATGAGTTGATTGCTGAAATCGTTCATGTACTTCGTAACGGATTCGGAAATTAGCGATAAGACCCAAAGAAGCTCTACGTTTAGGAACTATCTGAAACCCATGAAGTCAGTGGAGATGAGAAGGATAACGACTTCTTAGTACAAGAACTTCCAAAATCGATCAAGAAATCTAACATTATTATTCTACTCTCTGACACTGGAATTTTTGCATCCACTTTCCTCCATGTTAGATGCCCCATCAATTTTAAAACCTTTTTTGGTCTCTTAAGACCTATTTCTGCATGTTTTTTTTTTCAAAGTATCCCACATTTTTTAATCTGTTGCACATTTTTCTCCTGCGCCAGACTCAAGGATAAGTTTTTGTGTCATTAATTTCCACAGTTGAAACAATACTCTTGAAATATGAGTTTTTTGGTATTCGGTTTCTTGACGTCATTCTGAATTCGTGTTTTCAATGTATTTGCTTTCCTAGCACTCTTTGATTTAAAGGTCATGTGACACGACTATAGCAACTTTGTCTATTCAAAATAATCATGATGTACTGATTAAAATGGTTTAATTGCGAAATTATGAAAATTTTGCTTTTGATAAGAAAAAACGTGTTTTTGATGATCGGCTATTTCCGTTTCGACATCGGTAGTTTCCGCTGCAATTTTTGGCTGTGACGTAGATTTATCCCTACTGTCCCAGGCAGTAGTGCAGAATTACACTGCTCAAAACACATCCGTTTTTAAATGAAAAAATAACACTAAACCACAAGTGCAAGAAACACAATAAAGGCACACTTATAAAAATAACATGCTATAAATTGTAAATTAAATAAAACAATGTGATTACTTCTCGATTTTTATAGGTAAATTCAAACATTGTGCCGGGAGAACGGTTTGAGATTTTACCTTTACAAATATTAAAAAATATTCCAATTTCTTCCATGTTGTGGTTCTATATAAAACTATCTCCTTCACGTTTAAACATGCTGCGTAACCCTTCCCCACTCGATGTTTACGTCATAATTTTTTAGACTCATTTAGTTTACATCGATTGCGATACAAGTTCTTACAACTTAGATTCATCACGCTCGATGACTGCTTCCTGGGTTCCATACCAGTATTCGCGCAGCGTAGAGGAATGTGAAGATCGTGAGAGAATCTCGCCTATGACGGGATTCAAACCCGCAACCTACGGATCCGGAGCCCTGCGCTCTACCCCTGGATCACGGTGCCTCCGTTTACGTCATAAACAAATTCTTTTTCATTTAAGTGTAGTGAAATTGAAAAGAATTTAGGTGATCTAATGTGTTAACAGTTGTTTCACTGGAGTGGAAATTCACACTCAGTGTATTTTCACGTTGGGAAATTGTTTGAAAAGAATAATTCAGTTTCAGTTTCAGTTTTTTTTGGCAAATCGGCATATTTAACATACCTTTGGCCAATTTAACAAATACAATTGACGAATATGGCCAAGACATAAAGCATCATACATAGTTTACAAGATAAACAAATAAACAAACATGTACATTTACAAAATTTAAGAAGCAGCTTCCGTTTCAAGACATATCTTCCTTAACTGGAACGCTTCATATATGTATTTTGCAGTTTTATAGAGCTTAGATTTACTCATACAAGACATAATATTAACAAATTTCCGTACATTAGGCCAAGAACAATTACCAAAATATTTATTTCTCAGATCAACATATGCAGGACAAGTTAATAGAAAGTGATACTCTGATTCAATCATTTTTGTGTTACACATTTTACAGATTCGCTCATGTCTTTGTGAACCAATAAATCTTCCAAATTCAATTTCTAGGTTGTGAGAACACAATCTGAAACATGTTAAACATTTTCGTAATTTATCATTTCTTAAAGAGCTAAGATAATTTTCATAACCAAAACACATTTTATACTTTCTATAGTAATCTAGTTTTGACATATTCAATGTTGTCTCATTCCAAAATTGTATAAACTGATCTCTAATACGTTGTTTCATAGCAGGAAAATAATTTACATCTTGTCTAAAACTCACTAGAAGATTACTGTAGCCTAAATTATCTATCAGTTGTTTAATCTTATAGGCCCAACAATTCACATTATTTCCATAGCTAAGATCTAAATATAATCTATACATAGGTGAATCCTGGTTTTTCATTATTTTTAACCAGTATTTAATAGCTCTTTCTTTACAAATTACAGAAAGTGGGTACCTACCCAGTTCACCAAGAACAGCTGAATTCGGAGTTTGTTGTTTGACACCCAAAAGAAGTTTACAAAATTTTATATGAAGTTTATCTACTTCAGGAAATTCATAGATACCCCATACTTCAGAGCTATAAAGAATAATTGGTACAACCATAGAATCAAAAAGTGCAAGCTTCATTTTGATATCAAAATTGACTTTATCAAAAAGAGATAAAATTGAATTATATGCTTTAAGAGCTTGATCTGAAAGTGCCTTAACAGACTTTTTCATGTTCCCTGTATAAGTAAAATTTACACCAAGATAAGTAAAATTATCTACTACCTCAATTTGATCATCATTTATTTTCCAAACAAAATTATTTACTTGTTTTCTTTTCTCAAAAACACATATTTTCGTTTTATTAACATTTATTTTAAGGCCCCATTTAATAGAATAGTTATTAACAATATCTAATTGGGCTTGCAAAGATTGAGGGTTAGTTGTGAATAAAGCAATATCATCAGCAAAAAGAAGCATATACATACTCAACTGATTAAGGTCATTTTCACTTAATAGGTTATAATCAATATTTTCATGAATGTCATTAACGAAAAGAATAAATAATAACGGCGAGAGTGGTTCTCCTTGTTTTAAACCTATAGACACGTCAAAAAAGTCTGAAAAATTCGTAGCAGACACCTGTACACAAGATTTAACATTTGCATATATAGACTTTACAATATTAACCATTTTACAGCTGACGCCTGATAATATGGCATATCCATCGAGCAGAAATTTGTGTCTGCTTATGAATTTATATCCAATGAAATGTCAAAGATCCATAAATCACGCCTTATACTGTGGGATTTATGCAAATTAACCTGCCCAAATGGGACCCTTGTATATTCTGCATAGCTGTCAAAACAAGGCAATTAACTTTTTATGACCCAATCAATGATAAAGTTGAGACAAATAGCAAAATTTTATGGCAAGTGATCTTACAAATTGATTGAAATACTTTTGATCAGTCAAACTTGTGAAAACATTATGTAATAGCTTGTTCCAATTAACATGTCTGAATGATTTTTAGTTAAGAAGCTTCCATGCAGATACATATTTTAATTAGATAATTAAAATTAATGTAATGGATCTATTTATGATGAAAATAAAAACATTCGACTTCTAAATGTGAACAAATTAAAAAAAACAAAACAAAACAAAACACAATGTGTTTGTGTTATGATTTCGACATAGTTTTAGGGCTTCTTCATGTTATTTGTTCTTTGATCATTATTGATTTTTTTAATGTTGAATGAATAAGCCCCCCCCCCCCCCAAAAAAAAAAAAAAGATATGCAGTTATAATGAAAAAAGTCATAGATCTAGTCAAAGATTACTTACACGTACCTCAGGCAAGATATACCACAGACAAATAAGCAACACATCACTGTAAAGAGAATGTTTTTAGGGAAAAAAATCTCTCGATTGGAGTTAGTTAATCAAGTCTTCCAAAAAAACAGCATCGGATAAAAATAAGCATGTTCAAAATCTTTTTGGATCAGTAACTTGAAAAATATCTCTAGATATTTTCACTGATGTATTCTTTTTATTCTATAACCCTAATTAAACTAGCCTCTATATAATATTGCTCATTGGCTTCGTAATTCCATCAAAATTTCAAATTATTTATTTTAGAAAATCTTCAAAGTGTGTTCACGATGTTAGCTTGACTTGATCAATTTTGTTTTTTTACTACATGCAGTCTACGTTTTCACTTTTCATCATAATTTTTAAGATTTTGTTAATCCAGGCAGCTGTGTCAAGTGGCAAAAGATAAATGTGCGTCACTTCCGGTTTCGCTCGTGACAGGTGCGCGCGACCAAGTGCGTAAAATATGGATTTTAATTTGCTATAAAAACATCTTTAAGATGAAAATTACCTGCGGAATTTTTTAAAACTGTCATAGTAAGATATATAGTTTTCGCTCATATTAAAATTTCGAGGTAAAATATTCGTGTCACATGACCTTTAAATGCTCTCAGGGCTTTAATTTACAAAAATTAAATTAAATTAAAGCCCTGATGCTCTTAATTCCAACCCATATGGTCATTGTCTATACTCAGGTCACATCAACATGCTGTTCCATAATGAGATATAGCGGTTTGTAGTGTCTTCTCTAAAGATAAAATTTCTTCTTACGAAAGAGACTTGGGCAGTTCGAAAAAATGCATTTTTCAACATACTGGTCTTTTGTATGTTCATTTCTGGTGGCGAAACCAAAGTTTAGTGGTGAGGTTATAATTCTTTTGGCAAATACTTGGATGGTTTCATTATGTTCTTTGTTTTGCTGTTCTAAACGTATGACATTGGAAGTTACCATCCTATTTCGGGTTGAAGTATTAATTCAATCTTGTCAACTCATTGGGCAGATGAGAATTCACCAAGTCAGAAAAGTTGTATTTCTGGCAAATTCTTCTTCAAACAAGAATTAAGTTACACGAGTATGTAAGAGACAAGCATCTCAATACTGGAGGAAAAGAAATGATCGAGAAATCGATATATTGTTCGAAGATGAAGCATTGCTAAAACCAGTTGGTGAAATGTAACCGACTCTTAATTTTCACTTAGTCCTTGAACGGTTCTGGTGAAAAAGGAAAAATAAATGATAGAATTCAGTATAAGGTAAACATAATGCATGCAAAAAATACAAGTAAAACAAACCGCTTTCTGATAAGACGCGTTGATAATAATGAAGAAGCCGGAGAAATCCAAATATTTCTTATGTCATTCTGTGGAATGAAATTTAGAGTTGCTACGTACGGGCGTTTAACAGATTTGAATTTATAAAAAAGATGAACAACCTAGAAAATATTGCAGACTGTTGATGTAAGTCGACTAAAATTGGAACATTGGTTTTTGTGCCCCCACCACAGAGTGTGGGGCATGTAGATTTGAACACATACATCCGTCCGTCACGTTTCTTTTGTGCGCAACTACTCCTACACCCATGGACGGATTGGAACCAAACTCGCACACGTGATAGACCATGATGAGTTGCTCTGCAAGAAATAAAGATATTTTTTCTTGGATCACTTTTCACTGAATTATTGCCCTTTGTTGGTTTTCTGTACATGCCATGTTTGCGCAACTCCTCTTACACCCATGTTTAAATACTTATAAGTGGGTTGATTGAAACCAAACTCGCACACGTAACAGACAATGATGCATAGTTGTGCAAAAAGTCTCAAATCAATTTTCACTGGATTATTGCCCTTTGTTGGTTTTTCGTACATGCCATAAACAGTAAATCTTGTGCGCGCAACTCTTTCTGCACCCATGTTTAAATGTTTGCATATTTATTAGCTCCACTTTTTGAAGAAAAAAGTTGAGTTATTGTCATGACTCTCTTGTCGAGTTAGGTGTTGGCATCGGTTAACCTTTTTGTTAAGGTCTATTTCTCAGAAACTATCAAAGCTATTTACTTCAAATTAAGAACACGTGTTCACTATCATAATGCGACACCATTTCTTAAGGGCAGATAACCCTCAAACTTATTTTTGCAAAGTTATGCCCTTTTTAAACTTAAAATTTCTTGGTTAACCGTTTTGTTAATGTCCATTTCTCAAACAGTGTCAAAGATACTCCCTCCAAACTTGGAATACTTGATCGATCACCAGCATGACTCCTACAGAGATTGTTGGTACCCATGTTCCTGGGGGTCACTTGATTTTGCTTATATTGATAAATAGGAAAAAACTTCTTAAGCCTAGAAACAAACTATTTACATTTACTTACACGGGATGGGTAAGTACCCCCTTCCCCTTCTACATAGCAACCCCCTTACCCCCCATTTTAATCTTTTCTTTTTTAAATATGTAGGTATGTAGATACTACACCCCCACCCCAATAATTTTTCTCCCATTAGTAATCCACACCCACCCCTAGCCTAGAACTAAAATATATATTAGATGGGATGGGTAGGTACTTCCCTATCCCCCTGCATAGGACCACGACCCCACCCCACTCCCCCTTTTTTTAATGCGTCGGTATTTTCTGTGACAAATTCCAAATAGTGGGGGGGGGGACATCATTTTTTGACGGACAATTTTAGTTACTTATATGATAAAGGTAGCCTTTTCTACACACTGTTTAACATTAAATTAGACAAAAGACTGTCTGAATTTGAAGAGTCAAGGCACTAAGACAAATACTTTGAGAGCCTAACTGGAAGGATACTTGTTATACAGCAACACTCTTTAAATATTTTTTTTGTAATCAAAATGTATCATTTATTCAACGATCCTAATATTGAAATGTTCCTTGTTTGAATGTTTGTATATCTGAATATTTCTTTAGCATGCCTGTGGTAACTGTATATAGATTTATTTTTTTGCTGCAGATATTGATTGTGCAGTGTTTTTCCCTCTATTTTGTGCAGCAATGCATGTTCAAGTTGTATGGTTTATACCACAAGGAACCATCTGCTGATTAATATAAAAAAAAAGTTTGTTAAAAAAGAATATTTGCCTTTAATGATGCCAACACATTTTGATGATCACAGAAACAATGATAATGGTACCCTTAATGAGTGTGTCAGTGACAATTTACGCTGCACATCATCAAAAGCTGCTCCAGACACTATTTACAGATCACAACCTGCACAAAAGTACGAAAGTGATCTACACTGACCCTGTCAAACACCTGCTACAGTCGTACATTCTGGACTCATTATCATGCTGACTCACTAACGTGTTATCATGTTTATTACTAGTAACTGTCTGTACGACGTTATCAGAAAGGAAACTGACTTCACTTCTGAGCAACAGACCTGCTAGTTCCTGTACATTATACTTTATATGCTAAGATTCACAGTTGTGTAAAAGTATTTTACAACCCCTCAAAGTGCAATAAATTAATGTGACTTCTGTCAGATTGGATCTATGCACTGACTCAGGCACACCACTTTTTCATTGTGGCAAGTCTAGCCAAACATATCAAATTAACTGAAATTTGAAAAATCTCAATGGGAGAACCAGGAAAACATAAGCCTTCTTTTCTACATGACAATCTTAACTTATGGGTTATTCATAAATGGAAGTTCTGAAAGCAGTCCTCCATCATGTCCATTACAGTGAGAAATAGAAAGGAAAAAAATTGTAACAGTAGATATCTCTGGTTATGTTTATGACAAACATGTACATGTAAGTTGAATATATGTGAAAGTTTTGAAGGAGAGATAAGGAGAGTTTGATACAGGATTTTTTCGGATATACAAACAAGGACAATGCTATATAACTCCATAAAGTAAAATACTAACATTTGGTAGCTAATCATTTATTCAAAGGAAATTTTTCCAATCATACGACATAATTTATATTACATATCATTATCATGAAATTTCTAATTAAGAGGAAGTGGAACAGCCTGTCTTAATAAAATGTGATATATGAAATTCTTTCACCAGCTTAACCCAAAATAAAGAGCTTTGCAAATAAACTGGAATGAAATAAACTGAGATTTGATAAGAAGCATAATGAAAATATTATAAGCCCAATTTATAAATCCAGGCACCAATTAAATACTGGAACATTTTGTACTTAAATAACCTTAAAAAGCACTTAATCTGTCTTGACTCTTAAATGACCATCAACTACATATGTATACTAAAAATTTTCTAAGAAGTCTAAAACAAAATCACTTGAGTCTGTCCATGAAGTAAGCCATGTTTAGTTAGAAGGTAACTATACTTATTTGCAATCAACAATTTGGCCCTGCTATTAACTATTATCTTGCTGAATGCATTTTTGCCTATACAACTAAGGCTAAGTTGACTGTTTTGGTGTTTACATATCAAAGTCCTCACCTGTCTAAATTTCAATACTGAGGTTATTCATTTCCGGAGTTAAGATGTGCAAATAAGTTCAATGTCTAGAAGTTCTATATATTAATTAAACTGTTTAGTTATGAAATAATCAGCAGGAAGTGTCATATTTGTATCAAAGCAACTGTGGCAATGCAAAAGGCTGTTTTAAAAAAATCAGTGTTATCTTCTTTTATTTTCCACAGTCATTTAAGCATGACCCATAACCCTATAAAGATTATTCTTCAGCAAGTACTTGTTGCCCATGAATATTATTCTTTTCATAGGAACTTTAATTTCTCTATGAATGGTATTCTTTCACAGGCACTTGATTTTCCATGGGAACCTGTTGCCATGTGGATATTACTTTTCCACAGGCACTTATTCTCATAAGAATAGTATTCTTTTCATAGGAACTTATTCCTCTATGGATGTTATTTTTTAAAAGGCATATATTTTCAAAACGCATGTCTTGCCCTATAATAATTATTTTCCAGAGACACCTGTAGCCTTATGATTATTATTTTTCCAGAGACACCAGTTGACCTATGATTATCATTTTTCCAGAGACACCTGTTGCCCTATGATTATTATTTTTCCAAACACACCTGTTGCCCTATTATTATTGTTTTTCCAGACACACCTGTTGACCTATGATTATCATTTTTCCAGACACACCTGCTGCCCTATGATTATTGTTTTTCCAAAGACACCTGTTGACCTATGATTATTGTTTTTCCAGACACACCTGTTGCCCTATGATTATTATTTTTCCAGAGACACCAGTTGACCTATGATTATCATTTTTCCAGAGACATCTGTTGCTCTATGATTATTATTTTTCCAGAGCCCTATGATAAATTTTTTTCCAGACACAGCTGTTGCCCTCTGAATATTATTTTCCAGACACACCTGTTGCCCTATGATTATCATTTTTCCAGAGACACCTGTTGCCCTATGATAATTATTTTTCCAAACACACCTGTTGCCCTATGATTATTGTTTTTCCAGACACACCTGTTGACCTATACTTATCATTTTTCCAGACACACCTGTTGCCCTATGATTATTGTTTTTCCAGAGACACCTGTTGACCTATGATAATCATTTTTCCAGAGACACCTATTGACAAAGATTATTATTTTTCCAGACACACCTGTTGCCCTATGAATATTATTTTTCCAAAGACACCTGTTGACCTATGATTATTGTTTTTCCAGACACACCTGTTGCCCTATGATAATTATTTTTCCAGAGACACCAGCTGACCTATGATTATCATTTTTCCAGAGACATCTGTTGCTCTATGATTATTATTTTTCCAGACACAGCTGTTGCCCTATGATTATTATTTTTCCAGACACACCTGTTGACCTATGATTATCATTTTTCCAGAGACACAGCTGTTGCCCTATGATAATTTTTTTTCCAGACACAGCTGTTGCCCTATGGTGATTTTTTCCCCAGACACAGCTGTTGCCCTATGATTATTATTTTCCGGACACACCAGTTGCCCTATGATTATCATTTTTCCAGAGACACCTGTTGCCCTTTGGTAATTATTTTTCCAAACACACCTGTTGCCCTATTATTATTGTTTTTCCAGACACACCTGTTGACCTATGATTATTATTTTTCCAGAGACACCTATTGACAAATGGTTATTATTTTTCCAGACACACCTGTTGCCCTATGAATATCATTTTTCCAAAGACACCTGTTGACCTATGATTATTGTTTTTCCAGACACACCTGTTGCCCTATGATTATTTTTTTTCCAGAGACACCAGCTGACCTATGATTATCATTTTTCCAGAGACATCTGTTGCTCTATGATTATTATTTTTCCAGACACAGCTGTTGCACTATGATTATTATTTTTCCAGACACACCTGTTGACCTTTGACTATCATTTTTCCAGAGACACAGCTATTGCCCTATGATAATGATTTCTCCAGACACAGCTGTTGCCCTATGATAATTTTTTTCCAGACACATCTGTTCCCCTATGATTATTGTTTTTCCAGGAACACGTGTTGACCTATGGTTATAATTTTTCCAGACACCCATGTTGCCCTATGATTATTATTTTTCAAGAGATACCTGTTGACCTATGATTATTTTTCCAGACACACCTGTTGCCTAATGATTATTATTTTTCAAGACACACCTGTTGCCCTACGATTATTATATTTCAAAAGACAACTGTTGCCCTATGAATATTATTTTTCCAGAGGCACCTATTGCCCTATGAGTACTGTTTTTCTAGAGGGACATGTTGCCCTATGATTATTACTTTTCTAGAAACACCTGTTGCCCTACGATTATTATATTTCAAAAGACAACTGTTGGCCTATGAATATTACTTTTCCAGAAGCACCTATTGCCCTATAAGTACTGTTTTTCTAGAGGGACATGTTGCCCTATAATTTTTATATTTTACCACAGGTACTTGTTGTATTTTGAATTTTATCAAAAGCTTTGTTTACTGTTCAATGTTCACAAGCCAAAACACCCTGTTAGATTTAGTTATAAGGGCATTTTGAAAAAAAAACAACAACAGGAAAACAGCATGTTAAATATATGAATTAGCACATCATTAAAAGAAAACTAAGAAAAGCAAATTCTTAACTGCACAAACAATTCCATGACCTTACGGACTTAACTTTTATTATCATTCTATCAATAAAAAGTGCCAGTGTTCTGAAGACAATGATTTTCATAAATCACATTTCAATAAGTGGAACAGCCTTGACTCTTTATAAGAAATTCAACAGAAAAACAATAAAATAAACACTCATACATTCATGCAGCAGTACTCAGTAACATGTTTCTTATCTAGATCTAATGCTTGTTCTGATGCCCAGAGAGCAATGCAATGCTAGTATCTTTTTCTATTTCTGAGACAAAAAAAAAATCAAAGCCCTCTGAAACATTCAGACATAAGATTAAACAAAACTCATAATTTGTATCAAATAATTACAAGTTCATACAAACAGATTCTTAATGTACAGCAATCACTGACAGAGAAAAGTCAGATATCATTAGAACTCTAATATTAACTTACTCAGAAAAAAAACCCACAATCATGCTAAAAGTTTCAAAACAAGTAAGAGTGGAGAAATATTCCTATGACAAGCAAGTACAGCTAGGCTGAAAATAAATCATTATAAGTGAAGCACATTATTGGGCCAACATATAGGAATTTTATCCAGATAGAGAATATGCCAGTCAAGGAAAAGTACATTACCTAGCTAATACATAGCAACTTAAGCTTGACTGATAATATGCCAGTAAACTGAATTAGATAACAAATACACTGCAAATTTAGCTAGATCAAGAAAATGTATGCTCAAGTAAACTGCATGATCTTGCTAATATATAAAACACAGAATGTCTAGCTAGATGTATTTTTCTTCCAGCTAAAAATGAATCACCAGTAATGATCAAATGACCAAATCCTATCAATCACAGATATAACAAATTAATCTTTTTGTTTGCTTAAGCAGCACAACACCATAACTCAACGTCATTAAGAAATACAATGCAAAACACATATTCAAGAGTATAAATAATAAAATAAAGTTTCAAAGGCAATTATTAAGACTGTAATGAATCTTTATCTCTCTTATACAGTGTCACATAGAATCCCAGCAGCAAGTATATTTAATGTATAAGAAAATATTACAATAGGGATAAACTGTAGTCAACTTTCCACTCAATATTAGAAAAAAAACAATAGTTGCTATGCAGCTCTTTTATATTTCTGCCCTACACTAAATGTGTGTGTGCGTGTGTGTGAGGCCTTATGAGTGTAGAAACCTCTGTATCTTTTAATGACAATAAAAAAGTGAAGCAATTTTATTCATAGAAGTACATGTAACAGCATTTAACTGCAACAGTCTAAAACTAGACACTTACACATAATGAGAAAGTTGCTGTGAGATGATGAATGTGAAGATATTTTCACAATAATTGTTTTGGAAAGACCAACAGAAAATTCACCTAAAAGTGTATTTCATAGTTTCTAAATCAAAATAATAAGTAATAAATGTCTCAGTTGACGTATCATAAAACTTAACAAATTCTCAAACTCCGATGTCAAATTAACTTCTAACTCATTACCACCTTTTATGTTCAACATTATACACAACTGTCAATAAATTTCCTTCACAATTATGAAACTAAGGAGAAAATGTCACAAGATATTCTGGATAGGCCTGTGTATCATTAAAAATGACATATATTCCAGGATTATTCACATTATCCACAACAGAGTCATAGATAGCATTACTTCCACCAGATGCTTTTGGAGGTGGCACTCTCATTCCACCTTGACCTCTGGTGTGTTCACCAGTCAATACACGGCTGTAATACATTCTCTTGAACCCATTTGCATCAGGCCTAGAATAAGCGTTCTGAGATGAATATGCTGACTGTACTGCAAAATATACTCCATTTCCATAGGCAACAGCTGAAAATAGACGGGTTCTTGAATTATAATACAACAGGATGAAACACATTACCACAATTCCAACTGCCTTAATAAACTTGTGTTTTTGTTATATTTTTGAGATGTCAAATTTTAAACATAGGTCAGACTTTGAATTGAAAAACATGCCCTTTCAGCAGGTCTTGCTATAGTCAGAGGTACTAATCCAAATACATTGAAGAGGACCAAAAAGCCCTGGGTCATGCACCTGAAAAGAAACTATCAAACAAGGGAGGGCACCTATGGCATGTGTCAAATGGCAGACAGTTCAAATACCACATTACATATAAAAAATTTAAACCAAGGAAGAAGGTCAACAGTTCAAGGTAAATTAGAAGTCTGTACGCATACTTTTACAAATAGTTAAAATTTCAATGACATATCTTCAAAAACAAGGAAACAAGTCAAAGTCAGCCAAGGGCCAAGTTGCAGTCTGCATGCAAAATTACACAAATAGTTAAAATTTCATTGATGCAGCTTCAAAAAACAAAAATATAGGTCAGGAAGTCACATGAAGGTCAAGGACAAAGGTGGATGAATGTTATCCACATTCCTATCCCATCCAATAATTTTGTCATTTTTCTGGAGTGGGGGTTGGGGGTAGCGGGAATCCAAGTGAGGTGGGCAGGGCATAGGTACCCTTTTGTGGGCAAATATCTTCCAAAGCCCATCTTATTAACTAGGCAATGCAGAACCATACAAATTCAAGGCCTTTCACCTACTGACAAGAAGTTTTTTTTTTAAAAACTTTTTCCAATATAACTCTATTTAAAACCAAGTGACCACTAGGGTGGGAACAATTTTGATCAAGGTGCCATGATTTGTATTAACTTGAAAACGGTCCACTAAACAATCATACAAACAAACACTGACAATCAGAAAGTAGTTAGAATCCAGTATGGTCCCTTCAAACCTGCCGAGATATAGCTAAATAAACTAAAATTTCTTTAGTACTTACCATTCTTTCCACAGTAGCTTCTGTTAAAGCCGTGAGCATTGATACTATCAACAGCATCTTCTGCAGTGCCATGCCAAAGAAAATGCTCATTCTGTGTATTAGGTGGGTTCTGATCCTCTAACTGCTTTTTCTTAGCATGGTACTGGTTCCACAAGGTTTTGTTCTGAATTCGTTGAATCTGTTAAAAAGATGTATACATTACAAGAAGAAACAACTTCATCCTCCTGACTGTACATTCAGTACTAAGTTACAGAGGGCAGTTCTACACAAAACTGACAAAACTGACAAAACTTTTAGTAATTTCTAACTTCATTTTATAACATATTGCAATGTGTAAGATTTCAATACACACTGCACAAGACATGCACCCTTTTTTTGTTCAATCTTTTCTTTTTATGCCTATGAAGTTGTATTATGGAATATTGTTTGAAATCTTTCAAAGCAGTTTACTGCATCAGGTTCCACATATTACAACATGAATATTTCATATACAAGAATATATAATTACATATAGCAAGAAACCACCTTTTCCCCGAAATTTTTTTCCCACACCTACTTTTTTTCATAGACTTCACATTACAATATGTGTATAAATCTAAATTTTAATTAAGTAGTCTACTTCATAAACTTCCCTGTAGTACTATATAGATATTCTCTACCCAAGGGCAGATAACTCCAGAATGAGGGACATTCCTGTAACAAATTATCTCCCTTACTCAGATAACATCAAAGGTAGACCAAATAGCACTTTGGTCCTTTCAGTTGGAATCCTCTGACTTTATCATTGTTTCTAATTGTAATGGTCTTGACTTTTAGTTGTGAAAATTGTCACTTATACATTAAATAAAAAGTTAGGATTTCAAAAAACAATAATAATAATGGTGTTAACAAAACATGTTGCTAAATTTAATGTGTAATCTGACTACCACTGTTGCAAATAATTAGGCTTAATTATCACCATACCAAAAGAGAAAATAGCGATAAAAGCAGAGGAATCCAAATGGAAGGACCAATGTAATATCAGAGAGTATTCAGGGTAGATAATCCACTAATGTCCCCCATACAGTCAACTCTCACAAAAATATGACATGTTATTTATGTAGAGCTAGTTTCATTTCAACATGATGAAAACAGTAGGAGACATGATCAGCAGAAAAAAATTACTTACAGTTAATATATCAAACGGCAAATGACACCAGAATGCTTAAGTAAATCTTAAGACAATTGGTTGCGTACACCTATTCAATGGTTCATCCAGTACACTGAAAACAATGGCCAATGATTTCTTATTTCTTCAAAAACACAATGACCATATTTGCTAGTGTCTTAAACATTTATAAAATAGGTTATGTAATAATGTGATTTAAATTTATTCAATCCAATTATTACCTGTTTCACATTTCTAGGTGTACCTGCAGTAGCTTGAAACTTCAGCTCGATATCCTGATATTCTTTGTCTGTGGGCTGCAAGGTTACAACCCTGAGGTTCCCTTTAAATTCTCCCCAAGAAGTTGGAGTTGCACTTGAACTTTCTGTAAGAGAGATTATTCAATTGTTAACAGCAGCAAATATTTCATACACTCTCTCTTCTCTCTCATCTATCAATGTTTCAAGTTTCAATAAATGCCCCATTCCAAGAAAACTGCTAGATAACATAGCACAGAATGTATTGCAGAGACATACAACCAAATGGACAGACAAGGAGTAATCTATGCTCCACTGAACCCTTCCCCGCCAATTCCCCACCTTTTGAAGAATATATTTGAAATGAACATTTTACCATTTAAAAGATCTCTCCTTATAACATTCACACAGTCACCAGGATTATCCTTCTCAAATTCCTGCATCTTCTTGAAGTCAATGATATATGTCTCTCCATCTGAGGTCCTGAAGCAAACAAGAGGGCCATGATGGCCCTGGATTGCTCACCTGAGAACTAAGCAAACATCAAAGGCACTATTACATTTTCTAATTGAAGATTTGAAGGTGCCTACAAGCAAAATATCTAAAATAGCAATCAATGTAAAAAACTTCTTTGACAGAAAGTATCAACTATGGTGACCTTGACCTTGACCCAGTGACCTCAAACCTCACCTAAGGCTAGGTCCATGCAAGGAACCTACATACCAAATATCAAAAATATTGATCTATAAATGAAGGCTTTACGAGGTAAAGTTGATAAATCTACTTTAAGCCTTGGTGACCTTAACCCCAATTTAATAGAAAAGGTTCTTGCAAGGTATCTATATACCAAATATTTGAAATAATAATCTATAAATAAAGGTTCTATGACAAAAAGAAAAATGTATTTTTAGCCTTAGTTACCTTGACCTTGACCCAGTGACCTCAAACTCCACCTAAGGGTAGAGGTTCTTGCAAGTTACCTGCATATCAAATATCTCAGACAGCGATCAATAAATGAAGACTCTAAGGGGAAAAGTCCAAAAATCTCTTTTTACACTTGATGACCCTGACCTTGATCCAAGTGAATGGCAGAGATTCACACTAAATATTTAAAACATCTGTCAATAAATTAAAGCTCCCTGACGAAAATTTGAAAAGACTATTTTTACACTTGGTGACCAGGTGGCAGGGTCAATTTTGACCCCAGGGGCCAAGAATTGAACAAACTTGGTAGAGGTTTACTAGGCCATGTTACAAATCAAATATCTTAACACTAGGCATTGTGGATACTGACAAGAAAGTTTTGTCTTATGCAAGTCTTTACAAAAATCAAGTGACGTCTGGGGTTGGGTCAGTTTTGACCACAAAAGTATCATTTGAAGAATCTTGATAGAGGACTAGTAATGTAGATGATGCCCCATGCAAAATATCTAAAATATCACTAGGTCTTCTGGTTTCATAGAACAAGATTTTCAAAATTTTACCAATTTAAGTCTTTATTAAATCAAGTGACCCCCAGGGCAGAGCCATTTATGACCCCAGGGGCATTATTTGAACAATCTTTGTTAAGGAGCTCTAGGTGAACCTGTATGCCAAATATCAAATCCCAAAGCATAGCTGTTTCAGACAAGGAGATTTCTGAGTTTTGCTTATATATGCCTCTATATAAACATGTGACCCCTAGGGTGGGGTCAATTTTCACCCAAAGGACATAATTTGAACAATCTTGTTAGAGGTCCACTGGACAATACTTTGTGCAAAATTTTAGAGCTAAGGGCCTTGTGGTTTCAGAGAAGAAGATTCTTGAAGTTTTTCCTACACATCAATGTAAAACATGTGACCCCCATG
This sequence comes from Cyclina sinensis, assembly GCA_012932295.1. Taxonomy (NCBI): domain Eukaryota; kingdom Metazoa; phylum Mollusca; class Bivalvia; order Venerida; family Veneridae; genus Cyclina; species Cyclina sinensis. The sequence continues at coordinate 22,989,371 of JAAONU010000016.1, forward strand.
GCCAATTTCAACCCCAAGTACAAAATATGAACAACTTTGGTAGAGGACCTCTAGATGATGTACCATGCAGAATATCTAAGCTCTAGGTCTTGTGGCTTCAGACAAGAAGATTTTTAAAGATTTTTCTTTTGGTTGCCATAGCAACCAGAGTTCTACATGGAACTGAATTCTTTGAACAAATTTGGTAGAGCTTCATGCAAAGAACATCCCTGCCAAGTTTTATTAACTTTGGTTGAGTGCTTTCAGAGCAGATGTTGTTTAAATCAAAATGTTGACACACTAAAACACTCACAGATAATGCACAATGATGGACATCATGCAATCACAAAAACTCACATGAGCACACTGTGCTCAGGTGAGCTAAAAAACATCCAGTAGAATTTCAATGCATCAAACTTTTATGATTCAAGATTATTAGTGTTTTGATTTATTTGTCTATATAAAAACATTTCAATTTAGACAATGAATGAAACTTTTATTATTGAATTTTTCAAAATATTGAAAAAAAACTTAACTGACACTGCCCTGGCACCAATATCCCTGGCCACTTTGTCAGCAGGGTACTGATATATGGGAACATGTTACTTTATGCCCTGAACTAAAATTAAGTATGAAAATTTAACAAGGGCAATAACTCCAAAATTGTGCAAAAGACATTTATGGTCCTTGGGCACTGCACTACTCCTCAGTGGGATCTATTTATCTATGAAGTTTCAAGTTAATACCTTCAATACGCGTTATGCCCAGGACAAAAATTAAGTATCAAATAATATCAGTGGAAAAATGCAGGAGTAGTTTGTGCCGCAAGGTATATATTAGTCAAAAATGGGGAAGAGTATAAGTTCAAGGGGCAATAACTCAGGATTGCCTGCATGGATTTGTATAAAAAGAAAAAAATCATGAACATCTACATTACCTGGTGACCATTTCTGCCAAGTTTAATTTCAACTGGTTGAAAACTGAAGGAGGAGTTTGCAACACAAGGTATATAATTTACAAAGATGGGAAAAAGTATAAGTTCAATGGGAAATAACTCTTCAAATTTTGATCAGGAGTGAGAATGCCATTCTTGGTTTGGTTTGGTTTGGTTTTATTGGGTTTTAATGCCAGTTTAACAGCTAAGGTCATATCCTGGCAGTCAGTCCACCAAACCAGTGTTCCTGGGGATCCAACCAGTTTACTAACCAATTTCTCCGGAAGTGACTGACTACTTCCTGACTTGCTTCAGAGGTGAGGGACAAATGACCTATAGACATACATGTGAACTATCCCGATTCTGGCGGTAGACTACCGATTTTGGGCAATCAAATTCCCCCTCCCGCTCGGGGCTTACATTCTACCGACTTTTTTCATAACATCCAAAAAAATATTCAATTACAAACACCTGAGTGATGTTGATGAATGTAAACAATACTTTGACTGGTTTACCGATAACGCAATGTGTACCACGCTGCTGTATTGGAAAATGAGACCCAGTCTAATTACACCTTGACCTTAGTATTGGAAAGTTTAATTGTTTGTATATTGTCAGTTTGACACTTTAAGCGCTTGCAGTTATGAAGTTGTTAATTGCCAGGCAGATAAGGCACACATCAAAAGGGAGACTAGAAACTGGTAATTACTGTACTTCCACTGCCACAAGCAATACAGACCTCGAAAGATTGTACTGTACTGTTATATCAAAACTGTCAAAAGTCAAACGAACCATAGCCTGTCGAATAGGACTCTGAATGTATTGTTGTGCATGAAATTCTTTTGCCAACTGTTATGACTTCCATGGGACCAAGGAACTGTGTGGTGTAGTGGAAAAGGCATGTGTCAAAAGGGAGAGTGTGAAGAGTAAAGAGAAAAGGTACCAATATTCAACTTGAGTGTAAATAAGACAAATTTGACTTTAACTGATAAATGTAGAGTGACTATTCAGTGTAAATAATGAATGTTTACTGTTAATTTTTGATACATATTAAACCAATAACAGTTTTTTCTGTTATCAATACATTTTTTAGCATCTGTACTTGGACCATGCCTGAAATGATGTTGTGTCGGTAAATCTCCCACTTGACAGACCCAATCTCCCTACTTTCTGAGCCAGATCTCCCTACTTGGCACCGGGAAAAGTTCACATGTATGCCTATAGATCAATTATTATGGAGAAATTTTGCCCTCCCTGATGGGGATTGAACCAAGATCATCAAGACTGACAATCCGATGCTCTACTGATTGAGCTAGCCGAGCCGGCAGCCATTCTTGGTCATTCATTTTAAAATACACACTAAATTTTCATCTTTAGCTTCAAGAAAATCAACTGTGTCTAAAGGGTCCAACCAGAACATGCCGAGGATATTGGCATCTCCTTAAGGTATTGAAAGTTCCCACAAGGTTTCACTGAAATCCAGTCAGTAGTTGCCGAGAAATAGCACAGCGCAGAAAGGAAATTAAGATGAATGGAATGACGACGCAAAAACATTATCCCCCTCTCACTTCCATCGGTGTGGGATAATGATTAAAAAAAACTTCTGATATCTCTTTTTCTTTCAAAATATGAATATCAAATTAGACAAACAAAAATACAAAAAAAACACACATGAAATGTTTGATGTGCATGAAACTTACATGACCTCCAGTGAAGAATCTCCAAACATGAATCCAGGTCTCGATGTATCTGCTTGATTTGGTTAGTCCAAAGTTTAAGAACTTTGATACATCAAAGTTTTTTAGTATATATAAAATCAAACTTACGTAAATGAAACAGTAGGTTGTTGTGATTTAAACGCACTTTCAATTTTGAAATTCAAGGCTTTGTCATATTTTTCCAGGGTTTGGCCCTTCTCAACTGTGACTTCTATGTAGAACCACTGCACTAGGCAACTCATAATCTCTGCTGTCTCTCTCTGCTTCTCTAAAGCAAGGGCATCGCGCATAATCCTAAATATACAATATACATGTACTGTGATAGTAGATATGAATAAACAGAACACTAAAAAATGTTACTATTAAAAAGTACTAACATTTTTCAACTAACTCCATGATAATCAATAAACAAGAAATGATTTTAAAACATACATGCCCCCCAGCAGCACCTAATTGCTTGTGGTTGGGCCAAAGCGTTCTCTAGTTATTGATCAGAAACCGTTTTCAGGATGAAAGTCCCTGTGGCCTTGACCTAATGACCTCAAAATCAATAAGGGTCATCTACTGGTAATGATCAACCAGCATACCAAGTTTGGTGAACCTATGTCAAAGTGCTCTCTAGTTATTGATTGGAAACCGTTTAAAGGATAAAAGACTCTGTGATCTTGACCTTTGACCTAATGACCTCAAAATCAATAGGGGTCATCTACTGGTGATGACCAACCAGCATACTAAGTTTGGTGAACCTAGGTCAAAGCGTTCTCAAGTTAGTGATCATAAACCGTTTTTAGGATGAAGGTCCCTGTGATGTTGACCTTTGATCTAATGACCTCGAAGTCATCTACTGGTGATAACCAACCAGCATACCAAGTTTGGTGAGCCTAGGTCAAAGCGTTCTCTAGTTACTGATCAGAAACCGTTTTTAGTATCAAGGTCCCTGTGGCCTTGACCTTTGACCTAATGACCTCAAAATCAATAGGGGTCATCTACTGGAGATGACCAACCAGCATACCAAGTTTGGTGAACCTAGGTCAAAGAATTCTCTAGTTCTTGATTGGAAACCGTTTTTAGGATGAAACTCTGTGTGAGCTTGACCTTTGACCAAATGACCTCAAAATCAATAGGGATCATCAACTGGTGATGACCAACCAGCATACGAAGTTTGGTGAACCTAGGTCAAAGCATTCTCTAGTTATTGATCGGAAACTGTTTTTAGGATGAAAGTCTCTGTGAGCTTGACTTTTGACCAAATGACCTCAAAATCAATAGGGGGTCATCTACTGGTGATGATCAACCAGCATACCAAGTTTGGTGAACTTATGTCAAAGCGTTCTCTAGTTATTGATCAGAAACCGTTTTTAGGATGCAAGTCTCTGTGATCTTGACCTTTGACCTAATGACCTCAAAGTCAATAAGGGTCATCAACTGGTGATGACCAACCAGCATACCAAGTTTGGTGAATCTAGGTCAAAGTGTTCTCTAGTTATTGATCAGAAACCGTTTTCAGGCTGAAGAATCCTGTGAGCTTGACCTTTAACCTGATGACCTCAAAATTAATAGTGGTCAACTTCTTGTAATGACCAACCAGCATACAAAGTTTGGTGAACCTAGGTCAAAGCATTCTGTAGTTATTGATCGGAAACCATTTTTTGGATGAAGGTCCCATTGAGCTTGACCTTTGACCTAATGACCTCAAAGTCATCCATTGGTGATGACCAACTAGCATACCAAGTTTGGTGAACCCAGGTCAAAGCGTTCTTTAACTATTGATCAGAAACCATTTTTAGGATGGAAGTCTCTGTGATATTGACCTTTGACCTAATGACCTCAAAGTCAATAGGGGTCATCTACTGGTGATGAACAACCAGCATACCATGTTTGGTGAACCTAGGTCAAAGCGTTCTCTAGTTATTGATCGGAAATCGTTTTTAGGATGAAGGTCCATGTGAGCTTGACCTTTGACCTAATGATCTCAAAATCAATAGGGGTCATTTACTGGTAATGACCAACAAGCGTACCAAGTTTTGTGAACCTTGGTCAAAGTGTTCTCTAGTTATTGATCGGAAACCGTTTTTAGGATGAAAGTCTCTGTGATCTTGACCTTTGACCTAATGACCTCAAAGTCAATAGGGGTCATTAACTGGCGATGACCAACCAGCATACCATGTTTGGTGAACCTAGGTCAAAGCGTTCTCTAGTTATTGATCAGAAACCGTTTTTAGGATGAAGGTCCCTGTGAGCTTGACTTTTGACCTAATGATCTCAAAATCAATAGGGGTCATCTACTGTTGATGGCCAAGCAACATACCAAGTTTGGTGAACCTAGGTCAAAGAGTTCTCTAGTTATTGATTGAAAACTGTTTTTAGGATGAAAGTCTCTGTGATCTTGACCTTTGACCTTATGACCTCAAAGTCAATAGGGTTCATCTACTGGTGATGACCAACCAGCATACCTCTAGTTATTGATCAGAAACCGTTTTTACGATAAAGGTCCCTGTGAGCTTGACCTTTGACCTAATGACCTCAAAATCAATAGGGTTCATCTACTGGTGATGACCAACCAGCATACCTCTAGTTATTGATCAGAAACCGTTTTTACGATGAAGGTCTCTGTGAGCTTGACCTTTGACCTAATGACCTCAAAATCAATAGGGGTTATCTACTGGTGATGACCAACCACCATACCGGGTTTGGTGAACCTAGGCCAAAGCATTCTCTAGTTATTGATCGGAAACCGTTTTTAGGATGAAGGTCCATGTGAGCTTGACCTTTGACCTAATGACCTCAAAATCAATAGGGGTCATGTACTGGTGATGACCAACCAGCATACCAAGTTTGGTGAACCTAGGTCAAAGCATTCTCTAGTTATTGATCGGAAACCGTTTTTAAGATGAAGGTCCCATTGAGCTTGACCTTTGACCTAATGACCTCAAAATCAATAGGGGTCATGTACTGGTGATGACCAACCAGCATACCAAGTTTGGTGAACCTAGGTCAAAGTGTTCTCTAGTTATTGATCGGAAATGAAGTGTCTACCCAAGGACCGACCGACCGACATTTGCAAAACTATATGCCCCCTCATCTTCGATGGGGGGCATAAAAATTTTTTCAAAAGAACTGTCACAAACAAGGAAAGGGAGTATTGCCATGAAATAAAGATTCCAAGCGGTGAGGCAGTCATTAGTGTCAGGGTAATATGAATGTGGGAGTAATGGAGCAGTATATCCCCCTCCAATTGGTGCTTGTTTGAAGAAAGGAGAAAGTCAAAATTTGCATATGAAAAAAATGGGAAAAAAATCAGTAATAGGTTTATCAAAGAATAACTTTGTGGTTATTATCTTGATCAAAGAGCAATAACTCCTTTAAAAAATTGTGCAATCGCAATATGTGATGATATGAGCTTCAGTTCATGTTGATAAACATTCTGTGAAAGTTTGGTGGAAATCACATACAAAATGTAGGAGGAGTTGTGCACAGAATATTTATATAATAATTATAACAAGGGTGCCATTGTCACAAAATACGCCTGTCACAAAAGCTTTGCAGAATTTGTGGGCATAATGGATAAAAAAAGAGGTTGACCTTGACCTTTGACTTAGAGACCTGGTTCAAGCGCGCGACACTACCCTTCCATGATTGTGAACAATGGTACCAAGTATCGTTAAAATCCATCCATGCACATTGAAGATATGCTCTGGGCAAAACTACATGCCCACTCACCCTGGGGGTTCCCATAATACATTTATATAATAATTATAAAAATCATCAAAGGGCAATAACTCCTTAAAAAATGCCATCACAAAATCCTGACAATATGCGCTGCAGCAAATGATGTAGTCATTATGTGAAAGTGTGGTGTCTAGAACAGTCATTGAAGATGTCAAATACCCAGCAACTGCACACTGACTCAACAGCAGAAGCAAATCTGAGCTCTGATAATGCCAATATACAAAGAAAACTGAAAGACTAGCTTGCCCCAAAAGCTACAAGTTGACTTAAATCTGCATGTCAAAATGATATAAGTTCAATGGGAGATAACTCTGGTATGTCTTGATGGATATGTATCAAATATTATGTCTTGCACATCTACACTGTGTACTGACCATGCCTGGCAAGTTTCGGTTCAAAGCCTAAAATAAAATATTGTTTGATTCCCCTCCAGATACCTACCCATAAAAATCATAGCTACCCAAAAAATTCTACTGCCAAAAAAAAAAAAATATATATAAATATTTTTTATTGCACATGGAAGCAAAGTATGTCAATGAGAATCACATCTTTATATTTGACTCATATTTTTGCATTGTAAATATACAAATTGGGATGTATATTTTGAATAAAACTTTGAAACTTTGGTTCTAAACTTTGAACAGATGCTAAGCACTCACAACTGCTGTTTCTCTGAAATCCATATCATTCAGATATATAAATTATATAATCAATAAAAAATATTCTAGATTTAAAAAACTTACCTACCTACCATACCAATCTGGCATGGGTCGCAGGAGGGGAAACAAATAATATTTTATTTAAGGCCCAACCTGTTGAAAACTGATGGAGGAGTTTGTGCCATAAGGTATGTCAAACATGACAAAATTCTAAGTTCAAGGACAATAATTGTGCCTGGCTAGTTATTGCATCAGAAATATGGATAAATGATAACAAGAGCTTACAAGCGACAGATCAAATGTCGTGACAACAATATAAATGATATAAAGAGCTTACAAGAACAAGCAGACAGACAGATGCAATGATGTGATTCATATATAAATGAAATAAAGAGCTTACAAGAACAAGCAGACAGACAGACAGAATGTCGTGACCACAATATAAATGGTATAAAGAGCTTACAAGAACAAGCAGACAGACAGATGCAATGATGTGATTCATATATAAATGATAAAAAGAGCTTACAAGAACATGCAGACAGACAGATGGAATGATATGATCCATATATAAATGATAAAAAAAGCTTACAAGAACAAGCAGACAGACAGACAGAATGATGTGATCCATATATAAATGATAAAAAGAGCTTACAAGAACAAGCAGACAGACAGACAGAATAATGTGATCCATATATAAATGATTAAAAGAGCTTACAACAACAAGCAGACAGACAGACAGAATGATGTAATCCATACATAAATGATAAAAAGAGCTTACAAGAACATGCAGACAGACAGACGGAATGATGTGATCCATATATTAATAGTAAAGAGCTTACAAGAACACCCAGACAGACAGATGATGTGATTCATATATAAATGAAATAAAGAGCTTACAAGAACAAGCAGACAGACAGACAGAATGTCGTGACCACAATATAAATGGTATAAAGAGCTTACAAGAACAAGCAGACAGACAGATGCAATGATGTGATCCATATATAAATGATAAAAAGAGCTTACAAGAACACGCAGACAGACAGATGGAATGATGTAATCCATATATAAATGATAAAAAGAGCTTACAAGAACAAGCAGACAGACAGACAGAATGATGTAATCCATATATAAACTAGAAATGGGTTTTTGATTGAACAAAAACATATGTCTCCCCCCAGCCAGTTGCTGCAGGCAGTATTGAGTCAGACGATTGTAAAATTTGACATTTAACCTCCAAGTGTGACCTTGACCTTGAGACACCACACCTGCAATGTGGGTTCTGCACGTCGCCTTGATAAGGTGAACATCTGACCCAAGTTTCTTAAAAATCCTTCAAGGGCTCTTGAAGATACAGAGTGGACAAGATTTTGTGGCATTTGACATTTAACCTCCAAGTGTGACCTTGACCTTGAGACACCACACCCACAAAGTGGGTTCTGCACGTCGCCTTGATGAGGTGAACATCTGACCCAAGTTTCATAAAAATCCTTCAAGGGCTTTGGAAGATACAGAGCTGACACGATTTTGTGACGGACAGACGGACGGACGGACAGACAACCGGGGGGAAAAACAATACGTCTCCCCCATTTTTGGGGAGAGACATAATGATAAAAAGAGCTTACAAGAACACACAGACAGACAGACAGACGGAATGATGTGATCCATATATAAATGATAAAAAGAGCTTACAAGAACAAGCAGACAAACAGACAGAATGATGTGATCCATATATAAATGATAAAAAAAGCTTAAAAGAACAAGCAGACAGACAGAATGATGTAATCCATATATGAATGATAAAAAGAGCTTACAAGAACACGCAGACAGAAATACGGAATGATGTGATCCATGTATAAATGATAAATAGGGCTTACTAGAACAAGCAGACAGACAGACGGAATGATGTGATCCATATATGAATGATAAAAAGAGCTTACAAGAACACGCAGACAGACAGACGGAATGATGTGATCCATATATAAATGATAAAAAGAGCTTACAAGAACACGCAGACAGACAGAGGGCATGATGTGATCCATACATAAATGATAAAAAGAACTTACAAGAACATGCAGACAGACAGACGGAATGATGTGATCCATATATAAATGATTAAAAGAGCTTACAAGAACATGCAGACAGACAGACAGAATGATGTGATCCATATATTAATGATAAAAAGAGCTTACAAGAACATGCAGACAGACAGACAGAATGATGTGATCCATATATTAATGATAAAAAGAGCTTACAAGAACATGCAGACAGACAGACAGAATGCTGTGATCCATATATAAATGATAAAAAGAGCTTACAAGAACACGCAGACAGACAGACAGAATGATGTGATCCATATATAAATGATAAAAAGAGCTTACAAGAACACGCAGACAGACAGATGGAATGATGCACTTAAGAACTAAATTCTAAGGTTCTAATATTTTATAGCAGAAAACAACTTACCCATGGATCTTGTCAGATGCACTCATCAAATTATGGGCCATTCCTGAAATCTCTATCCTTCCAGATTTTACATCTGTATTAATCTCAACATGATGTTGATTGGCTATTGCTTCTATTTCTGCTATCTAAAATGACAAAAAAACTGAAAAAACTGAATTGCTTCTTGTAAGATTGGTTGGTCAAAATCTGAACATGCTTCAGCAAATAACAGCTGTGAAATTTGCAGAAAACAGGAAAAGTTATGACACAATCATGTCATCTTATGATATTTATTCCAATCTCACCTGTTTTGTATTCTGCCATTATTTAAAGGCAAATTTATAGTAAACCATTTACGTCATCAATAAATTTGTTCCAATTTAGTATATCAGACTTCCTGAAAGTTTAAAAAAATCTGTCAGACATTCAGGCACACAAGATCTGAAAATTTGAAACGCCGAAAAAGAATCTGTTGGACTAAAACTGTCATGATGAAAAGAACACCACAGTTATAAAGAAAGCTACCCCTGTTTGTATTCACTAGCATTAACACAAACAAACTCTCCTAAAAATAATCTGTAACAAAGGGCTGCTACTGCAACTTAAAGTTAACCTAAAATACGTTGTTTGATGAAACAAACATATACTAAACCAAATCAAATAATAACACAGAACATGCGTGCCCAAATTTTTCACCCCCATATGTTAGTCCTTGGTGTGCAATTTCTCATGCTGGTATAAACTCCAGTTCATGTTTCATAAAGTATCTAAAAGTATGTGCATCCAGATGGATGTAAGGACAATAAGAAATCTAAGTGCTCCAATTCTGGATGCACAAAAATGCAAAACACAAATATCATCACAACAAAAAACATTTTTGTTGATTTTTTGCCTTCTTTCTATAAATCTCCTGCATGTGAAGGTATACAATGGCACTGTCATTTTTTTTCAATTGCCTGCACCAATAGAAGACAAAGTCACCTACTACAGTATCACTTTAATAAAAACTATTTAAATAAACTGTAATGTAAGTTTCTACTTTTTTCAATTAACTTTGATGTAACAAACCCTAAGTGGTGCTAGAAAGTCAAGCAAGCCAAAAATCAAATAATAAACTGCATATGCTGTTTCACAGATATATCAACTTATGATACAATATAACGAAGAAACAATGGACCACCTTTGAGCAAGCAACAAAAACCAGTGTACTGAAACTGAATCTTCAACAAACGATGGTTTTAAAATAATTTCATGATTTTATCAATGGTGTGTTTATTTAATGGACAAAAAAAAATTAATTTCAGATTTTCAGTTTAGCTGTAAAGTTTAACAAGATTTTGATCCATGCTGTGTAATTAAAACTATGTATATATCAAATGACAGAAAAGAACATTTTAAAAACTTTGATATAATTACATAATTTTGATCCATGCGGCATAAAATTGAATCCTTAAATTCTTTCTTGTGAATTTCTTTCTCAAAACTGCTTTCTAATCTTTTGATAGCTTCTCCTATCACATTGTTGTTCATTGACACAATCACAAATGTGACTGTGTCACAGTTTTCAGTTTTTGTCTTTTTCTTCACACCATAGGTTTCAGCATTATCATCATTGCCCCCAGTTTTAGTAAAAATGCCTAAAATAGAAGAAAAGAAATGCTGATTAAATACCTGTCATTTTGCTGCATTATAAATTTAGTTATTTAATACCAATTATTGATCATTATCATTCAGTTTACAGAATCCCTTTGCCCATTTGAGCATGGATATACAATGTAGGTTCCTCGTCATCTTTGTCCAGTGTTACAGTCTATAAATGTATAAATACAACTGACAATTGCATCACGGAATCGATTGTTTGACTCAGTTGTTAGAGTGTTGGCCTGTCACACAGGAAACCGTGGTGTTCAAATCTCACTCTGGCTTGTGTATTTTAAGATGCATTGCATCTTTCTGTTACGGATTTTCATGTTCGCAAGATGGGGGCTTGTCCAGAATGACCTCTCCTGGACTTAGTTGTAAAAATTGAAAAAAAAAAATGAATCTTTTAAGATTTCTGTCTGATCTTCCAATCTAAAAGTACACAATGCTATTCATCATCATAAATGACAACTTTCTCAAGAGGGGATGCATTATAGTATAGTGCATACCTTCCTGTAATTGTATAAATATATCTGACAACGGCATCAGGGAATCGATTCTTTGGTTCAGTTGTTACAGTGTTGGCCTTTGATGCGCTAAGATCAGGGTTCAAATCCCACTCTTAGTTGTGTATTCTAAGATGCATTGCATCTTTCTGTTATGGACTTTCATGTTCGTAAGACCAAGCATATATGGACAAAAAATTCACCTTAGTTTCTATAGTCATTTTTGTTTCACTGACTAAACAGATCTTCATAGTCTGAATCTGTGCATTCTTTATGACCCTATCCTGACATTTTGAATAATAATATGCTCATAAAACATTTCACAATTCAACAATTGATTGTGACGACATACTGTATAATTATTCTGACTTTATTGGCATATTCTCTTTGGAGAACAACTTAAATGATGTAAAGAATAATATACTTAGTATGTTCTCCTTGGGGATTTAGGTACCAGGTATTAAAAAAGTGTTATCTGATATATATAAGATAATAAAAGGGCTATCATTGAATTCAAAGAAGTATGTTTAAAATATTTTTCTAACATATCTAACCAAATACCTCTTTGTATTATCAAAAAATGTAAACCTAAAATAAATACCTGTAATATTTTTGTACAATGACTTCAAAAACCCTTGGTTTTTTGGGGCTCCTGCAGACACAGTCTGGAACTCTTTAACCATAGACAGTTGAAAAACAACTACACGTATCTCCTTCAAATACAGTGGATTACTCTTGTCGAATTCTACAATAGCATGTGTCATAACAGCTGCCATTTCTTTTGGTTCATACTGCATACCTTAAAAAGACCACAAAAAAAACTAACAGATATTTTAAAGTCACAAAACCAAAACTAGAGCAAGCTACAGGTAATATGCTGAACTGTTGAATACTGATCGATAGTCAGTATGTAAACAGCAAACTAAGCTGATGAGCTTGACAAACTAGAAATGGGTTTTTGATTGAACAAAAACATATGTCTCCCCCCCAGCCAGTTGCTGCAGGCAGTATTGAGTCAGACGATTGTAAAATAAGGGGAATAATTTTGTCAAATGTACATGATGAACAAGAAACTCATACTCTGTCAAGAAAGGATTGAGCAGAAACCTTGTTTCATATTGTACAAAATGGTTGTATTCATTCAGTCTAGTACCTGTAGCATGTTGGAATCATGTTGATGGCAGTGATATTACATAGATATGGGCACAAAACATGAAGCCAGTTACAAGGTGTCTTCTTCAAGCAGTCAAGTTTAATCTATTTCCATTGATAAGGAGAAAAGTTACATCATTATATCTGTAGTATGGTGAACATCTGACCCAAGTTTCATAAAAATCCTTCAAGGGCTTTTGAAGATACAGAGCGACACGATTTTGTGGCATTTGACATTTAACCTCGTTAAGTGTGACCTTGACCTTGAGACACCACACCCGCAAAGTGGGTTCTGCACATCGCCTTGATGAGGTGAACATCTGACCCAAGTTTCATAAAAATCCTTCAAGGGCTTTGGAAGATACAGAGCGGACACGATTTTGTAACAGACAGACGGACGGACAGACAACCGGTGGAAAAACAATATGTCTCCCCCATTTTTGAGGGGAGACATAAATACCACAATTCAAAATTATAATCTAATCAACCAAGAGCTGTCAGAGTTACACTGATGACAGTGATGTCCCCTTAATATGCATCAGAAACCCCAAAGACAAACATGGGTAGTCTACTCATTTTAAACAACCTGCCTATGAGGTTTGAAGAGCCAAGTTTCTGTAGTAACTGCATTTTTGACTAGAAGCCACTACAACAGTAAAGGTCAATGTGACCTTTACTTTCTAGGAAGCACTTTCAAAGTGAGCAACAATTTATCAACTGACAATTTACAATCATCCACTAAAGTTTGAAGTTCTCAGTTAAGTTGCTCTGGAAGGATTAATTGGAAAAAGTTTAAAATATACAGAACCTACGACACATAAACAAACAAAACATCAACAACAACAAACAAGAGGGCCATGATGGCCCTGTATCGCTCACCTGAGTAAGACTGCTTTTTACAAAAGTGGCTATGGGCCTGGTTAACTGACCACAGATGACCTATTTTCGAACTTGACCTAGAAATTATTGAAACAATCTTTCTGACAAATTTCCAGGTTGTTTGGACTGAAAATGTTACCACTAACAAGTGTTAACAAGGTTTTTCCATATTTGGGCTCTATGACCTGGTTTTTGAACCTAAATGTCCCATATTTGGACTTGAGCTGGAAATTATCGAAACAATCTTTCTGACAAATTTCAAGGATATTTGGACTGAAAAAGTAGCCTCTAGAGTATTAAAAAGGTTTTTCGATATTTGGGCTCTGTGACCTTGTTTTCGAACCAAGATGACCCATATTCAAACTTCAGCTACAAATCATCAAAACAACTTTTCTGACAAATTTCCAGGACATTTGGACTGAAAACCTATCCTCTAGAGTGTTAACAAGGTTTCTCGATATTTGGGCTCTGTGACCTTGTGTTTGATCCCAGATAACCTATATTCAAAACTGAGTTAGAAATCATTGAAACAATCTTTCTGACAAATTTCCAGGTTTTTTGGACTGAAAATGTTACCTCTAGATTGTTTTATAAGACTTTTCCATATTTGGGCTCTGTGACCTAGTTTTTGAACCCAGATGACACATATTCGAACTTGACTTAAAAATCATCAAAGCAACCTTTCTGACAAGTTTCCAAGATAACTGGACTAAAAATGTAACCTCTGGAGTGTTAATAAGATTTTTCTACTTTTGGGCTCTGTGACCTAGTTTTTGAACCCAGATGACCCATATTCAAACTTGAGCTAGAAATCATCGAAACAACCTTCCTGACAAATTGCCAGATTATTTTGACTGAAAATGTTACCTCTAGAGTGTTAACAAGGTTTTTCAATATTTGGGCTCTGTGACCAAGTTTTAAACCCTTGATGACCCATATTTGAACTTGAGCTAAAAATCATTGATACAACGTTTCTGACAAATTTCCAGGACATTTGGACTGAAATTGTAGCCTCTAGAGTGTTAACAAGGTTTTTCTATATTAGGGCTCTGTGACCTAGTTTTTCAACCCAGATAACCCATGTTCGAACTCGTCCAAGAAATCATTGGGACAAACATCCTGACAAAGTTTGAAGACAATTAACGAACTAATGGTGGATGGACGACGGACACTGAGCGATCCTAATAGCTCACCATGACCCTACGGCTCAGGTGAGCTAAAAAATTGGGGGTTGAGGGGGGGTTCCTATGTGGCAAAAAGGGGGAGGAGAAGTACCTACCCATCCTATGTCAGTAAATAGATAAGTTCTAAGCTTTGTGTTTTCCCATTAAAAATTGTTTTGCTATGTAAGTCTTTGGACAAAACCAAGTGACCCCTGGGTTGGGGCTAATGTTTACCCCAGGGACATATTATGAATAACGTTAGTAGAGGTCTACTGGAGGATGCCTCACATCAAATTACAAAGCTCTGTGTCAAGTGGTTTCAGAGAAGATGATATTTAAAGTTTTTTCCTATCTAAGTATAAATAAGCCCCAGAGCAGGGCTGATTTTGACCCTGGGGTCATGATTTGTACCAACATGGCAGAGGTCCACTAGAATGCTACACACCAAATATCAAAGCTCTTATGGTTTATGAATAATCAGCTACATTGAATTTTTTGTACAACGCTGACGGCGATGACTCAGCACACATAATAGCTCCACTTTTTCTTTGAAAATAGACAAGTTAAAGCTGGCATCCTCTACTTATGGTGGTCAAGAGTTACAACTTATATTGAAATACCATTGTGCATGTAAAAGTAAGGGACCAGAGAAATATATAAAAAGTTTGATCCCCTGATGTGACTTTGACCTTTGATCCAGGCACCTGGGTCTTACATGCTACACATTGTCTACTTGTGGTGGTCATGTGTACCAATTTATTTTGAAATCCCATCATGCATGCAGAAGTTATGGACCAGACACAAACTCCAACTGAACTTAAGCTTATATGACAAATACACTAAGTTCAATGCCCTACTTTGACCTTTGACCTACATGTAGGGCCCTGGGTTTTCCTTGCAACGCATTGTCTCCTTATGGTGGTCAAGTGTACCAATTTATTTTGAAATCCCATTATACATGCAGAAGTTATAGACCGGACACAAACTACAACTGCATTTAAAACTATATGACAAATACTCAAAGTTCAGTCCCTTGCTGTGAATTTGAACTTTGACCTTATAACCTGGGTCTTACACATGACATATTGTCTACTTATGGTGGTCATGTATACCATACCTGTGAACCTTCGTGTTCAGGTGGGAGATTGACTCAAAAAAAGTGGGATATTTGGGTAAAAAAGTGGGAGATTTTAAACAATGTCATTCTATGGTATGTATTGAAAGTTTTTATAGCACGATGGGTGAGAATATGTCAAATTTACTCCAGCTCAGGTTACTGTTAACACTTTTGTTGTCACATACTGGTTTTAAAAAAACAACTGTTGTTCGGAGACCTCTACAAACACTATGAAACAAACAACATTTAAAATAATTTATTTGACATAAATATTCAACAGTTAAAACAAGTAAAACAATCACAAGTCACATCAAATGCTACATCAGGGGTTGCATATCCAAATTTGAGAGATCCCCCAGGATTTCAGGAAGGGTTGTCGCAGGAAAGACTATTTTATCTGTTTTGTCACTCACTGATATATACATGTAATTTACAATAGTGTAAATCTGTATATTACACTTAAATAAATAAATCAACAAATGTAATTGCTCTTCATTCTTTAATGTCTTTCTTCTTTTAAAACCTTGGTAATGAACAGGAGTATAGTCTCAGGGATGTACATGGGATGTTTACCCAGACAGCATAAATATTCAAGTCTGAGAGAAAAGGAAACTTTTCACAGTTTTCTATAAATATTAATATACGACGGCATCGCGGAAATATATGACAATCGAAATTTATCCGTTATTTTCACTCACTGCTTCGTGTTTAATGAACTAAATATTTGCTGAAATTGGTTTCCTTCAATTTGTTAAGCTTGTCTTAAATCTACTTGACCTTTTCTTATAAATAAATCCGAGAATTAAAACTAAAGTACCAAAAAGTATTTCAGCCATTTTGTGTGAAATATGCAGTTGCACTTTTATAAACTTGATGGCAAAACATTGCTCGAACTGCACGCTTATTTCGTGGAGCTTGTGAATACTTCCTTCTTGGGTGGTAAATAAAGAAGCAAAGAAGAAATATCTGCACCAATTGAACGTTTTCTGTGAGCATCTTCACATCGGCGAACCATCATTATATTACAATAAATTAACGCTGATCCGATTTTGATCTCGGCGTCATCAATCAGTCATTTGTCGCTCCCTATTTAAATAATACGTTTTTGTTTCCTAATCAACAACTAACGTATTAAAATTTCACACGTGGTCATTATCAAAAGTCGCCAACATGTAGGCGGAGCCGACGCACGTTAGGCATCAGTTCTTGTTACTGATTGGTTAACTTGCAAAACTGTTGACGCTGTCAATTATCAGAGCGATTAGCGGTCTCTTGTGTATTCATATAGATAACGCTTTTTCACGTGATGAAAGCGTGATCATTATTTTGTTTTTAAGGGGATTTTCGTAAATCATACACAGAAATGTCAAAAGTCGGGCGAAATACTGTAATATGCGGGAGGCAGGAGATTGGGCTTAAAAATCGGGAGTCTCCCACCTAAGTCAGGAGGGTTCACAGGTATGGTATACCACCAATTTATTTTGAAATCTCATCATGCATACAGAAGTTATGGACTGGACACGAAGTGAATACTTTTTCTAAAACACACATGGACAGGGTTAACATTTTATCGCCCCTTCCTCCCTCCACCCATTTTATGGTAAGTGCATAAAAAAATTGCAGAGAAGGTCTCTGCAAAAGTGACCTTTGATGAAGAGAGGCAAAATCAACAAGCGTCATTTATTTATTAGGCCCAATTACCCTGTAATATCTGAGTGTCCTGGGTTCAGCTGTTCATCAGATATTGATCAAAAACCATATATGAAGTGAAGGTCCATGTGATCTTGACCTAAGATACAGTGAGTCAAAAATCATTAGGGGTCATCAATACATTACCCAGTAAGCTTTAAATGGAGGGACAGACATTTGCAAGACAATATACCCCCATTTTTTTGAAGGAGGGCTTTTTTTATTAACTCATTTAGTTGGCTGCTGTGAACTTCCAACAACTGGTCCATCAAGATTTGGCAATGGTTTCCTCATATTCAACATTCTGACCTAGTTATCTGAATCTGCATGTCACAGGTTCGAAACCGCAATATCATTCATCTGTTTTAAGATAGTGTTAAAATTATCACAGAAATACACAAATAAGCCTTACAAAAGTTTGATACAAGTACCTGTCCCAAGAGCTGGAAAAGCAATACTCGTAAGTTGTTTTCTGTCTGCGTCTTGAAGACACCTCTCTATGACTGACTTCCATCCCTTATCAGAGTCTTGGGCAACCACATGAACAATCTTTTTACAAGGTATACCTGGGGCCGAAGTCCAGACTAGCTGCTTCTTAGCCATTTTATTCTCTGCAAGTAAAACAAAACAAATGCAATAAAATATTGAATTGAATTGAAAATAAAATGAAACCAAGGGTAACTGATTGTGAAAATAATATATTTCTTTGGACATCTCTTCACCAAATTTAACCTCAGTTTACAGCACCTTTGCAAAACAAATATTTCCTAGCACCGTCTTTTGAACAGAAATGCTCCATCATGAAAACTGTATGATTAATACTTCTAACTAATAATTAAAACTATTAATAATAATAATTAAAATAATTTTCATGTCTTTGCTTGTGATATGCTACAACACAAAACACACCATTTATCTCTGACCAGCCAAATATTTTTGCACCTCTGACAGTATACTGGCATAAATTTAGGCAACAGACACTTATTATAAAGAACAAAGATTCGAAAGGGGAATCTTACAAGTAACCTAAAATAAAAAAGTTTAGTTTTTTGTTTTTCAAAGAAGGGTCCTAATTTGGAAGGATATAACAAAATATGAACAAGAGCACCACTGGGCGGAGCATTATATGCCTGAAGGGTGTTTTTTCTAAGTATGATACATTTGTGATATAAGGCAGGAAACCTTAGGCTTTGGAATTAAATGATCTGCTTTAAGTTTTGTATTTTTTGGTTTTGACTAATAATATTTTGATTTTTACCATTTTATAATTTTAATTTTAGAGTTTTATAGATCTTTATCATATCTGAATTTTAGGTTTTATAATTTGTATTAAATGTCAGTCTTTCAGAAGTTATGATGTTCATGCTGTGATGTATGGTTATCAAGTTATAGTGCAGAAATATTGACTGTTTAGTTGATTATCACCTTGACTTTTTATGTACTTAATATCCCAACAGTATAGGGGTCATGTAATCAATGATGGAAATCATTCTAAGAAGTTTGAAGTCTGTATGGGAGGTAGTAGCCAAGTTATACAGCTGAAATGCTTTTCAGTGTTGAGGTCATTCTGACCTTGACCTCTGACCTACTGATCCTAAGATGTACGGGGTTAATTTTCTTGAAGTAATCAATCATCATATGAAGTTTGAAGTCTGTATGACAAATGGTTATAAAGTTTTACAGCTGAAAAAGTTTTCAGTGCCTAGATCACTGTGACCTTGACCATTGACCTACTGACCCTAAAATCAATAGGGGTCATTCATTCAAAATGTGCAACCATGGTATGAAGTTTGAAGTCTCTAAGACAAATGGTTGTCAAGCTACAGTGTAAATGATTCTAAACATTTAGGTCACTGTGACTTTGACATTTGACATATTGCCCTAAAGGGGGTATAGGGTTCTTCCGCTCAATGTGTATAATCATGATATAAAGTTTGAAGTCTCTATAAGAAATGACTGTCAAGTTACAGGGTTGAAATAGTTTTCAGTGCTTAGTTCAGTGACCTTGACCTTTGACCTACTGACCCAAAAATCAGGTGTCATTTACTGAATGTGTGCAACCACTATATGAAATTTGAAGTCTCTACAACACATGGTTGTCAAGTTACAGAGTGTAAATAATTCTAAATATTTAGGTCACTGTGACCTTGACCTTTGACATACTGACCTCAAAATGTACAGAGGTCTTACACTCAATGTCTGCAATCAAGATATAGTCTCAAGTCTCTATAACAAATAATTGTCAAGTTACATGGCAGAAATAGTTTTCAGTGCTTAGGTCACTGTGACCTTGACCTTTGACCCCAAAATGTATAGGGGTCATCCACTCAATGTGTGCAATTTCGATATCAAGTTTGAAGTCTCTGTAACAAATGACTGTCAAGTTACATGGCAGAAATGGTTTTCAATGTTAAAGTCACTGTGATCTTGACCTCTTGACTTCAAAATTATTTGAGGTCATACAGTCAATCATCATATGAAGTTAAAAGACTGAAGGCCAAACAGTTCTCACGTCATCCTCCTAGAAACGAAACTGCTCACGGACAGACGGATGGACGTCCCAGACTATAACATAATATGCCCCCTTTGGGCATATAATAAAAACAGGGAACCAGCTGTGACATTCAGTCAGTTCATTATCATTTTGACATAAAAAAGTGTGATATAACAGAAGCTTTAAGCTGGAGACAATCTAACACTACTGACTATGTCTAAATTTACAGACCAAGACTTTCACATTGTACAATGTATTGCATGATGCTACTTTATTTCGAAATTCTGTCACTGCTTACGTTTGGCCTGAATTTCTCTAGCAAGAGCAACTCCACCTTTCTGCAATAATGCCTTTGACACAGCCCCTGTAATTAAGACACAACTTTAATAAAATGGCAAAAAGGTTCAAACATTCTTACTGTGATGGTCAATAAAAATTGATTACAGACAAATGGAAAATTCTCAAATCAGCAAAAATTTTATTTATTTGTTTTAAAGAACTGCATTTTTCATTTTATCACCTCGTTGTTTCTAGCAAAAAATACTGAAGGGACCGAACAATGTTACCATGGTAAATGGTAATTTTGTTCAGTTGCAATTCATTTGTTTGCATTCTAACAGTACTGCAAGTATATACCTCTAGTCAAATCTAGTGCTTCATTAGAACTATTCACAATACAGTCTGCATCCTCTGCTGTTATATCTCCTTGTTTTACAACAACTTTCAGATTTTCATAAGGTTTTGCCACATTGTCTCCAAAGGATTCATAAGGATTTTCATCTGCAATAGAAAACAATTCAATTTGAGATATTTTATAACATACCTAGCAGAAAGAAAAACTGAAGAAGAAATAAAGGAAAAAAGGTACAAAAAATTAGAAAGGGTTTTTGTCACAAAAACATATCTCTCCCGCCTATGTACTCTAAGGATGGAACAGCAGCATGTTTTTTGGTATGGAGGGTGAAAGTCTCAGTTGCAATTGGTTTTGTAACAGATTTAACAGATGAAGGTGAAGCTGAAAACTTATCTGTGAAATTGGGCCAGTGGTTTCAGAGGAGATTGTCAAAGTTCTTCTTTTTGTTGTCATGAGTCTCAAATGGAACCATTTAATTTTGAGGGATTTGAAAATGGACCTACCGTAGAATATATTTTGGAAGCTTGGTTGTTTAGGAAATGTATTTAATAAGAAAATGTTGGCGATGGACAGCTACCCATCAAAACAGCTCACCTTTGAGCACTTTGTGCTTATATGAGCTAAATTGCAATGTGACTAGCATTTCTTTAAATTTCTTATTATTTCTTTAAAAGCTTGGATTGCATTTTCAATAATTAGTATAAAATCTATTTAGATTGCAATTTACATATCTTATATTTATGACGATATGATCTAAGAATTCATATCATTTTTTATAATTTTAAACATTCTGTTGAAGTGATTATAGGATAAAGCTATGTTTTTCATTTCTCTTTGTTCATTTTGTGATAAAAAGCCCATTACAACAGTTGCCTGATCTTTTTGTATAATTTCATATAAGAATTTTCTTTTTCATTCTGAAACCAAAACAATTTCTATTTTGTTATTCAAAAGAAAAAGATCAAGAATACATTTAAAGATTTTTAAAATGTAATTAAACATAGAAAAGTCACCAGTACAACCTCTGACAGCCGCAATTCCCAAATTGTTTCCTATTAGCACTCCCCTTCTAATTAGCACCCCCTAGGGTGTTTTACAGGAGAAAATCTAACCTCAACGTATTAAATATCCATCAAAATCCAGAAATAATCAGTAAATTCGTAAGATTGAAATCACATTTAACTGTACATTGCATTCTGATGTGTGACCTTATTTATGACTGCAGTGGAAAGAAACAATAATCAGGCAAGATCCTGTCATAAAACTTTACTTCAATGATCATGGGTTCTGTTTAAAATAAGTTTGAATTATTTGTTATAAATCTGTTTTATAATATAATATATATAATTCTGATTTTGTTTTTGGTAACCCAATAAAGGCATATTTAGTGGTTCTATTTAGAACCCCCTTTTGATAAAAGGAATGCCCCCCCCCCCCCGGGGCACTAATAGGAAACATTACAGTATTTATGATAAATTATTAAAATGAAATCTTGTTCAGATTTTATTTTGATGACATTAAACCCTGAATTCCTCAGGTAAAATCAGACTTTTCAGTATTAGTCAAAAGCTGTCTTAGATAACCAATGTCAGAGATTATAAGAGTGACTTTCCCCTGATTCTGGGAAGTGCTGTCGTAAAGGTCAATTTACTATTGAGGGCATCCTACCCCAGGAACTTGTTAACTTGAAGTATCTGTAAATAAGACAAATTTTTCTTTTGTATTTTTCTAGGAAGTTTCTTCATTGTTTTCTATTCAATTAAGGTTTAAAGCAAAGGTTATGAATTGTCACTAAAATATTTGACTTTGATCCTGTACCTGGTAGCATTTCTATTAACATTTTTATGTGAACATTTTATTTTGTTTGTAGACATATACAAACACCATTTCACAGAGAAGCATCCGTGTTCTTGTAGAGACTTTATGTCACCAACAGTAGATTTATTTAAGGAATTAAGTAAAATACACAGTGACAGAGTCAAGTTTAAGAAAACAATCTAAATGTACAAATCTTTAAAGAACATACTTCATCATTTTACTGCATAATAAATATGAAAAATTTTAAATGCACATGTGCAAAAGGTATACTGAACTTGTAACAGAAGTCTTACCTTCATATTGTAGTATGTCTCAACAAATTAATGATTTTTCTCAATGACTATTACCACAGCTTATTAAAACCTTTTGTTCTGAAGATGGATGGCACACAACCAATTAAAAAAAAAATCAACTCTGGAAATTTTAGTGTTTTATTTTGCAGTTAATTATTCATGTATAATTCTCTAATAAGAATGCTATGCTAAAATGTTAACTAGAGCTATCACTAAATGTGATTAATATCCCCGCAAGACTACTTCAGCACTGAGGAAGTTATTAGTAACAGAATACTTTGTAAAAGAATTGGAATAGAATTATGGTTGTGGTCAATTAAAGATAGTTGTGGTTCTTGTACATTGCATTTCCTGTCATTGTACTTGACCATTGTATGAAGTTGCACTGCATTCCAACCAGTAGCTTTTAAGTTATGCTCATAACAACGAAAACCAACAAAGGGCAACAACTGTGCAAATACTGAAGATGGAGTTATACTCTTAGACACTGCACTTCCTCTCATTGTTCTTGACCAATGTATGAAGTTGCACTGAATTCCAACCAGTAGTTTTCAAGTAATGCCTCGGACAAGGTAAACGAACAAAAGGTTATAACTCTGCAAATAGTGAGGATGGGATTATGGCTCTTGTACACTGCACTTCCTGTCATTAAGCTTCACTATGTATGAAGTTGCACTGAATTCCAAACAGTAGTTTTCAAGTTATGCTCCAGACAAGGAAAACCAATAAAGGGCAATAATTCTGCAAATAGTGAAGATAGAGTTATGATTCTTGAATACTGCACTTCCATTCAGTGTGCTTGACCATTGTATGTAGTTGCATTGAATTCCAACTAGTAGTTTTCAAGTTATGCTCCGTACAAGGGACAGACCGACTGACCAACCAACCACCGGGTGACTCCTATATACCTCTCAAATTTCATTTTGGGGGGGGGGGGGATAATATATCTCATAAAAATACAACAACAACTGTTAACAAATTATAAATTTTAACAAGTTAAATTGCCAGAAGAGCTTTTAACCCTTAAACAGCTATAACAAGTCTTTGAACCTGTGAAACAAAGAAGATGTTTTTATTTCTTTATTATGTCAAAAATAAACAGTAAAATATGAGGCTTGATATTATCTAACTATTAACCAAGCAGATTTCAGCATTGTTCTAGCTATAAAAAAATACTGACAATTATCAGAAAAACAATTTTTTGTCAGGTAAAAATATTTTCCTAACATCTGTTATGCACACAGAATACTGTTTCCCTGTCTTTACAGACAATAATCTTGTTGCTCTACTGAGAATTTTAAACCAGTACTCTCCCTATAAGTGAGGAATGCAGAAAGTCACAGTAGACTCTTATCCATTGTGGAATTCAAACCAAAGACCTCATGATGGGGAGTTAAGTGCTCTAACCACTCAACCACTGCTCCTTACTAATACTTAAGAAAATAGGTAAAAGTTTACTATCTGATTTTTCAAAACAACTTTTTCCTTTAACACAGATTTTAATCCACTATCAAGAAAAAAAAAGAAAAAAAAGAAAAAAAAAACAAGAGCTGTCACTGGAAATTGACATTTGCCCCCGAAGTGTAGCTTTGAAATGAAACTGGTGTAAATATATAATTGTATAGGCTATGGAAAAGAGATCAGACAAAAATAGTGCTGAAGGTAAACGGTAAAGTGAAGTTTTTCTGCTTCAATGAAATAGAAAGCTGTGTGTCTGGCCTTGAATATGAACAATATTGTTTTATTCCCAACCCCTACTGATATTTAATATATAACAAGGCTTGGTGACAAACAATCCGGTTTCAATAAAATCCCCCAAGCAGTTTTGGAGATGTAATTAGATTTTAATATAGAAGTTAAAGTGAAAAATGACTAAGGGCCCAGAACACTGCCAAATATAAACTCCTGACGATATGCTCAGCTAGGTTTGGTGACAATGAAATCCTCCAGTTGTTATGGAGATGAAGCGTGGACAAGATTTCAATATAGTAAGAGTAAAAAATGACTAAGTGCCAATAACTCTGCCAAAAATAATCTGAGCAGAAACTCTTGACGATATGCACAACAAGGCTTGGTGACAAACTTTCCTGTGTAGTTTCAATGAAATCCTCCAAGGGACTTTGGAGTAAATGTGGAGAAGATATTAATATTGAAGTTATAGCAAGAAATGACTAGGTGCCTCTGCCAAAAATAATTCCAGCAGAAACTCCTGACAACATGCACAACTAGGTTTGGTGACAAACATTCCTGTGAAGTTTTAATGAAATTCTCTAATCGGTTTTGGAGATGAAGTGTGGGCAAGGCTGTAATATAGAAGTTAGAGTTAAAAATATGACTAACTGCCTATAACTCTGCTAAAAATAAATCGAGCGGAATCTCCTGTTGATATGCACAACTAAGCTTGGTGTCAAACACTCCTGTGAAGTTTCAATGAAATCCTTCAAGCGGTTTTGGAGATGAAGCGAGGACAAGATTTTAGAGTAAAAAAATGACTAAGTGTCCATAACTCTGCCAAAAATAAATCGTGTGGAAGCTCCTGAAGACATACATAACTCGGCTTGGTGACAAACACTCTTATTAAGTTTCAATGAAATCCCTCAAGGGGTTTTGGAGATGAAGCTAGGACAAGATTTTAACAGGCCAGACAGAGGGACGGACAGACAGTGCAATTATTATATGCCTCCCTTTGGGGACATAAAAAATCTGACATCAATAGGCTAATACCATTTTTTTTACTTACAGACTTTGTGTCAAAGAAAAAGAATAAAATGTTTTTTAAAGGCATAAAATCTGAAAAAATACTTGAAGACAATTAAGCTTTTGAATGTAAGATTAATAAATGAACAGTGCAGTTACGAGACCCTCAATATGTAAGGTAGAGCATTAATTTTGACTTCTAAACTTATGGATGCCCCTGTTGGAATCCTAAAGAAAAAATTTACACTGTTTTGAGACTTCGACACTATTACTTCTGACATATATACCAGTCAGAATTCTACTTAGTTTTTAAAGGATGAAGAACTTCAAAAGACAGACCCTCAAATCTAGAGTTTCCCATTTTCTTTAAAACTGAGAAAATTTGAATAATTTTTTATTGTGTAACATTATAACCTAATATCATGGTGTCTATATATCATATTGATAAGTGTATGATGCTTTGAATGTACAGCTCTTGCTAAAAATAACAAATGCAATCTAAGGGGGAGGAACCTGACATACAATATGTATAAAAAGTGTTTAAAGTTAAAAAACAGTTTAAAAAATGAAAAAAAAAAAACAACAAACAAACAAAGTATACACAATCCATGTAAACTGGTGTAGAAAATACATATCAATACAGCCTTGTCAGAAGAAAAGTGGAAATATAGAGTGTGTCAAACACATCAACACTTATTGGTGATCTTGCACACCAAGGCTCAAATCGATAGACATAGACTAGTGGAAGTTAGTAGTTCACAAAAAAATTTTGCTATAACAAGCCATTAAACCACAGAGCATGCATAGCTCATTAGCACATAGCACATTAAAAATGCATCACACGGTCATATCTACACTTATTACCATAATGATCATGCATACCAAGTTTCAAATCAACTCTCCCAAATATGTGGAAGAAGCAAATCTAGGTATGAATGCAAAAAAAAGTTTATCTGCTATAAAATAAAGAAGCAGACAGCGTTTTTTTTTTACATTCATCTTGAAATGCCCTTACCACTGAAATGTTGCAGCTCACTAGATGTAGCTAATACCTTCTAGATGAAGCAGGGAAATGACAATGTAATTATGGGTGTGATATGCGTTGGGTAAGGAACAACAATAGTGCAACCCAAGTTCACCCTTTTTTCTAACGTTTTTTACTTTCAACTGAACAACAATGGACGTGACGTCATGACGGCGCAGTGCTCATAAACGTCACATTGCAAATGGCCCTTAAATTAGTGTTATTATTTCACAAAAGTAATCTTGTGATGGAACAACCAACATGGCCTTGATAACCAAAATTTACTAGACTGCTGTTATAACATATTCAGAACAAAGGAAAAACTAATGCCGCTTGTCATACCTGCAATGTGATCTTTTAACATCCCATTCAAAAACATAGCAGTTTCTGTAACAGCCTAATAATGTTGATGAAATTGAGTAACTATTCATTTAGTCCTAGACATGATACAATATACAAAATAATGTACACTCACAACATTTCTTTTGAAATTCTTTATTGTAACTATCATCGTCGGATACCCATGGTTGATTACATTAATCAAATGGATCGGCCGTGGGTATCCAACGATGTGTAACTATTTGTTTAATCATGCTTTCTGATAATTAATAGTTGTTAAATAAAAATATCATTACCGTAAACGCTCGAATATAATACGCACTTTTTTTCAAGAATTTTCAGTATCCACAAAGGGGTGCGTATTATACACGAGGGTGGGCCGTCTGACAATTTTTTCCAGCTTGAAAACCCGTAAAATACCGGCCAAAAGTCAATAATTTCTGTCCAAATGATCATCTTTTCTTTTTTGGTGCACCTTCTTTTTGGAGAGCGTTATTAAGGGAGAAAACCAATGTCATCGGTACTGAAAGTACAGTATCGTAAAAGCCGTTAAAAAGCCGTTTTTTCTTTCCTTTTTTTATTTTTTTTTTTTGTTTTTGTGGTTTTTTTTTTTAATTTTTTTTTTCTCTAAATGTGTAACTGCTAAAGATTCAATCATATAACCAATGCTTACCGGTAATATGCCCGTCAGTTTTTCGCACTAACACAATTATCGACCAATTAATTTGATAAAGGAGTCGTCCGTATATTGTTAAACAAATATAATAATTAGTGTGGTTTGATGTCGCCATAATTACGAGATGTTTGTTAACACATCCAAAAGGTATTAAGAAGGTGTTGACACTTTCAGATAATGCCATGTTTATTCGATATTTCTGAAAAAAATAGTTTCTAGCGCTAATTGTCCTTAATGAAATAAATAGTTAAATGCAACCGTAGCGATATTCACGCGATGTAATTGTTACGCGCACCGACAATGGCCGCTTCCTGAACGAAAAACATGGACAAATGGTAACTCTTTTTCCAGGCGAAATTAGTGTGCGTATTATATTCCAATGCAAGCTTTTTTTCCCAGATCCTGAGGCCAGACCAGGGGTGCGTTTTATACACGCTAGCGTACAATATTCGAGCGTTTACGGTAAGTTGAAAATGATGAGGCCTTTGACTTCTGTATCAATACATCTGACCTTTGACAAATGAACAAGCTTATTTTAAATCACTTTAGTAACAACCAGTAAATGTCATAATCAAATACTTTCTCTTTCTCTTACCTCTAAAGCACAAACTTTAAGGAAGCTTTTCTTAGAGATAAGCATTCCAAATATGCAGCATTAAAAGTTTAAACATTAAGTTATTTGAAGTAAATTAATTTCACAAAATGTAAATATTTTCAAACTGCTGTGACATGAAATCTTCCTACATTCTTTAATCTGTAGTATGATAACATATTACAAGCCCTGTCAAACAGAACGAGACACTTGAGCATATAATATAAACTTGGAAAACAATAAATTCTGTAAATATTATTTTTATAAAATGAAAAATCAACACAAAATATCAACAAAATTAAACTGAGCTGTTAAAAAAATGTTTTTTAAAGCAATTTTTCACAGCCATATTGTAATAAGCATCTCCTTCTATTAAAAGCGTTTTTTTTAGGCAAAGGAGATGCTCATTTTTATTAGGAACTCGCTCTTACAATCTGTATACAACAGTTACCTGTTTCTAACAGTCAACTCCTTAAATACACATTAACTAACAAGAGCTGAGCAGAGCAATAAATGCAAGAAAGAATCTACTGACAGTGAATGAATAAATGCTTTATCAACAGAAACATTATAACAATGAGATGTGGCAATGTCAATTTCTTAGGAAAATGTCTGCAAAAAAGTTCTAAATGTTTGTTTATTAATAAGTACTTTAATCAAGTGTAACCTTAACCCCAGCTTATCCAGCAAATTTTATGGTCAATGTCGTATGCTTTCAAGGGACAAGAAATTGCTGACAGACAGACAGATGTACACTCTAACAAACTAGTAATTAAAAGCTACTATATTGTTCTCCCCTTTGTGCTTTTAGCATCAAAGAAGATTTACTGTCTACCATGGTCACTCAAGTATCTATCAGTATGACCAGATGGAACAACAAGAGCAAAACATGCACCTTTGAGCATACAAAAAGGGGAAAAAATTAAAGGTTTTCTTTTTTCAACACAGGTCATAAAATAAAGTCCCCTTTTAGGAAAGATAGGACGGATGGAAATACTCTGATTTATAAAAAATACAGTTTTAAAACAGTTTCAGTAATTTCAGCTATACTGCCCAATTATTCAAAGTAAAAATCCACTGTTTAATCACAGGCTTCTTATTCTAAACATCAAATTGAACTGCAATTGAAAATGGCTTAGCTATTGGTTCATTCATTACTCATCACTATAACTTTTCTAAAATGTAAAGTATCACAGCTTATATATAAAACCTATTTATAATTACTCAATAACAATTTACTTTTTTAATGCAATAGTATCTGGCTTTGTAATCCAGTCAATTTCCAGTCTATATAATCACCAAGTTTTTGATTAACAACCCTATAAAAGTTTAGTGACTCCCATCCAATCAGAATTAAAGAAATTTCCATTTTTGGAATTTAGCTGGATAGGACTCTTAAAGAGCACTTCATACACATTGTCATGTCATCATCAATCAACACAGAACAACTATTCCGTGAATCCTTATTCACTGGATGACATGGTTTATTACAGCCCTCACAGATTATTTTGTCTTTGAAAATCAAACTGTTACATTGGCAACATATGTCCATACGACATGTTTTCTCTGGGAGCATTGTGACAGTACCGTTATACTGTGGAAATTCTATGAGTTTTTCATTTTTTAAACACTCGTGAAGGTGAGCCCTCATTTGTTCTCGATCAAACTTCATTTTTGATGGATCATTTCCCAGTGCTAATGAGAATGCTGCAGCTATAGCATATAATCCACAGTCTGCATTGTTATTTTGACGCTGGAATGATGGGAACTGCAAGACAACTGGGTCAGTGGTCTGTACTGAAAGACATTTCACTATATTCTGTAAACACTGTGTGTCTACTTTTCTGTACATACTGTCATAAAGTCTGACAACTCCGGGAGAACAATTCAAGTTTGTAAGAGTCACCCAGTGGTGTCCCCTGTAGTTCATCACCTGAATAAAGGAACCACTGATCTGATCACCATGCCCGAATGAAAACACACAAACATCTTGTAAACCATCAATATTCTGACAGTTGTTTTTGATGATTTTACTTGCCATATCTATATCTTCATCATGAAGCCAATATTTGGGGTCCAAAATCCTTTCTAATCCCGGAGCATGACTTCTATAATAGCCCTTTTCCTTGTATTTACTTTGAGCCTCCCAGTAATGGCTGTCAACGATCACATTTTGCTGATACATATCATTATTGTCATCAGAGTCATCACCATCATCATCTATAAAAGAGATGAATAATTCTAAATGTATTTCTTTAAAAAAAATGAAAGGCTATCCAAAAACTGAAATTCAATAGCTCAACACAATACTATGGTAAGCCATTTTTTATACTGACTTCTATAGTATTGCATGAGGCCATTAAGATTCAAGAATCTTGTTTAAATTATTTTTTTGTTTAATCACATTTAATTTTATTCATCTCTTTTTAGTATGACATGGTAAAATTCAATGCTGTTATTACCATACATAAGAGTGGAGAGCAACTTCATATCCCGATTTCCAATCCGAAGGTCTGTGTTTGCGTTTAACTGGTATCTTTTATATAATCTTATCATGCTTATTACAGCTTTCAATTTTTAATATCAACCTTCAATGATTACATGCAATACTGTATTAATTCAAGACTTGTTTGTACAAGTATTTTGAGGACCCCTATCTTTTACAATAGAGGCATGAATGAGAAAAAGACTTATCTGATACTTTATTCATGGTAGAGGTCTACGAAACAATTTCCAGGGCTCTGGGACAGGTGGTTTTAGAAAGGAAGATTTCTTAGTTTTTTTTATTTAAGTTGCCATAGCAACCAGAGTTCTATATGGAATATAATTTCCTGAAAAACTTATGTAGTGCTTTATGCAACATCCCTGCCAAGTTTCATCAACTCTGGCCCAGTGGTTTAAAAAGGTATGCTGTTTGAAACAAGTGTTGACAGACGAAAACATGCCCACACTGACCGACATTTGCAAAACAATATACCTCCTTATCTTCTATGGGGGGGGGGGGGGGGGGGGCATAATAATTCAAAACTATTCTGCTTGTGTAAGGCAGTAAAGAAAGCTGCCTAAAACTCAAGCCTCTACACTCATCATTTTAGCACTGGAGATGAAAGTTATTTAAAATTGTATAATCCACTGGGCAAGTCTGCTTCCTACAATACCAATCAGTAATTCAGTAATTCAGTCAAAAGATGAAACTACGCAACCATTGCTAGGTTTAGTTAGTACTTGGTAAGTGCAACAGATTACCCCTTTAAAACTAGAACTGCCACTGTCATGGCGTAATACCCCCATAATAGTGCTTTGTCAGAATCAACAGGGGTCATAGACAACCTCCCTGCCAACTCTGAGGATAGTAAGCCAGTTTTTTGTAGTCAAGGCCCCTGTGACCTTGACCTTTGACCCAGTGACCTAAGACTGAGGGTCAAAGGATTCTTAAATTATTGGGCGGACAAGCTTTTTTTAGTCAAAGCTCCTGTGACCACGACCTTTGACCCAGTCATCTAGTGGTCATGACCAACCTCCACACCAAATATGAAGACTGTGGGTCAAAGGATTCTTAAGTTATTGGGCGGACAAGCTTTTTTTAGTCAAAGCTCCTGTGACCACGACCTTTGACCCAGTCATCTAGTGGTCATGACCAACCTCCACACCAAATATGAAGACTGTGGGTCAAAGGATTCTTAAGTTATTGGGCGGACAAGTTTTTTGTAGTCAAGGCCCTTCTGACCTTGACCTTTGACCCAATGACCTCAAAATCAATACAGGTCATCTACTGGCCATGACCAATCTCCAGACCAAGTAAGATGACTGTGGGTCAAAGGATTCTTAAGTATTGGGTGGACAAGGAAAAACCGACAGATGGCGGGATGGACGGAAGCTGATTCCAGTATACCCCCACAACTTAGCTGTGCAGGGGTATAATAACACCTTCATAACTAAAAATATGAACAACAATATCAAATGGTCCTGGGTCACTCACCTGACTTTTGACCACTACAGCCTTTGGCTAACTATAAACAGTAAGTCACTACATTACCGTGGCAAGAACAGGGATGAGAATGATGTTCACCAAAAAAAACCCCTGAAAACCCTACACCCCCTTGCTAAAACACCAGATTTGAACAGATCAGACTGAATCTGCTACACTTTATAATCTTGTGTGTAAAGGAAAATATCTCATATCTATATCTCTTATACAGATTCTCATCCCTGTTAGAACTAGCAAAGAAGGAAGTACAAAAATTACCCAAGTCTTGTTTTCTACTAGGGGTCTGCTCATAGTCTGAAGACAATTTTCTGCTCTGACGACTTTTAGATCCTCCTGATGAACAACGAGCTAGTTCTGCCTCAAAAGCCTTAAAATAGAAAAAGAATAGAGCATTCATTTGAAGTGGTTAATAACCTGACATTACACTTTTTAACAAGGAACAAAAGAAATATGACACAATCAGCAATGTTCTCTATCATCAGAAATAGGTAAAAACTGACAGGTTTGACTGACTAGCTGTCTCCTTATAACCACCCCCACCCACATTCCAAAATAAGATAGTGAGGGTATAAATAAAAGCCACTTTAAATATAAATCCCAAAATAATACATGACTTATGATTATTATCCAAGAGTTATCAAATCAATGTATCAAGACACAATAAATAACCAGGTTTGTTTTTCAAAAGATCAAAGGTCAGATGCAATACACATCTAGACTGGGAACTGCTGATGCCAGATATTTCACATGGGGCTGCACAAATATTCGCAAATTATCAAATTCAGTAAGAATATTTCTACAACTCGAAGCTGAAACCACACTGAAAGACTCTTATCAATAAACCAAAATAAAATAAAATAAGAGGGCCATGATGGCCCTAAATCGCTCACCTGAGTCTCGTTGCTTAAGTTACAAGTGTGGTTATGGGTTGTTTTAGGTGTTCGTTGTTTGCAAGTTTGAATAAGTTTGCATTAAGTTTCAAGACTGGGTGTAATGTAATTTTTTAGCAGAAATAGTTTTACTCTATAGGTCCCTGTGACTTGAACTTTGACCTACGGACCCCAAAAACAATAGGGTTCTTCCAATATAATTACCCTATGAAGTTTGAAGGTTCTGGGTGAAATGGTACTCCAGTTACTGAGCAGAAATAGTTTTCACTCTACAGGTCCCTGTGACATTGACTTTTGACCTACTGACCCCAAAAGCATTAAAGTTCTTTACTGAGTAAGGGCAATCATCCTATGAAGTTTGAAGGCTCTGGGTAAAATGGTACTCCAGTTATTGTATAAGCGGTTAAGTTCGCGACGTGGAAATGTTCGCGATTTTCGCGAATTCATATAAATAGCAGAAATATCAGTCAGCGTAAATTTCATCATTCAGAAAGGAATATTTTTACCCAAACAGTGTGAAGCTAGTACTTGTTATTTCTTTTAAAAACTAATATTTCTTCTTCACTGAAATTTATATATAAGCAGTGCATCGATTTAATATGCCTAAAAACAATAATATGACAACTATGAAAAAGGGGTATAACTTTGTGAAAAATCACTGAACCGGAACATGCCTGTAATATGCACAAATCCTCTTGGTAGTGAAGCTTCCTATGAAGTTTTTGATGAATTCCAGTCAGTGGTTGCTGAGAAATAGTCTGGCCAAAAATGTCAGTTGAAAGAGCATTAAAGGGACATAACTTTGTGAAAAATCAATGGACCGGAACAGGCTGCTAATATGCACAGCTCCTCTTGGCAGTAAAGCTTCCTATTTAGTTTTAGTAAATTCAAGCCAGTGGTTGTTGAGAAATTTCCGGATGGACAGACAAGGCGGCGACTAAATGTATCCCCGTTGGGGAGCATAAAAACTATTTTCTATAAACTTGATGTTGTTTTCACACCTAGTAAAATCTCGCACAGCCAGGTCATGCAACAAAGCGATGCATTGTGTAACGAGGACTGCAATGCGACAAAAACCAGGTTTTCAACAACCAAGTATTGATGTGACAGGAATTAGGAAGAAATATGGCAGTGAAGAAAAAATGATGCTGTTATTTTGGTACCAACACAGAAAGTTGGTTTCAATAGTTCAAAATAAAAATAAACCAGATACCTGAGTAGCAATGCCAGACTGTATTTTCATGTAAGCTACACACATGCCAAGTTGAGCATCAATAGGTCAAAGTGTGCTGAAGTTATTGATAAGCTGAAAATTCTATTGTAAGCAAGTGACCTTGACCTTGCTTCCAGATATCTAAGTAGCAAACCCAAGCTGCATCTTAATATAAGCTACCCACACAGCAAGTTTGGTGTCAATAGGTCAATGCAAACTCAAGTTGTAACGTGAAAACTGAATTTCTTTTTTAAAGCAACAGTGACCTTGATCTTGTTCACAGACACCTGGGAAGCAATCCCAAGTTGTGTCTTGATATAAGCTACCCACATACTAAATTTGGTGTCAATAGGTCTAAGCAAACTCAAGTTATTATGTGGCAACTGAATTTCTATTTTTAGCAACAGTGACCTTGACCTTAATCATAGTCACCTGCGTAGTAATCCCAAGTAGCGTCTTGATATAAGCTACCCACACACCAAATAAGCTGTCAAAAGGTCAGAGCTAACTCAAGTTATTATGTGGAAACTGAGTTTCTATTTTTAGCAACAGTGACCTTGACCTTAATCATAGTCACCTGGGTAGAAATCCAAAGTAGTGTCTTGATGTAAGCTAACCACATACTAAGTTTGGTATCAATAGGTCAAAGAAAATTGAAGTTATTGAGCAGAAACATTTTTTAAATTTAGCAACATTGACCTTGACCTTTATAAGAGACATCTGGGTAGCAATCCCAAGCTGCCTCTTGATATAAGCCACCAATACACCAATTTAAGTGTCAATAGGCCAAAGCAAACTCAAGTTATTGAGCAGAAACAGAATTTCTATTTTTAGCAACACTGACCTTGATCTTGATCACAGACTCCTGGGTGGCAATCTCGAGTAGCGTCTTGATATAAGCTACCCACACACCAAGTTTGGTGTCAATAGGTGTCAGCAAACTGAAGTAATTACATGGAAACTTAATTTCTCTCTTTAACAACACTGACCTTGACCTTGATCACAGACACATGGGTAGCAGTCTCAAGCTGCCTTTTGATATAAGCTACCTACACACCAAGTTTGGTGTCAATAGGCCAAAGCAAACTCAAGTTATTGAACGGAAACTGAATTTCTATTTTTAGCAACAGCGACCTTGACCACAGACACCTGGGTAGCAATCCCAAGCTGTCTCTTGATATAAGCTTCCCATACACCAAGTTTAGCGTCAATAGGTAAAAGCAAACTAAAGTTATTGAGCGGAAACTGAATTTCTATTTTAACAACAGTGACCTTGACCTTGACCACAGACAACTGGGAAGCAATCCCAAGCTGCCTCTTGATATAAGCTACCCAAACACCAAGCTTTGTGTCAAAAAGCCAAAGCAAACTCAAGTTATTGAGCGGAAACTGAATTTCTTTTTTAACCAACAGCGACCTTGACCTTGATCGCAGACACTTGGGTAGCAATCCCAAGCTGCCTCTTGACATAAGCTACCCATACACTAAGTTTGGCGTCAATAGACCAAAGCAAACTCAAGTTATTGACCGGAAACTGAATTTATATTTTTAGCAACAGTGACCTTGACCTTGAACACAGACACCTGGGTAGCAATTCCAAGCTGCCTCTTGATATGAGCTATCCATACAACAAGTTTGGCGTCAATAGGTCAAAGCAAACTCAAGTTATTGAGCAAAAAATTGATTTTTTATTTTTTGCAACAGTGACCTTGACCTTGATCAAAGACATCTGGGTAGCAATCCCAAGCTGCCTCTTGACATAAGCTACCCATAAACCAAGTTTGGCATCAATAGCCCAAAGGAAACTCAATTTATTGAGTGGGAACTGATTTTCTATTATTAGCAAAAGTGACCTTGACCTTGACCACAGACACCTGGGTAGCAATCCCAAGCTGCCTCTTGATATAAGTTACCCTTACACCAAGTTTGGCGTCAATAGGCTAGAGCAAACTCAAGTTATTGAGCGGAAACCAAAAGTTGACGCCCGCCCGCCGCCCATATCAGCATTACAATAACCAGTTTTTGTTGAAAACCTAGTTAAATATAAAAGGAAATTACCCAACTGAATGCGAGTTTGTCACGTAACAAAGGAAGGTGAACAATACAAGTTTTGACTGTTTTACTGTATAATTGTTTACAAATCATACACCAGAGAATATTATGTTACTGTTTTAAATGTGCAAAATAGTCTTAACTCCATAATACAAAAAAACTGTTGTAATCATTAACTAATGCACTATAATTGCAGTAAAGTGGTTTATACAATGTCAGTATATTACAGATACTAATATCGGGATTTGCGAACATTTCCGCCCACGAAACTTCAGAATACCTCTGAAATTGGGAAATATCCACTTATACAGTACTGAGCAGAAAGAGTTTTCACTCCAGAGGTCCCTGTGAACTTGACTGTTGACCTATGGACCCTGAAAACAATAGGGTTTTTCTAATACAATTTCAGGCTAATACAATAAAAGGCTGAAGTCTTTGGGTGTAATGGTACTACAGTTACTCAGCAGAAATACTTTTCACTCTACAGGTCCCTGTGATCTTGACCTTTAACCTACAAACCCAAACAAGAGGGCCATGATGGCCCTAGATCGCTCACCTGAATACTTTGCCTTTGGGTCTGCTATTGAGCTAACATCAAAAGCTTTTTTAAGAATCTCCCTATATGAGTCTATATGAATACAAGTGACCCCCTGGGCAGGGCCAAATTTCACTCTAAGGATAATTTGAAACAAGAGGGTCCATGGGACCCTGGGTCGCTCACCTGCCAACAACTGCTCAATGGTTGCAAGAGTCAGTGGATGCAAATACAACTGCCAATTGACTCAAAGGGTGCAGGCAATTATGACCATGGGGTTATCTTTGGTAGATGTCGTGCGTCATCAGGATTGTTAAAGCACAACGTGGACTATAATGGACTGAGCCTCATAAAAAATATATCAGGCACGTATACACATGATACCTAATATGTTTAAAGTTTCAAAGCAGTATCTTGAAAAATGTTGAAGTTTGTGCCGCAATATTTTTTTAAAATCCTGCCGTTATACAAAAAACTAGGTTGCTGTGAAATGAATGTTGGAACACCGTTCCAAACAGGGAATATGTACATGACACATGTTCACTCTATTGCCAATTCTGCTAATTATTTTAAATCCAAACATAGATGCAAAAAATATATGGGCAAGACACAAACTATCAGCAGTAAGGCCTATATAGCAGAACTTACTAAGTTCAGAGGGTTGCTGTGACATGGATCTTGGAGGGAGGAACATGGGTTTTGAGTGTAACACATACTTATTTTAATTTTTGGTTGTAAGGGTTGCAGAGACTTTCAGTCTTTAAGTAATGTTATTTATAATACTAGAACTTTTATTAAAATAAAATGTACACAATTATAAAGAAAAAGATTCATAACGGAAAAAATGTGTAAATGCAATCTTTAATAAAATAGAACAATATTAGCCCTTCAAAATTATTTTTCCCTGACTTTTCACTAACTTTTCTGGAATTTTATTTTTCACTGACCAGTTTTCAAAATTCCCTGACAATTCCCTGACCTTGAAAAAAATCAAATCAAATTTCCCTGACTTTTCAAGTACCCTGGCAACCCTGCAAGATCTTATATTAACTCAAGTATTGTACAAGTCTGATTAAATTCAAATAAAAAATGAAGCTGCTATTGTGCAGACAAGGTCTAAATAGTTAATTTTGGCACTTTCAGGGGCTATAATTCTGGAACCAATAATGCAATATGGCAATTTGAAGAAAGGAACCAAAATCTTAAGGTAATGAAAGTGAAAATCAGACCAAAATTAACACCACTAGAGTGCAGAAAAGCTTTTATCATAACTTGACCTAGTGACATAAATTTCAAAGTCACATGACCCAGTTTCAAACTTGACCTAGATATCATCGAGATAAACATTCTGACAAAGCTTGAAGAAGATAGGAGCAAAATTAAGACTTCTACAGTGCAGACAAGCTTTTCTATAATTTGACCTAGTGACCTAGTTTTCAAGGTCACATAACCCAGTTTCGAACCTGACCTAGATATCATCGAGATAAACATTCTGACAAAGCTTGAAGAAGATCAGAGCAAAATTAAGACTTCTACAGTGCAGACAAGCTTTTCTATAATTTGACCTAGTGACCTAGTTTTCAAGGTCACATAACCCAGTTTCGAACCTGACCTAGATATCATTGAGATACACATTCTGACCAAGCTTGAAGAAGATGGGACCAAAATTAAGACCGCTAGAGTGTGGACAAGCTTTTTCTAAAATTCAAACTAGTAACCTTGTTTTCAAGGTCACATGACCCAGTTACGAACTTGATCTAGATATCATTGAGATAAACAATCTGACCAAGTTTGAAGAAGATCGGACCAAAATTAAGACTGCTAGAGTGCGGACAAGCTTTTTCTATAATTTGACCTTGTGACCTAGTTTTGAAGGTCACATGACCCAGTTTCGAACTTGATCTAGATATCATTGAGATTTCCTTTTTGATCAAGTTTGAAGAAGATCGGACCAAAATTAAAACCGCTAGAGTGCAGACAAGCTTTTTCTATAATTTGACCTAGTGACCTAGTTTTAAAGGTGAGATGACCCAGTTATAAACTTGACCTAGATATCAATGAGATAAACATTCTGACCAAGTTTAAAGAAGATCGCACCAAAATTAAGACCGCTAGAGCGCAGACAACAATAATGAACGGACGACGGACGGACGATGGACGGACGGACAGACAATGGATGAAAGGCGATAACAAAAGCTCACCCTGTCACTATGTGACAAGTGAGCTAAAAAACATTGTAGATGACCTCTAGCTGATGCTCTGTTAAAAATATCTAGGTTCTAGGCTCTGTGGTTTCAGACAAGAGGTTTTTTAATGTTTTCCTTAAATAAGCCTATGTAAAATCAATTGACCCCCGGGACAGGGCCAAATCTGACCCAAGGGGCATAATTTGAATAAACTTGGTAGAAGTCTACTAGACAATACTACATACCAAATCTTAAAGCTCAGCACCTTGTGGTTTCAGACAAGAAGATTTTCAAAGTTTTCACTATATAAGCCTATGTAAAACCAATGACCCACAGGTGGGGCCAAATTTGATTCGAGGGACATAATTTCAACAAACTTGCTTGAGGTTCACTAGACAATGCTATATACCAAATCTTAAGGCTCAGGGCCTTGTTGTTTCTGACAAGAAGATTTTCAAAGTTTTCTCTATATAAGCCTCTGTAAAATCAATTGACCCCTGGGGCAGGGCCAAATTTGACCCAAGGGGCATAATTTGAACAAAACCAAAATTTCTCATACATTTGCTGTGTAGGTTTATGTGTACTTCCGTCGTTAAAAACGCTCGTTATTGTATAGCAAAATCGACCAATAATTTTGTCAAGCGCATAGACGATACAGATGTCACAGTAGGGTTTACATGTTGTATGTTTTCTTTAAATATAGGAAAGCAGTTTTAACACGTGCAAATCGAAAACCAGTCAAATTAATTTCTGAAAATACGGTCAGCTGTTCCGAGAAGCAATTACTTTCGGTTTTGAATTGTCATTCCTTCCGTTAACAAATACGAGCATTCGTAAACAAATGCATCAGAATGAGAGTTTTATGAGAATTTTATACATTTAAATGATATTTTAAAGCGTAAAATTCGCCGAAATTCATGAAATCAGGAACTTTGTGAGCCTCGATACGTCAATGCTTACCTGTGAAAAAGTTCGCGGAACCATTTAGCGGACGTCCGCCGCGATATTTGGTGACCATGTCCGCGGCGGTCGTCCTCGAAATGCGGCGGATTTGGTCGCGTTTTAAGGAATGGGTAGTCCGTGACGACCTCGAGGAAAACGAGAGTTCCTCCTGGCACGTACTGTAAGCCTATGTAAAACCAATGACCCCAGAGTGGGGCCAAATTTGACCCCAGTGACATAATTTGAACAAACTTGGTAGAGGTTTACTAGACAATACTACATACCAAATCTTTAGGCTCAGAGCCTTGTGGCTTCAGACAAGAAGATTTTCAAAGTTTTCACTATATAAGCCTATGTAAAACCAATGACCCACAGGTGGGGCCAAATTTGACCCCAGGGGTATAATTCGAACAAACTAGGAAGAGGTCCACTTGACAATGCTACATACTAAATCCTAAGGCTCAGGGCCTTGTCGTTTCAGACAAGAAGATTTTTGAAGTTTTCCCTATGTAAAATAAATTGACCCCCGGGTGGGGCCAAATTAGATCCGAGGGACATAATTTCAAAAAACTGGCTTGAGGTCCACTAGACAATGCTATATACCAAATCTTAAGGCTCAGGGCCTTGTTGTTTCTGACAAGAAGAAATTAAAGTTTTCTCTATATAAGTCTATGTAAAATCAAAGTTTTCTCTATAAAAGTCTATGTAAAATCAAACTGACCCCTGGGGCACGGCCAAATTTGACCCAAGGGGCATAATTTGAACAAACTTGATAGAGGTCCACTAGACAATGC
Organism: Cyclina sinensis; assembly: GCA_012932295.1. Lineage (NCBI taxonomy): Eukaryota > Metazoa > Mollusca > Bivalvia > Venerida > Veneridae > Cyclina > Cyclina sinensis. The sequence goes on from JAAONU010000016.1 coordinate 23,030,146, forward strand.
TACATACCAAATCTTAAAGCTCAGGGCCTTGTGGTTTTAGACAAGAGGATTTTTGAAGTTTTTCCTATGTAAGCCTATGTAAAACCAATGACCCCAGAGTGAGGCCAAATTTGACCCCAGTGACATAATTTCAACAAACTTGGTTGAGGTCCACTAGACAATGCAACATACCAAATCTTAAGGCTCAGGGCCTTGCTGTTTCAGACAAGAAGATTTTCAAAGTTTTCTCTATATGAGCCTATGTAAAATCAATGATCCCCGGGGCAGGGCCAAATTTGACCCCAAGGGCATAATTTAAACAAACTTGGTAGAGGTCTACTAGACAATGCTGCATACCAAATCTTAAAGCTCAGGGCCTTGTGGTTTCAGACAAGAAGATTTTCAAAGTTTTCTCTGTATAAGCCTATGTAAAATCAATTGACCCCTGGGGCAGGGCCAAATTTAACCCCAGGGGTATAATTTGAACAAACTTGGTAGAGGTCCACTAGACAATGCTACATACCAAATCTTAAGGCTCAGGACCTTGTGGTTTCATACAAGAAGATTTTCAAAGTTTTTCCTTTCAGTTGCCATAGCAACCAGAGTTCTTGATAGAATTGAATTCTTTTAACAATCCTGGTAGAGCTTCATGCAAGGAATATCCCAGGCATGTTTTGTCAATGTTGTCTAAGCGGTTTAGGAGGTCGTTCAAGTCAAATTGTTGACTACGCACGCCAACAGACGCCAGACAATCAACGATCCCAAAAGCTCACCCTAAACAGTGCTCAAGTGACCTAAAAACAATAGGATTCTTCTACTTAATAAAAGCAATCATCCTATGAAGTTTGAAGGCTCTGGGAGAAATGGTACTGTATAATGGTACTTGTATAATTATACATTTTCCTATACAATTATAGGTAAGCCACTGGTTGAGGCCAATACTGACCCTGGAGTCATGATTTGAACCAATATGGTAGAGGTCTACTAGACAATGCTACACACCAAATACCAAATCTCTAAACCTTAAGGTTTATGAATAATCAGCTACATAACACTGCCACCAACGACTCACCTTACCTTAAAAACAATAAAGGTTTTCTACTCAAAAAGTGCAACCACCTTATGAAGTTTGAAGGTTGTAGGTGAAATAACACTCAAGCTTTTGAGCAAAGAGTTTTCAAAATCAAGGTGACAGTGACCTTTGACCTTCTGACCCCAAAAATAATAGGGTTTCTTTTACCCAGTAAGAGCAACCAACTATGAAATTTATAGGGTGTAGGTCATATGATAATTAAGTTAATGAGTGGAAATGGTTTTCAGAGTCAAGGTGCCTTGACCTTTTGTCAATAAAAACAATAGGGATTTCCACTTAGTAAGGGCAACCTGCCTATGATGTTTGAAGACTTGGAATCAAATGATACTCAATTTATAATTGAGAAGAAACCATTTACAAAATCAAGATGATCATTACCTTTACCTTTGACCTACTGACTTCCAAAACAATAGGGGTCTTCTATGCAATAAGGCCAACCACTCCATGAAAAATGAAGGGTCCAGGTCAAATGATACTTGAATTATTGAGCAGAAACCATTTTTAAATTAAAGATTACTGTGACTCTGAGATTGATCTACTGACCTCAACATCAATATGTGTCATCTACAAGTTATGACCAACCTCCCGACCAAATCTGAGGACTGGAGGCTAAAGCAATCTCTATTTATTGATCGGAAAAGGTATGGTCTATGCCATGGACAGATGGACCAACAAGTGCAAAGCAATATATACCCCCCCCCCCCTGCTTCTTCAAAGTGGGGCATAACAAAGAAGAGTATCAAAAAGTATTACATCACCCTACCTTGATAGTAGAAAAGTCCTTCTGATATACAATAAATCTGACATCCTTTACAGATGAACCAGAATTTGCACTGCTGAACTTGGAGACTGTTGTAAACATCTGTTTGGCCACAATATCTTTTGGAAATCCCAGGTTTCCTGTTCCGATTGCTGGAAAAGCAATACTTGTGTGGTTCTGCTTATGAGCCTCAAGTAAACAGTTATTCATCAGCTCTTGTAAGGCCTGTATAATTTATGAATGTCAAAGAATGCATTTATATGACATGGTATGGAACTAATCATTTGCAGATGTTCTTTTTTATCAAATCTGGATTTATTTTGTCTGGAGAATACAAAAGGCTTTAGAGTAAAATATGAAAAGATCGATACTTTTCTCAATACTTTTTAGTCCACAAAGAGGCAGTCAGTGGGGTAGTGTGTATTTTGTTTTAATAAAAAAGTTTTAAAAAGGTAAATAACAAGGTTTTTTTTTTTTTTCTGGAAATTTTTTGTAGATAACTTACCTGAATACATCGTGAAACATTAGCCCCATCATAATTTGACAGTGTTGTATGGTAAACTTGTGCACAATTAAGGTTATGGCCACCAGAAACTGCTAGCTGCCCATGTTTTATACCACCAGGGTAATTTGATTGCAACTCTGCCTGCAGACTCTGTCCACCTGCTTTCAGTAAAGACTGTGACACAGCTCCATTTTTCAAATCCAGATTCTTTGCTGTGGTGTTAACTATCACATCAACCTAGTCATTGAAAGATGAATACAAAATTCAGATGTAGAAAATGATTAAGCCAAAATAATGCACAGACTATTTACATGTACAGTACATAGTTCCTGCCCTCTGTGTTTTACCCCAACTCTCATTTTCCCACATTTTATTTCAGAATAAAATGCTCCTTGGGCTTTCTTATGAAAAGAAGGTTTTTGAAGTTTTTCTTTTTCATTGCCATGGCAACCAGACTTCTCTAAAGAACTGAACTCTTTAGGGTTTTTTTAATTGGTTTAGGAATTAAATTTTAGTCAAAATCTATCAAGGCTAGTTTAAAAGGACAGGTCATTGGAAGAAAATGTTAAAGATGGACCACTGCTGATGAGTGACAGAGATACACCTTCCATATGCTCAGGTGAGCTAAAATGAAAGCAAAATAAATTTGTAACCTACTGGAAGCAAAGCATATAAAACTGTATTATTCCAGATTTCACATATCAAATGAAAATATTTCTCCTCTTGTATGAGTGAGTCATTTTCTGCTCTAGCTTGAAAGTTTTGTATTTTTAAGAAGGCCTTTTCATCGCTCTTCAAATTAATGAAAAATGACATCACAAAGTATCACTAACTTAAAACATACAAATATATATCATGGTTTGCAGTATCTAGCCAGTTTATGAGTACCTGAATTAAGTCTAACACTCATGTTTAAAAGATCTGTGAAAATGACTTGCTTGGTCTCAACATAGAAAAATAGCCAGTGAAAAGAAAGGAATAATAAAAGAAAAGAGAAAGTTTTTTTTACAGAATTATTTACTAAATGTATTTGTTTTATTGTTGGTTGCTACAACCTTTCTAAATCTCTGCATTACATAAACTGTTCTGTGCTCACTAGCAGATCTTTTTATTCTTCATTTCATTGTTGTTTTTGTTAATACATGTATAAACAAAAAAGTTACACCATCCATCAGAAAACACATATGCCCCCGGTAGCATAGTTTGTCATTATACAAATTTAAAATGACAGCACAGTGGTAAAACAGCAACTGAAATCGCAAGTTAGTATGAAAATAACTTTCTGGTGCCAGAACTTGTACAAGAACAGAATTTAACATAAAAATCAAGTAAGGTAACTTATAATCTATGATTACGAAGAGCAGATTATTCATGAAAAAAAGTTGCAACAATTATCTAACTTTTCAAGGCCACAACTCTGTACTTAAAAGTTAACAAAAATCCAGCTAGCTGATTGTGCCATCTTGACAGGGTCATGACCTTTGTACTGTTAAGTATCATACCACTGCTAATGAATCTCCATTTAACTATTAAACTATTCACCATGATTACCTAAAAACATACAGCATCAGTTATGTATCTTACCTGGGTAATTACCAGTCCTTGAATTGATAAGTAAGTTTGTAATGTGTCATGTCACTGTTATTTGTGGAAGATGAAACAAATATCCAACTTGCTAAAATAAGTTAACCTATTCTCAAAGTATATACAGAGGAGATAATCCAAGACAAGATGGCCATGATGGCCCTGGATCGCTCACCTGAGTACTTTGGCTGTAGGTTTGCTGTTAAGCAGTATTTCATTTTTTAATTGGAAATATGTAAGTGCCTACAAACCAAATATGTAAAATATCAGTCAATAAATAAAGGCTCTATGACAGAAAGTAGAAATATCTATTATAAGTTATGGTGATCTTGACCTTGACCCAGTGACCTGAAACCCTACGTATGTGTAGAGGTCCATGCAAGGAACCTCTATACTGAATATCAAAGATATTGGTCTATAAATGAAGGCTCTATGAGGTACACTAGATAAATCTACTTTTAGCCTCAGTGACCTTTAACCTGATCTAATAATTTGAAAAAGCTTGGTAAAGCTTGCTTCGTGCAAAATTTTAAAATTCTAGGCTTTGTGGTTTCAGACAAGAAGATTTTTAAAGATTTTCTTCTATATTGTTATTTAAAACTTGTGACCCCTCGGGCGGGGCCAATAGTGACCCCAGGGACATTTTTCTAACAAACTTGGTAGAGGTCCACTAGACAATGCTGCATACCAAATATCTTAACTCTAGGACTTCTGGTTTCTGACAAGAAGATTTTTCAAGTTTTTCCTATATAATTCTATGTAAAACATGTGACCCCTAGGGCAGGGCCTATTTTGACCAAGGGGCCATGATTTGAACAAACTTGAGAGAGGTCCATTAGATAATGCTGCACACCAAATATCTTAACTCTGGGCCTCGTTGTTTATGACAAGAAGATTTTTTAAGATTTTCCTATATAACTCTATGTAAAACATGTGACCCCTCGGGCGGGGCCATTTTTGACCAAGGGGCCATGACTTGAACAAACTTGATAGAGGTCCTCTAGACAATGCTTCATACAAAATATCTTAACTCTAAGCCTTATGGTTTATTCTGTGAAGATTTTTAAAACCTTTTCCTATATAACTCTATGTAAACAAGTGACGCCTAGGGCTGGGCCTATTTTGACCCAGTGGCTATGATTTGAACAAACTTATTAGTGGTCCACTAGACAATGCTACACACAAAATATCTAAGCTCTATGCCTTACAGTTTCTGACAAGAAGACTTTTAAAGTTTTTCCTATATAACTCTATGTAAAACAAGTGACCCCTGGGGTGGGGCCATTTTTGACCCAGAGGCCATGATTTGAACAAACTTGGTAGAGGTCCACTAGACAATGAAACACACAAAATATCTAAGCTCTATAACTTACAGTTTCTGACAAGAAGATTTTTTAAGATTTTACTATATAACTCTATGTAAAACTAGAAATGGTTTTTGATTGAACAAAAACATATGTCTCCCCCCAGCCAGTTGCTGCAAGCAGTATTGAATCAGACGATTGTAAAATTTGACATTTAACCTCCAAGTGTGACCTTGACCTTGAGACACCACACCCTCAAAGTGGGTTCTGCATGTCACCTTGATGAGGTGAACATCTGACCCAAGTTTCATAACAAGAGGGCCATGATGGCCCTATATCGCTCACCTGAATATGACTGCTTTTAACAAAGTTGCTATGGACCTGGTTAATTGAACCCATATTCAAACTTGGCCTAGAAATTATTGAAACAATCTTTCTGACAAATTTCAAGGTTATTTGGACTGAAAGTGTAGCCTCTAGTGTTAACAAGGTTTTTCGATATTTGGGCTCTGTGACCTAGTTTTTTAATCCAGATAATCCATATCCAAACCTGAGCTAGAAATCATCAAAACAACCTTTCTGACAAATTTCCAGGACATTTGGACTGAAAATGTAGCCTCTAGAGTGTTTACAAAGTTTTTCGATATTTAGGCTCTGTGACCTAGTTTTTTAATCCAGATGACCCATATTCAAAGCTGAGCTGGAAATCATAGAAGCAACCTTTCTGACAAATTTTCAGGTTATTTGGAATTAAAATCTTAACTCGTATTTGGTCAATGTGACCTAGTTTTTGACCAAAGATGACCCATATTAGTACTTGAGCTAGAAATCATCAAAACAACCTGTCTGACAAATTTCCAGGATATTTGCACTAAAAATGTAACCTCTGGAGTGTTAAAGTGGTTTTTACCTTTTAGGGCTCTGTGACCTAGTTTTTGATCCCAGATGACCCATATCCTAGTCCGGGCTAGAAATCATTGAAACAACCTTTCTGACAAATTTCAAGGACATCTGGACTGAAAATGTAACCTCTAGAGCATTAACAAGGATTTTCTACTTTTTGGCCATGTGTCCTAGTTTTTGACCCCACATAACCCATATTCAAAACTGAGCTAGAAATCATTAAAACAATCTTTCTGACAAATTTCAAGGTTATTTGAACTAAAAATGTTACCTCAATGCGTGTTTACAAGGTTTTTCCATATTTGGTGTCTGTGACTTAGTTTTTGACCCCAGATGACCTTTATTCGAATCTGAGCTAGAAATCATTAAAACATTTTTTCTGACAAATTTCGAGAATATTTGGACTAAAAAGTAGCTTCTAGAGTGTTAACAAGTTTTTTGCTATTTTTGGGCTCTGTGACCTAGTTTTTGATTTCAGATGACACATATTCAAATTTAACCTAGAAATCATTGAAACAACCTTTCTGACAGATTCCAGGTTATTTGGACTGAAAATGTTACCTCTAGAGTGTTAACAAGGTTTTTCCATATTTGGGCTCTGTGACCTAGTTTTTGACCCCAGATGACCCAATTTTGAGCTTGAGCTAAAAATCATCAAAACAACCTTTCTGACAAATTTCCAGGATATTTGGACTGAAAATGTAACGTCTAGAGTGTTAACAAGGTTTTTTCTATTTTTGGGCTCTGTGACCTAGTTTTTGAACCCAGATGACCAATATTCGAACTTGAGCTAGAAATCATAGAAACAACCTGTCTGACAAATTTCCAGATTATTTGGACTGAAAATGTTACTTCTCCTTCTACAAGAAGATTTTCAAAGTTTTCACTATATAAGCCTATGGAAAACCAATGACCCCGGGGTGGGGCCAAATTTGACTCCAGGGGTATAATTGGAACAAACTTGGTAGAGGTCCACTAGACAATGCTACATACTAAATCTTAAGGCTCAGGGCCTTGTGGTTTCAGACAAGAAGATTTTCGAAGTTTTTCCTATATAACTCTACATGTATGTAAAACAAGTTACCCCTGGGGCGGGGCCATTTTTGACCCAGAGGCCATGACTTGAACAAACTTGGTAGAGGTCCACTAGACAATGCTGCACACCAAATATCTAAGCTCTATGCCTTACGGTTTCTGACAAGAAGATTTTTAAAGTTTTTCCTATATAACTCTATGTAAAACAAGTTACCCCTGGGGCGGGGCCATTTTTGACCCAGAGGCCATGATTTGAACAAACTTGGTAGATGTCCACTAGACAATGCTGCACACCAAATATCTTAGCTCTATGCCTTACGGTTTCTGACAAGAAGATTTTTAAAGTTTTTCCTATATAACTCTATGTAAAACAAGTTACCCCTGGGGCGGGGCCATTTTTGACCCAGAGGCCATGATTTGAACAAACTTGGTAGAGGTCCACTAGACAATGCTGCACACCAAATATCTTAGCTCTATGCCTTACGGTTTCTGACAAGAAGATTTTTAAAGTTTTTCCTATATAACTCTATGTAAAACAAGTTACCCCTGGGGCGGGGCTATTTTTGACCCCAGGATCATAATTTGAACAAACTTGGTAGAGGTCCACTAGATGATGCTTTATACCAAATATCAAAGCTCCAGGCCTTGTGGTTTCTGACAAGAAGATTTTTAAAGATCCAACTTTTCAAATCTGTTTTTAGCTCCTGTGACCCAGAAATGCAATGAACCGGAACCATTTGAACAAACTTGGTAGAGCTTCATGCAAGGAACATTCTAGGCAAGTTATATTAAATTTTGCCCAGTGGTTTCAGAGGAGATGTCGTTTGAATGAATTGTGGACGACGGACGGACGGACGGACGGACGCCGGACAATCAAGGATCCTAAAAGCTCACATGAGCATGCTCAGGTGAGCTAAAAATCCTTCAAGGGCTTTGGAAGATACAGAGCGGACACGATTTTGTGGCATTTGACATTTAACCTCCAAGTGTGACCTTGACCTTGACACACCACACCCGCAAAGTGGGTTCTGCATGTCGCCTTGATGAGGTGAACATCTGACCCAAGTTTCAAACAAGAGGGCCATGATGGCCCTGAATCGCTCACCTGATAGACCATGAAACGATATTGTAGACATAATGAGGAGAGAATTGGTGAAAGAAGGGCATGTGTCCACACTTGCTGATTGGTGAAGTTTTAACTTTACATGAACTGTTTTAATAATTTCCAGTTTACCTCATTTCGTCTAGATGATAAATACATGGAAAATGTTAACATTTCAAAGTCATTAGACTTTCGATACATTTTTTTTTTCTTTGTAAGTTAACATGAAACTATTGTATGAAGTACAAATTGAAATATGGATATCTGAAACAGGTGTAATGTTTTCATTTTGGCTGAAGGTAGTTTCCTTCAGAAATGTACAGTCTAGAAGTGACTTTTGTGTTAGGGTATATGCTATTTTGAGACAGTATTTAAGTTACATAATGGTATGCAGTTAACCTGTGTTGGTAAATTCTGTACCAGTACAGAATTTGAGAGCACGTTATGACACACAAGATAGGTGATCCACAGACCATGGACTGTACGTACTGAACTCAGCAGTTGGGAAGACCGAAGCAAACTTTGCAGACTAAGATCAGATGGCTATATAAACTATATACAAGAAACATGGCAATGCCACGAAACCAGGTTTTCAAAAATGTTGTTCTGATTCTATACTATAGTATGAATTTTGGAATGAAGATTGCTATGAATATTCAAAAGATTATAACATGACATGAAGGAAAAGATAATATTCATGAGAATACATGATAATGAGTAGGATGTAAATTTCGGCTAACAATACTGTCTGCAAGGAGTATACTTAATAATGAGACAACAATTTCTGCACGTCATCTTGATGTGGTAAACATTTGTCTGAAGTTTCATCAAAATTCTTCAAAGGGTTGAAGAGTTACAGAGCGGACAGGATTTTCAATGTTAATGTCACTGTGACCTTGACCTTGGAGCCATCAAAATTCTTCAAAGGGTTGAAGAGTTACAGAGCGGACAGGATTTTCAATGTTAATGTCACTGTGACCTTGACCTTGGAGCCAGCCATGCGGAACATGCGTTCTGCACGTCATCTTGATGTGGTAAACATTTGTCTGAAGTTTCATCAAAATTCTTCAAAGGGTTGAAGAGTTACAGAGCGGACAGGATTTTCAATGTTAATGTCACTGTGACCTTGACCTTGGAGCCAGCCATGCGGAACATGCGTTCTGCACGTCATCTTGATGTGGTAAACATTTGTCTGAAGTTTCATCAAAATTCTTCAAAGGGTTGAAGAGTTACAGAGCGGACAGGATTTTCAATGTTAATGTCACTGTGACCTTGACCTTGGAGCCAGCCATGCGGAACATGCGTTCTGCACGTCATCTTGATGTGGTAAACATTTGTCTGAAGTTTCATCAAAATTCTTCAAAGGGTTGAAGAGTTACAGAGCGGACACAATTTCGTTTGACGCCCGCCCATCCGCCCATCCGCCCGCCATACCCCAATCTAATAACCAGGATTTTCAAAATTGAAAACCTGGTTAATAAAATGAATTGACTATGGGGCGGGGTCAATTTGACCCCGGGGATCATGATTTGAGCAAACTTGGTTAAGGTCTACTAGGTCATGCTACATGCAAAATTTCTAAGCTGTAGGCTTTCTGGTTCTGGAGTAGAAGATTTTTTGAAGTTTTTCCTATATAAACTCTATATAAAATCAACTGACCCCCAGGCGGGGTCAATTTGACCCCGGGGATCATGATTTGAGCAAACTTGGTAGAAGTCTACTAGTTAATGCTACATGCAAAATATCTAAGCTCCAGGCCTGCAGTTCTGGAGAAGAAGATTTTTGAAGTTTTTCCTATATAAACTATATATAAAATGAATTGACTATGGGGCGGGGTCAATTTGACCCCGGGGATCATGATTTAAGCAAACTTGGTAAAGGTCTACTAGGTAATGCTACATGCAAAATATCTAAGCTCCAGGCTTTGTGGTTCTGGAGAAGAAGATTTTTGAAGTTTTTCCTATATAAACTCTATATAAAATCAATTGACCCCCGGGCGGGGTCAACTTGACCCCGGGGATCATGATTTGAGCAAACTTGGTAGAAGTCTACTAGGTAATGCTACATGCAAAATATCTAAGCTCCAGGCTTTGTGGTTCTGGAGAAGAAGATTTTTGAAGTTTTTCCTATATAAACTCTATATAAAATCAATTGACCCCCGGGGCGGGGTCAATCTGACCCCGGGGATCATGATTTGAGCAAACTTGGTTAAGGTCTACTTGGTTATGCTACATGCAAAATATCTAAGCTCTAGCCTTTGTGGTTCTGGAGAAGAAGATTTTTGAAGTTTTTCCTATATAAACTCTATATAAAATTAACTGACCCCCGGGCGGGATCAACTTGACCCCGGGGATCATGATTTGAGCAAACTTGGTAGAAGTCTACTAGTTAATGCTACATGCAAAATATCTAAGCGCCAGGCTTTGTGGTTCTGGAGAAGAAGATTTTTGAAGTTTTTCCTATATAAATTCTAAGTAAAATCTATTTACCCCCGGGGCTGAACCAGTTTGACCCCGGAAGTCATGATTTGAGCAAACTTGACAGAGGTCCCCTAGATGATGCTTCATACCAAATATGAAAGCTCTGGGCCTTGTTATTTCAGACAAGAAGATTTTTGAAATTTCCATTTTAAAAACACCTTTTAGGGCCTCACAGCCATATTGTGCATTGGACCGGAACCATTTGAGCAAACTTGGTAAAGGGACATCTAAGGACCATTAGTATGAAGTTATTTTAAAATTGGGCCAGGGGTTTAGGAGGAGATGTCATTTAAAGAAAATGTTGACGACGGACGACGGACGGACGACGGACGGCGGACACAAGGGTATCCTAATAGCTCACTCTGTCACTGCGTGACAGGTGAGCTAAAAAATCCTTCAAGGGCTTTGGTAGATACAGAGCAGACACGATTTTGTGACAGACAGACGGACGTACAGACAGACAACCGGGGAAAAACAATATGTCTCCCCCGATGAGGTGAACATCTGACCCAAGTTTCATAAAAATCCTTCAAGGGCTTTTGAAGATACAGAGCGGACATGATTTTGTGGCATTTGACATTTAACCTCCAAGTGTGAACTTGACCTTGAGACACCACACCCGCAAAGTGGGTTCTGCACGTCACCTTGATGAGGTGAACATCTGACCCAAGTTTCATAAAAATCCTTCAAAGGCTTTTGAAGATACAGAGCGGACACGATTTTGTGGCATTTGACAATTAACCTCCAAGTGTGACCTTGACCTTGAGACACCACACCCACAAAGTGGGTTCTGCACGTCGTCTTGATGAAGTGAACATCTGACCCAAGTTTCATAAAAATCCTTCAAGGGCTTTGGAAGATACAGAGCGGACACGATTTTGTGACGGACAGACGGACGGACGGACAGACGGACGGACGGACAACCAGGGGAAAAACAATATGTCTCCCCCATTTTTGGGGGGAGACATAACAAGTGACCCCTGGGGCAGGGCTTTTTTTGACCCAGAGGCCATGATTTGAACAAACTTGGTAGAGGTCCATTAGACAATGCTACACACCAAATATCTAAGCTCTATGCCTAACGGTTTCTGATAAGAAGATTTTTAAAACCTTTTCCTATATAACTCTATGTAAAACAAGTGACCCCTGGGGCGGGGTCATTTTTGACCCAGAGGCCATGATTTGAACAAACTTGGTAGAGGTCCACTAGACAATGCTACACACCAAATATCTAAGCCCTATGCCTTACAGTTTCTGACAAGAAGATTTTTTAAGATTTTCCTATATAACTCTATGTAAAACAAGTTACCCCTGGGGCGGGGCCATTTTTGACCCAGAAGCTTTGATTTGAACAAACTTGGTAGAGGTCCACTAGACAATGCTACACACCAAATATCTAAGCTCTATGTCTTACGGTTTCTGATATGAAGATTTTTTAAGATTTTCCTATATAACTCTATGTAAAACAAGTGACCCCCGGGGCGGGTCCATTTTTCACCCAGAGGCCATGATTTGAACAAACTTGGTAGAGGTTCACTAGACAATGCTACATACCAAATGTCTTAACTCTAGGCCTTCTTGTTTTTTTCAAGAAGATTTTCAAGTTTTCCCTATATAACCCTATGTAAAATCAACTGACCCCTGGGGTGGGGTCAGTTTTGACCCCAGGGACATAATTTGAATAAACTTGGTAGAGGTCCACTAGATGATGCTTCATACCAAATATCAAAGCTCCAGGCCTTGTGGTTTCGGAGAAGAAGATTTTTAAAGATCCAACTTATAAAATCTATTTTTAGCTCCAGTGAACCAGATATGCAATGGACCAGAACCATTTGAACAATCTTGGTAGAGCTTCATGCAAGGAACATCCCAGGCAAGTTTCACTAAATTTGCCCCATTGGTTTCAGAGGAGATGTCGTTTGAATGAAAAGTTGACGACGGACGGATGGACGGACGGACGGACGGACGACGGACAAAGACCGATCAGAAAAGCTCACCCTGAGCACTTTGTGCTCAGGTGAGCTAAAAAAATAAGACCACAACAGTTAGATACCTTTCCAGGATCATGACATGTGCACTGGTATGTGACTGTGTAATGTGACATGTTGCTGCTATCTGTAGAAATTAAGAGATATCCAACTTGCCTAACCAGTTTACCTTTTCTCTAAGTACAAAAGGGAGATTACTCATGAAATTAATAATGTGCCTTCTCTAACTGCTCACACCAGAAATTAGTCAAGAAAAGCAGTTACCACGGTCACACAACTTGCCTGGGTCAACAGGTTAACCGGACGGACAGTTCAATCACTAGATGCCACGGGCATAAAAAAGTAGCCACAGTTATGTTACTTGTCAGGGTCATGACCTGTGCACTGTTAAATAAGCATGAAAACTTTCATGCCACTGCTATTTGTAGAAACTGAGAAATATCCAACTTGCCGCAACAGGTTAACCTTTTCTTTAAGTACAAAATGGGAAGATTACCCAAGAAATAAGGTAGCCACAGTTATGTAACTTGGCAGGGTCTTTGTTTGTTTTGGGGTTTAACGCCAATTTCAACATACAGATTATATCTCGGTGGTCAGTCCACCTAACCAGTTTTCCTGGATAACTAACCAGTAATTGCCAATTTCTCCGCAAGTGACTGATTACTGTTCCCACATGATCTACTCTGAATCAGCGGTGAGAGGCAAATGAACATTAGACACAATGTCTGAGATCAACTGTCACAGAGAAATTTTGCCCTACCCAGGCGTTGAACCAATGACCAATGAATTACTAATCCAGTGCTCTACCTATTGAGGTAAGCGGGCGGGCAAGGGTCATGACCTGTGCACTGTTAAGTAAGTGTGTAAACTTCCATGCCACTGCTCTTTGTAGAAACTGAGAAATATCCAAGTTGTCAAAACAGGTTAACCTGACAGATGTGTGGATGTACGGTTCGATCGCTAGATGACAGGGGCATAATAAAACACTCTCAATCTGAGTAAATGTAAGCTAAGCAATAAAAATCTAAGGACAACTAATAGGAGAACATCCCTTCAACTGTTTTAGAAGCTGTAAATATTTTTTTTTAAATATTATAATATATAATTTAGCCCAATAAAATTAGTATTTTGCTGACTACAATAAAGAACACAATAAACAACATTCTTAAATGAATCACATGACTGTATGTGATATATGACTTTTATGACACACAGTCATGTATTTTTAATCAAATACTGGGGAATTATATCTAATGCACTATATATCAGTATGTCTCTATACAAATACCGATATATCATGTACTTTAGTTAGATTGTGGACACAAAAGAATATCAATCTTTTTTTTTTTACATGATTTCTTCAAAAATAATAATTGCAGTACCGTTTCCCTTGCGATTTCTCCTTTGGTCAGCTTCACAGTTATATTCCCAAGATTCACTTGGTTGTCTGACATTTGAGCTCGTCTTGGTGGCCTTGATGTTGGAGGTGGAGGCAGCCCTGGTAAAATAAAAAAACAAGAGGGCCATGATAACACTATATCACTCCCCTGAGTAACAATCTCTTTACTGAATGGATAATGAAAGACATTCAACTGAATTAAACCATACACATTGTTAAGCAGTTTTGGAGATGAAGCGAGGACAAGATTTTACAGGACAGACCAACGGACGTCAGTCCAGACCGACGGACAGACAGCGTGATTACTATATACCTCCCTTCAGGGGCATAAAAATCATTAAAAGGCCATAACTCTGACAAAAATCACTGAACTGGAAAATGCCGAAGACATGCACAACTGCTCTTGGTTCTGATCATTCCTGTAAAGTTTGGATGAAATTGCACCAGTAGATTTTGAGGAGTAGTCCCGACAAGTTTTGTGATGGATGGACAGATGGACAGATAGACAGACAATCAATGGAGAAGTGATCCCTCTATGCCGTGGCTACTTTGTAGCATGTTGCAGCTACTGTGCAGCGGGTGACACATGAATCATTCACAGGCCAAAACGCCTTTTCTATTCAACGGCCATAACTCAGCCAAAATAAAACAACCAAAAAACCTGTTAAATATGTGCAAGTACTTGAGGTACCAATCATTCCTGTAACATTTCATTCAGTAGTAGTATAAGAGAAGAAGTCCAGAGAAACTTTAAAGAAAAACTTCCATCACTCCAGTTTGAAGTAGTTCATTAAGCATACTCACGTGATCTGACAGGGATCTGATATGTATTGTAGTTCTCTTCATCTTCTTCTGAATCACTTTCAATCTTTATATCTCTAAATTCTGTACGCAGGGCTTCTGTGAACTTGTCCACTGTGTTACGCTTTACATCACAAAGATAAACATCAGTAAGTGAGCTTTCTTGAACCTCTCTAAAAAAGTTCTTCACTGCCTTCACAATTGTTGATGTTGCATGTTTCACAGGGTACCTGACAACAAAGGACAATTTAAATCTACTGTTCTGCAAGGTGTTCACTCAATGACACAAGATGTGGTTATAGGACAATGAAATGGAATATGTCCATTAGTCGAGGCACTCTCTCCTCCATACCTTTAGTAAAACAAAGACCAAACTTAGCATCTTCCTGAGACAACTGTAAGCTATATCCCAGATACACATAATCACAAGCTATTATACATTCTTGTAAAGTTTAATAACACTAGCACATATTCTTCTGGAGCACAGTTAAATGATGTATTTGCAAAAGGATATGTGGCACATGAAAGGCTGAGAGCAAACTTGTTGACCCTCCCTTTCCCTTTCTCATATGGAGCAAAAATGGATGTGGGCCATGATGGAATACTCAACTTTGCTGTTTATAAATGTTCAAGTATCCCTTAACATATTACATTTTCATATTTTTTTACAATCTTTCAGACAAACCATTACAGGCTTTGTGGTTTCTGATAAGAAGATTTTTAAAGTTTTGACCTGTGTCAGTCTATATAAAACCAGAAGCCCATGGGGTCGGGCCAATTTTGAATTTAAGCCTTGCTGACCTTGACCCCAGTGACCTAAAATTCAACCCAAGGGGAGATGGTACATACATACCAAATATCATAGATACTGGTCAATAAATGAAGACTTTATGGGGAAAAGTTAAAAAATCTATCTTTAGCCTTGGTGACCTTGACCCCTGTGAATAGCAGAGATTCATGCAAAGTACCAAATATCTAAGATATCCATCAACAAATAAAGATTCTTTGTTGAGAAGTAGGAAAGTCTATTTTCAGCTTTCATCATCCCAGGAGTAGATTTGAAAAAACTTGGTAGAGGTCCACTAGGCTATGTTACACATCAAATATTTTAACAGTAGGCCTTGTGGTTTCTGACAAGAAGATTTCTACAGTTTTTTTTTCTATGCAAGTCTTTAAAACTCAAGTGTCCTTGCACAGGACCAATTTGATCTAGGCAGCATATTTGAACAATCTTGTAGAAGACTTCTACATGATGCTCCATGCAAGTTTTTAGTATATACATGTATGCCTACATTGAAGACTTATACCCCTTGGGTGAGGCCACTAATCAACCCAGGGGCATAATTTGAAGAATCTTTGTAGAGGACCTCTAAGAGAACCTGTATGCCAAATATTAAATCCCAACACACAGTACTTTCAGACAAGAAGACTTCTGAAGTCTTCTGTATAAAACCCTATGTAAAATCAAGTTGCAGCTGAGGCCGGGCCATTTTTGACCTTGGGACCATGATTTTAAGACGAAGAGGTCTTTTAGATGATGCTAAAAAACTAAATATCTAAGCTCTAGGCTTTGCAGCTTCAGGGAAGGCAATTTTCGAAATTTTCACTTTTAAAATCAATTTTCAGCTCCTGTGCCTCAGATCTGCAATGGACTGCAACCGTTTGAACAACTTTAATACAGCTTCAAGCGAGGAACATTCCAAAAGTTTTATCAAATTTGGCTTGGTGGTTTCAGAGGAAATGGCCATTGAAGTGATTGTAGAGGATGACAGACCCTGACGTAAGCCGCTGACAGTCAACAGCCACTGATCCTAAAACCTCACATGAGCACTATGCACTCAGGTTAGCTAAATAGTTTATCACAGCCAGACAACTCTAATTTAGACTGCCTCATCAGTGTTGCAGCAAATCAGTGCATTACAATGTTCATGTACCATACTACAGGCAGTCTTCAAATAATTTGATTCACAAAAACATGCAATTCATAAAGATATTTTACCCATATGCACCACAGCTGATTGCTGGAATGGCGATTGATTTGGCATTCTTGATTGAAGCTTGCTGCATGCATTTAAACACCGCCTCTTCCAGCATGTCTTCTTCTTTCATCATCCCTCCTCTCCAAACCGGCCCAATTACATGTATGATATAATCAGCTTTAAGATTTCCACCTGTGCACATAAACACTTCGCCGTCACCTAGTTTACCCTCCATTCTGATATAATCTGCACATTCCTGAACCACTCCTTTCCCACCTATTAAAAGTAGTATCACAATGACTATGACAGTAAGCAATCTGGTATTAGAAACAAGTCTATTGAAAATCATTTGAATGGGGGGGGGGGTTGTGGAATTCGATATCAAAATCCCGGAAATGGCCAGAAAAATTATGGCAGGTATGGCTATCCTATTAAAAGTTTTTTTTCCAATATAAGTCCATGCAAAACCAAGTGACCCGGGTTGGGACTACTCTTGACCCTAGGGACACAATATGAACAATAGAGGTCTACTAGAGGATGCCTCACATCAAACTACAAAGCTCTGTGGCAAGCAGTTTTAGAGAAGAAGATTTTCAATGTTTTTCCTATATAACTATAATTATATAAGCCCCAGGGCGGGACCAACATTGACCCTGGGGTCATGATTTGAACCAACTTTGTAGACGTCCACCAGACAATGCTACACACCAAATATCTAAACTCCAAGTGGTATGGTTTATGAGTAATCAGCAACATTTAAGTTTTTGCATGTAGCTGCAGACTAAGTGACCATAACAGCTCGAGACTAGCTAATAAAGACTGCCATTTCCTAATAGTTGTTGAAGTTTCTACTGCCTTTACTTCAATGAAATACACATATATATATATGTTCTAATATGGAATGGTTTTACTAAAATGTTTCATATCACTTTCATGGTATGTTTATATTAAGTTAACATTCCACACTACATTACAGGTATAGTCCTTCTTACTTGAATGTTTCAAACAACATTTATTGCATGGTTCCAAATGTATTGAAAATGGACAAAATCAAATCTATTTACCAGGAAGTAGGGGGTACAGAATCTAAATAAAAGTGATAACTACCTTTTGAAGCAATTGCTTTTGCCAGACCACCTGAGAGGCTTAATTTTTCATCAGCTGCATTCACAAGGACTTGTACAGACATCTCAGTCATGTCTCCAACAACTGCGTAAATATTTCTGCTGTCATATGCTTTACATCTAGCCTTCACTTTGATACTGCTGTTTCCTGTATCAGCAGGGATGGTTTCATATACATTTTCTGATGTGTCTCCTTCATTCGATTCACCTTTCACACCTATAACGCATGGCATGGTGTTTTCTATGGTGGTTAGGTTTTCTCGACCTCTGGATGTTTTTATGTGCTCTACCAAGCCTGGTTTGGAAATAGTGTGATCCTTCTGCTTGACCTTATCAAATATTTTCTGCAATGATTCCTTGGCTTTGCTGATTCCATCTTCAGTGCCACTTATTTTAAACCCACCATT
Organism: Cyclina sinensis; assembly: GCA_012932295.1. Taxonomy (NCBI): domain Eukaryota; kingdom Metazoa; phylum Mollusca; class Bivalvia; order Venerida; family Veneridae; genus Cyclina; species Cyclina sinensis. The sequence goes on from JAAONU010000016.1 coordinate 23,048,589, forward strand.
TCCTACAAATGTGATATTTACATGGTAACTTTGCAATTCCTTACAGATTGCATATACATCTTGCGTATGGTTCTTCTCAATGAGTTTTTTTACATTTTTTGAGCATGGAATGTCTTCCTCTAGCACTGTATTGTATCGCAGAAACTTCTTGACACCATCCAATAGGTCCTTGTTGATATCATCAGTGGAACAAATCTGAACCATTGACACAGCATTGTCAACAGTTACATGTGCCTTTCCTGGGTACTGTGAGTGCCATTCTTCCAATTTGAACCCCCACTGCTCTGAACTAATGACAGAAGCTGATGCTCGAGTTAAACCTATGCTCGTTTCAATTACTGAACCTCGTATAATGTTGACACACTGATCAATTGTATCTTCAGATAAACTGCAAACAACCAGTGACTGATCCTGTGCTTCCCAAACACCAATCATTGCGTTGGTCTTCAATTTTTTCACAATATACTCCTTGGTCTGCTTCAGTTTATAAAGACCAGCTGTAAGTTTTGGCAAATTTTCAATAGACTTCATAACAAAGTTGTCTTTTGCTTCAAACATTTTTAGCTTGGCATCACGAACATTTCCTAATGATCCTTCGAAGATTATTTCATTCTTGTTCTGGTTAATTTTCACTTTCAAATCGGGAAACAAATCCCCCATTTTTGTAGGGAACTTGTCTGCAAGAAGCATTTTTGTTTGAATTGGTTTCAAAGTATTAATAATGTCTGTAACTTTTTGTTTTTCTTTTTCTTCCTCATCCATAATCTTTTGTATTATACTATTGATGTCGTGTTTAAGATTTCCAGCAGGTACTTTGTTTCCTGCAACTGTCACACAACCTTCATTCTTGTCTACAAATACTGCAACGGCTTCTGGGTTATCTATTGACACTTTTTTCAACTGATCCATAACTTTTTGCCAAATGCTCTGTGGAACACTCAGCTGATAAACCTCAATAGTGTTCAAGAAATCCTCAAAATTTCTCTCAGCCTCTTTCCTCCAGCTTTTTACAAGTTTATAACAATCTTTGACCTCTTTAGTTAAAGAGCATAGTAAGGTTATATATTTAGGACTTTCAGACCACAGGATACGTGTATGACAAGCTTCCATTTGCTTCTCCAAGGCATTATGATTTGCTTTTGAATTCTTCAAGAATTTTATTTTCTGTGTATGAATGTTTGCCACATGAAATGCATCGGGTATATTGAGCTTTCTTTCACCATGTTCTCCCTCTGGCCTTCCAAGACACTCTTGGTATCGCCTGACTTCCAATTTTTGTTTGCTTAACTCATGCTGTTGTTCAAGAACCCTATCAACCACTGGAAAATAAAAGTAAGTCTTACTTGAATGAAGAATGTTCAACTGGAAGAAAAACAAAGGCTCACAACCATTGTTGGTTGAATCTTTATCAATTAACTGACTTCACAACCATTGTTGGTTGAATCTTTATCAATTAACTGACTACACAAACAATGGCAATGGACATTCAAATACAGATATTTCTACTTCAAATGCAGAAATATTTTGGAAAACAACTAATCTAACGTGTAACACTAAAACTTTAAAAGAACTAAAGTACTGTATGGAAAAAAACAAAAGATGTTATTGCTTTCACACATTAATTTTTTGTATACAGTTCAACCCCACTTAAGCAGCCAGCACATGGAAATATGGTTGTTTAAGCAAGGTGACCATTAAATTAGGGTTTAATGTTGGCTTACTTTCTTAATAAGGCATGTGGTAAACTTGAACTATGAATACTTGATTATAATTATGTTGTTTACAAATGTATCTTTTTTAACTTGTTACTTGTAAATCATTAAAATGAAATGATTATACAAACATTCATGAATCTAGATATAGGTAAGTAGACTGTTCATGCTCTTGACCGTTACTGACACTCTATGTATTACATGCCATATTCATTGCAACACTTTTTGAAAAAAAATCACAGTCCTTGTAATTTCTCAAAGGACGTTTAATTGAAACACTGGGGTCTCTTAGATTTTCCTATCACAAGTGGTTTCAGCTTATCTCCTAGAAATGTAAAGTTATTTGTTTCTTAAATGTTACCTAAAGTAACTTGTGATTCAGTAATGACAAATTTTAAAAAATTCAAAGTTTTAATTTTATCTTTGATAGTGTCAAAACTTTCTTAAATGATAAGGATTAATTACGTTTTGAGTTTTAAGGCGAATTATGAAAAACTGACCTATTACATAGAAAAGAGCTCTTTCCCTTGGTGTAATCTGACGATTCATACAAGGTTTTCTTCTAATGAGCCAAGATATAAAGTAAAGCATATTCACTCTTCTGCTAAAATTCATTTTAAGTTCTTTTGACAGCTTAAATTTATACCTAATGTAAATATAAAATTATTAACTCAACCATTTTGCTGTAATTGGTTACAATTATGAGCTGGGTCTTAAAAACACATTATACATGCATATCGAATTGTCGCCAAACTGTGTTGCAGTTTTACACAGTTTTCTGATACATCAAAGATCTAAGTATAGTCACGTTTGCCTTAGAGGGTTTATTCTTAGGCTTGTCAAAATATTCACACCTTGCGCAGACAATATGACTGCTAAATTACAGGTAGTTGATTTTCAGCAAATTGGAGGCAATTAGCATGGCCACTGGCAGCAGACATAAAAGTGGCCATTTAATTAAAGTGTTATTAAGATGGACTTATGAAATGACTGTAGACACAAGGTGGCCACTGATACAAGGTGTCCATTAGGGCAAATTAGACTGAATTTAATAAAATTTTACTTATAGTAGCCCAGAGATTGAGCTTGAAATTTGAGACTAAATACAATTGAAATCCCTTATTTACTTTTAACCTGACTAAAACATACATACCTTGGTAATCTTCAAAATACACAAAGCATGTGTCGTCCTCATTCATCACAACCTTGGCAACAGGTCCCCCATTACTTTTTCTCGTGTTTTCAAAATAGAACTCAACTGTATCCTTGGTAACATCTGGTGCAAGGTCTGATACAATGATACAGTTAGATATTGGCACTTTGCTTATCTTCAGCTTTGCATCATCCAATCTTTTCTCACACATTTTTTCCAATACCTCAAAATCTAAAAAAAGAAATTTACAAGTCCCTCATTTTAAAATCTCCACCAGAAATTTCTTGGCAATTTATTTACTAAGTTCACACCATGTTTCTTTTTTCTCCAAAGGTAAGAATGAAAAAATTTCTTTAAAAAAGTTTTATATCATTAAAATCATTTCTGAATTCAACCTTTTCTTCACAGTATTTGACAACAACTGGAGCAAATATTTACATAACTGAGATTGAAGTCAATAAGATAAGAAACATTTAAAGCACCGCAGAATGACATATGGACCATCACGTTTTACTAGTGGGCTTTAGCAATCTGGCAAGACAGAGTACAAACTCTTATAACTGGACAGAGAGACAGGCACATACAGCTAAAAAATAGACAGGGTATCTAAAAGTCACATATACTTCCTAAATAATATTGCTGTCTGTTCAGTATGATCACTTCTCTAAATGATGCCCTGCCAATGACAAAGATATCCTCACAATTTTTTTTTTTAAACATAAGTTTAACCACATAGCAATATTCTTCTAACTTAAGTGTAGAAAGTGTGTATGCTTGTAAAGAAAAATATACATACCAGGTTCTCTATCTAGTGTCACCATGACCACACCCTCTTGCTCAGCATGAAAAGTCATACTGCCTGGTACAGGGATGTATCCAGACTTTGCCTCTATAAAGTTGAACAAACCATCCTCTGTAGTTGTTGATTTTAGTCCTTTTATCAAAATCTTGTCTGGGTAGCTGGGTGGTGGTTTGGGTGGGGTAAAAAGTGATACAGACAGTCGGACACCCTCAAGCTGATGACTTCTTTCAGCTACTGCTCTAGCCACTGGAAATAAGGAGATGATTGTATAGGTTGTTTTGAAAGTTTGAAGACCTTACATAACTTCTTTTTTCTACACAGCACTATATTCCAATACTTCAAAGGTAAATGAACAGATACTTAACTTTACAATGTTCTTAAAACTCAGTCTCAGAACAAAAAGTACATGCACTTTAAAACTGAAAGTGTCATATACATATTCCTGAGTTTTTCCCTTCATTTTTTCCCCAATAAATTTTGTGTCTATTTGTCTGTTATAAATTCAATGGATTACTTCACTAAATGGCTTATTTTCATATTATATTTCCCATTTCAAACTACATGAAACATGAATGAGAAATTGCAATCTGTTAAAAGCTGCCCACATAGTAACAGCTATGTCAGTGAAATTCTGTACCCCTAATGGCAGTAGATATACAATCTGAGAACAATAAGGAAAGGGGTCAGATGTAAAAATTTTAACATCAAAGAGATCAGTTTGCTTTCAGATCACAAGTGAAAAGAAAAGAAAAGAAAACAGAAAATCATGAATTAAAGTACAAAAATGGGAAAGAGAGAAATTTTTAATCTGCCTGCTCCAAATTAAATAAATAAAAAAAAAAAAGTTTCAAGTTTCAAGTATCTGAAATAGCCATACAGGAAATTTCTGAACATGTGTTCAATAAATAATTTACAAGGATATGAAAATACATTTTTATCAGTGTTATAAAGACTACTTTAGCAAATTCATTTTTTCCTTAACTGAACAATATCAACACTGAGAAAATCTTAGAAATACGTTAGTTTTTGAGTGAGTTAAATGTACATCTCAAAAACTGAGAGATAGTCACTGAAATCTGTTGAACATGGTTTTATTGCTAGCCAGTAACTTTGACTGATTAAAACTAGTTTGAAAATGCAAATACATTGAAATAAATTCATTTAAGCTTTTACCACGTCTTCAATGAGGAAACCTCAAATTCAGAACTACAGGTAGAGTTTCTTATGTCGGTGGCTTATCTGAATAGCTACAGTTTTGATTCGGTTAAAATTACCTTCTTCATTTTGGTACTTCACGTACAATACATCATCATCCTCTTCATCACTGAAAATCTCCTGCAAGTCAAATCCTCCCGATCTTCTCTTATTATCAAAGTAGTATTCAAGCGTGTCTCTCGATGTCAGTTCCTTGACCCCTTTTACTTTAACTGTCACTACAGGCTCATTTTCCTCTTCATCAGGTTTGTTGTTTGTTTCATCTGCACTCCTCTCAGAATCTTTTCTGTCCAATCTAGGCTTCCGCATTTTGCTTTCAGGAGTATGTATCTTTACACTTATTGGCTTTTTGTTTATCTTATGGTCACTTTTTTGTGCAACTCTGCTAGCAACTGAAACACAAAACAGTTTCAATTTCACACTTATACACTATATCAATTACTGGGTATTAATTAGATAGGGTTTTCTCAGGACACTTACAATTAAAGTAACAACTGACTGATAATTGTCAGAGTGTTTCTTTAATATATATACCATGTTCCTCATGATTTATAATTCTTTTAAATATAGAAGAGATTAAAATATGACACTGGCCTGAATATGCTGCATTATAATTCAAGGTCCTCCTCAGCATCATTAAATTATGGACCAGAAGAAAAACAAGAGGGCCAAATGGCCCTATATCCCTCACCTGAGAAACACTGCACAGAAACATCAAAAATTAGGATGTACGTAAGTAGGTCAAAGCCAAGATCATCCCACGGTCAAAGATTTAATCTGCATGCAAAATTATTTAATGTTTCATTGTTGTAGCTGAACAGAAGATCTTCTAAGATACTTGTGACCTATTTTTTTGAACCTGGAAGACCCATATATAATCCCATTCTAGATTTTATCAAGACAAACATTCCAACCAAATATTAAGAAAATCGTAAGAAAAATACAGCTTCTATTGCATACACAAGCTTTTTCTAAGATTTGACCCCATGACCTAGTTTTTGACCCCAGATGATCCATATACAACCTCAACCTAGATTTCATCAAGACAAACATTCTGACCATGTTAAATAAAGATCCAATGAAAAATACAGCCTCTATCGCCTACACAAAGTTTTTCTAAGATTTGACCCTGTGACCTAGTTTTTGACCCCAGAAGACCCATATTCAAATCGAACCTAGATCTCATCAAGACAAACATTCTGACAAAATATTAGGAAAATACAATGGAAAATACAGCTGCTTCTATTGCATACACAAGGTTTTTCTCAGATTTGACCCCATGACCTAGTTTTTGATCCCAGATGACCCATATACAATCCTAACCTAGATATCATAAAGACAAATATTCTGACCAAATATTAGGAAAATCGGACGAAATACAGCTTCTACTGCATTTACAATCTTTTTCTAAGATTTGACCCTGTGACCTAGTTTTTGACCCCAGATGAGCCAAATACAATCCAATCCTAGATCTTATCAAGACAAACACTCTGTCCAAATATTAGGAAAATCCAATGGAAAATACAGCCTCTATCGCTTACACAAGCTTTTTCTAAGATTTGACCTCGTGACCTAGTTTTTGACCCCAGATGACCCATATACAATCCCAACCTAGATCTCAACAAGACAAACACTCAGTCCAAATATAAAGAAAATCAGATGAAAATTACAGCTTCTATTGCATACACAAGGTTTTTCTAAGAATTGGCCCCGTGACCTAGTTTTTGACCCCAGATGACCCATATACAATCCTAACCTAGATCTCATCAAGACAAACATTCTGACAAAATATTAGGAAAATTCAATGGAAAATACAGCTTCTATCGCATACACAAGCTTTCTAAGATTTAATCCTGTGACCTAGTTTTTGACCCTAGATGACCCATATACAATCGCAACCTAAATTTCATCAGGACAAACATTCTGAACAAATATTTGGAAAATCGGATGAAAAATACAGCTTCTATTGCAAACACAAGGTTTTTCTAAGATTTGACCCCATGACCTAGTTTTTGACCCCAGATGATCCATATACAACCTCAACCTAGATTTCATCAAGACAAACATTCTGACCATGTTAAATAAAGATCCAATGAAAAATACAGCCTCTATCGCCTACACAAGTTTTTTCTAAGATTTGACCCCGTGACCTAGTTTTTGACCCCAGATGACCCATATACATGTACAATCCCAACCTAGATTTTAACAAGACAAACACTCGGTCCAAATATAAAGAAAATCAGATGAAAATTACAGCTTCTATTGCATACACAAGGTTTTTCTAAGAATTGGCCCCGTGACCTAGTTTTTGACCCCAGATGACCCATATACAATCCTAACCTAGATCTCATCAAGACAAACATTCTGACAAAATATTAGGAAAATTCAATGGAAAATACAGCTTCTATCGCATACACAAGCTTTCTAAGATTTAATCCTGTGACCTAGTTTTTGACCCTAGATGACCCATATACAATCGCAACCTAAATTTCATCAAGACAAACATTCTGAACAAATATTTGGAAAATCGGATGAAAAATACATTTTCTATTGCATACACAAGGTTTTTCTAAGATTTGACCCCATGACCTAGTTTTTGACCCAAGATGACCCATATACAATCCAAACCTAGATTTCATCAAGACAAACATTCTGTCCAAGTTTCATAAAGTTCCAATGAAAAATACAGCTTCTATCGCATACACAAGGCAAATGTGAACAGACAGACGACGGACAGACAGACAGATGACAGAGTTTTCCAAATTTTTTATATGGAAAGCCATTTTCTTTGCCACCTCATGAGACTCTTTCATCCACTAGATGATACTACAAACAAAATATCTAAGCTCTAGGCTCAGAAGATTTTGCAAGATTTTATTTTCCAATAAAAGTCTGTGCAAAATGAAGTGACCCCTGTGGTGGGTCCACTTCTGACCCCGGAGCCATAATCTGTCTGATTTTAGTAGAGGTCCACTAGATGACATTACAAATCAAATATCTAAATTCTAGGCCTTGTGGTTTAAACAAGAAGATTTTTAAAGTTTTTTCTTTCAGCTGCCATTGCAACCACAGTTTGGCATAGAATTCCATTTTAAACAATCTTAAAAGTAAACCATACCAGGATCATTCCTGTAAAGTTTTCCTGCAATTGGCCCAGTGGTATAGGAAGAGACATTGTTTGAAGTTAATTGTAGATGACAGGAAGACGGACAACAGACAAAAGAGCATACTGAGCTAAAAATCAAAGCACTAAGAAAAGTTACCCTCTTCTGAATGAAAGGTCACAAGTGCTACATCTCCATCAAAGACAATGTCTTTCACTTCATCACCAAGAGATTTTCTATGTTCAAAATACATGTGAAGTATTTCCACCTGTTCTTCACATACTAAATCATGTGGTCCTGTCACTTCTATTGTACACAAAGTTACAGGTTCTGGATCAAAGACCTCAACCGAAATTTCCCGTCCCATCATTTTTAATGGCTGCTTCTCAAGAACATTTTCCACAACTAAAATCAAACAGAAATTAATTGCATGATTTTTGAAACAAGCAAATACAAAATTCAAAATCAAATAGTGGAGAGGAGAAAACTGCTTTGGTAGTGTTTACTTTACACTTAAAGTTACAAAATTTGTACATGATGCCTTTAGAGTATTTTTTATTGGAAAAACAGACAGAAGTATGCCTAAAATAAATAATATAATTAATTCTTTTACTAAAAAGCTTGACAATTTTTTGACTATTTTTATATGTTTACCTTTTGGTTCCTCAAACTCAATAATAGCAGAAGCAGTCTCTTCATAATAGTCCACACTAACCACAGGCCCACCACCAGACTTTTTCGGGTTTTCAAAGAACATCTCTAAGAACTCTTCATGGGCAGTAGATGGCAGATCACTGACAAGAATCTTTGTTGGTTTCTCATCAGTCTCTGTTTCCAGTTGCCCTCTTGCAATATCATCTGGCAAATCATATATACGCTCATCTTCTGCAAGAACACGGGATTAAACACTGTGGAATATATGATGTAATGCTTCGCAGGTGTTAAATCAGAACCAGAACAGCGCTTAATAATTGTCAACAAAATGAAGAGAAACAGGGTTCAACAGGTCAAGAGGTAAAAGAATATTCCATCATTAAGATAATTTTAGTCTCAAAATTTTTATTTACCATTGCTTTTATCATTAGCTAAAACAAAAACGGTCAAAGGTTGATAAAATTACTATGTGCAGTAAATATCTTTCTGAAGTGGATTTATAAAAGACATTTACAAAATCTTTCTAATGTCAGTATACTAGAGTTTACAAACAAAATAAAGCCAAATAGCATCAAGAGGCCGGAGGCAGGGATTTCACCCTGCTATTCTGAGTTCTTCCCCTGCCTACTTTTCTTAAAATCAGGCTTATTTTTACAACAAACTGGCAGCAAATCCCCCGTCTACTTTACATGTATTCCCTCCAACTCAAAAACCAAAGGTGCTTGAAACATTAATTTTTTGGCCAGAAATTCATGTTTTAAGCACCTGTGTGAAACCCCTGATATAGTACATATATGCCACATGCCTTAAGCCTTCGTTCCAATTTTTTTATGAAACATTACCTACTTAAAAGTCTCACATTAAACCCTAGGAGCTAGAAGTTTAAATTTAAAGTATTTGTGTATCAAAATTTACACACTATCTAGATAATTAAAAATCAAATTGCACACAACAAAAAGCAGCTATAACAAGAGATGTTTGTAAAATATATATGCCCCCCTAGCGCCTTATCTCTAGAGGGAGCCATGAAGTTTTGAGGAGCTGGGACCATGCGTTCTATAGTTATTGATCAGTAAACATTTTGCTATTCAAGTGCGCTGTGACCTTGGCCTTTGGTCTGGTGATCTGAAAAACTAAAGGGCTCATCTACAAACCATGAATAACTTATATACCAAGTTTTAGGAATATGGGCCCAAGCATTCTACAGTTATTAATCGGAAACCATTTTGCTTTTTAAGGTCAATATGACCTTGACTTTTAACCCAATGACCTGAAAAACAATAGTTATATCTACTGATCATGACAAACCTACATACCAAGTCTGACTAGCCTGGGCCCAATGATTCCCTAGATATTTAGCAGAAACTGTTTTGCTTTTCAAGGTTACTGTGACCTTCATCTTTGACCTAAAACTACAGAGGTCATCTAATTGTCATGACCAACCTACTATGAAGTTTTGAGGAGCTGGGCCCAAGCGTTCTTTAGTAATTGATCGGAAACCATTTTGCTTTACAAGGTCACTGTGACCTTGACCATTTGACCTGATGACCTGAAAAGCTACATGGGGTCATCTACTGGTCATGGCCAACCTATATACCAAGTTTGATGAACCTGAGCCCAAGCCTTCTATAGTTATTAATTGGAAACCATTTCACTTTCAAGGTCACTGTGACCTTGGCCTTTGACCTGGTGATCTGAAAAACTATAGGGTCATCATCTAGTCATGACCAACAAACACATTAAGTCTGAAGAAGCTGGGACCAAGAGTTCTATAGTCATTGAGCAGAAATCGTTTTGCTCTTCAAGGTCACTGTGAAGTTGACATTTGACCTGGTGACCTGAAAAAGTATGAGGGTCATCTACTGGTCATGGCCAACCTATATACTAAGTTTGAACAACCTGGGACCAACAGTTCTATAGTTATTGATCAGAAACAGTGACCTTTGACCAAAACTAAAGGGGTCATCTACTGGTCATGACCAGCCTACGCCTTAAGTTTGAATGATCTGGAACAAAAGGTTCTATAGTCAATGATTGGATACAGTTTTGCCATTCAAGGTCACTCTGACATTTACCTTTGACATAAAAAAGTATACGGATCATCTACTAGTCATGACCAACCTATACATAAAGTCTGAGGAAGGTGGGGCCAAAGTTAAAAATAGCTTTGTTTGCCGTCTCCCGACCGACCCTAGAAAAACGCTGCGTTCCGAAAATTTTTATTTGCTTTTGCCGACCATTATGTTTTTAATTTCTAGCCCCGCATATTCTTCAATAACGGCATGTAGTATTCTGGTTCCCGTGTATTATTCGTCACGTGTATTGACAATCAATTGCCGCCGGGTAAATGTCGATTGTGTACACTTCCGTTACAAGTTTTCACGATGGCAAAACGAAAGTTAAAAGACTAGTATTTTATCATCTCATCAACAGTTATTGTTACGTATAATACTGGATCCAGTTCAACTTTGTTGAAAAATCACCTTCACGAGTACGAATCGGACTGGACATGGGCCAAAGTGTGTAACGATCTGTTGAAAGACGCTGAGGATTTTTACACGAAAAAATCGGACGTTCTTTCAGTACATTTGAGCAATAGTCTCAATGGTAATGAAGTGTTTAAACCAGATTTAGATGAACCATTAAGAGTAGCAAAAGAATTTGATAAAACATTGGAATTTGTGACATTCAAAATTACCAGGTATGAAGATGGGAACAATAACTCCAAGACTGAGAACAAAAATAAATCCATACTTTACATGTATTTTTATTTAAAAAGAACTATATATCTTGTACTGACTGTTTGGAACATACACAAACTGAAATAAAAAGTAAGATATAACAATTTTAAAAATGTTTATTCACATTTAATCAAATAGTCTTCTCACAAGACAAAATCAAACCGAAAACATTTATGTATTTCAAAAAAAGAAAAAAAAGAATCCCTACCTACCGACCCAACTCTAAAAAGTAGGGTCGGGAGACAGCAAACAAAGACTTTTTTTAAATGTGGTCTGGGTGCAAGGGTTCTATAGATAATGACCTGAAACCAAAGTGTCTTTTACAAAACTATATACCCCCTCATCTTCGATAGGGGGCATAACAAAAACAATGTATGGTTAATGTACCCTTTTCTTGTCTCTCATGTTCCTTTTCTTTGTTAATTTTTCCCCTCAACTTCTGTAATTCATCAGCTTGGTCATAAACTGCCTGACTAGGCCATGCTTGATCTAAAATAACAGAAATTATGGAAGTAAGTATTTCAACAAGAAGGCCATGATGGCCCTGTATCGCTCACCTGAGTATGACTGCTTTTAACAAAGTTGTTATGGACCTGGTTAATTGACCTCAGATGACCCAAATTCAAACTTGACCTAGAAATTATAGAAACAACCTTTCTGACAAATTTCCAGGATATTTGGACTGAAACTGTTACCTCAAGAGTGTTAAACAGGTTTTTCCATATTTGGGCTTTGTGAACTACTTTTTGAACCAAGGTGATCCGTATTCAAACTTGAGCTACAAATTATCAAAACAACTTTTCTGACAAATGTCCAGGATATTTGGACTGAAATTGTTACCTCAAGAGTGTTAAGAAGATTTTTCCATAACTGGGCTGTGACCTAGTTTTTGAACCTAGATGATCCATATTCAAACTTGAGCTAGAAATCATGAAAGCAACCTTTCTGACAAATTTCCTGGATATTCAGACTGAAACTGTTACCTCAAGAGTGTTAAGAAGGTCTTTCCATAACTGGGCTGTGACCTAGTTTTTGAACCTAGATGATCCATATTCAAACTTGAGCTAGAAATCATGAAAGCAACCTTTCTGACAAATTTCCTGGATATTCGGACTGAAACTGTTACCTCAAGAGTGTTAAACAGGTTTTTCCATATTTGGGCTCTGTGACCTACATTTTGAACCAAGATGACCCATATTCGAGTCTGAGCTAGAAATCATCAAAGCAACCTTTCTGACAAATTTCTAGGATATTTGGACTAAAATGTAGACTCTATAGTGTTAAAAAGTTTTCCATATTTGGGCTCTGTGACCTAGTTTTTGACCTCAGATGACCCATATTCAAACTTAAGCTAGAAATCATTGGAACAACCTTTCTGACAAATTTCCAGGATATTTGGACTGAGAAACAAGCCACTAGAGTGTTAACAAAGTTTTTCTATATTTGGGTGTTGTTACTTAGTTTTTGATCCTAGATGACCCATATTTAAACATGAGCTAGAAATCAACGAAACAACCTTTCTGACAAATTTCCAGGTAATTTAGACTGAAAATGTAACCTCTAGATTGTTAAGAAGATTTTTCAATATTTGGGCTCTGTGACCTAGTTTTTGACCCCAGAAGACCCATATTTCAATTTGAGCTAGAAATCGTCGAAGCAACCTTTCTGACAAATTTCCAGTATATTTGGACTAAAAATGTAGCCTCTAGAGTGTTAACAAGATTTTTCAAAAGACTTTTTGGGTCTTATGACCTAGTTTTTCATCCAAGACAACCCATGTTCGTACCCTTCTGAGTAATTATTGGGACAAACATCCTGACCAAGTTTCATGACAATTGAGGCAAAAATGTGACCACTAGAGTGTTAACAAACTAATTGTGGACGGATGGACGACAGACGGATGGTGGATGGACAAAAGACAATCACAAAAGCTCACTCTGTCACTACATGACAGGTGAGCTAAAAAGATGCAATACCTGCACAAAGGATTGACTAAAAGTATATGTCTGTTGTTTAAACTTTTAAGTAGATTTAGTGGTACAAATCATCGTAAAATGTTTGTCTTGTGTTTTAAGTAGATTAAGTGCTATAAATCATCGTAATACATTATAATAAGAGCTCAAACAAACTTATCATACCAATTTTCATAATAGGCTATCTAAATAGTTGTATAAGACTATTTCCTGATGTTAGTCAACAAATGTAGCTGTGAATGAATAGATTGGTAAATGAAATTTGTAACAATATACTCAAATTCATACATGTATTGTGGTATAACTGAGCAGTTGACCCAATCATGGTCACTTTAGTAACATTTCAATGTCTTGCACTCATAGCTTTCAGGTGTACATGTAAACATGTCCAAACACAATCCTGATGGAATAGACATAATTTTGATTCTCATGAGTGACCTTGACCTTGGACAGAGCCAAATCATACATTCTACCCATCAGAAAACAATACTGAATATTCTATCAAGTAAAAGATGCTTGAAAGTGTTCAAAAGATACTTAGTGGACAAAAATTGGGGGAAGGACAAGAGTTTATCTCAAATGTGACCATGTACAGTCAATGAGGTCATAAGCTTTGCATATCATGTAATAATACAAAGTTACTTCATAATCCTTCATGGCATTTAAGAGATATGAAGCTGAAATGTAATGGGGATTAACTGATGGACAAACCAATGGACCGAAGGATGTGCCACTTTAATGCACTTAAGGCCCATTTCTTTTCTCATTTTCCTTTGTTGTATAGAGGGCCATGTCCCCTTATTCTATGTCTTTGTTCTCTTTGTTCTGCTAACTGTTAGATGGCACCTTTACATCATCCAGTCATTCATGCTAATGGACATACTGACTGATGCACCATCCTGTATCTTCTTTCTATTATGTTTTTTACAAATAGCAGCCACAAGAATTATGTAAAATTAAAAAAAAATACAGTCAACCTGTTCCAGGTCTCTAATGTAAAAAATGTAAAAGATTTACCTTGAGCTTGATTTTGGAAACCCCTAAAGTTATAAGGCGGAGGAGGGCCAGTAGGATGTTGTGGTTGAAGTCTTTCAGAGGGTTCCCTGTCTGCTTCTCTAGGTTGTGGCACTGGAAACCCTGGCACTGGACAAAACTGACCAGGCTGAGGAAACATCATTGGCATAGGCATCATTCCTGGATGAGCATTCCCAGGCATTCCCCACATTCCTGGAAACCCATGTGGCAACAGCCCAGGTTCAAAATTTGGCATTTGCTGACCTTGATCTGATTTATGTCCTTGACCTTCAAGATCTGGCTGACCAATGAAAGCTTTATTTTCTTCTCCATGTCCTGAATCATCTCTCTGACCTCGCACTTGCTCAAGCTGAGGCATCTGACCCTGACCCCAGTATGGATTTCCACCTTCTTGTGCCAGTCTACCACCATCTGCAGCATCTGTAGGGAAGTTATAGTAAAAACCAGATCCATAATAAGGTGCAGTAGGTATCTGGTTAGGGTATCCCTCAAAGGGTTTAGTTCCATCAAACCTTCTTGGAGGTGTTGGTACCTGTCTGTTCTGCTGTGTGCTACTGGCTGGCTGGTTAAGAAGTTTTTCTTGTACCTAAAAGACAGAGAATTTATTGAAAAAAACTCTATATTCCACATGTGGTCAAAGACTGGTATTCATCAATTTCCATGCATCAAGTATAACAACAAGAACACTGCAAGGTAAAACAATATACGCTTGAAAGGTGTACTAGTGACATTTGTTGTTTGTGCTTTTTATGTATTTTTACCGTTGAACACTGGTTGAAAACTGTAGAAGTAGTCTACTGCAAAAAAAGTTCCATGTAGATGGCAGATAACTCCAAAATGCATAGGTCAACCCTGGTGAAATAGTATGTCATGCCTGGTGAAACAGTATAGCTTCAATTTCATATAGTGCAGTGAGCTTCAACTGAACTCAATGTATTAAACTGTAGTAGAAGCTTATGTGAATTAAAAGCTCATTATCTGTTTTAAGTTTCAAACAATAAGCTGGAAACTGTAGCAGCCTGTATCATGATGCATTTGGTGTTACATCAATACTGCCTATCCAGGTGCAGGTAACAACAAATGGATCAATCCTTATTTCACAAAATATTTTTAACACACATAATTTGCATGTAGATAATGTATGCAACATTTCATTCCAATCACATGAAAACAGAAGAAGAAGTTTACTGCTTTATATCCTCTGTAATAATACTAGATTGTTACATATCAAAAGGCAGATAACTGCAGAATGCACATGTCCACCCTCATAAAAATATGTCATGCATACCTACTTTTCATATATATAATATGTAGCGATTTTAAGTGGATGAAAACTGTAGGAAGATTATCTGTGATTGCTGACAGGCAGACAGACAAACAGACAAACAAAGGAATGGACAGAAAAGTGCCCTACCATGATAAAAATTGAAATAACAATAATAAACATTTCAAACTGTAAAGGTTAAAGGTCATTTAAACAAATCCATCTTGACTTTCAGTTCTTCTAATTTTATCTCTTAGCCTTTTTGAACTGAATGCTCAATGATCAGATGGTTTTTTTTTTTTTTGTATAAAATTTATTAAATCTGTAACACAAAAGACATTTCACAACATTAATATTAAATGAAAGAAAAAGTTTCCCTGCTACTCAAACAAGAATGGCCCTATATCACTCACCTGAGAATCATCTCACCTGAGAATCATTGCACAGAAACATAAAAAATCAGGAAGTACGTAAGTAGGTCAAGGCCAAGATCATCCACAGTCAAAGATTTAATCTGGGTGCAAAATAATCTAATGTTTCATTGTTGTAGCTGAACAGAAGGTCTTCTAAGAATAGGCCCTGTGACCTATTTTGACCTATTTTTTTTACCCTGGATGACCCATATACAATCCCATCCTAGATCTCATCAAGACAAACATTCTGATTAAATATTAGGAAAATCAAATGGAAATACAGCCTCTATCATGTATAAAAGGTTTTTATAAGATTTGACCCTGTGACTTAGTTTTTGACCAAAGAAGACCCATATACAATCCCAATCTAGATTTCATCAAAACAAACATTCTGACCAAATATTAGGAAAATCAGAAGAAAAATACAGCTTCTATAGCATACACAAGCTTTTTCTAAGATTTGACCCTGTGACCTAGTTTTTGACCCATAATGATCCATATATAACCTCAACCTAGATTTCAACAAGA
Source organism: Cyclina sinensis (assembly GCA_012932295.1). NCBI lineage: Eukaryota > Metazoa > Mollusca > Bivalvia > Venerida > Veneridae > Cyclina > Cyclina sinensis. The sequence goes on from JAAONU010000016.1 coordinate 23,065,183, forward strand.
AAAACATTCTGACCAAGTTTCATAAAGTTCCAATGAAAAATACAGCCTATATCGCAAACACAAGGTTTTTCTAAGATTTGACTCTGTGACCTAGTTTTTTACCCAAAATGACCATATACAATCATTACCTAGATCTCATAAAGACAAACATCTGACAAAATATTAGGAAAATCCAATGGAAAATACAGCTTCTATTGCATACACAAGGATTTTCTAAGATTTGATCCCATGACCTAGCTTTTGACCCAAGATGACCCATATACAATCTCAACCTAGATTTTAACAAGACAAACATTCTGACCAAATATTAGGAAAATCAAATGGAAAATACAGCTTCAATCGCATACACAAGCTTTTATTAAGATTTTACCCTGTGACCTAGTTTTTGACCCAAGATGACCCATATACAATCCCAACCTAGATCTTATCAAGACAAACATTCTGATTAAATATTAGGAAAATCAAATGGAAAATACAGCCTCTATTGCATACACTAGGTTTTTCTAAAATTTGACCCCGTGACCCAGTTTTTGACCCCAGATGACCCATATATAATCCAAACTTAGATTCTATAAAGACAAACATTCTGACCCAATATTAGGAAAATCCAATGGAAAATTGACCTCTGTTGCATACACAAGGTTTTTCTAAAATTTGACCCTGTGACGTAGTTTTTGACCCCAGATGACCCAAATACAATCCCGACCTAGATCCCATTGAGACAAACATTCTGATTAAATATTAGGACAAGAGGGCCATGATGGTCTTAGACTGCTCACCTGAGTATTTCGGCTGTAGGTTTGCTGTTAAGCAGTATTTCATGTTTTAATTGAAAATATGTAAGTAATGTAAATATAAATATATGTAAAATATCAGTCAAAAATAAAGGCTCTATGACAAAAAGTAAAAATATCTATCATAAGGTATGGTGACCTTGACCTTAACTGAGTGACCTCAAACCCTACCCACGGTATATAGGATCCATGCAGGGAAAAATTTGCCATAGCTTTAAAACAAAAAAGTAGGTCAAAAATATAGGTCATGCAATGACATTTTTGAAATCGGAACAAAAAACTGTACACATGCTCCAAATTTCATTGCCATAGCTCCAAAAACAAAAAGTAGGTCAAAAATATAGGTCATGCGATGACATTTTTGAAATCGGAACAAAAAACTGTACACATGGTCTAAATTTCATTGCCATAGCTCCAAAAACAAAAAGTAGGTCAGTAGGTAAAAAATATAGGTCATGTGATGACATTTTTGAAATCGAAACGAAAAACTGTGCACATGGTCCAAATTTCATTGCTGTAGCTAAAAAACAAGACAGTAGGTCAGTAGGTCAAAAATATAGGTCAAAGAATAATGTTTTTGAAATCATCTTGAAAAACTGTACAAATGGTATAAATTTTATTGCCATAGCGAAAATCCTAAAAAATGAGAAAAAATTTTGAAGGGTGGGGGGGCCTTGCAGTTTGTGACAAGAAGTTTTTTGCTATATAACTCTATGTAAAACATGTGACCCCTTTGGTGGGGCCAGTTTTGACCCAGGGCCCATGATTTGAACAATCTTGGTAGAGGTCTACTAGACAATGCTCAACACCAAATATGTAAGCTCCATGCCTTGTTGTTTCTTACAAGAAGATCTTTTAAAGTTTTCCCTGTATAACTCTAAGTAAAACATGAGACCCCTAGGGCGGGGCCATTTTTGACCCAGGAGCCAAGATTTGAACAAACTTGGTAAAGGTTCACTAGATGATGCCTCATACCAAATATCTAAGCTCCATGCCTTGCGGTTTCTGACAAGAAGATTTTTAAAGAATTTACTATATAACTCTATCTAAAACATGTGACCCCTTGGGTGGAGTCAATTTTGACCCAGGGGCCATAATTTGAAAAATCTTGGTAGAGGTCTACTAGACAATGCTGCACACCAAATATCTAAACTCTAGGCCTTGCAGTTTCTGACAAGAAGATTTTTAAGTTTTTCCTATATAACTCTATGTAAAACATGTGACCCCTAGGGCAGGGCCATTTTTGACCCAGGAGCCATGATTTGAACAAACTTGGTAAAGGTCCACTGGACAATGCTGCACACCAAATATCTAAACTCTAGGCCTTGTGGTTTCAGACAAGAAGATTTTTAAAGTTTCACTATATAAGCCTATGTAAAATCTATTGACCCCCGGGGCGGGCCAAATTTGACCCCAGGGGCATAATTTGAAAAAACTTGATAGAGGTCCACTAGACAATGCTACATACCAAATCTTAAGGCTCAGGGCCTTGTGGTTTCAGACAAGAAGATTTTCAAACTTGTTCCTTTAAGTTGTCATAGCAACCAGAGTTCTTGATGGAATTGAATTCTTTGAACAACTTTGATAGAGCTTCATGCAAGGAACATCCCAGGCAAGTTTCATCAAATTTGGCCCAGAGGTTTCAGAGGAGGTGTCGTTTGAATGAAATTGTTGACGGACGACGGACAAAGACAGGTGAGCTAAAAATCAGATGAAAAATACAGCTTCTATCGCAAACACAAGGTTTTTCTAAGATTTGACCCCATGACCTAGTTTTTGATCCCAGATTACCCATACATTGTATATACTGCCAACCTGGATTTTATCAAGACAAACATTCTTACCAAATATTAGGAAAATCGGAGGAAAAATACAGCTTCTATTGCATACACAAGATTTTTCTAAGATTTGACCCAGTGACTTATTTTTTTACCCCAGATAACCCATATACAATCCCAACCTAGATTTCATCAAGACAAACATTCTGACCAAGTTTCATAAAGATCCAATGAAAAATACAGCTTCTATCGCATACACAAGGCAAATATGAACAGACAGACGACGGACAGACAGACAGACAGACGACAGACATACAGCAATCACAATAGCTCACCCTGAGCATTTGTTCAGGTGAGCTAAACAAGAGGGCCATGATGGCCCTATATCGCTCACCTGCTTACAACTGCAAGCCTGCACAATACCTTTGACCTTGGGACTTGACAGTGGGTGTGGCTGGTAGAACTCATCAAGGTACATCTACATAGGAAGTTTTAAGGTTGTAGGTGGAAGCACTTTTATTTTATAGCCAATGTTAAAATTTTGGCACGACGGCAGACGGGAAACGGAAAACGGCAAACAACGAGCAGACTATGACAATACCTTGGGTTTTCTCCGAAAACAGCCGAGCTAAAAAACTGAACTTAAAAATCACTGCATTAAGGCAAAAAGGTATTTTACCATGCACCTAATCTAGTTTTGCACTTAATTATAATGGGCTAGTTACATGACATACGGATCTAAGAAAACAAGGAAATCTATTCTTCGCTCTCTTCTCGATTTCGCTTACATTGTAACCGACTGGTAAAAATTTCATGTTACCCTATAAGAATCCATATGTTTTACATATGTTTTTGGAAATGTACATACAATGAATCGATATATCCCATTGGATATATTTAGCAATATTTATGCAATCAAATAACACACACACACAAGTCAATCGCTAGATGCAAAGGACTGATAAATTAATAATTTTTGTTTGGCCTTAAATCTGTCACAATACTACCATGTGACTGTGCCAATTTCGACCATGGAGCTTAAATTTGAACAAACTTGGAAGAGGTCTACTAGAGGAGGCTACACACCAAATATCTAACCTCTTCTGAGAAGATTTTAAAATTTTTTTCCTATATAAATCTATGTAAAATCAAGTGACCCCCGGGTCCTGGCCAATATTGACCCTGGGGCAATCATCTGAACAAACTTGGTCAACGTCTACTAAAGGATCCTACATATCAAATATCTAAGCTCTAGGCCTTACGGTTTTAGAAAATATTTTAAAGAATTTTCCTTTCGGTTGTCATGGCAACCAGAGTTCTTCATGGAATGGAATTCTGTGAAAACATTTGGTAGAGCTTCATGCAAGCAACATTTCTGATAAGTTTTGTTGCAATTGGCCCAGTGGTTTAGGAGGAGATGTTGTTTAAAAAAAAAGTTTACGAAAGCACGCATGCATGGACATACTAACGACGGACTATATCTCTCATTTGACTACAAATGCAGCCCTGCACAATCTAGATTTAATATAGCAAGCTCTATGCCTTCTAGTGAAGAATTTCCAATTTTCATTTAAAAACAGTAAAGTAAGTCAGCAGCTCAAGGTCAAGGTCAGCCAAGGTCAAAGATAAAATACCTAAATGCAAAACCAGTAAAGCAGGTCAGTAGGGCAAAATCAAGGTCAACCAAGGTCAAAGATAAAATCTGCATCCAAAGTTATCTTAATATCTCAAGTTTCAAAGCTGCAGCTTGAAAAACAGAAAAGTAGGTCATTAGGTCAAGCTCAAGGTCAAAAATAAAATCTGCATCAAAAGTTTTCTGAATATCTCAAGTTTCATAGTTGTAGTTTAAAAAGAACCAAAAAGATCCTATTTAGTCTATGTAAGATCAAATGACCCCCGGGGTGGGGCAATTTTTTACCCCAGGGCCATAATTTGAACAATCTCAGTAGAGGTCAACTAGACAATGTATCATGCAAAATATCTTAGCCCTAACTTTTGCGGTTTCAGACAAGAAGATTTTTGAAGTTTTTGCTATGTACATATAAGGAAAACCCCTGACCTCTGGGGTGGGGCCAATTTTGACCCCAGGGCCATAATTTGACCAACTTTGGTAGAGGTCCACAAAGTAATGTTACATGCAAAAAATCTAAGCTCTATGCCTTATGGTTCTAGAGAAGAAGATTTTTGAAGATTCTACTATATATTTCTGTGTAAAACTGATAAGCCTCGGGGTGAGGCCAATTTGACCCCAGGGATCATGATTTGAACAACCTTGGTAGAGGTCCACAAGGTAATGCTACATGCCAAAAAGTTAAGCTCTAAGCCTTATTTTTCTAGAGAAAAAGATTTTTTAAGATTTTACTATAAACATATAGACAAAACAACAAACCCCTGGGGCGGGGCGAATTTTGAACCCAGGAGCATAATTTGAACAATCTTTGTAGAGGACCTCTACCCAATGATACATGCAAAATATCAAATCTCTAGGCCCGACAGATTCTGACAAGAAGATTTTTTAAGATTTTCCCTATATAACTCTATGTAAAATGGGCAACCCCTGGGGCGGGGCCGTTTTGACCCAAGGGCCATAATTTGAACAATCTTGGTAGAGGACCACTAGGTGATGCTACATACCAAATATCAAACCTCTAGGCCTTATGGTTTTAGACAAGAAGATTTTTAAAGATTTTCCTTTTGGTTGCCATGGCAACCAGAGTTCTGCATGGAATCAAATTCTTTGAACAATTTTGGTAGAGCTTCATGCAAGAAACATTTCTGTGAAGTTTTGTTGAGATTGGCCCAGTGGTTTAGGTGGAGATGTTCTTTAAAACAAAAGTTTACGCACGCACCGACGACGGACGACCGACATTGACTGATCACAATACCTCACCTTGTGCACTACGTGCACAGGTGAGCTAAAAAGCAACCAGAGGTTCAATTAATATAGAAAATAAAACTACCAATAATCTTATCAGTGGACAGTCAAGACTACATCATTTTAAGTTTGGAACCGGGTACCTTTTACAATTTCTTGTTCACATTTTTTATCCTTTAAACTTTTACATTCAATACCTTTACCAGTAATTCACTACTTACGATAATATATAATTTCTCCAGAAACAATGAACCAGCATAACTTGTGACATATGAAAAGATAAATTGATGTATCTGATAAAGAATTATACCTTTTCACTTTCCCATCGTTGTGGAAGCTCACAGGCAATTGTTCTCTGATATTTCACCACAAAACTCTCCTCTCCTAATCCAATTTCTTCCTCCCTTACCTCTTCACATAAACACTTTACATCTGTTTGAAACACAAACAAATCACATCATAAACAGCATAGATGTATGCATAACATGTGCCACATCTATAACTACAAATATGGTGCTAATGAACACTATTTATTTTAATATTCAGAGGCTGTTGTAAAAAGGTATGTCATCTCAGACACCTTTGGAGAAAAATAACTGTTTCTGTAAATGTTATATTTGGTGTCATTATTAGAGGTTGCATTGTAGTGTCATGTTATATTTACACATAATCAAGATAAAATTCTCACTGGTAATAATTAAAACTGCTTTTCCATAAAAGGTTCATAGCAACACTGAAATTGTGCTTTACTAAAAATAAAAAAAATTATATAACTTGTCCAACTACAACTGAACACTCAAGTGACAGTGTGAAGATGACAACTATATTTAACGTCAGTTCGTTACTGAAACAACAACAATCAAAATGGCGTACATAATGACAGTTTGATAATGTAGCCAAATTTATTAGGCTTAAGTGTTGAACCCATATATTGATCTGATATTTTTTAGTTGTTCAACCTTTAAACCTAATTTTAAACAGCATATAACCGAGTGGATATTGTTCGGCACAGTTTTTACCCTGTCCTGGTTATCTATTAACCTAGAACACCGAGTATTCCCATTGCCAAATTTTGAATAAAATGGTGGATTAATGAGGAACGAAATAAGTTTTTCAGTTCTATACTTATGTATTTGTGTGTTTTCTTGGATTACAGGATCAGGTATGAATTTAGTTATCATATTTTATCATATTTTTATCATTTTTGCCTTAAACTTGGACTAACGAGCCATAAAAAGTGCCCAATCGCCTTCAACTAGGCGAGTCCGCTTAACCAGATGCAGATCAAAGTGAGACATAACAGGTAAACAACTATAAAAGATCAGCCTATAAAATTGGTTCACCTTCGGAAGCGAAATAGACTATTTGATAATGAAAAGTTGGTTAAATGGTTTGTTTAATGAATAAAACTTAAATTTGGCATGCTATTTGATATTTAACTGTTGAAAATACGCTTCTTTAAAAAAAAACTTCCGTAACCGTAGCCTTTTCCAGTGGGTTTGTCTAGGATTACGGAACTTCTGTAATCCTAGACTCGGAGGCTAGGATAACAGTTCCGTAACTGTAGCCACTTCCTATGTTCTTTATTAAATCAAAACCCCGATAATATGTCTTTGAAGAAGGTAATAAAAATGGTCTATGCAAAGGTAATAACTTCATCAGCCACAACAATTAACAAATACTGTCCAAAAAAATTCATGAAACAGATTTGGAATCCCAGATTTTATAGTCTACGTCTTGTTTTCCGAAAACTACTTTCGATTTCGAAACCGAAAGTACAATATTATTTCGAGAAAATCAGCAATAATATTAGAAACTGGATAATAAATATTATGTATATTTAAAGCAACAAAAATCAGAATCTGTTTTATTTAATCACCTTCTACTGTCTGAAGCAATAAAACAAGTCTTGTCAAGTTTTTATCACTTTCGATTCCATCAACTTCATCAGAATCAATAATCCTTCCGTTGTGTAAATTTCTTTGTATTTGACTGAGTATACCGTCTTTACTGGCACGTATTGGCACTTCGCAAACAGCAACGCACTGTTTACTTAGCTCCTCTAAAGACAACATATTCAGTGACAATTATCTTTCTTTCCCATACCAATGCGAAATCCAAAAACACTGGGTATTTGTCGACGCCATTTCCAAAATGACATATGTTAGAACGGCCTCTTTCATTGGACTGTTTATCGGGACCCCTGTTTATCAGCGGTAGTTTCATTGGCTAGTTCACCTGGAGTAAAAGATGAATTGCGATATCCGGAATGACAAGTTTTAATAGCATCAATGTGTACACCGGTCAGTAAGATTTGAAAGAGAGACCGGTGTATATACATTGTAATAGCATATCAATTACATTTGTACATATTACTACATAATCACAGACTACGGTACCCATTTTAATCTAATTCAGCGACAAAATTTACAGTCACGGACCGTAAACATATATGGACCGTTGATACATATGCGAAAAGGACTTTCGTATGCGAAAAGGACTATTATTTTATTAAATTGTGAATAAAAAATTTTTTCTTTTTAATTTTATTTTGAATATTATGCTGATGTAGTTCCATAAATTAGAAAAAACATCAAATTTTGAATAAGTAATATTATTGCATCTTTTATTCTTCAAATCAATATGAATAAAAGGCGTATGCGAAAAGGATTTTTTCGTATGCGAAAAGGACTATTAATTTGTTAATTATTTAATTTAACATACTTTTAATACAACAACGTGTGTAATATGCTATATTCATACTATAGTAGAAATAAAACAAATGTTGAACAAGTATTTAAAAGATGGTAACGTTTCTTTTTAATCGGTATTAATTATAATAAATGAAAAACGTATGCGAAAAGAATTTTCATTTGCGAAAATAACTTTTGATTTATAAATAAGTGAATTTAACATGATGTTATCACCAAAACCTGAATGTTATGATGAAGTAGTTCAATAGAATAAAATAAATAATCAAAGTTTGAACAAGTAATCATGAATTTTAGTGTTTTTTTGTTGTTGTTGTGTGGTTTTTTTTGCCATATCAATATGAATGAAAAACATATGCGAAAAGGATTTTTCGTATGCGAAAATGCTATCAAATTTGTTAATATGAATAAGTTAATTTCACATCAATTTTTTTCAACAGCTTTTGTATTGTGCTGTATTTGTGTCATAATTTAAATACAAACAATTTAAAACAGGTATTTAAAACATTATAACAAATTCTTCATATATGTATTGTTATTAATGAAAAACGTGTGCGAAAAAGATTTTCGTATGCGAAAATGACAATTAAGTTATTGATTAGTGAATTCAACATACTTTGTTTTACTAAATTTTATCTTGAATGATAGGATATATTCTTGCCATATGATAAAAATATTTTGAACAAGTTATAAAAGTATAACGTTTTATATGAAGACCGTATGCGAAAAGGACTTTATTGATTCATATGGATTTTTTTAAAATAAATGGTGTTATTTTTCTTTAATCGCCACTTGACTGTTTTGATAAATTCACCTTAGGAAATTTAAAGTAATGTTAGAGCAAATATTGATGGAGTTCTTTTTCGCACAAATTGTTTTCGTATATGATGTTTATTTGTAAAATAATTAAATATAAGTTATATTTTCAACAGAAATAAATGCAAAATATGAAACTATAGATGTTAAAATAATTTAAAATCAACTATGCTTATTTTTTATTATACAGTTTAGACAACAACAATGCTGTTTTTATATAACAATTAAAAACAAAACATTTGAACTGAACCTACATAATTTAATTGTCACCTTGGTAATCACACACGTGTATATCAAAGTCCATAATTGGTTAATCTCATTTGATTGTTATGGACCCCAGTAAGTGTGCGCATATAGCACCTTCACTAATCGCCACTTTGTAACGGTGGGTCCTTTTTGCGAAAAACAATAAACAATATCGGTAAGTTTGATCTATATGTATCTTTTGTTTATTTTAAATTTGAGAAATATCAATTTAAAAAAAAATCACACACACACACGCGCACGCACGCACGCACGCACGCACGCACACACACACACACACACACACACACACACACACACACACATATATATATATATATATATATATATATATATATATATATATATATATATATATATATATATATATATATATATATATATATATATATCTATTTTTCCACATATCATCCTATTCTTCCATTTTCAAAATGTCGAAAAAATATGCGTGTTCAGTTTGCAATTCTAATTACAAAACAGATTGTATATATTGCGAGGTAAGTTTATTTCTCAATTGGTTATAAAACTTTTTTAGTGTGAGATAAGTTGAGCTATTCTATCATTATATCATAATAAAACCTTTATAACATATGGATTTTAGGTCACAATTTAATGAACTTCTTTTGAAAGTTGGAATATTTAAAATACAGCAATTTCCAGTATTATTCTTTCCTATTAATTCGGCATTCGTAGTATTCCGTTTTACAGTACGTATCACAGACTGACGTACTTAAAACACGCAGAAAGTAAATTTACTAATTTAAGAAATTTCTTTTCCGTCAGAAACGAGGTAGAATTTGAGGATACAAAAAGTAAATTCTGTCATATTTTGCACTATGTCCAACGTTTCCCCTAGATTGTATATATTTTTTACATTTCTTAAACAATAGATATTCTTTTTGCTAAGTCAATATGTATGAGATGTATAACAATAGAAACATTTCTGGTTTGATGTGAAATATATTGTCGCATTTACTTGCAGATCTGTTCACGTGTGATATTTCCAAAATGTATAAATTTGAAAGTACGTTCTGCTGTCTTTCTGTTAAATAAATTAAAAGATTTAGATTTTTGGATTAAATTTTAATTTTATACAATGTTTCAATAACGCAATAATCTGTTATGCAATTGAAAAAAGTATGTGCAGTTCTAATGAAGATGACATAACTGTTAGATTCCAGTATAAAATATCGCTATAATTCTACAAATATTAAATGAAATTTACATTTCCACTAATAAAATTTACGTAATAATGTTACAATATTCAAAATAAAATAAAAAAATTAAGTTTCATTGACAAATTAATAAAATAATAGTCCTTTTCGCATATGAAAGCCGTTTTTGTCAGAAAAGACGAACAGAATGCAAAACGTTTAAAGAATACATGTACTTGAGTCCAACTGGTCGAAGCTAGTTCTTGACAAAAGAATGATAGATGTACTCTCTTTCCGAACAATACAACATTATATTAATATCTGATATTTCAACCCTCTCAGCTTAAATTTATATTAATGATATGTAGATACATAAAAATATACAAAATAGCAAATGAACGCTTAGATGAAATAAAATGGATTTGGTAAAAAATGTTTTTTTCATTTATTTAATTTTTAAAAAACTGATTTCATATGTTTATTAAATATTTTATATCTATTCACTGTTTAATCGCAATTTTAAAACTTTGTTACAGTTATAAAAAGTTGCTTCTACGTGGCGTAGACGTAAGTTCATACTGGAATATTTTCCTTTTATCAGGTCAAGTTCATGACTCCGAAATCGAACACAGACGAGACAACAAATGACTGGTATATAACCTCAATCAAGGAAGCCATAGAAGTGACATACTAAATAGATTTTATATCTATTAGCTTCAATGTAAACGATTTACAATTATGCAGGATAGGTATTTGTTTTTTGATATGTTTAAGCAGAGACGTAGATAACAACTATGTCTCTAGTTAAAGGTAAATTTCAATATTTTTAAATTAGTTGCACTTGAATGGTTGCCATGCATTTCCGGGCATTTAATCAAAATGAACAGAGCCTACTGAACTGTTGACACTTCCAGGCGAGTATATCATAAGATATTTCTTTAAAGAAGCATACCTTAAAATTTACAGAATTCCGTTTCCTTTACTTTTATATAAGACCAAATGATAAGAAATTAATCGTGCCCAGATTTCAATCTCAGTCAAAAAATCGAAGTACAATGAAATAAACTGGATGCATGAATACTAGTCTTTATATGGATACTTGTTATTAAACAATTTTTTTTGTGTGTGGATAGCCATTTATTATAAATGAGCCTTTTCTTACTGTCTACCTATGTTCCCTGTTTCACACTTTTTAGAGAATGGGTCGCTAACGTACATATGCAGTATATTATAGTTTATTTTTAGGGTATGTTCCTTTAAAATATCGAGATAAAAGTATGTCATAACACAGACGAAGGATAAGAACACTTTATCATATTAAAACTATGTAGTACCAAATTTGCCTTTGCGATGTTTACCCCTGTTGATTTTCTTCTGTTTGACTATAATGATTTGTGTACGTGCCGTGTACATTTCTACTATATTTATTATTTTCTGCTTTACAATGATTATGAAACAAAACGTCATGTATGCAGTGTAACTTTGTATATAGATCTCTACTCACCGGAGGTTTACAATTTATCAAAGACCTTAAATACCAAAATAATGCAAAGAAGAAACCCACCTGTGATAAGCAATGTGTGGAAATTATCATCATATCTGTCTCTTGACTAACTAAAAATAAGAATTTCTTCAACACATCATTAGCTCGTCTGTTTTGAAGAAAAAGTCGAGCTATTATGATCGCTGCGTCGTCTTCGTTGTCGTCGTTGTTGTAGTCGTCATTGTCGTGCAAAAACTTTAATGTAGCCCATTACTCAAACAATTTGAAAGATATCAATATGAAACGTTGAATGCTTGTTTATCATGACAAGGGGCATTTATAACACAAGGGGCATTATTCTGAAAGCTATATTTTTGGAGTTATGCCCCTATTAAATTTTTTTTCAAAATTGTATATTAAGTTGAATGATTTCAAAACTATCAAAGATATCAATATGAAACTTGGTCTGCTTGTTTATCATGATAAGAGGCAGTTGTAACACAAGGGACATTATTCTGAAAGCTATATTTTTGGAAATATGCCCCTTTTTAACTTACATTTTTTGTCAAAATTGCTTATTAAATTGAATGATTTCAAAACTATTAAAGGTATCAATATGACACTTGGACTGCTTGCTTATCATGGCAAGAGGCAGTTGTAACACAAGGGGCGATATTCTGAAAGCAATATTTTGGGAGTTATCTCCCTTTTTAACATACAATTTTTGTCAAAATTGCTTATTAAGTTGAAACGACTGAGGTATATAGACCCCCTTCAGGAGTAGTGCATAACTATGGTCCCCATTGTCGACATGCAAAACAGACGAGAGTTGGCGCCGCTCCGCGGAGATCATATATATATATTGAATAGAATTATATTGATTTCTAATAGTTAAGATTTTTACAGGTCATTTAGTTTTGGACAAAATGTTGACTTGCCGTGTGATTTATTCCTTTGGTAAATAAAGGAGTTTCGAACCTATGCCATTTTAGGTCTTTGAATGTCACATGTATCTGACATCATATCAAAGGATTCTGATGTATTATCTGAATAATTTAAATAGTAAATCTCTGTCAAATGCGTAGCTCTGGCGACTCGTGACCTGATAATAAAATCAATACCAGGTTATGAGTTGCGTACATGTCTGAGACGTATTTGATAAAATATTTGGTTCCTGTACCTTATGTGGACATCCATCATTATAAATTTTGTGAAACATATTTAGAATTATAATTGACTGTTCTGCTTCAAAACCGTTACATCTTCCCTCAAATTTAAACTGCAATCCGGACGTGACGAACGCATTATAACAGGGTATTATTACACACTTCAACACGATCATAATTTACAACTAGCATACCTATATCAGGGGAGCTCACTACGTACAAAACAGTAAATTCTTACAACGTTCCTTTCCCTTGAAAAGTGATTTGTGAATTACGCCAGAGAAGATTGGTTATAGAAATAATTTCGAAAAACGAAACCGAAAGCTTAGGAGAAAACACACAAAATATCCTTAGTTGTTTTGTCATAGCAAGAAGAAAATGCCCAAATTTCCTGACAGGTAATTAAGACGTTTGAGGTCAGTGTTGAATTTACGATACAGCTCTAGTGTAGGAATATCGGAGTTACCAAATTTCGGATAAATTAACTCATTTGCTGTTGAGTTGGGCTGGAAGGTATCAGTTTCACACTGAAATTCAGTGACTGACGACCCCTCAGACTGTTAGCCCCTAACTGACAATCCCAGTATACCAACCTGAAAGAGAAGTAGAGTGCTTAGACCAACGCTCGGCGTATACCAACGCTCGGCGTAAATCTATTTTTTCACGGAATGGATATGTTTTCTTAGAAGTGATTTAAAACTCTTCTTTAATTCGAATTAAGTGTCATTTCGTCTATCTTTTCACGGTTCTTTGAACTTCCAGTATCATCACGTGACTTAAGCATAACAGACGGAAGGAGATCCCATTGGATAAAACAGACAAAACGCATTGTTTTCTACGCGAGATCATGTACTTCCGCTGTTTGATACGCAATGAATAGAAACAATCTATCTAATACTTTATTCATTTTGTGTTCAAGAAAGGTTCTTTGCATAATTACAAAAGATTTCTTTTTGAAAGGTCGCCGATCAGGTCATCTACGGTACGCCGAGCATTGGTACAATTTTGTGCAAACCGCACATGTTTTACTTGGTCTATTTATAGCCTGCCCTGTTGTTTACGTCACGGTTGTTTCACATGGGGAAACTTCGTCAGGATTTAGCAAAGTTTACTCTTGAATATAATTAGTTCATAACAAGAAATGAGTAATTTGTTTAGTCTCTTCAAAGAAATTCCTTTGATTTTACGCCGAGCATTGGTCTGACCACTCTAAAATTATTCTTACAGGAGTTATCTAAAATTCTGTGGCTGAAAATATTGAAATACATAGACAAAAGTATACTTAAAATACAGGGAAAAATAATGAGAATATACTGTTTTTTATTTTAAAAAAAAAGAATTTAAATGGAAATAAATATTGGTGTTGAAACTGTTGTAATGTTTGTTTCTTAATATAATATAAACTTAATCAAGTGCGTTCATACAGTTAAGTAAATAAAGACACGACAAGTGTTAAGCACAAGATGTAAATTTATTCTGCAAAACCTTAACATGTGGTGGTAAATTTCTACTAAACTTCCGAGCATGCGCAACAAGAATTATACTAAAGGGTCAGTTCAAGTTCATGATGTACGATAATACTACAGAAACAATGGGAATTCAAAAGAATTTTGTCATTAAAACTTAAAAATTAGTCAAATTTCGGTATTTCAGCACTTGTGCATTAGGCTTTTCATGATTTTCACTTGTTATCTCTTTGCCAATTAAGAGGATAAATCAAAGGGAAAAAATGTGTAAAACTATCATTGTTTGGTCAACCACATCAGACAGTTGTATGTCCCTGATCGTTTTTAAGATTTTGTATATAAAAGTGTGCTTGTAATATTTTACGATCACCAATTAAAAAAAAAAAAAAGGAAACACAAAAATACTCATGTTAATTGGATGCAAGTCATTAATTTCATCTTTTTCTTAACATATAGTGAAATAGTCTTAAATGCACATTGATTATTCCATAAGTAACATCAGATATGTACAATTATTTAGTACTTTGGTATATTTCGGTATATTTCAATATTTCCATACCCTCTTAGAATTGGGGTCTTAGCCTCTTAGCAATAGAATTTCTAGGTGAGGACAAGTCTTTGTGGTGATATGTCTATGTTAGGAAAAGTCATGGTGATGGACAATCTAGCAAAACCTTTTTGTAGATAAATCTGCATGATTTAGAAAGAGTAGAAAATAAGAAAAACAAACACTGTTTATAGAACTTCTGCCCTGTGAATCTTTTATATATCTATATATATATAATACTGAAAAACAAATTAGATCTAGCCTATCTATCCAAATTATTGAAATTTTGAAAAATATTGACCTACCTGCAGTGTTTGAATTTTTTTACTTTTTTAAAAAAAAAGTGAAGTTTAAAGTATTCATGTAAATTGTTTTTGTTCTTTTTTTTCTTACAGATGGTTTGACTATTCAAACACAGGTGATGTCATACAAGGAACAAGACTGGTAACTTTTAAGGTGCCATTAAAAGAGGTATTTTTTCTTCGTTTTCGAAGTGTTTGTTCAGTTAAAAAGCGTTAAAATTCAATCACTGCAGAGATACCATTCAAGTATAAGATTAAGAAAGGGATTTAAATCTTAGGCTGTTTTATTGCTGTAAAAACTAATTTTTTAGGTGGTATATCCTGAAATTTGAAAAAAACTGATTCACATTGAACACTGTACTTGTTTTGAAATGATAAAAACTTTGGCAAAGTGAAGATGTATGCCCACTAAACTTATTCAGTATGTACATCTATGAGCGTGCATTAGAGGTTTTAGCTATCAGTTTCGATACTTACCAGTATTTGCACAAGAAAGCCCAAAGACACAAGCTTACCTACATACTAACGTGTCTGAAGCACTTGATACTTATCTTCAGTATATAGAAAACTTTTTTATTTCAGACTTTCTTCAACAATAGCACAAATATTCCGGAAGATGCCAGGTAATGTGATATGCTTATTCTTGTAGCAGTTGTTAATGACAGAGTCACATTTTTCTTAACTAATTTTTTTTTTTGTGAAACAGTTAAATTCTGTGGTCAAAATGTTGAAAAAATCACAATTGTAAGCAATGTAGTCCTTGATAATTGCTGTTTAAAGTCAAAATTAAAAATGGAAACCTCTTCACATTTTTTGTACAGTAATTACAGTTCAATCTTACTTAAGCAGCCAGCCAAGAAATAGTAATTTTGGCTGCTTTAGCAAGGTGACGACCATGGGAATAGCAATATTTTTGTTTATTCCATGGTTAAGAGTTCTTTCTCATTTTGCGTAATTGGGATGATTCTTACAATGAAGTGTACTAATGAGCTGAGATATAGAATAAAGCATAGTAATACTTCAGCTTCGTTTTCTTTTATTCCTGTGACAGATTTAAATTAGAGTCCAACTAAAAAGCATGTTTCTTAGGTGTTTGTATTTATTTTATTATTATTTTTTTGATCACTGAAATCATTATCTTTTGTAATTATAAAACAAACTTTCAACACTTAATGAGATCAAAGGTTAAATCAAGAGTCTATTGTTATTGTTTGTAATGAAAGTTGTTAAAATGGAAACACATTATAATAGGAACGTTGAATGTTATTGTTTTGAAATCTATTAATAGTAACAAGTAACTGATAAGAGATACAGGTAACTTTTTGAAGGTTGGCAAAAACATGGCGGTTGATAAAAATGCAAAACATAGTAATTTTGTAATTACAGTTACAAAATCTTTTTTCATCAAATAATTCAATATTTTATATCATTTAAAAGGTCTGTAAACTCATATTTTACATATTTAAAAAATAATTGTCAAAACTGTTTACTTTTTTATTTGTAAATGGTTAAACATAGTGCATCTGAGCTGCTAGAAAAATGCTGAAATGACAGGTTAAAATTAGTTTAGTTTTCTTCTTTAAAGGCAAAAATTCAAAATCTGCTTATATTTTCAAAATATGAATTTAAAGAGCTTTCAAATGATATAAGAATCTTAAAATTCGGCTGACAAAGAAAAAAGTTATCTAAAGCTTAAAATTCTGCTGCTATCAAATGTATATAAATATTGGTTCTCTTTGCCAACCAGTAGTTCAGCTATATTTTGGTAACAGGTGCTTGTGATGTCATCAGTCAATGTGCCTATACAATCATGCTTATCAGATAGTTGCCGAATTTATGCACTATTAAAGCATGGTGAATAGTCGCACGTTTGGCTTCGAGGGTTTATTCTAAGGCTTGTCAAAATATATTCACACCTTGAATAGACGATTCATGACCGCTAAATCAGGTCGATTTTTGGCCAATCTGATTAAAATCATATCCTAAACATCGCTATGCTATTAGGATCTGAGGACGACCAATAGAAGGTCACCTTCTCGTGACCTTTCCATCGGCCAATCAGAGCAACGCTTCCACTCTCATGGAAGTAAATGTTAAACTTGTGAAAATCTATTTATACAGCTGGGATCCCAAACAATTATCTGCCATGTATAAACTGTCACCGAACTCAGTTAACTTTATTTGTCAAAATCTTTCAACAAAATGAGATTTATGTTTGTGATTAATACCATTTTTCAAAATATCTAAGCACTTTCAATCTCCGCTAATAAACATTGTTATGCTAGAGAAGTTTACGCGCTGTTTGAACACGCATTGTGTACAGGTAAGCTATCGAGACACGTCATAAGCTGCAGTGTCATTGGCTGAGATATAAATAAAATGATGGAAATTCCAGGTTATCGAGAAGGAATTACGGAGGTTTCGTCACACTACCGGTTCGTCACACTTATTTTATATAGTGACAGAAAAGAGGTTTCGTCACAATGATATTAAAGAGTAATTCACACCTATTGTATATTGAATGCAATCATAAAATATAGATTATTAAAGCAGTAAGCTATTAATGCACGGGTGTTATTGAATTATGATGAATCAAACTGCGGCATATTTAACATAATTAGTGTTGATTAAAGTTAAAATCATGCTGGAAACAGTACCAAAAAGATATTGAATATTTTGTAATTTAATAGGAAACGGCTAAAAGATTGCCCTTTGAAGAAATATCATCCAGAAATAACAACTTTAGTATTTAAATTCTAAGCATCTTCGAAAACATCTTTTATTTTGATGCATTAAAGATCATTAAAGAGCAAAACATGACTAAAATTTGTGCAATTATTGCAAATTAAAATTATATTATTAATGCTTCTAAAAACTACATCAATTAAGACATTCAGATCATTATAAAATAATTGCTTGTTATTAACACCTTGTCGCCGTCGGCAGTTTTCTATTACCGTATCTACTATATAAATTAATTGTGATGAAACCTCAACCTGTTTTGTACAGAAAAATAAGTGTGACGAACCGGTAGTGTGACGAAACCTCCAGCACCCATCGAGAAGACAGGAAAGAATGCGTCGTCTTCAGATCTAACCGTAGGGAGATTGTGAACTTCAGTCAGATTGATTTTTGGCAAATTGAATGCAATTAATGTGGCCACTGGCCGTAGATGTAAAGTTACTGTTTAATTCAATGTGTTATTTAGAAGGATTTTCGTTGGGAGCGTCATGAAATGACTGTTGACACAAGGTGACCGCCGATATAAGGGGACTGTTAGGACAGGTTACTGTATATTATAAATAATATGGAAAAGGAAGTAAGTAATGAATAGAGATACAAGATTAAAGAGGTATTTGTTTAAAATGTTACTAGGTTGACCAAGATATTCTGTCATTTAAGTGGATCTGACGAATGGTTCTATGAAAGGAGGTTCAGAAAAATGTGGTTTACTACAGATTTTAATGGCCTGCAGTTTCAGAAGTCACTGTTTCTGTTTCAGATTTACACCAAGTAGTCTTATGGATTGTATGCTTGACAGAGGCTTAAAACTAGGTCTTGTTGTTGACCTCACCTTCACTGATCGCTACTATGACCCTGAAGAGTTTACACACAAAGGAGTGCAGTACCAGAAAATATTTGTAGCAGGTCATGTGATACCAAAACAAGAAGTGATAGACAAGTGAGTTATGTGTGTTCTGTTTTTATACTTTGCATCTGGAAGTATGAATTGTCCATCTGTCTGTCTGTACATTTATATATCTATATGTTTATTACATCCATCTAGTGAACCCATTTTAGGAAGTTGGATATTTCACAGGTTCTGCAGATACCATTGAAAGTATGTCTTAGACACATACACCAGCATTGACCTTAGTGAAATAAATAACTCTGGCAATTATTTTGCTACTTGAGAAATCATTCTGTTAATCATTTGGAGAACAGGTTAGTGTTTTTTTGTCAAATGAGTTACTGAGTTTCTGGAAGTACCAGTGATATGACACTGTATGGTCATCCCCAATAGTTTAGGGATGCAGAGACATACCATTTTACAACCAGCTTTATAAGATATCTCCCTCTCAGGAGTTTATCACCACAGATTTAAGAACAAAGTGTTTAAGTTATATATATAATTAGTATGTAGTGACATTTATTGTTGGTTAATTAAAGTATATTTTATTTCAGGTTTTATGAAACGGTTGACCAGTTTCTGGAAAGTTCAGACAAAAGTTGGTACAAGTTTAATTCACTTTATAATTTAAAAGAAAATGTAAATAATGGAAATATCTGTCTGTGAGTGAGTGAAAATAGAAACTGACTGAAATGAAAGTATTCTCGTTGTAATTTTATTGTTCTATCATTATTTTGCTATAGATTTTTTTATCTAATTTTCAGACAGTTTGGTTGGTGTACACTGTACACATGGTGTTAACAGAACTGGTTATGTGGTGTGTAGGTAAGGGTTTTTCACAATCCTGGAGTTCTTGGTTCAATCCCCATAAAGGCTGGCAAAATTTCTCTGTGATAATTGATCTCAGACAATGTGCCTAAAGGTCATTTGTCTCTCACCTCTGCATCAGGTGAGGAAGTAGTCAGTTGCTTGTGGAGAGATTGGTTTGTAAATTGGTTGGATACCTAGAACACTAAAGTCTTGTAAAGTGGACTTGCTGACTCCATGGATATGACCACAGCTGTTGAAACTAGCATTGTACCAAAGTAAAACAAACAAAATTGAAAACCTTTCTTCAGTTTTGTATTATTTATCATTTGAGGAAATTTTTTGGATAATTTTTAGAACTTAAAATGAGGCTTGTTCTCTAGAGTGTATGGTCAAAAGTCAAGGTCACTAAAGCTTCAACTTGGCAAGTAATCTAAGACTTAACTGTCATCAAGTAATTGTGAATAGATAATTAAAATAGCAGTAGAGGCTTTCATGGACAAGTTGTTGATCATCAGTTAAGTAGGGTGTAGAATTTTTTCTCAGGTTCATCTATATATTCTTTGTCTTTACAAACAGGTATATGGTGGAACGTCTTGGAATGAAGGCTACAGATGCTTTAGAAGGTTAACAGTTTATTTAGACTTTAAAACAGAATTTATCTAACATTGCAGAACTGGATTTTTTTATGGTGAAAAAGCTAGAACATGTATGTTTAGTAATATTTTTAGCAATATATTTTTGAGGGACTGGTGAAAGCCAAAAGCCCAAGTGTGCAGTTTTAATTGAATACATCAGAAAATTTTCTATAAGTATTTTGTACCACAGCTGTTCCTAGGAAGATCCAATGCACTAAGCTGATCTGCATGGCTCGAATCTTGCTGAACTATGTAGGTTCACTAGTCGGGAATAAAAATATCCGTGCTTTACTCCCCGCTTTGCTTTTGATGGTAGTGTTACAACTATTTTTGGAGTGTAAATTTGTGTTTGCATTTTCCATATATTATTAATTGATGTCATGTTGCAGAGATTTCAGAGAATTCCTTTAAAAATGATAATTGATTGGTGCACAAGTGCACACGTCATGAGGTTTCTAATAGTTTTGGAAAATGAGTCAGTGAGCGAAAAGTAACAAATTTGGAGCACAAATTTATAAGAAGTTAACTATTTCTTATCCATGATAGTACTAAGATGGGATATATCTAAATTTAATGCATAATTAGATTCACATTCTGACATTTTGCTTTTCATCACATCTGATATGAAATTTCTGAATTTGAAACCTAACTGAAACAAAAAAGCAAGTTCAACAAGTGAATTGATGGGCAAAACTTGACATCTCCATGGATTTGTCCCCATCATTTTTGAAATAATATCTATACTTTGTTTTTCTTGGTTAAATTAATATAAAAAATGCAAAATTGAAAGGTCCTTTCCACCATGATACAAGAGAATAAATGCTCATATTTAATAATATACTGAACAGTTATTTCCACTGAAATCTCTTCAGCATAAATAAGAACACTTCTGTAAAGAAAGCTAACAAAAAATTTAATGTAATAAGAATTGTGGGATTTGTGATCTGGCATACTGTTAAATACAATTTATGTAAATTGTTACCAATACAATTGAGCTTCTTGAAAAAAGAAGCATAAGAGAGGTTCATCAGCATGCTCTGAAAAAAAAAATTATGTTGTCTTATTTAGTATATCTTCTATTTTCGAATTACATGAATGAAAACAT
Source organism: Cyclina sinensis (assembly GCA_012932295.1). Taxonomy (NCBI): domain Eukaryota; kingdom Metazoa; phylum Mollusca; class Bivalvia; order Venerida; family Veneridae; genus Cyclina; species Cyclina sinensis. The sequence goes on from JAAONU010000016.1 coordinate 23,086,720, forward strand.
GGCAGTAATTCAAGTAGTCTTGTCATGAATTTCTTAATTATTTGGAATGGTTAGCTCCAACTGCAGCTACTCTAATATGCAGATTGCAAAGGTTAAACAGGTGAAAGGTCATTTAGACAAAAAATTTGACAACATGTAATGATAATATTTTTGTTTTTCTGAATTCGTATTTTCAAGCAGAGCTTGTGCACAAAGATTATTGGAGACTAGAGCTAAATCTTAAGGTTTAACTGAAGTTCAGTATGCAAAAAGATGCTGCCTGCACCTATCCCCAATGCTGTGGAAAGGTCTGATGACCTCTCCAATAAAGTGATCATGTTAAACGTGTTATGGAAGTGAAACTAATTATTTCTGATGTTCAGTTTTAGTCCTTTACTTTTTCAGCCTACAAGACAGCAAGAGGTTATCCAGTGGAAAGAAGAAACTATATAAATGACTTAAAGAAAAGAGCAGGGTTTTTATAAACCTCTTTCTTATTTTTTTATTTTGTTTAAATTACCTCCCCTGAGTAGATATTTCTTTTTACTATTTAGGTTAATTGAAGTATTAATGACAGTGTTTGTGAGTTCTGTAATTCAGAGTTCCAAAACCTCCCATATTAGAGTATTTCACCTCTAGAATGGATGGTATTTATCAATTCACATCTGAAAGGTATTGTTATATATTCCTATTGGGGTGAGCACTGAAATTCCCCAAAATTATTCTTTTCCACCCCCAGATTTAGGTACAAGTGGGAACTCTTATTACAGTTGTTAATCAGGTGTATTCACACAGTGATTTAAATATAATCATAAGAGAAATATTTAATAGTTCCAAATGTTCAAACCAAAGCTCTATAATGATTGAGGTAAAATACCTATCCACAGGGGAGGAAACTCTTACATTATTCCACCCCAACAAAACAATCAGTTGCATCATATGTGAATGTCACCTACAATTTAATTTAATTGTATTCTATTGCGTACCTAAGAATAAAACCTGTGTGATACTGCTGTAATTAAAGTTAAATCATATGAAGTGTTTTGAAAGTGAAATTTGAATAGTTGAATGAGCAAAAATGTATTGATAAGCCGTGGTCTATATGACGGGTTATTCTAGCCTGTGTCAGACTCTTGACTAGTTCATAGTAGATAGGAATCTTAACAAAGGAATTTGGCAAGGACATCAGTATTCCTTTTAAGCAAGGATATCAGTTGAATTGAAAAATTTTAGTAGTCAGAAGGTACACACAAGCGGCAAGAGCATTGCTCTGATGTCAATGTCAAATTAGTTTTATTTAGATTGTTCTTGTATATCAGTTTTGTTTCATTTTATATTCTATTTCTTTTGTCAGAGAACATGCTGAAAATGAGGAAGAAAATGAACAGAAGTCCCCTTCAAGGGACGGCAGAAATGAAAATATTAATCAAGATCACATGCATAGTAGGAGAGATGACTCTGTTCATGCTAATTGGAGGGGAGGTAAGATTGGTCAGAATCATGGAAGGGGAGGTTACCATGGACAAGATGGGAACAGGGGAGGTTACCATAGTAATGATCACAGAGAAAGATGGCATAATCAGAATGGAAAATGGGGTAAAGGTGCCAGTTATCAGAACTACAGACAGGGTCACCAGTATGGTGGCAGGGGTGCAAGAAAGTGGAGAAATGATCAGTATAGTGGTCAGTATGCCTACGGCTGGTCTGGTAACCAGTATTGTGAAGATTATGGAAATTATTGGCATAATGACTATGGTTATGGGATGAACAGTTTGAGACAGGGACCATATCAATATCATTGGACAAATAGAAGCAATAATTTACAAGCTTACCAGAAGGGACAGTATTCTGCTGGAGAAAATGCTTACCCTTACTATGAAGAAAGGCGTTCATATCATGGTCCATGGAGGAAAAAGTACAGGAATTGATAAAGCTAAAGATTAGGATGAATTTCAAAGTTTAACTGTGATATGTCTAGTAAAGTTAGTTTTACTATTTTAAACATCATGTCTTGTTTGTCTGTAGAGTTAAAATGATGGTGCTCTGTGTATCAATGGGATAAAATGAAATAAAGATGCTAAAATTTAAACATGACATAAAAAAAATAGTATGAGACAACAGAGACATCCTTCTAGCTATGGTAAAGTCCTTCTGTTAAGAGCAGTTTGATTATTTCTAAGTTAAACAAAAATCATTAATTTGAAATAAAACTACAGGAAAGTTTAAATGTAAAAACAAATTAGGTTTGCAGGAAAGACTGATTCATAGAGACTATTTTCTGGCTTGTTTTGTTAATGGATCTTCATTTCATTAGTAGAATGGTTGATTCCATTGCATAAGGTGAATTAGTTTTTATTGTCAGGAAAATACAAATTGCAGGGCATTTTTTAGATCACTTTGAGAATATAATCCATACCCTTGGTGCTGGAAATTTCAAGACAAAATGTCACATTTTGAGAATTTTTCCGCAGTTTTTTCCAAATTCAACTATTTAACTTGTGTATGCTATAGACATATTTTGCAGACCTAAGGGTAAAAAGCTAATATTTTCTTGCCAAATTTATTGGTATAACATTTTTTAAGGCTTGCTTAGAAGAACTTTTTCAGTAAAAGAAAGCACCAGTTGACAAACTGTTTTGATCATTTTGCTGTTTGCACTTTCATATAATTATGTTCTTGTCATAACAAATTTTCTTCTTGAGATTCAAACATAAAACATAAAGGTAAAATTATCATTATAAAAAAAAAAGAAGATTTCTGGTCCTTGGAACTCTAGGTATTAATAAAAACGATCTGCGGAATATGGCCGTTTTACTATAATATAGGGATTAAGTTTGTTCTCTACTTAGTCATTACTGTCAGATTAGTAAAATTTTAAGGTCAAGGTCATAACCTCAATTTGAATCTCTTACCAGTATATTCCCAAGTCAAATTTGTGTTCATATTATGGCAGTTTTTGTAGCACATAAAAAATTAATGTCAGCACCTGTTAAAATTTTTTCAGGAAATGCATTTAATCTAGTGATTTTAATGGCAAATTATTGTTAAAAAGAAAGAAGTTTTATTATTTTCACTGCATTCACTGATACATGTTTTTAAGATGCTTTGAAATTTATTTTATTGACCACTTTCAGAAAAAGCACATATCGAGAAAGCTGTTTGCCTGAATGAACTTAAGAAATTAACAGTTATATATTCACTTTACTTATTTCACACTCAACATTGGGGGTGGGGGAGCGGAATGTGAGTAATGTGAAGATATAAATTATAGTGAAGTTTGCTTATTATACCTCGAGATATTCTATCTTGGGGCTATATTGGATTCACATGCATTGAGCAGTCCTTTGTCCTTTGGTCAGTCAGTAGGCCCAGCTGTCTGTAGAGAATATCACTGAGTTATGGCCCTTTATTTTTTCACACATGAAGGATAAGTTGACTGTATAGATGCAAACATTACTGCATCAAGGTGGTATTTGGGTGGTATCACATTTAGTGATAGCTTTTGTTTTATTCAGTTTATTTTGTTATCATTTATACCCATGAACACTTGCTGATAAAAGCGATTTGATAATGTCACTGCTTACATCTGCTCTCTGTCCATTTAGTTCTGAAAATGAATTTGAAATCAGTTATTTTATTATCAGTTTTCCTATAGAAATAGAACTTCTGCAGGGTAAGGTTTTTTTACTCTAATCTGTATATAGACCGTTCCATAATTGATAAATTGACAGCCACCATTATGAAGGTCATGTGACTGTCTGCCATTAAAGGTCTGCCAATACCTCCCTACGATGCTAAGTTCCATATAGCTTAGGCACATTTTAAGGTTACATCCTGCCTTATTGTGAATTTTGTTGCAGAGTTAGCATCATTTTATTTTATTATTACTTTTTTGTGTGTTTTATTCCTGACTTGAAACAGAAAATATTATTAACTTTGTGTTTTTATACATGTATGTTTTCTGCATTTGGTTGTCATACACATATTGGAAATTTGAAATTGGGGGAAATCATTAAAACTAATTAAAATAGAACAGAACAAAACAAAACAAAATTTATCTACAGTAACACGCTTCATGTTCCATCTTTAGAATTGCAATTCATTGTTTTGTTAATCTTGTTTGATGTTAATCTTGATCGAGGCATTAGAAACTTAATTTGTCAATATATATTTATATATATATTCATATCAAATTATTTAATGCATGAAAGACTGTGAAAAACAAGACTATGGACTGTTCAGAATGGAAGCTTATGTTGTGTAAAACACATTTTGAAAGCACTGTTCTCCTTTTTGAAAGTTTGAAACTATGATTTCAATTATTTGAACTACTCTGAAAACTGAATAAATGGACGAAATTAAACATCTTGCTCAAAAACCACCTGTTCACTCTATTTTAAACCAAACCTGTTTTATTCTTTGATATTTTCAAAGAATACTTGATGATAAAGGCAGCTTAAATCTGTCTTTTGTCTTTCACTGTGTTCAGTGGTGTAAGGAATGTTGTTACATATTGTGTTTGTTTTGACAAGTCACCATTTATTGTCATTGTTGGTCTTGTTTGATGAGTAACAGTAAAAGACTTTAATAACAGAAGTTGCTCCTAACGCTATCAAACGTCTTTACGTGCCTGATTGTTTGATGAAATTAAAGAACATATATTCTTCCTTACAAGCAAAACAAAAACTTGATATAAAATTTAGCATTTAGGTATTGTCATATGGATCTTTTTTATTTTCTGTACTTTGCATTTTGGAAAGTATTGATATATACCTGTACCACATGTGAGTTTGTGTCTGAAGAAAGAAAATAGTAGCTGCAAATCACACGTTTGTAAGATATCGATCTTAGAATAATGCGTTTGCTTTCCTTCTTCTTGTCATTGTTAACATAATTATTGTTTCTATTTCTTGTACTTAGGAAAACTAGATTATTATGACATATAACCTTTTTAGTCAAAGTTTTTTAACCACGTTTTCCAAAGGTTATTAGATTGGAGTATGTTGGCGGGCGGGTAGGGGTGGATATGGTCGGTGTTTTGTGATTCAAACATTTTTGGTGGAATTATGGCCCTTTGTTATTTTAAAAAACAGTGAAATACACTTCTGTTCTCAACTCCTACTACATTCCTCATGCAATTTTTACTAAACTTTCACAGAAGCTTTGTCATTAAGAGTCCTGGGAAATATTATTGGTGTTTTGTGATTCAAACATTTTTGGCGGAATTATTGCCCTTTGTTTTTTTTTAAAAAAAATAACAGAGAAATACACTGCTGTACTCAACTCCTACTACATTCCTCAAGCGATTTTCACTTTTCTTGCATGAGTAACCCCCCCCCCCCCCCCACACACACACACACACACAGAATTTCTTCTTACATGAGTAGAAATAGTTCTGAGTGTGGAAAACTCTGGTTAAAACTTGATTCAAAGTAATGATCCTTGAATGTAAACTGTTTGTATTTAATATAAAGGTCAGTTTATTATTAAGAATTTGTTGTCCCTATGTGTATTAATTTATTTCAAACTGCCCTAAAATAGTAAAATATTGGTTTTTTGGCTTCCAGATGCAGTATATACCAGTTTTTTGTAGTCAGTTTTTAGCTCACCTGTCACGTAGTGACAGAGTGAGCTTTTCTGATCACCTTTTTTTCCATCATCCGTCCGTCAGTCCGTCCGTCCATCCACAATTAGTTTGTTAACACTCTAGTGGTCACATTTTTGCCTCAATTGTCATGGAACTTGGTCAGGAAGTTTGTCTCATTAATATCTCGAACGGGTTCGAACATGGGTTATCAGGGTTGGAAAACTAGGTCACAGAGCCCAAATATAGAAAAACTTTGTTAACACTCTAGAGGCTACTTTTTCAGTCCAAATATCCTGGAAATTTGTCAGAAAGGTTCTATTGATGATTTCTAGCTTAAGTTCAAATATGGGTCATCTGGGTTTAAAAACTAGGTCGCAGAGCCCAAAAATAGAAAAATCTTGTAAACACTCTAGTGGTTACATTTTCAGCCCAAATAATCTGGAATTTTGTCAGAAAGGTAGCTTTGACAATTTCTAGGTCAAGATTAAATATGGGTCATCTGGGGTCAAAAACTAGGTCACAGAGCCCAAATATTGAAAAACCTTGTTAACACTCTAGAGGTAACATTTTTAGACCAGATAATCTGGAAATTTGTCAGGAAGATTGCTTCCATGATTTTTAGCTCAAGTTCAGATATGGGTCATCTTGGTTTTAAAACTTGGTCGCAGAGCCTAAAAATAGAAAAATCTTGTTAACACTCTAGAGGTTACATTTTCAGCCAAAATAATCTGGAAATTTGTCAGACACGTTGCTTTGACGATTTCTAGGTCAAGATTAAAAATGGGTCATCTGGGGTCAAAAACAAGGTCACAGAGCCCAAATATTGAAAAACATTGTTAACACTCTAGAGGTAACATTTTTAGACCAAATAATCTGGAAATTTGTCAGGAAGGTTGCTTTTATGATTTTTAGCTCAGATTCGAATATGGGTCATATGGGTTCAAAAACTAGGTCACAGAGCCCAAAAATAGAAAAATCATGTTAACACTCTAGAGGTTACATTTTCAGCCCAAATAATCTGGAAATTTGTCAGAAAGATTGCTTCTAAAATTTCTAGCACAAGTTCAAATATGGGTCATCTGGGTTCAAAAACTAGGTCACAGAGCCCAAAAATAGAAAAATCTTGTTAACACTCTAGAGGTAACATTTTCAGCCCAAATAATCTGGAAATTTGTCAGAAAGGTTACCTTGAGGTTTTCTAGATCAGGTTCGAATATGGGTCATCTGGTTTGACAAACTAGGTCACAGATCCTAAATATGGAAAAACCTTGTTAACCCTCTAGAGGCTACATTTTCAGTCCAAATGTCCTGGAAATTTGTCAGAAAGGTTGTTTTGATGATTTGTAGCTCAAGTTTGGATATGGGTTATCAGGGTTGGAAAACTAGGTCACAGAGTCAAAATATCAAAAAACCTTGTTAACACTCTAGAGGCTACTTTTTCAGTCTAAATATCCTGGTAATTTGTCAGAGAGATTGTTTCGATAATTTCTAGCTCAGGTTTGAATATGGGACATCTAGGTTAAAAAGCTAGGTCATAGAGCCCAAATATGGAAAAACCTTGTGAACACTCTAGAGGTAAAATTTTCAGTACAAATAACCTTGAAATTTGTGAAAGAGATTTTTTCAATAATTTCTAGGTCTAGTTCGAATATGGGTCATCTGGGGTCAGTTAACTTTGTTAAAAACAGTCATACTCAGGTGAGCAATACAGGGCCATCATGGCCCACTTGTTTAAATATCTTGGTGAGCTTTTGGTCAAATACATGGTCACCAAATCTAGTTGTTAACATTTGTGAACCCTGAAAGTTGGAAGTTTACTGTGGTAAAGAAAAGTAGATAAACTCATTAAAACTGTTTGGTCAAAATTGAACAAAGAAAACTGATTTTTAAAAAATGGCCAAATTAAAGGTAATTTAATCTTAACTTTTGGGCTACGAAGTTTGTACAGTTTTTGGTAACAGCTTTGTCAGAATCAAATCTACATTTCAGTTGAATGATCTCCTTTCACACTTCCTTCATGAACTGAGGCAAAGACCAAAATATCTTTTTTTTGTCTTTGCTGAGGTGAGTGATACAGGGTCATTTATGTGTTCATATATTGTGTAATACTTTTTTTGGAAAATTTTATTCCTTGAATTGCTCTTATGGATTTCAAAATACAAGGATTTGTCAGTTTTTCTCTCTTTCCTGTCTTAATTTTGTTAGAAACCTTGTTCATGTTATCACGGCCCTGCCTCTCAGATGGGGGCAGATAAACATTTTGTGTTATTATGTCTCCCCCCCCCCCCCCCTCCGGCTGGAGACGTATTATTTTTGCCTTGTTCATCTGTCCTTCTGTCCATCTGTCACACTTCGTTTCTGCTCAATAACTGGACTACGGTTTGACCCAGAGCCTCCAAACTTCATGGGGTGATTGCCCTTATTGAGTAGAAGAAACCTATTGATTTTGGGTCAGTAGGTCAAAGGTCAAGGTCATAGGGGCACGAGGAGTGAAAACAGTTTCCGTAAAATAACTGGAGTTCTATTTCACTCAGAGCCTTCAAGCTTCATAGGGTGATTGCCTTTACTGAGTAGAAGAATCCTATTGATTTTGGGGTCAGTAGGTCAAAGGTCAAGAGGCCCCGAATAGTGAAAAACGTTTCTGAACAATAACTGGAGTTCTATTTCACTCAGAGCCTTCAAGCTTCATAGGGTGATTGCCATTATTGTGTAGGAGAAACCTATTGACGTTGGGGTCAGTAAGTCAAAGGTCACAGGGCCTGAAGAGTGTAAACTGTTTCCGCACAATAACTGGAGTTCTATTTCACACAGAGCCTTCAAACTTCATAGGATGATTGCCCTTATTCAGTAGAAGAACCTATTGATTTTTGGGTCTGTAGGTCAAAGGTCTAGGTCACAGGGACACGAATAGTGTAAACCGTTTCCGCTCAATAACTGGAGTACTATTTCACCCAGAGCCTTCAAACTTCACAGGGTGATTGCCCTTATTGAGTAGAAGAAACCTTTTGATTTTGGGGTCAGTAAGGCAAAGGTCAAGGTCACAGGGACCCGAAGTGTGTAAACCATTTCCGCTCAATAACTGGAGTTTCTATTTCAACCAGAGCCTTCAAATTTCATAGGGTGATTGCCCTTATTGAGTAGAAGAACCCTATTGATTCGGGATTCAGTAGGTCAAAGGTCAAGGTCACTGCTGGAAGGACACTTCTCGACCATATATATGTTAAAAACATGGATTGCATTGAAGCTGGTGTTACTCCAATACATAATAGCTACCACGATGTAACATATGCTGTCTTCCACACTGCCGTTGATACAAACAGTTCCACTGTGATATCAGGTAACGTCAAACGTGCCTACAGTAAGGTGTGAAACTATCATAACCATACATATGTTTATATGATGTTCTTTATACCATAATAAATGACAGAGGCTTCTGTTTCAGAAAGGTGATATCTCTTCCTTGGCTTTCCTTCCATCGGGTGCAACAGGGAGACATGCTTTTTCACAAAAAACATCTAGTTTTTATGAATTTTTTGTCATACCTTAGGGCTTATGAAAATGCTAATCTTCTAGATTAATTCTAATTATATAGAATATGAGAAAAAAATGCAAGTAAGTTTTTAAAACATTGATAGCTGCACTTTTCGAAGAAAAACAATGTAGCTATTGTCATAACCCTCTTGTTGGCATTGGTTAACCTTTTTGTTAAGGTCCATTTTCTCAGAAACTATCAAAGCTATTTACTTCAAATTAAGAATACCTGTTCAGTATCAAAATGTGACACCATTTCTGAAGAGCAAATAACCCTCAAATTTATTTTTGCAAAGTTTTGCCCCTTTTTCGACTTACAATTTCTTGGTTAACCTTTTTTGATAAATTAATGTCCATTTCTCAAAAAGTGTCAAAGATATTCCCTTCAAACTTGGAATACTTGATCACCAGCAAGACCTCTACAAAGATTGTTGGTACCCATGTCAACATTAGCCCAACCGAAGGGATCATTTGATTTTACTTAGACCTATATAGTAAAAAACTTCTTAGCCTAGAAACAAACTACATAGGACCCCACCCCACCTCTGTTACAACTCTGTCCGCGTTACATCCCCCCATTTTTTTAATATGTAGTAACTTGACGCGCCCCCCCCCCCCCCCCCCCCCCCCCCGCGCCTCTTAATTGTTTGACTTAGCTTATAATTTATTATCCAGCACCGAGAAAAGTGAAGCGTGCTGTCCGCGGACAGGTCTTGTTTAATACTACCGCTTGCAAAACTGATTAGAGTTTATGCTGTTAGGTAAAGTACAAGACTCGTCGGTACACCTGTCAAAAATCAATTAAAGCACCGCCCAGTGTGTTTCTTTCAAACTCCGCCGTTTTCTGTGTACGACGAAATGGAAAAGCGGTTAGGAAAAAATATTGAGTGAAGATTTCCTTTAGCAACGCAGCGACAATTTACGACACAGCAACTTTGGCGCCGCCCTGGCACATTTTTCTGGCTGCGGGTAGATTGCAAGAAGCAGTTTTATTGACAGGTATACCTGAGAAAACTGCCTCGCTGTGATTGGATGGATGATCAGTAAAGTGACAGTTTAAGCAACTGAAATAAACATCGTAACAACACTTTTTTATTGCGTTCAGAATACGTGAAACTCTAATCAGTTTAGCAAGTATTCTTATGGGTGGATAGTACTTACTGTTGCCAAAGAAAAAAGCACGTTGTCAACAGAAGCTACAACTTTCAAATAATCTGTCTATTGAGCTTATTTATCGTCGGTACCCATATGACCGACGCCCCTGAAGAGATTAGTTATTTTATGTTGTGGGGGTAGTGCAAGATACCACAGGAGCTTGAAATTGTATTTTTAGTCATTCAAAAGTCGAAACTGTTAATCTAGCTTCTTTTTCTGTATATAAAAACACAACTTGTGTTTTTATATACAGAGTAGAAGCCACAAATACATTTTTTTAATCTTGAAGGACTAAAAACTCAATTTCAAGCTCCTGTGAAGATACAGAAAGCATCCCATTCCAGAGTCACCCCTGGTTCTTTTGCATGCTCAGTGTATAGCACTGATACACGGGACCTCGGTTTATTGTCTCATACGAAAGACTATTAGTAATGTTAGTGGAGGAGCGGGGAATCGAACTCGGGAGCCCTGGTTTACCAGTCCAGCGCGTTACCACTGGAACACATCCGCTGCTTTCAAATAATGTTCTTCACTTGGTATTTTTGAGCACGTAATATGAATGTGTGAACATAAAACTGTGCATTAATAGTAAACTGTATCCAATATGTCACACTTTAGCTTTTCCTGCTCGAGACCTTTCAACGCCAGACAATGGAAGATTTGTTTTATTGAAATTCGATGCATAAAAAGTCGCAAAGATCAACAATATCAATATATCTCGGATTTCATGTTGACTATAACGGACGTCACTGGGTTATCTCTGAATCAGTGACCTGGTAATATTATCTATAATAAATAAATTAAAAATTCAATTAACACCAAAATAAATATAACCTTTTTCGTTTTTTTTTTTTTTTTTTTTTTTTTTTTTGAAGGGCGTTAGTGGCGCAAGTACCTACGCATAAATTAAAAAAAAAAATGTTTTCGGGGGTGGGGAGATGCGTGCAGTGAAGTGCTTACCATCCTGTGTAAGCAAATAGTTAAGTTCTTGAAATAAATCTAAGCAAAACCAACTGACCCTCTTTCAACCCAGGGACATAATATTAAGAATTTTGGCAGGGGTCTTCAAGAGGGTGCCTCAAGCTCGGGGTCAAGCGGCTTTATATTTTCAAAGTTTTTTCCTATATAATTATGTATAAGACCCAGGGCGGGGCGAATATTGACCTGGGGTTATGATTTGAACCAACATGGTAGAGGATCACTAGACAATGAATGCTACACACCAAATATCAAACCCCTAACCCTTACAGTTTATGAATAATCAGCTACACTTAAAGTGTTTGTACGACGCCGTCGAAGACTCGACGAAGTGAACAAAAAAACCCGACTAGCTAAACTGACATTCTGAAGTTCAGTTCTTTTAACAAAAGTGCAAAAATGGCCGCGGAAAGGAAGGGGAAAAATGACACCGTTTGCAAAAATATTAAATTTCAAATTTCTGCCTAATTATCAGAAATCGTGTTCAATATACTTTAACCTCTCTGTAGAAAGGACGTGGTCTAGCTCTATAGGTATTATTTGATCGCGTGCAATCGCTTAATTTAAGAAAGTTAATCTGATAAAGTCAGTATTCAATACAAATAACTTATTAGTCCTTGAATGTTTGGATATTACAGTTATAACAGTGTAAAAGAGCTAAAGATTTCAAACTTACACGGATCTAACGTCTTAGTGACAGTGCCTTGACAATGAGTGAGTTATTTTATCTTTATTTGCTTTGAACAGGAATTAAAAGCGAAACTTTTATGCAAAAAGACAACACTAAGACTCTCGGATATTATGCCAAACTTAAAAATACAAAATGAAGATTAGATTATTTTTTACATGCCTTTTATATGAGCATAAATAAAATTTGAAATTCAGACCGAGCTCGAATTTTCTAAGCATGACAATGACTTCGAGGTTCGAGTCAAAGTTCTATAAAGCTTGATTTTTTAAAAGCTTAAAAATGATTCATATGGTTTTTCTTTTCAGAGCTCGAAAGTCGGAAAATAAACGATTTAATCAGTGTAATATAAAGAGTTGCGTTTCAGAACGCTTTATTGATATAAACAGTTTTAACGAAAGCAAATCTGAAAGAGAGAATTTTAAAGCTCCATTATATAAGCAAAACCAGAAACAAGATATTTTTAGAGCTCTTTCACAAAGTAGAGTGCATTTAAGACTTAAAAGCGTCGTTTAAGAAAGCTCAAATTTCTCAAATTATAGAAATATAAGTTTATTAAAATTTTATTTGGAAGCTAACTTTTCTAAAAGCACATGCAACATTTAAATTTAAAAAAAAAACTACTATACGTTCGTTACTCAAGACTTATGCACGCATACTTCTAGCATAAGGTCGACATTTTTTGTTTCAGCGCAGTAATTTCATTAGGATACACCTGCTTATTTATTTGCACTTAAAATGATCCTTTATATTCTATTTAAAGTTCGAATTTTCCCAAGCTGATTTTTTGCGAACAGTTTCCGTGTTATACAAATAAGACTCGAACAGCATTTTACAAGTGTTATTCAAAGCTCAAATTTCATAATTGCAAAATTAAATTGTGTACGGTTTCAAATCTTTAAAAGTCATAAATATGCATGCACTATATTCATCTTTATAGACTCAATATGATTTCTTTCTTAAACATTATTTAAGGAGTACAAATATTACTTATTAAAGTCTTCAAATTACACCGCTTTTAATTATATATTGATTTGATTTTTCTTAATGTTTATTTTTTTCTCTCTTTTTACGATCAAAGTAGCTATAATCAGAAATTGCACGTGCTCCGACTTTCATAGAAGTTATTTCTTTATTATGTTTCATTCCTAAAAAACGTCACGCAGTTACGGCGGTTACGGTAAGAGAACTGCCAACCAGCTCGGGGAAGTGGCCTAGGGCTCGAGCTGCGTATGCGATCATTTAAGTTACAAAGTTGGATAATTCCTCGAAAATTTATACAGACAACAATACGGATCTAACAAACATGGTTTTTAAGTCACTCCTATTCAGTGTATAGCACTGATATATGGGACCTCAGTTAAATGTCTCATCCACAAGACAGTTATGTGGAGGAGCACGGGATCTAACTCGCAACCCCTGGTATAACAGTTCAGCGCATTACCACTGATCCGCTTTCGAATAAACAGCTGATCGAACATGTACCAATTTAATGCACGTACTCCTGGTTATCACTAAATTCGGTCATAGATATATCGCCGCAAGTTGGACGTATTAGTACTAAAATAAGCGTGTTAATCCAAGCTTATTGAACGGCCATTCTGAAACAAATATCCTGTTTGTAAAACAGTTAATCTAAATCAATATGACCTAAAGTTCCAGATAGTATCCATATCTAATTTCATGGTTAAATGTGATGAATTCAATGGAGTTTAGAGATAAAATCACTAATACTTGAATAAAATTTGAGACACGAAGTGGCAACCTATACAAACAAGTGTTCGATATTTATAATGACGGGTATCTAGGATGTAAACTTTGTGTTAATTAAACAATAACTGGGATTTTTTAAGGATACGTGTATAAATATTCATTAAGAAATCAGGTACGTATTAAAACTTTTACAGACGTTTAATGTCAAGTGTTTTTATCAGTAATTAGGTCGAACACTACCTTATTAATCCGGTACACTCAAGCATTCAGATAAGTCTATAAAAATAGTTTGATCAAACTTCTCAAAAACAGATCGTCGGTAAGGATCTTAATTCCCTTTTTAAGTAATCTAGTATTCAAGATTTAGAAGAAGTCCCTGGGTCAAACCTTTGCATTACATACTATGGTTCAAACAGTCATAGATTCGAGCCCGTGTGAATGTGGCGACACAAGGCCTTCATTAGAATGCAGTTTTCGGGAAAGCAAGTTTCTTCTCGAGAGACATATAGATATTGCGTGTAGCTCTACAATGTTGAAGTGAAAACGCATCTGTGAAAAGTCATTTTGTTATGTTTCATTATGGAATATGATAATTTTGAGTTCATACGTTACATACATTCGAAATTTTCATTGTACCTGTATCGAAACTATGTGTTGATTAAAAGAAAAGGTCTAGCATTGAAAGCATCGTTACATTTGATTATTAAACCCTGTGATAACATAGAAGTGCTTAAATACTTGATTTGTTTGATTTCTTTTGCATTTTAAAAGAATTAGTTCTACAACTTAAAAGAAGGTTTCTTTTGTTGACCGTCGTTTTTTCCTGATAACAAGAGTTACAGGTTTAAGATCTTAGTCTGGGAAAAAGTCAGAGTTGAGCATGAATAAATATATTACAAAGCCTGATAAGTGAAATGACATTTAGGGATTACACCTTTTCTGAAAGCTGTGCGATTACTTCTTTTGCCACATTTAGGTCTGTTTCTTCTGGCCTGTAGACTTCAAATCATGGCAGTTTCGGCATACATGTATATATAGTTCCAAGAAACAGATACAAATGTGTACGCAAATAAATTCTATCAAATTTCTTACAATCTCAGAAAGGGTCCTTACCTAACATTTACAATATAGGAGGTCTTAACCACATAGGCCTACGTGTGACGTCACAAAATACGTCACAGTTTCTTGAAATGAATTGACGTTGGTTACGCAGCCTAACGTTATTGAGACATTTTAGTACACAACTGTGTTGTAAGAACTGAGATCTATACATATTTTCTAGTAATATGTTTGTTAAAGTAAATCATGTTATACATGAATTAATTCTATGATGACAGGTGCTGACAGGCGCAGGATGAACAAAAGGGTAAGTATTTTTTTTCTAAGATCTAGGGCCTACCTACACATTATTTAATCATTCAATTTATTAACAAGATGTTTTTTCTTCTTTACTCACGTGCAGAAATGTAGACAGGTCTATTGTGAATTCCGATGCCTTTAAAAGCATAATATGGCTACACGTGCATATATTCAAAAGATGCATGTATCGAAGATATTATTTTCGGTAGATTCTAAATTGATTTCGTTTTCAATTTACTCTTTTTCTGTTTATATTTTTGAAATTTTAACTTTTCACATTTAGGGAGGGTTAAAGTTTAATGAGCTTGTAGAAAATATTGGGTCAATATATTATAGGAAGATAACGACAGACACTGTCCGTAGAGGCCTACCTGACCAGACTTTTCTTTCCAATCGTTTGCAAACTCATCTGAAATAATTCGTCTATTCACTAACTAAGCAATCTTATCTTAATTTTTTTTTCTAATATTCTGGAGTGAAATTTCCTGCTACTCGAGAAAGTGCAGTTACAGAAATAATTCTGATTACCAAATAGCAACAAAGAGTCAATACGGCAGTGCCTACTGTATTGCAAATCCTTGGTGATCGTATAGGCCTAATGCATCTTTAAATTTTAATTTTTGACCTATAATTTGTCAGTGTGCTTATAATAAAATATCAACGAATTTCAAAGAATAAGAAGTTAATAATCATTATTCCTAATTTCAGGGAAAGGGACGACAAAAGTCAAAGGTAAGAATTACTAGTAATTATTGACTGCGAGACAAAGTAAAACAGGAGTTTTCTCCCTTTGACAAGTGCTCTCTAAAAATGAAAGTAAATTTGACTTAGCAACAAGTAAACATGGCTGCAAAAAGTCAGGGATCAAAACTTTCGGGGAAAAGTAGTAAAAGCGGATCGGCTTTGTCAGCTAAGTCAGACTCAAAGACAAATAGAAAGAAAGTAACACTAGAGGTAAATTGATGTTAAAACAATGAGGTGAACGTAAATCTTCAGTAGGTCGGTTGTTTTCGCGAGCCTTTTCAGCTGTTCTGAATGTTTTATTTCCCTATATAGAATGACGCTCAGCTGGGCTGGCTTGAGCAGTAGGGGCTTAAGAAGTCAGATCTTAAAGTCAGTCTTTAAATAAGTCAATTACTGATATACGTCTGTAGTTTTTTAAAAGTGCACTAGTCAATTTAGTGATCAAGTGTTGCTGGGTTTAAGTCTAAAAGGTCCATTTTTTTTTCTCTCATGATTTAGTCAGAAAACTAATCATATACTTGTCGGATATTATTAAGATTTAAAGCATTGTCTCAACACTAAGGTCAGCTATTCAAATCAACAAACAACTTTAACTATTAGACTACCTTGAATGAATTTGACTGTGAGCTGCAAAACTGTAATGGGTTAATTACCTTCCAGATATATTCCCAGAGTTCATCTCTGCAGAAATTATATAGCATTTTTTTTTCTATACCAGGATGCCAATTTCTACAGGGAATAACACCAAGATAAAGAACTTAACCTTCTCAGTTCCAGGTTTTATAAATTCAAACTTAACTGTTGTACACTTTTCACATTTTGATAATAAATATATATAAATTTATTCAAAACTGAGGTTGATTTAAGAAATAAAATCATAATTGACAATCTAGGCCTAAATTAATTCAACAGAAGTCAAGTACACTGAGGAGATTTTAGAGTGGAAGTAAAAGCTGCCTTTCAAGTGTCCATGAACTGGCAAATTGCGTAGAGCAGAACATTGTTGTAGGAAGAGCAGCAGATGATCTACACCATTTAGCCTACTTTTATACTTAAAAGCTTTTCTAGGTTCTTACGAACACGAAAGTACATAACAGAAAGATGCAATGAATCTTAGAATACACAACCCAGAGAGGGATTCGAAATTCCGATCTCCCACTTAACAGTCCAGTGCTCAAACCACTGAGCCAAAGTATCGATTCCCTGACGCAGTTGTCAGAGGTTGTATTTAAACAATTATAGGTAGGTGTGCACTAGATCGTAACACATCTCCTCTTGAGTAAGTCATCATTTATGATGACGAATGGTGTTGTCTATTTTTTAGATCAATGGATAGACAGAAATCTTTTAAGATTCTATTTTAGAATCAATATTTATAACCAAGTGATAGGATAGGTCAGCCCCCATCTTATGAACATGAAAGACCGTAATAGAAAGATGCAATGCATCTTAGAATACACAACCCAGAGTGGGACTCGAACTTTGATCTCCCACGTGACACGCCAACACTGTAACCACTGAGCCAAAGAATCGAATCCCTGACGCAGTTGTCAGAGGTTTTATCTATACAATTATAGGTAGGTATGCACTAGACTGTAACAAGGTTAAAATTTCCATTTCCTATAGGAATTTTTATATGGAATTGTAGCTGAGAATTGTAAGTTTCAGTACTGCCTAGTTTTGATATTTAAATGCAAATATGAAGCAACATTTAATTATGTGTTCATCTTTTTTTGTGGGCATTTATTTCAATCATTGGCTCAGTTTTTTCATGGTGCAACCATCACTTAAAAGCTTTCAGCTGTCATATTTGGTTTTGCAGAATATAGCAGTGGCAAATGCACATATAGTGTTCCAGCTTCAGAGGCAACCCCGGGTCTTTGATTTGCTTGATGTACTGAATATTACTTCAAAATAACTTTTTTTTTAATTGGTTATACAGGTTAATGTTACATGTACTTATAATTGAAAACTTATTAAAAGCCAAAAGAAAAAAAAGAAAAATGAAACAACAGAATGATTCACAATTTACATGCATTGTGCCTGACTGTGTAATGTAATGTTTCAGGATGAAGATGATGAGAAGGAATCCTTGGCCTACAAAGTGCTCACACAAGCACAAACCAATGAGTTGATGCCCTTGAATGTTAATCAGATACAAGAGTATGTCTTCATATTTATTTAATTTATTTTAAACTCATTTTTTTACATTGACTGGAAAACAAACTCTTGAAAGTTATATCAATAAGAACTTTTGACATCTGATTTTTCTCTATTTTCTTAGGAAATAACATGTGATGCTTGCAGTACTAAACGATGAGAAAAATTCCAGTTGACAGCTGAAATGAGATTTTCTGTACCAAAGTTTGCTTGAAAAATGAGAAAGTGACATGTCTGTCTGTCTGTCTGTATAATCTTCTGTCTGTCTGTTCCCTACTCATTTCATTTTTTTCCTTCCTTATTATATTTTCAGTAAACTGAAAGAGATATTTAATCTTGAAAACAATGAAATAGACCTCACGCAAGCTGCAGTACTGGACTACTATACATCAGCAGTTTACTGGGGAATACAACAGAAATTCACTGCCCAACAGCTGTCTGGGTTCTTTACAGTTATACATAGGCTACTGGAAAATATTAAAGGTATGAAAAGAGAAATGTACAAGTTAGACAATAACGTAGTTGTCAGTGGTACAATGCAATGTATGTACTGAATTGTTAAACTGTGTCTTGATAGCTAAGTAGTTAGGGCATTAATTTTTGTGACTAACTTTGTGGGCCCCATTATCAAAATAAAGCCAAGTTGCTCATATATAACCTATATGCCTAACATCTTTGGTGCTGTATTGATAAACAGTAGTTTGTTGCCAGAAGTGACAATAACTGCACCTTTTTTTAAGCCTCGTAAGTAACTTGCTCCATCATTGGTGGTATCTTAGTTTGGGAAAACATTCATCATATACAATATAATCTTATATGATTTAGCTTAAATAACAGTCATTTCAAAAATGAAAGAAGTACACAAAATGAAACTTAATATACATTTTGAGCCCTACCTTAATTGCTACTAGAAATTAAAGACTGGTACACCATGAGTGCACTCTAAGTTGAGAAAACATATATGATGACTTAGCTTAATTAACTTGTTTTAAAAGTGATTCAAATCCAAGAAAACTGAATACATTTATGTAACTATATCAAACTACTCAAGATATTCTGGAGGCAAAAAGATTATACCTGTTACAAAATGTTTTTCAGCTTTTTTTTCTCTGAGCTTAGACATTTTGTGCTGACTGCAAATGTAATGTTATTACTTTAAAATGACGTTGTTTTTGTGTGTGTGCTTTTTAAAATGTTTGATACATGTATCTGTTATAAAGGTTGTTTTTGAAATATAAACTTGACTCATCAGTCAAAATATATCTTTTACCAACTCATTGAATTCATGACTTTTTTTTCAGAAAAACAGATGAGTATGTCAGAAAACTCAGTAGAATTCAACAAATTATTCGCTGGTATTGGTGTAGATGATACAAAGTCAGGCGGCCTTGATTTTTTCTCGATAAAAGAGGCAAAACTTGTGACGCAATATGTGTATACAACGTAGGTTGTCTTTTTTTGCTATACATTAAGTTACAATTAAATGGTTTAGATTACAGTTGATGTCATTGGAATAATTTTATCATTCGGCTGAATCTTTATGAAAAATTAAGAGGCTATGTAACCAACTAAAAAAACTATTGCTTTAATTAAGTAAGATTTGAACTTGGGACTTTTAAGGTTTTCTAGGGTACTTTCTTCTATGACACCACAGTAATTATCTGCAGCTGAACTGTATTTTACCTATAATCTACAGTTACATGAAAGCATGAAAAAATATTCTTTATCAAAGCATGAAACTTATTTCCAATATACATATACTACCCTCAGTGTCTGTATCTTTATACAATTCTTAACCATTTAGCAGAGCAAAATTACTTTGACAGGATTCAAACTCCTGACCTTGACTTGGGAAGTAAGACAAATTTTTATCCAGGCACCTCAGTTGAAAGAGTATTCAGGTAAAACTAGATAATCTAGTTACAGTTTTTAATTTTTCATTCAGAAACAGCTAAATTGTAACAGATACATTATTTATTTCAGGTTGTTTCAGCATTATAGACTTTTCCTTTTTATGTTCACTCACTCACAAGCTGAAGAGATTATAGGAACTGATGTAAGTAAATGATTATATCTCGCTGAATAAATCTCATCTGTGAAAAGTCTGAATAAAATCTTTCTGGGCAGTCGACCTTGTGAATTTCGACAAAGTGCAATAATAAGGAAGAATATGTACAATTTCAGCATTTTTTTTGTAAAGATACAATTGATAATCTATTATTGGTTCAAGGAATTCCACTTGGGTGGCTATTGAAGGTACTGGAATTTATGTGTCTATTTTCAGTATTGGAAACAAAGTGATCTTAATTTATTACAGTATATATAATTTAAAGATTTGTTCATCTGAATGGTATAAAAAGGGTAAAGAGTTTTAATTGGCATGGCACTTTTCATTTTTTTCATCCATTTCCCGAAGTGAAGAAGAAAGAAATACACAAGAGTCAAAAAAGTCAGAAGCTTTGAAAGATCAGCATTTAGTAACTCCACGAGCATTAAAAAGTGGTTTAGAACAGACCTTATAAATATTTGATAGCTCGTTATTGTGAAACAAGCTGTATGAATATTTATTTGTGTGTGTGTGTAAATTTGTCATTTTTTCTGTTTTCAGTTGGATGTGGAGGTTGCCAAGGCAGCCAGTGTTCCATTCCCACCACCACTGGATGAGGGTGTCACCGAGGATATGTTCAATGATTATATAGCTACCCCTCCACCTTCACCATCACCAGAGGTAATATTTGGACTTTGTTAAATTCTTTGCTGGTTTTCATGTCAGATAGTTAATATATATTTCTTTTTTTGGAAGATTTGACAAAACTAGAGTTCTTTATAACCTTAAAAAAAATATATTTGAAAAGCATGCATTAGCAGACAAAACCTGGTCTCATGCAATATTTGTTTTATTATCTTGCCTTTCATTAACCTGCTGCAACTGAATAAGCCATGGAAAAAAAGTTACATATATTTGTACAGCAAGGCACACATATACATGTAGATAAAATGAATAGCACATTTTCACTGTAGACTTTTTTATTATGTTACTTTCACATACTGAGATGTTAGGGTGACATAGCTCTGTGTTTATCACCAGTGCATTTTAAAGTGGTACAATACTGAACAGATATTGTGACAGTAAAACTGATATATTTATGTATGGAAAATGTTTAAACCATTCAATGGAAAGGTGAACCTAGCATGCGAAAATGTTGTGACAAAATGTTTTAAACCATTCATTTTGAAGGTGAACCTAGCATGCACACGAAAAAATGTATGATCTTTTAAAGTAGTGTTCATTGCCAACATTTGCATTTGACTCTTTTTTAATCACTATCAGAATATCCTACATTATCTGTAGTTCATTAATCAGGAACTTTAGAAACATTTTTTCATCTATGTGAAACATTTGCAGCATAAATGCAGAGAAAAAAAATCAGCCAAATCAGGGGAGAGCACCCCCAAACCAACAAGTGCATCCCTTAAAACTAAGGGTTCAACCCCTAGGTCAAGGGGTACTACCCCTAGGTCAAGGGGTGGCACTCCTAAATCCAGGGGATCATCAAAGGGGTCAGCTTCTAGAAAGAAGCTAGTGGTAAGGAGATAAAAAGCTTTTTTCTCCAAAATTTCTAAAATAACCTGTCAAAGGTGTTGTTGACAATTGTATTCTTCCTAAAATAACCATTATAATTTATGATAATAAAGCCTACTCTTTTTTAGAACTAACAAAATTCTTGTTTTCCCTTTTTTTCTTTTGAATGAACCCATATTTTTTTAATCCACTTTTCAGTTCACACACAACCATTAATTCTATTAATGACAGGATAGCAAAATTTGTGGAATGGGGTCAAATTCTCAGTTATTTTGTATCTGAAATCTTGCTTAGGTCAATGGTTGCTTGAGCAGAACATGAAATCTTTTCCGTGTTGAAAGAGTCTTTCTTCACACAGGCTGCCCAAAACTTTAAAAACTTGAGATCTATACAAACAGTTTCTTAAGTTTTCATCTAAATGTAATCTTCACATGTTATTTTGCTTTTCTAAAACATACCTATTCACGCAATTAGGGTGCGTTTTATCAAAATACATATCTTACGAGGACTTTGATAGAACAGGTAGAAAAAGATACAAGAACATTATGAGAAAAAATATGAAAAATATTCTCGTAAGAGCATTGATAAAACGGGCCCTTTATCCTTATCTTTCACAATTACAAGTTAACATCTCTATTACTTAATATATTTACTCAGTCAGATATAAATATTAAAGCAGTGTCATTATACATGTATTTGCAGATTTCATTTTTTGGTATAAAATATAGTCGCATTTTCACTTTCATGGCATTGGGTTTATTTTGCACTAAAGGGCTTTTGATACATTGATTTCTTTACTTTAGTTGTTAGGTATTTTACGTATTTTAAAGGGACTTGCACTTAAATAAAAAAGCACCCAAGGCTTTGTTATTTGTTATCAAACATCAGTATTTGTCAATATTCCTACTATGTAAAAATGTTCAAATTACAGTGTACCTCATTCATTTTAAGTTATTTTATTTGTGGACACTAGACATTAACAATATTACCTCTTAAACACATCTTTATTGGATAATGTAATCATATAATATCATGCCGTAGCTTTTTGGTAAATATATCATTCAAAGATACTTATCTAAATTGGCCAAGGTATACACAGCTGTAGTCAGTGTTGAGTTGTATAGACCAGCTAGTTATTTACGAATTAACAATGTAGAACATAATGAATGATTTTCAAAATAAGAAACATTAGGTTCACTATTCTAGAAATATGACAACTGTTCACTGTGGTCTAGTGATGGTCTTGTTTCAAGAACTGTAGACCATAGTTGCACTGCCAGTAAGAGGCCACTAACAACTTATTTGAAAAGACACCAGATGATTTGCACATTTCAAATATAATATTACAGTAAAGTTCTACTAATAAGACCAGTTAAAAAGTGGTTTTAATAATGGACCGTTTTTTGTCTTTAAATTTCAGACTCTGGTTTTGATAATAGATTGATCATAGATTGATATTCAATATATTCATTCAATTTTGAAAAAAATAAATTGGTCTCAATAGTGTAACATTACTGAACATTGACAATAACTTTACAGCCAGAGGAAGAAAAGCCTGATGCATCCAAGGAACTAGAGGACCAGGTCTCCCAGTCTGATATGTTTGCTGAACTGACACCAGATGATGTTCGAGAAGTTGTTGAAAGTGTCACGAAGGAAATGTTAGGAAGTTTACAGGTCTGTGCATACAGAAATGTATTAATTTTATCTTAGATTTAGATGTTAATGTTCCAGTTGTATTTGGTTCAGAGCTGATAAAAATTCTATGGTTAAGGTTAGCTTGATACCAAGTTTAGGTTATTAATGATTTGATATGCAACAGTTTTTTAATGAAGGATTTTTAAAGTTCTGAAAATGTACTTGTTATTGTATACATGTGTTACTGTAGTACAGATACTTTTGTTTCATTTCTTGGTGTCCTTACTGGAAATGCATTCTGAAAATGAAGTAAAAATGAGTGATAAAAGTCTGATATCATTCTTTTCTAGCAAAGGCATAGTTATTTAGAAAGTACAAGGCATATCTTTAAATATAAACTCAAAGAGTGCATTCTCCCTACCCCGTCTTAGAAAATTTTCCATTGTATATATCTGCACCTTATGAAGACTTTATTTCATTAACTGTTTTGCTTTTTAATATTTCAGAGTGAAGTGGCCTTAAAACTACAAGAAAAAGAAAGCCAGATTATTCAAAGGATCAATAAAATACACAAAGTGGCTGACTGAGATACTTTACCATACAAGTTTGTGCAACTGTTAACAAAAAAATATTTCAACATTTTTCTACATTGGATGGAGTGTTAATGGAAATATTTCTACAAAATGTTTTTTCTATACAGTATTGTGAAAGAAATTATGCATTTAGAAAAAATGTTATATACTTGTTTGATTACAATTTGGATAATCAGTGCAAAAATTATTTATGCTTGAAAGAGAAAAATGTTTGAAATACAGATGATTTATACATGTACTTGATAAACAAATACTTCATGCTTCCAAACAATCTCTAGCAATAATAGACTTCTTTCTTCTTCCCAGGATTAAACCTCACTAGAAAATTACTATTTCAAATGCTGGAAAATTTCAATTGGATTATTTAACACATGAATTAAATACTTGTATTGTCATAAAAATACTGTGATACTTTTGTAAATATTGTGTCTTATTTTTTGTTTATCACTGATGATTAAAATATATGGCCAAAAACATTGGTATGTGTTGTCTTGTAATCAAGGAAATGAACTGAATACATGAAATATTTCAATTTAGGCAAATTCTAAAGAACCAAGAGCTGTCACTGTAAGTGACAAATGCCCCGAAAGGATATAACATATAGCTGTAAAAAGTGAAATGACAAATCTGGACACAACTATACAGAAAGGCAGCACTGAATGAAGAACAGACAGACATATGGACTAACAGTTACCATAGTACCTCAATATAGTGAAAATTTTGCCCATTTATTTCGAAGTCATATAATGTACCTGTGAGTAACAGACCAAACACTAACAGGTATGCAGTGTTCTATATTATTTGGTGGTACAGGTGACGGATAGACAAATTGACAGTTTGTGACATATTGCCTCACTCTGGGGAAATTTTGTGCCATGTTTTCTTTAAATAACAGACAGATGGGCAGACATATTGCTCAATCTGGTGAACATTTGTGTATGGACAAGACAATTTGCAACAGATTCCCTCTACCTGGTGAACAACTGTGCCAAATTATTTCAAAATACTTTGATGTACCATAGTTACAGAGTGGACCAGAATAAAAAGTGTGGCAGTATTCTACTTTATCTGGACAATGATTTCTGACCTTGATCTTGCAAACCTGTCTAGTTTGTGATGTGTTGTCTCAATGTAATGAACATTTGTGACAAGTTTACATTTAAATCCTATGAAAAATGGCACAGTTACTGAGAGGATTCACATTTCACACAGACTTTCTATGCTATTTTGCGGTACAGATGAACAGAGAACATTTTGCTACTCACTGCCTCTATGGTGAACATTAGTGTCAAGCCATTCCAAAATCTTTTAAGGTATTACAGAGCTGATAGGACATGTCATCTTCATGTAATGAACAGTTGTGTCAAGTTACCTTGAAAACAAGACACCAGGATATGTTCTCAGTCAAAGGATTTAGAACTTAGTACAGAAAAACAAGGAAATGTAGTATATTGTGTGGAAAGTAATACAAATGGAGTTGAATTAAATGACAAGTACAGAAATGGATGGATGGAAAATTTATGAGTATTATCTAAATTACTGCATTGTAAATACACAGTTGGTTAAAACACAAATTATTGCCTTTATATATAACGTATGTTAGAAAATTATTTACACAAATCAATCTGAAAAGTAACTATACCTTAATAAATAGGCCCAAAAGCTATTATATAAGGGTTTATGAGTTATGGTCAGGACAAAAATAAGTATGAATCTTTACAACAGGCAATAATTCCAAAATTATGCAGATGAGAGATGCGGTTCTTGTGCAATACACCTCCTCAAAGAGATCTATCAACCTATGAAATTTCATGTTGGTACCTCTTTATAGTCTTTAAGTTTTGTGCTGGACAAAAAATAAGGTACAAAACTTGATAAAGGGCATTAATTCCAAAACAACACAATGGAGAGTTAAGGATTTTATGCACTGTACTTCTCCACAATGATATCTATTCACCAATCAAGTTTCAGGGTAATATCCGCTGAAGTCTTTGAGTTATGGACCGCACAGAAATATAATATGAAAATCAACATAAGGAAAGAACGAAAAAATTAAACAATGAAGGTTACTATTCTTAAGCACTGCAATGCTTTTATCAATTAAGTTTTATGTTGATATCTCTTATACTATTTGAATTATACTCAGGACAAAAATTTAAGTATGAAAATTAACGAAGGGCAATAACTAAAGTGCAGAATGACAGTTCTTATGCACTGTACTTTTCTTTCGTAAGATCTATCCACCTTTGAAGTTTCAAGTTGATAGCTCTTGTAGTGTTATTTTTTTGTTTTGGGGTTTAACGCCGATTTTAACATGTTATATCTCGGAGGTCAGTCCACCTAACCGGTTTTCCTGGATAACTAACCAGTAATTGCCAATTTCTCCGCAGTGACCAACTACTGTTCCCACATGATCTACTCTGAATCAGCGGTGAGAGACAAATGAACATAAGACACAATGTCTGAGAACAATTGTCATGGAGAAATTTTGCCCTACCCAGAAGTCGAACCAACGACCGATGGATTACTAATCCAGTGCTCTACCTATTGAGCTAAGTGTGCGGGCATTTTTTGTAGTGTTATGCTCCAGACAAAAATTAAGTAAGAAAAATCAACAAAGGGCAATAACTCCATAATTATAAAAGGCAGAACAGTTTCTCCTTTATGAGATTTATCAATTTCAAATTATTAAAGTTAAAAATTTCAATGAAATTTCAAGATAGCACTTATAGTCTAAGAGTTGAGTTCTGGACAAAAGTTTAGTTTGAACTAGAACTGTGTCCATAGGACACAGATGCCCCCACTATGCATAAGTGCTCATAAACAAGAGCATGTATATTCTGTATGTAAGATTTAGGTGGAGAACAATTTTTTTCTGTAGTTGCAAATGAATTGAGGTGAAAGTTAACTACAGATTAAAGTATAGAAACCCCAGGTGTGTCAGGTCCCGTAAAAAAACATTACCCTTCCTTTACTACCATCTACACATTAAGGTTGTTTATCCCTGAAAGTTTAAGCAAAATCTGCCATCCGGTTTATGAGGAGTTGCGTTCACAAATTTATTTCACTTTATGGTATATAGTAAAAAAATCAACAAAGGGCCATAATTCCGTTAAATTTGGTCACAGCAAAAATTCCTTCCTTTACTATCATCTACACATTAAGGTTGTTCATTTCTGAAAGTTTAAGCAAAATCTGCCATCCGGTTTACAAGGATTTGCGTTCACAAATTTATTTCACTTTATGGTATATAGTGAAAAAATCAACAAAGCGCCATAATTCCGTTAAATTTAGTCGAAGCAAAAATTCCTTCCTTTACTATCATCAACACATTAAGGTTGTTTATCCCTGAAAGTTTAAGCAAAATCTGCCATCCGGTTTAAGAGGAGTTGCGTTCACAAAATTTTGGGACGTACGTACAGACGTACAATCAACAAAGGGCCATAATTCCGTTAAATTTGGTCGTAACAAAAATTCCTTCCTTTACTATTATCTACACATTAAGGTTGTTCATCCCTGAAAGTTTAAGCAAAATCCGCCATCTGGTTTATGAGAAGTTGCGTTCACAAATTTATTTCACTTTATGGTATATAGTGAAAAAATCAACAAAGGGCCATAATTCCGTTAAATTTGGTCGAAGCAAAAATTCCTTCCTTTACTATTATCTACACATTAAGGTTGTTCATCCCTGAAAGTTTAAGCAAAATCTGCCATTCGGTTTAAGAGGAGTTGCGTTCACAAAATTTTGGGATGTACGTACAGACGTACGGTCGTATTATCGTACGGACTGACGGACAAGTGCAACGCTATATGCTCCCACTTTGTGCGGGCATAAAAATCAACAAAAGGCAATTACTCCAAAATGACAAAGCCCAGAGTAATGATTCTTGTGCACTGCACTTCTCCTTGGTGAGATCTATCTACCTATGAAGCTGATACCTTTATTTGTTTATGAATTATGGTCCAGACAAAATGTGCGATGGATGTGTGGACAAAATTCCAGACAGACTAAGCGGCAACTATATGCTCCCCCAAAATTTTTCAGGGAGCATAAAAATGACAGAGTGACATAGCAGACACTATTTATACATAGACAAATTATGTTATTTCTGTATGTCCTGAAAATAACACTTCGTATGCAGTTACTGTTCACTGAACTTAACTGTCCACATAAAGTCACAATCATACAAAGGTGTAGTTAGAGTTACTATTCCCTTGTGTTCATTGTATTTTTATTTTACAGGATCACTACACCTTCAAAATAAGCTTGCACGTTTCTCCTACAAACCAGTATGCAAGCGATGTTTTAAAAAGAATTTCAGTATCACAACATGCAGGATCACAGGAAAGTCTTCTCAGTTCATATCACAGATTTAGTTACATTTTCGATCACTTTCATGTGTCTGCATTTAATTCCTTCAATGGATGCCCATTTTTCTGAAGCAGCTGAATCAGAGAATCAAGTTTTTGGTTAATTCTTGATTCCATGGCATCTAGTCTGGTATCAATGTATTTCATCATTTTGTCTTCACTGGATTGAACAATCTGTGACACAGTCTGTTCTATTGTTTTCTGCACCATTTCAAAGTCTGTCACTCTTGAAGATGCTGTGGCTGCATTACTTGCACCAATCTCAGGTTCTTTCAAAACTCTGAAAAATAAGAAACATGGACTGTTGAAACTCTTTTCAACGCATATTTCGATGATACTATTTCATCATTCAGAAGTGCTCAGACCTAAGAAGTACATGTAAGACCAATTTTTAAATCTGACCAGAGAAAGTAAGACCTTTATACAAAGTAACATCAATCTGTCAATTTTATATTAGTCTGATAACTGTTATAAAAGCTAAGGTAATTAAACAACTTCAGAAGTCCTATCAACTGAGTTAAGCTCATTCACCCTGAATGTGCTATATCTGCAACTTCCTCTATCTGTTCATTCTCTGCTCCTGTTTCTACTGTATGTTCAGCAACTCGCAGCTTGCTGACCTTCCCACAAATGTTTTGTAACATTGCAAACATCCCTTCCTTGCCTGAATCACCTTGACTCTTGTCATCTGACCTTGACATTGACATTAACATGGCTGCCAATGGTCCCCCTGAAGCTAAATCTGGGGCTTTTGTATTATGATTGAAATTATGTGTGTCATGTGACTGGTTAAGTAAATTTTGATTGGACAATTCTGGATCATGTGATCTATTCACCATAGTAAGAATGTTTGTGAGTACAGATGAACTATCTGAACTAGTGGTACCAGCACCAAGAGCAGAAGACAGCCTTCCAAGATGGGACAGCTGAGACTGAAAATAGATTTGTATTTATTCAAACTGATTAAGAATGCAGGAAATACATTATGAAACAAGCATAACAAGTATCATATAAGCATTCCAAAGCTTGTAAGTGAATAAAAGTGTCAACAGTACTGGTACAACCTGTACTTAAACAAACTTTAATATGATGTACTAAAATTCAACAGAATAAATTTACATTTGATACATAGTTTACATTAAGCTTACCAATTAAAATTACACCATAAGCAAGCATACCAATACCTTGCTTGATGCAAAGACAAATTATATCTTGTTGGACACAACATATCATACAACCATTAACAGCTTTGAAGGTGTCTCTCTACCAGACCCAAATGGTAAGAAGTCTAGCAATTTTCATAAGAGTTTGTGTTTTCATAAGTCTCTCTCTCAGTCAAACACAGATGTTGTACCTGCTGGTAATCCTCCACTGCTTGTAGGAGTTTAGTCCCGCCCTCAGGAGCACTGTCTCCCATACTGTGCAAGAATCCTCGGACCTTTGACAAATCAATCATCCCTGTACTGCTGTCAGAAACACCAGTCTTCTCAAGGTTTTGTTTTATAGTTAAATGGAGTCTGTATATTCTGACAGATGATGTCTGACCAAGTCCCATGAACTGTATTAAAAACAGAAATGTGGACAGTTTATCTACTATTCCTAATAATCTGAAGAAAAGGTGAGGTGACCTTACACATGTTGTTTCAACACCAATCTTTAATAACAAGCGGGGCCTGTTCATTTGAGAAGGGACTTTTAATGCAGGTCTGATGATATGATTTTTATCCGTCTTCTAGCTTCAATAAAGTAAGCAACATCTTTCATTCCTTTGTTCAATATGACACTAGTCATAGCTTACATGTAGATAGTTCTAATGACTAATTTTATAAATAACTTCAAATACACTTTTAAATGCTCATATTTTCATAAAACTTCATTTTTTATATAAAAGCTCACAAGTTAATTTCTTTAGAATTGTTGTCAAGAATATCTTTGTGTATTTTTTAGAAAATTAGAAAAGATACTAGTAACTTATCAGGGATGGGTTACTGGTACTTAAGTGTTATGAGTACAAGTACTGATTTTTCAGGTACTTACCTGTACTCAGTACTCATGCAAAATTTCTGTACTTGTACTCATAATTACTCAAGTACTGTCTCTAAAGTACTCTATTCTTTTAAGTATTTCCTTAGTACTGATAAGTTTATCATTTTTTGCACAACCATTAAGATAAAAAAATTGACTTTTCTAAAAAAACTTTCTAAAAAAAAAACTCTATTTACACCATTCAAATAATTGAGTTTGATTGATATTGGAAAGGGTGTAAGTGTGAATTCTAAAAATTGCTTTAATGATGTGTTTATTGCATTGTATTTTGTGCAAAAATATGGCATTTTTGACAATATCATTATATAACAGATAATTAGTAATGGTCACCACTTTGTGACTGTCAGTCACTGAATGATTATTTTGTAACCGTAACAATTCATGAACATTTTTAAATACTTAATCATGCATGTACAAATAGTTGCATGTTGACTTTTGTCAATATATTTTTGGATTGATCATCTGAAAATGTCTTAATCTGCAGTGTTTCAACATTTTGAAGTTCCTTTCTATCCAACTTCATATTGAAGTAAAAGGTATTTTTGATGGAGACTGTGCTTGTTGTTTTTTTCAGTCAACATTTGTAAGTGCAGTATTTATGATCTACTTATAAGTATTTTAAGTACTACTCAGGTACTACTAAGTACTATGAAATAAATCAGTACTTGTTCTCACGGAGTAAGTACTAAATCCAAAAGTACTTGAGTACTTATTTTCAGTATCCCACCCATCCCTGTAACTTATTCTAGATACCTTCATATTAAGTTGGTCTACAGCTTTTTCTAGTTTTGCTTTGCAACAGAATGACCCATCCTCTTCTTTCTTACTTCCCTTTATTGTTTGTAAGTAGCCATCTGTATCTGAGTATAGTTCTATCATGTGCACCTGACTTCTGACTTCAACACCTATGATAGAAATGCCATTGTGGGGCTTACACACACAGCTGATCTCTAATGCACATGAGTGTTCATTCCTTCTGAAGGTTATAAATGAAGAATCTGTGTGATTTACACTGTCATCTGTGTCACTCCTGTTAAAAGAAAAATTTCAAAGATTATTCATCATCCTAAAACATATATTAAGATCAATAAGTCATGTTATACCTGAAGTGCCTTAACTGTGAAAAAAAGCAGTACATACATGTACACTTGATGTTGCTACTAACATATGTATATATTAAATATACTGGGTTTCAAAATTCATGTCTCAGTGAAAGTAGTTACAGGAAAATATGAACCACTTAAAAGACAATTTAAGTCAATAGACAGGAGGTGGGGTGGTTTTGTGCCCCACCCCATTCTTACCATTTGCTTATACCAGGGCTTTAATTTACAGGGAATGGACACTCCTTATCTATC
Source organism: Cyclina sinensis (assembly GCA_012932295.1). NCBI lineage: Eukaryota > Metazoa > Mollusca > Bivalvia > Venerida > Veneridae > Cyclina > Cyclina sinensis. Next base: position 23,118,203 of record JAAONU010000016.1, read on the forward strand.
GAATGAATAACCAAAATATGGTGTCGCGAGTTCACCCGTATATCCTGTAACGGAAAATCGATCGATAATGAATTATCTATCGTTAGTTAGCGGTAAATTGGTATGCAACGCTCGCACCTAGTTTACAAAAACACCCGTACTTTTGTCAATAATGGACTGATTTTCAAAATTTAAAATTTGTAAGAAAGAAGAAACATTGATCTTTTATGACATTTATTTTTTATTTCAACAACGGTAGTGTTTGTTCCAAGCCGACGAGTAAAAGACGACAACCCAATACTTTTTACGTCTTTTTTTGTAACTATCTATCGTTAGTTAGCGGTAAATTGGCATGCAATACATGCATCTAGTTTACAAAAACATCCGTATTTTTGTCAATAATTGGCTGATTTTCAAAATTTAAAATTTGTAAGAAAGAAGAAACATTGACCTCTTACAATATCTATTTTTATTTCAACTTAGGAAGTGGCTGTTCCAAGCCGACGAGTAAAAAACGACAACTCAATACCTTTTTCTTTTGGTAAAAATCTTGTCTCGATTTGATGAAAAAAGTGTTCACGTGTCTACAAAAATTGTTTATAACTTCGTCAATATATGGTATAATTTACTGAAAAAAATATGTCTGGAAATTGAAGACTCGGATTATTTCAAATTATTCAGATCATCTTTACTTGTTTCACAGGTTGAGACTTTGATTTACAAATTGTAACAAGTATAAATGTAAACTTTTGCATGATAGTCATGTCACAACATCCTGACACCCAAAATTATGACAAAGCGATTAATTAATAAATTAATTAAAAAAGCTCTGCCCACTGGGCCAAAAGCACGATCACAATGCTACCCATTGTCCACAAATTTAATTAACCAGCACTTAATTTAAAAAAAAATGAAGAATGCAACAAACAACACCAAAGTTCAGTGCAAGTAATTTTAAAGAACACTGATCAACCGTGTGTTTAAAATAGCACAATATTCAACCGCAAATTTTGAAGTTAATATTCAGAGGAGGTCGGAAACCTTACATTCAAATGTCAATCTCATCCAAGTAGAGTACGATGCAATTCATGTTAAGTGTTTTAATCGAGTCTGTTTGCACTGATACCACCCGAAATTCATTAAGGTGTTGATCACCGAATAACACTTTTTTCGACAAAGTTGCTATAATTTACGTTGCTTTATTTCATTAACAAACACAGATATAGCAATAAAATGCATAGTAATGCTCAATCCTATGTCCACTGATTAACTTCCATCTTATGTCAACTCATTTCATAACTCCATTTTTGTCTAATACCCCCCGAAAGTTGACAAGAAAACACGAATTCGTACATACTTTCCGCCATTTTGGAAAACAATGATTACATTTTAGTATTGATTTCATTGTTATTCAAGTAAAAGCTGCTTCGAAAAATAACAAACAAGATAGTCAAAATACTTATTTCACAATATTTAATTTACAATTCGTTCTGAAATTTCTTAATGTAAGTTCTTTTCAACATTTGAGTATATAATCGTGAAAGCAGCAACATGTACCACCCGCCATTGAGGTGTTTTATTGAGCTTCGACCGTGCATGCGCGCGACACCATATTATCGCAATTTTGGAGTGTCCATTCCCTGTAAATTAAACTGAGTGCTATGAAATGGATTTACTCCAACTTATATAATTATTACTGCCAAAAGTCAATACTGACTTTACTAGACTTTGAGCCACTTCAAACTGATAAAGTTGGGAGACACAAAAATGTCATCTTTGAATAAAAGAAATTAAACTCAAAAGGGCAGCACGAAATACCCAAATACACCCAAATATACCCAAATACACCCAAATACACTTAAATTGCATCGTTTAATTAACACATTCTTATAAACTGAGCAAGACTAGGGGCTTAACTTTAAATATTTGATGAGAAAATATAAGTTTTAATGGTTATTTTGCAGTTAATACTCGTTTTTAATGGTATTCAGATTTCTCTTCATACACGGTGTTGTGAAAAACACACCTTGTGATAATTACTAAGCATTACTAAATACTGGGAACAACACATATAAGGCCCCAGTTAAAGATAAATAAAATACCTTAAATATAAAAAATTTGCAATGTATGAAAATAAATCTCTGTAAAAAAGAGTAAAAATCTTTAAGAGAAATGAGTTAACAGTTCGAGTAGACATTAATAAAGGGAAATAACCTACATTAGTATATGTTTTTCACAGATTGTAAATCTTACGATAGCCGTGTGGCTAATATGTATGACTTAACATCTAAAATTTCGCTATAGATTTTTATTTTATAGTAAATCTGTGCCTTGTAGAAACAATGTTGACAATAAGTGTTTATTGAAAACTGTCTTTCACTAGTATTAAAGTATATTTCAAGTGTATTTGGGTGTATTTGGGTATATTTGGGTGTATTTAGGTATTTCGTGCTGCCGAACTCAAAATTGCCAAAAAATATAAATCTCTATAATTGATCAAACTAATGTGTCATTTCTATTCATAACGAAGAAATAGTTCTACCACTCGTTCCAATTCTGAATTACTGTGTAACTGGACAAAAAAGTTGGATCGTGATCACACTGCCAGGATGCGCTAAAGTCACAAAATTCCGACGACTTCCACATTTCTACCTAGTTGTGCAGTACACACATACATGTACATAATCCAAGCACAAAAATGACACAGATGAAGGATACGTTTGTTTTTACACTTAATGAAACAAGTTAAGGATAATCGAGTAATGTTTATGCTGGTGAAGACGGAATAAAAAAACCCAACCAAGCATTGATGAAATAATGAATACTAAAAAATACAGTAAATTAAAGTATTTTCATTCTAAGTCTGTTGAAATAGTAATTGACAGTAATCTCTCAATTGGCACCTGTTAGTTATATTTCCGACCTTAAAAGCTAACAAGACAACGACGTATAAGAATTTAAACTGTTCATTAAATTTTTTGCCATTTGTTTCTACATATTTATTTCTGGAAATACACAGACTGTTATGATGATACAAATGTTATAAGTGATGCGTTAGCTAAATTGCTAAATTGTGACATTTGTCACTTTAGTAAATGCTTAAGTACTAAATACAAGATTTCATGATATATATTGCCAAATATATATTACAGATATTACACCCAGTCATAATCGGAAATCGATTGTTGGGTTATACAGTAGATGGAAAAATACGTGTTTCATCAAATTTCCCCAAAAAAAAGAAAAAAGAAAAAAGTGTGTTCTAATTTAAAGTCAAAACTTAATACAACGATAACAAATTGTCCATCTTGAGTGTTGTATGAACAATCCTAGAATATGTCATAACTGTAACAGTGTACTTAACATAAAAATGAATATAGGAAGGTTTACCAAGTAAATCACGAAAATGAAACAAATTATAAACACAAAAATAACCTGATTTAAAAGGTAAATGCAAAGGCTTTGTTTATTATAGTGAAAAGCCAGCCATGAGACACCAATCTTTTGTGCGTACAGTACCTTCCAAATCCCATCTCTTTCTGCCAGGCACCTGGCTGAGATGAGCCTACGTTTACCATTATTTTACTAGTTAGCGGCTCACTAACTGATCTTTCCACAGTTATAACCCAGCCTCATGTCTACATCCCTGCGAGGGGTTTAACATTATTAGGAGATAGATAGAGAGATAGCCTCAACTGGGATTCAAACCTTCGATCTTCTGCTTCCTAGGCGGGCGCCCTAACCATACGTTCACTGTGCGGTATTTGCCAACTTCATTTCAGGTTAAAAACTTCACAACAGTATACAAGCAATTCAAATTTATAGCAACTAACCCATTTCCCCGGAAACTGAGGAAGTCTTCGATAACCACAACAGTTGATAAATTTAGATGAAATAGGTCCGTGTCTAAAAGTGAAGAGGCATGAGGATTAAGGTGTACTTCCTCTTCCCCAGGTTTTGGATCCACACTCAAAGCAGAAAATGCAGCTCTCCTGTGGAATACAATAAAGATCTCTAAAATGCAATTCAGTTCCCAGTAGAACATATTCTATGCATTTTTGTCCCAGAACTAACTAAACAAGTAGTGCCTATAAATGAAATAAAGCGTTTTAAAGATAAAGATTATTTTTTCAGTACCAAATTCGGAAAATAAACAAGAATGCCTGCTGAAATGTACAAAGTTAAACCATTTTATGATTCATCTTCAAAAGTTCAACTTCCCAATGTGATGTATACAGTAAAGAGTTTCTATGAACCGTCATCTGCGGTAAGACATGCTCGCAGCTTTGGCACGTGTTTGATTAGTCCAAATATTTGTATACCCGACATCACTATTCTCGCGGTATCACTAATCTCGCGGTATGTCAGTCGCGCCATATGGGCTGTGTTTACAAACAAAGTTTGTGACCAATTTTTCTCCCGCGAAGACATAACGCTCTAACTTGCAATCATGAGCAGTTTCTTGGAAAGTTTTAGTCCATACTTTAAAAAAATCCCATTACGATGCATTCGTTTCCCAGACGAGTAATTTTGTGACAGTGGCTCCGTAAACAGTGTTCATTTAGTATTAATTTTGATGTTGAATAACAATTTATCTTTTTTAAGCAATGTTTGATCATTCCCATTAGTGATTCGTTGACAGACTATAAACATTAACTGCAATATAATGTTCTAGAACCTTTTGACCTATTTACCGCGAGATTAGTGATATGACGTAATTCAACAATATGGCTGCCCACTGTGATAAATTTTCCACATGATTGATTTTCTTGACATATTTAAATGGCATTTTACACATTCGGCGATGGAAAAAGGATGAAATATTGTAATGATTACCAAAATTACTAATGTTTATTGTTTGCTTTTTAATTAAAGTTAGCCAAACGGTAAGTACCGCGAGATTACAGATGAGCAGTATACTCTAAAAGTGTTTGTTGTTCTATTTTATGTTAGGTCAATATCCCCCTTCAGAGTACAAACCAAAAAAGACCAAAACTGTGGTGGAAAAGTTTTCTTCTTTGCATATGTAATGCCCAACAAAATCTGTTGGGCACGATTTATAGCTATAATAAAGGGTTTTACCTGCATAATTTGTACATGTACAGAAAGCTTGTCATTTTCTGCATCAAATGAGACATCTATGAAGAAAATCCATCCCCGCAATCGTTCACATCGGCTGTTAAACTTTCAAACTGATTTAACACGCTAAAATCTACCTGGATATCGACAGCTGATGTAAACACGGCGCTACTATATGACAACCTGTACTGCGCTTAAAGGTGAAAATGGTTGAAAAAATACTGAATCAATAAATGAAAGTTGTTATCTCTGTTGTATATAATAAATGATATAAATGCACTGAATTTTGTTCTGTAGTAGTTTTTATACGTTGTTAAATGTTTATGCACATATTTAGATATCATCGGAATGCACCAGTAACACATGGACCATAAACCGACCCCTACCCCTGTCGTATTCTAGTCATTTTTTTATTTAAGCTGTATTTCGTTACCAAATTATCTATCGTAAAACGAGAATGTTTGCTTTGAACTAAATCGTTAATAGAACGTAAATGAAACTATAATTCAGTTGCAACTTCTTCTGTTTGTGCCTAAGAAACTATAAACAAGCAATAAATCAGACACAAAAATACACGCTTCCATTACATTTTCCGCGTACACCCTCCCCTACTGTCCAAATTTGTTTTGAAAGAAGATATTGTTGTAATGTTTGTTTCTTAATATAATATAAACTTAATCAAGTGCGTTCATACAGTTAAGTAAATAAAGACACGACAAGTGTTAAGCACAAGATGTAAATTTATTCTGCGAAACCTTAACATGTGGTGGTAGATTTCTACTAAACTTCCGAGCATGCGCAACAAGAATTATACTAAAGGGTCAGTTCAAGTTCATGATGTACGATAATACTACATCTCCCTGCTTTAAAAAAAAGAAATACAATTATGTACATAGTATGATATTTGAAAATATATGATTAACGCTTATGGAATAATATTTAATACAAAACTATATAAAGTTTTAAGTTGCACTGCAAATTGTCGATGATTACACATCAAGTTTTCTCATCTTGTCTTTACATCATTCTGTACGTATATTCCAGATAATTAATTACTAGTGTTCCATTCGTCAGTGTTGTATCGATTATTAGGTTTTACTACTCGACCGCTGCGCGTCTGATAACCTGTGCCTGACCTAATTTCATGGCTAATGGGGTTTTGATTATTCTGGAAATCACCTGTATCATTCAGTGGTGTTTGGTTAGAGATTTTATCAGGAGGGTCTTGACCGGCTTGGTAGAGAATATTTGGGAAGGAATCTGTATTGAGTGGGAAATTTTCCCGCGTTTTGTTTATGAAGCGGCGATTACGGCGGTAAATAGCGCCATCTTCAGTTTGTACTTTATATGATCTTTCCCCCTCTTTTTCATATTGCGCACTGTCCCATATAAACTCCACGTCTTTTTTCATCAAATCGCGCATAGGGCTTACAATTTCCGCCAATTTGGAATCAAACTTGGACAGATACGTGATCATGCCAAGAAGAGTTTCTAACTCTGACTTATTTTCTGGGGCTTTCATTTCTACGATTGCCCTGATTTTTTCAGGATCGGGCTTTAAACCGTCCGCTGTCAGTACGTGACCAAAGTATTTTACTTCCTGAGAGCCGATAACACATTTGTCCGGGTTAAACCTTATACCCTTTTCACGTGCTCGGTCCAAAACACGTGTCAGGTTTGCGTCGTGCTCTTCGATAGTCCGTCCGTACACCAGAAGATCGTCCACTATTGACGTCACGCCTGTCACGTCCTCGAAATACTCGTCAATTTTTTGACAAAATATGTCTTGGGAACTTTTAATTCCCATGGGAAGCCGCAAATATCGGTATCTACCAAAGGGACTGTTAAATGTCGTCAGGTATGAGGATTCGTCTGTCAGTTTTATTGACCAATATCCTTTTGTTGCGTCTAGTACACTGAAGTATTTAGCACCTGTCAATTTGTTTGTCACGTCTTCCATAGTCCTCATTGGGTAGTGTGGTCTAAGAATATTGTCATTTAATGCTTTTGGGTCTAAACACACCCTTAGTTTTCCAGTGCTTGGTTTCTCCACACAGACTAAAGAATTGACCCACTCGGTCGGCCTTGTGACCTTTTGGATAATGCCTTTATCCTCCATAGATTTCAATTCATTTTTTAAACGGTCCTGTAAAGCTACAGGTACACGCCTAGGTGGGCTTACTACGGGTACAGCTTTTGGTTTCAAATGCAAACTGCATGTTCCTGGGAATAAACCGATGCCTTTAAATACATCTTTGTATTCTGTCAAGATTCTTTGTTTATCTAGGGTTATAGGTTGTTTTTCTACAGCATAGGTCAGTTTTATCAATCTCAGATCTATTGAAGTCTGTAAGCTTAATAATGCTGGAGATCTACTGCCTACTATATGAAAACATGCAAGTATTTCCCTATCTTTGTACTTACAGGACAAGTTGACCTTTCCATAATCTGGGATGGGGTCTTTTGTGTATGAGGATAACCTATCATTAGAGGGTAGCAAGGGGCCTTTGAAATCAAGTTTCTTGAGCATTTCTTGTGGTATCAAGTTACATTGTGAATCAGTATCTATCTTGAAATTCACAGGGGCGGACTTTTTGCCAATTTGGAGTGTAACCATTGCGCAATCGGGTCGAGAAGTATGAAAATCATTTACCGTGCATACATAAAATTCCTGATCATCACTGGATAAGTCCGACTCACACTTAATTTCGTTCACAGTATTTTTTTGATTTGCACATTTTTTGATAATGGTTCAGTTTGCCACATTTTCTGCATGTTTTCCCCTTCGCTGGACACGCTTTGCCCTCTAAATGTGATGTCCCGCATCTTGAACAGGTCACTTTGTTTCCGTGGTCTTGTGGGTTTTCCCGCCTTTTCGGAGCTGTCCGTCTTTTAGGCCTCGCCACGTGGTGAACGTCTTTATCGGCTGAACCCGCCATAGAACTCAGTTGCTGCCTGGAATATTCCATGTTTTGAGCTATTTGCACTGCTTTGTCCAGTGTTAACGCTGCGCCCTCATTTATGAGTTTTTCGCGTACTTTCGACGAATTTGTCCCAAAAACTATGCGATCTCTTATCATCTCATCTGCATTTTCAAAATTGCAGTCTCGTGCACAAATTCGCAGTCTTGTCAAGAAAGAATCTATGTTTTCCTGTTCTTGTGTCTGATTGTAAAACTTGTATCTTGCAAAGATAGGATTTAGCTTGGGTTGCACGTATGTTCTGAATTTTGTATAGTAAGTGTTTATCTTTTTTGCATCCTCGTCGGAAATGTCTTTCCACGTGCAGTGGATATCCCTTCCTTTATCGCCTATCCATAAGAAGAAGTAGGAAATTTGTTCTTCTTCAGATTTTCCTTTTAAAGGTCCTGTAAACATCAATTTCGCATGGCGTTCGAACTTATTGTAAGCTTCTGGTAAATTTGTAGAGTCCCAGTCCATTTTGGGCACTGTTAATCCACTCAATTCCATTGTCTTTCTTTCTCGTTTTTTTGCACTGTTTTCCAATAATGTTAATTATTCCAAGTTAACTCAGTAATATTCTAGTTTATACGTAAATTCAGATTACTTTTATAAACTTTTTTTTTTTTTTTTTATTCTGACACCATGTTGTAATGTTTGTTTCTTAATATAATATAAACTTAATCAAGTGCGTTCATACAGTTAAGTAAATAAAGACACGACAAGTGTTAAGCACAAGATGTAAATTTATTCTGCGAAACCTTAACATGTGGTGGTAGATTTCTAGGGTCAGTTCAAGTTCATGATGTACGATAATACTACAGATATTATTTTCATTGGTTAACGTGTCAGGAAGTTCCGCCCCGCATGGCGATGTAAACCTGAGAGACGGGGATGAAACGGTAATGGGTTTAACAGAGATTTTTCACAAAATATAATGTTTTATTGTTTCTTTTAATGGCAAATATGTTTTAAAACAATAAGTTAACAAGGTAAGTTATAGATTTCCTGGAAACAACCGATAAAACCCGACTTCTGAAAATCTTAACTCTTGCCGATTTCCACCACAGTTTTGACCTTTTCTGGTTGAGACGCTAAAGGAGGACAACGAAAAATATCAGATTAATAAATGGGTCCGCTTTTGAAGGCGAGTTATTGAGACTAGTGTTTGATCAGAGCAAGATACAAAATACAAAAGATACAACTTCGGCAAGATACAAACAAATCATCATAAGCTCTAAAGAGCCTTTGAACTGACTATAGTAGCAGTTTATTATTCGCTTTTATTCGATATCTCTAATTCTGTAATTTCATTAAAATCATTTTATGGTGTACAGTAATACCCAGCCAAAATCAATTTTGTATACCTTTCAGAGTGTTTACAGTGATAGTAAGCAGCAGTCCTTGAAAATAGATTTATATATATTGGATGTACTAAATGCTGGTGATCCAGGGTCTTTCGGAAAGAGGAAATTTCTATTTGAAAGACCCTGGGTGATCTAATAGAATGGTGGTCTGTTTATTAAAGAAAAAAATAAAGTATGAAACAATTTATGAAAAAAAAGTTAACTGAATAATTTAACAAAGTAAAGCCTTCTTGTACTGTCTGGAATTATGGCTTTAGAATTGCATGAGTATATGTACTTGCAAAGATATGTAGGTCCGTCTTTGATAATAGTACACCGATAATGGGGTTACAAAGAATACAGTCAGCTTTACTGATTTTGATTCTGATGATTTTCATATTACTTGCAATATTATATGCTTAAATAAAAAACAGATGAATTTCTTTTAGACCTGCTATTAAGAAACTGTTAATTATTTCAAAATCACATAAAACTCAGCAGTTTTAAAGAACTACGGTCTAATAATTAGAACAAAACAAATCCATACTGAAGACTGATTCATTTTTTTACTGGTCTTGTTATTGTAGAAAGTCTGTTACATTTCAGTCAGATGGTGTTATTTATATTGAGATATACCTGTCACATTGCTCAGTTCACAGTAGTTTAGGTATTTCTGCTGCTTGTCCTCAGTGTACCCACCACTAAAATATAAGTCCAGATGTAACCCAAAATCATGACATATCCCACTAGGGAGTCAGGATATAACCTTTAATAAAGGTCATCAACACATACCCAAAATGTTGTTGCATTCATCAACCAAAAAGATGTTGCACAATAAATAGATGCTTTAAAGGTGATTTATTTACTAGGGTGCCAAACTGAAGATACAAAGCTGATAAATAAAATAATGAAAAAAAGACCTTTTAAGTTCTAATTACTTCTTTTCATATTAAAAACAAAGAGATTGAATGAATTAATGGATGTTAACATGTTATTACATGTATTTCTAATAAAAGTTTGTGAACTGAAGCATCCCAATCAGTGACAATTTTCGTACTTGATTAAATCATTTAATTAACAAAGAGTTTTATTTAGCCCTTACCATTCTGAATGTCTAAAATGGACTTGTCCATTTTTAAATTTGGCCAGATCTATTAATTGTTTATAGGAGTGCTTATTGAAAATTTACTGACTGAATGACAAATAGTGGAGACCATGATCAGACTGCATGGATGTGGAGGCTGGTCTTGGTCAGGACTGGTCCCATACCCAGAGTCAGTTGCCTCCAGTAGGGTTAGGGTTAAGGGTTAAGAATAGTCCACTAGAGCAATAGTTCACTATGGAACAAAATCATATGTGAAACTTACATACATTAAGTCTCAAATGCAAAGCTGATTGATATAAATATGTGTTAAAGTTGTTAAGAGGGTGACTACTCAATTTAATGCATCTTAACTTTTTGTTTGGGTATGTCTTGACATCAAGTTTTTTGGGCAAGTGATAATGTCATTGTAAAAGTTGAAAGAAGTTATGTCTTGTACATAATTCAAATTCTTGAGCCTTTATATGTGATTTCCAAAGGAGTAGCAAAAATCATCCCATTTGCTGATTGCAGGTTGGCAGAAATCATGCAACTCATTTGATGAAAACTTTAATAGTGCTTTGATTGAAGGCTCATGTATTTGCTGGAATAGAATTACGCTGATTTTTTAAAAAAAATAGAACTTAAAGGATCTAGATTAATTGACACTTATATGAAAAAGTTGCCTGGAAAATACACTGTATTTCAGGAAATTTCTTTCCGCTTTACTTATATGGCTTTATCACTAGTCTTGTGTGCTTATAATTGTTATATGAAATGAATCATTTAAAAGCTTAAAGTGTTTTGATTCAGACTAGTATAAAAGACATACAGTATTAACCTTTCAGACCATGGACACATCCAACTTAGATCCAGTGAGTGCTCTTGAAGAGAGGCAGGAGAAAATACTGTCAAAACTTGCTGAGCTTCGGCAGACTTTAGATCAACTGACTGGCCGTTATGATGTAGCCCCATCTTCTGTGACCAGGAGTACGAAGGCCTCTACAGGGGCTCAGAGTAGACAGACTTCAGATGTCAAGATAAAGAGTCCTTTGGTTAGTATTGAAGTTGGAACTTTTGTTAAGGAATATATTACTGCATTTTTTCCCCCAGTGCTGTTTCAAGAATCTTTGTATCAAGGCAAGTTTTTCAATTGTACCTCATGTTTTGATAGACAAGAGTAGCAGAAAGACAAGCTAAAGAATGAAGCTTGTTAAATACTTACTGGTAACTGTAATTCAAAGTTAGCTGGTATTTTAGATTTTATGTAGAAAAATACGTAAAAGCTTAACAACAACTAAAACAAACAACTTTAGATATTATTCATTGTTCTCATGAATGATATGACTAAAATTACAGGGGTCAGGAATCCATGATATTGTGATAAATGCAGACCCTGCTTCACCACCTCTCAGTCTGTTTGTACTGTTTGAGATGCTAAAACAGAAGTACAAGGTCCTAGCTACGTCATACATTCACTCATCTGTGAAAGCTGATAAAAGCCTGTGTGATGTCATCAGAAGTGGTAACCAGGTGACACGAGGGGATCACGAGATTGCTCTATCAGTAGTCTGGAAAAAAGGTAAAACTTCAGAAATACTTAACTGCCTCAGTTGTCAGGTTGTAGGGTTGCAGACTTCAAATCTTCACCCTCCCAACAGTAAAAGGTGCTGGGACTGGCACTTGCCACCTTAATTTCTCTGTACATGTATGTGAGAAAGTTGGCAGTTTATTTACAATGCGTTGGAGACAGGTACTGTGCCTTCGATGTGCATGTTTGTAAATAAGTTTGAAGTACATGTTCCGTAAAAAACTAGCCATTCAAGAAACATATGTTTTTTTTTGTATCTTTTATCATATTCTGGCTAGCATGATCAAAATATGTACAAAGTGATAGCGGGTTGTAGTTACAAATGTTATGGTAAGTTAAAAACTGTAAATTTACAGTACTGTACTGAGCAAGGTATACTGCAAGTGAAGTTGGTTTATTACTTTGTTTTATTTTGTAAATAAGCAGACAACAACAGCTGTAATCTGAGTACCAGAATAGAATATGACAGTATTGTGATTTTCAAAATCAGGGTATTCCTTTTAAATATATTTCACAAAATTGAACAACAGTGTTGTTATTTACATAAATGTACTTAAAAAACCCCAGATAACTATGATTCACATACCAGTGAATGCCTGTAATACTGAACTTGTTGCCACATGCTGATAACACAGTAAGTCTGGTCCTATGATCATTTAAAAGTATTTTCAAGTAAAAGATATTCTAATATATTACATAAAATGTCAGTTTGAAATGAATGGCAGTTTAGCTTTTTTGTTCTTTAGGGCTTTGAATTTGAATACTAGTATTCATTTTTCCAGTGGAAAATGGTCCAGAGTTAATGGTGTCTCCAGCCAAGCAGTCTGTAGTTACAGGGGAGGTAAATATTGCCAGGTACATCAACAGGATTCTCTGCCCTTCCTTTGATACAGCTGACATCGTCATGGCAACCAGCAGTGATGAATGGCTGGATGTTGCAGAAAATTCACTGTTGAATGGCAACTCTAAACAGAAAGCAGCAGCTTTGAAAAATTTGAATACAAAATTCAAGAAAAATGATTGGTTAGCAGGAACTGAGTTCTCTTTTGTTGATGCGGTCATGTGGTCAGCTCTACACCAATCACAGCAAGCCAGTGGCGCTCCAGAAAACATACAGAAATGGCTCAAAGCTTGCAGTGCTCTGCCACTGTTTAGGAATGTACCACTGTCTTGATGAAGAAACTGTACATAGACAGAAATATTTAAATAAATAAAACGTTATTGAAAGTTCTATTTCCTTTTTAAGAGTCTTAAATTTGTCCAGTGTATACATGCATTAACATTTTTGTACTTTAGGTTGGACTTCAGGCAACAATGGCATACTGTCCTTGCATGCATGATTGAATTGGTCATTTCCAGCCCCACCCTTAGGGTCACATGTTTAACTTAGAAATATACAGGGAGATCTTTTAAGATCTTCAAGTCTGTAACTACAAAACTCAAGAGCTCTTAAAGTTGGTTTATAGAATAGTCTTGTGACCCTCTATAAAGTTTGTTCAAATAAGTGTGGTTAGGGTGTCACATTACTTGTAAAAAAAAATACATAGGAAAACCTTAAGTGTTCTTTTTCTAAAGCCGCTTGGCCCTTAGTTCTTAAATTTAGCATGTAGTTGGCTGATGGTCAGGTGTAGCTTTTTTATGCTCATTTGGCCGGTGTCCATCCATCTGGCATCTCTAATCCACAAATGACTTCGAACAACATCTCATATACCACTGGGCCAGTTGCAATAAAACATCACAGGAATGATCCAAGTGTGGTCCCATTTTAAAGTTTATAAAAAAGAGAATTCCATGCAGAGCTGTGGTAGCCATGGCAACTAAAAGGAAAAACTTTAAAAACCTTGCCTGAAACCACAATGCTTAGAGCTTGTTTTGGTTTAAAGCATCATCTAGTAGACCTCTACCAAAATCATTTAAATCAGGGATCTGGGGTCAGAACTGGCCTGACCCCAGGGGTCACTTGATTTTACATAGACTTACGTAGACTAAACTTTAAAAATCTTGTCAGAAACCGTAAAGCTTAGAATTATGATTATGTCTAGTAGACCTCTACCAAGTTCTTACAAGTCATAGCCCCTGGGTCAAAATTAGCCCTGCCAATGGGTCACTTGATTTTATATAGTTATATAGGAAAAAGTTTTAAAAAATCTTCTAGTCTGAAATCACAAGACCTAGAGCTTAGATATTTAGTCTGAGGTATCATCTAGTTATACAAAATCATGGCTCTGGGGTCAGAATAGGCCCTGCCCCAGGGGTCATTTCATTTCATAGAAACTCGTATACATGTAGGAAAAACTTAAAAATTCTTCTTGTCAGAAACCATAAGGCCTATGGTTTAGATGTCTGCTGTGTAGCATTGTCTAGTGGACTTCTACCAAGTTTTTACAAATTTTGTCCCCTGGGTCAAAATGAGCCCCGCCGCAGGCGTCACTTAGTTCTACACAGAGTTATATTGGAAAGTTTTAAAAAAATCCCCCCAAGTTTTCTTTTCATTGGCATTTAACCTTCATCCACCTTTATCATTGACCTTGACCTTCATGTGATCTACTTCCTTGTTTTTGAAGCTACATAATTAAAATTTTAACTAATTGTATTATTTTGCAAGCAGACTGGCATTTTATACTGACATTGTGATATGTTTCAATGGTATCCAGGTGAGTGATATAGGGCCATCATGGCCCTCTTTACACTCCTTTCTTCAATGACTGCAGAGTCCATGGATTTTTTTATATCTAATGTGGTATTTGAACCATCTGTCATTTGACCCATGCCCTGTATGACCATAACTATTGAAAGGGACATAAAAACTCAGTTCACTGAGTTAATTTGTGCTTTAACTCTATCAGCAGAAGACAGGATGGATTTTGACTTACTCCCTTGAAGTCTGTAAACTACAAATGTAATATTACAGAACAAACAAGTATTCAAGCATTCATTGTTTTATTTAAGAAATCTCTATAAATAAATGTGTATACATGTATGTATAAAATTGTGTAAACACAAAAATAAATCTTCAAAAAAAGCTTGTGTAGACACAAAAGCAACCATTCACTATAATAAGTAATATAACTGTAAAAGCTGAAAAGGTGCACCCATTGAAATCTGTTGGAAAATATTCCATATTTTAATATATAACAATGAGAAAATTTAACATAGTGTAAGACCAAATATCAAGAACAAACAACAGATTTTTGCATTACATTCTTAAACAAGAGCTCTGCTTATGTGGGGCAATATACCCCTGAAGAAAGCTACTGACAGCAGAAGACCTTTCTTCACAATTGATAAACATTTATGAAAAGGAAACAAATTTCACAAATCATACAAAGATATGACTGTGACCTTGTCCTTGAGGCGAACCAACTGAAACCTATGCTCTGCACATCTAACTATGGTTAACATTTCTGCCCATTATTTTCAATATCTCTCAGTTGGTTTAAGAGAGATACAGAGTGAACACGAAATATCACATACTGAATCACAATGACTATGTGTGATCTTGACTATGGTCCCAGCAAGTTGGAAACTGCGCTCTGCACATCATCTCAAAATGGTTACATTTCTGCCAAGAAGTTTCAATCATTTCCAGAGGTACAGAGCGGACAAGAAATCTCAAACATAAAATATGAATGACCTTGACCCAAACAAGCTGGAACCTGCGCTCTGTCTCAGTATGTAATGTTGCTGCCAAGTAGTTTCAATCTGCACATCATCTCCGTATGGCTAACATTTCTGCCAAGTAGTTTCAGTCTCCTCCAATCAGTTGAGATGAGATGCAGAGCACACACAAAATTTGAAACCTTAAATAATAATGACTTAGTGTGACCTTGATCCAAGCTGGAACCTGTGCTGTACACATCCTGTCAGTATGGTTAACATTTCTGCCAAGTAGTTTCAATTTCCTTTGATGGGTTCAAGAGATACATAGTGGACAAGAAATTTGACACATTGAATCATTATGACTAAGTGTGACCTTGACCTTGATCCAAGGAAGTCAGAACCTGCACTCTGTACAGCATTTCATTCTAGTTAAAATAACTGCCAAGTAGTTTTAGATTAAATCAGTTCAAGAGATTGGAGTAGACATGAAATTCAACACATTAAATAATAATGACTGTGACCTTGATCTGAGAAAGCTGGAACCTGTGCTTTGCACATGGTCTTGTTATGGTTAACATTTCTGCCAAGTAGATTCAATATAATGAAACTGGTTCAAAAGATACAGAGTGGACACAAAATTGATAATGGACGGATGACCAAGGACATAGCATGATATATCCCTTCAGGTATATAATAAGAAATGTGTCACAGACAAAAAATGAATGCCCTCAAAATATGGCAATGGTTACAGTCATGGTACATGTAGCTTATAACTTGATATTACCTTCATCATTTGTGCCAAATTTTTTGCAGTCTGTGAACTGAACAAAGTACACATACATCCAGGGGAAAGACTATTATATGTCTTTTACATACATGTATTTTTGCATGCCTAGTAAAATTAATAAATTTCCAAAACTGATGTGTTTCAAAAGATATCGATCTAGTGTTTTCTACCCATAGGTCACCACATGACTTATACATAAAAAATGTTTCAAAACTGTTTTTTACCTTTAAACTTTTAGATTTTTATGCTCCAGTTGAACACCATAGGTGAAACATATATATAGTTAAATTATAATATTGTAGGAGTTGCACTTGGAGGCAATATAAAGTAAAATTTAACAAAGGGCAAAAACTCCCCAAAAAATGATCAAATTGCAAGTGCCTGAGTATATGTGCTGTGGGACTTGATAATGATCATTCTGTGAAAGACTGGTGAAAATTGCATGAGAAATGTCATAGAAGTTGTGCACAGAAGCAATTTTAAGTAAAATTTAACAAATGGCAAGAACTATGCCAAAAATAATCAAATTTGCAAAAGCCTGATAATATGCACTGTGGCACTTGATACTGATCATTCTGGAAGTTTTGTGAAAATCGCACGTGAAATGTAGGAATTGCGCACAGAAGAAAAAGTAGGTAAATTTAACAAAGGGCAATTACTTCCCAAAAAATACTCTAATTGCAAAAGCCAAAGTATATGCATTGGGCATTTGATAATGATCATGCTGGTGAAAATCAAATCAGACTTGTAGGTGGAGTTGTTACAGAAGATGGGATGGATGGATGAACTGGATAATGGACAGACAGTGTGACTACTATATGCCACTCTTAAGGGGGCATAAAAAAGACACAACTTTATATCTAGACCCTGAAGTACTTTTTCAACTGGCATACATTTTTATCACGTAAATTAGAACCCCAGTAAAAGAGAACATTGAGTTTGAAACAATTATGAAGTTATAGATGGTTTTAATTTAGTTTCTATTAATGTAAACTGATTAGAAAAAAGAAAGGTATTTAAACATGAGCCTTGAAGTAAAAAGTACATTGTCTTGGGACTTTGGGTATAAACCCTGATGTTTTACTTGAAGCAATTAAGGGGTCTGTGTGTTTGAACAGTCTTCAGTCAACAAATTTTAATGAAATACACTAATTTCAAAATGTAAAAAGGAGATGCATAAATAAATGCACCACTTGGTCATTTGGCAATGGCCCAAACCAAGGGTAACTAACCAAAATTCAATTCATACTTCAATCCTTACACAGACTGTAGTTGTAGCACTGAAGTAACAAGAATACCTAGAACAAAGGCATCAATTGCATACTAACCTTCTTAATACAGTATTCTTTTAATTTCAATTAACATAGCAGGTAAGAAATTAACATATATGGAAATTAAGATGCAATAAATAACACTAGCATATAATGAATGCCAAATATTAATGTTAAAAAGAAAAAAATAATTAATTCAAAAAGGTCTTTTTCATAACTATAAAAAACAAGATCTGTCTGCACTGCAGACAGCACACTCCAATTTTCTCTGGATGATAAATTATAAAAATGCCAAGTCAAACAAGAGGCCCTTTTTTTTTTTTTCATTGGGGGGGGGGGGAGGGGAGGGGGGGAGGGTGTGAAAGAAGCATCCAATGCAGGGGGTGGGTGAAGTACATACCCACCCCATGTAAATAAATAGTTTTGTTCTAGGCAAGGGAGTGGGTGTGGATTACTCATGTCAGAAAAAAGAAATTTGAGGGGATTGGGGAGGGCAGGGAGGGTCTGATAGGGGGAGGGGGAGGTCAAAAAGGGAGGTTTAAAAAAAAATTGGTGGATGAGGGGGGGGGGAGTGGTGGGGAGGTAAAATGGGGGAGGGGAATCCCCATGCAGGGATGGGGAAGTACTGACCCATCTCATGTAAGTTAAAAATTTATTTCAAACCTTAAGAAGTTCTTCCCCAATATAGGAGAAAAAAGATTTTTTTTTGTTTGTAACTTCATACTTTTAGATTTTAAAAAAAGAAATGAAAACAAAAATATTTATTTGTTTTTTTTTTAGGGGGGGGGGGGTGAGCCAAGTACCTACATATTTAAAAAATAAATAATGAAAAAGAAAATTATGGGGGAGGGGGAGGGGAGTGGGGTTCCCATGCAGAGGTTGTTGGGAGGAAGGGAGTACTTACCCACCCCATGTTAGTTAATAGTTTATTTCTAGGCTTAAGAAGTTTTTCTTCCTATATATAAGTATAAACAAAATCAAGTTACCCCTGGGCTGGGGCTAACTTTGACCCAAGGGACATGAGTACCAACAATATTTAAAGGGTCTTGCTGGTGATCAAGTATTCCAAGTTTGAATGGAATATCTTTGACGCTTTTTGAGAAATAGACATTAACAAAAAGGTTAACCAAGAAATTTTAAGTTAAAAAAAGGGAATAACATTGCAAAAATGAAATTATCTGCTCTTAAGAAATGTTGTTGCATTCTGATAG
This sequence comes from Cyclina sinensis, assembly GCA_012932295.1. Lineage (NCBI taxonomy): Eukaryota > Metazoa > Mollusca > Bivalvia > Venerida > Veneridae > Cyclina > Cyclina sinensis. Next base: position 23,137,108 of record JAAONU010000016.1, read on the forward strand.
TTAACATGTTTTCTTAATTTGAAGTAAATAGCTTTGATAGTTTCTGAGAAATGGACCTTAAGAAAAAGGTTAACCAACGCCGACGCAGACGAGGGGGTCATGACAATAGCTCCACCTTTTTTCTTCGAAAAGTGGAGCTAAAAATATTGCTGCAGGGTAAAGGTTCCTTTAAAGACATTTACAACACAAACAAAAAAATCAATAATAAACAAAGATTAATATAAAAACAATAACTGAAAAATTAACTGAGCAAAGAAGTGTACATGTAAAAAGTTATCAAAAATAATATTTGCACACACACATGCAAGTGCACACACACTTAAATATTTGTTTTTTTTTTTTACTTTTCTCTACCCTTATTAAATTACTTTGTTTCTGAGGAGTTGTCTCTCTACTTTTTTTTTTTACCTTTGTTCTGAACAAACATGTATTTTATAAGTGCAGTTTCTCTTTTTAATTAAACATTCAAATCTTAATAACATTCACATAACTGAACATGACTGACTTGTTGAGCTGTTACAGGTCCTCTGACTACTAAATGTTAAAGCCAGAGCCTGTGCCTGTGGTGTTAAAGGCAGTGCCTTAATGTTTCCAGCCATGATACTGCGTAATGCCTGGTTTGGTTTTAGGATGGCTACATCAGAAATTCCCTCTGGAATGTAAGCAATAGTCTCCGCCTTTGGTGAGATGTCTACAGCATTGATCTGGCAGTTGGCTGGGAATGTTGCTATAGAAACAACTCTCTCAAAGTCCCACAACACTAGCTGTTTGTCTCGTGAAATTGTGACAAAGTATCTCCCAGATTCGTCAAATTTAATCCCATTTACAAAATCCATGTGCCTAGTTAGCTTGTACCTACAATAATTATAAGCAGAAAGAATATCTAGAAAGAAACACAAGACTCAGGAAAAATGCTTATCATAAAGCAAAGAGGAATTGAAAGTATTCTAGAAAAGGTCACATTTCTAAAATTGTTGGCAATCATGCTTATAAGTTATAACCAAACTTAGTTGAGAAAATTGTTTGGTTTTACCTGGATGTAACTTCAACTTTACTTAATGCAGTGAACAAAATGTCTATGAACATATGGACCTGATGGCTTTATTTAGTAATATTTAGAATCTTCACATTTTGGCTAAATTTGATGGAGGCACAAGTTAGATTTAAGTTAAGAATTTTTTTTAGTTCAGGGAAAAAGAACTACTGTTTTCATCAAAATTGTAGTTGATGACTATACTGATGAGGTGTAGTGAAAACAAAACAATATAATTTAAAAGATTGAAAAGACTCAAACCTGTAAGCACTTGATTATTATTTAAACAGGAAAAATACAGAATTCTTTCCACATCAAAGCCTTTATTTTTAATTACAAAGCCCAGTTATTCCTCTGGACTTAATATTTATGTTTCATTTAGCTTAATTTAGCGACTTACCTGCAGGAACCATCTGACAATGACCAGACATAGATGGACCTGTAACCAGCTGAGAGTATAGCTGTGCTGTCATGTACAAAGGTCAAGGCCACTGCAGATGACTTCTGCTGCAGACGGTAAACGTATTTTCCCTCCATTGTAATAATACGGACAGCTCCGTCCCCGGAGCCCATGGCAGCCATTTTGTCATCTGGACTTATTTCACAGCAAATGGCTCCATTCATCATTGTGTCCATTTTCTCAGGTTCAATGAAAGGGCTTTCCTCCTCATTCACCAAATTATAGACAATTGGGAAATCAAACATACTAGACACAACCTGGAATATAATGTGCATATAACAAAGACATTATTTTGGAGTAAACATTAAAAATGCTTTGTCTAAAACAGGTACAAAAGCCAATTCAAAACAAATAGAAATAAAGCACTTCTGCAGCAAACAAAAAATAAAAAATAAATTAAATGTTTTAATTACCTTTCAATATCAATATCTTTCAATTATTTTCTTTGAGAAAGAAAACCTTATTTTGTCAATTTTGTTGACTTTAAAGTACTTTAAACAAACCACTGCATTATTTGCAAGTATTCAAAGTATGACTGCAAAAGAACATTAATTCCTTAATCCTGACTGGCATGGTACTGAATCTGTACTTGCCTTTGTTCCAGTACTGTTAATTGCCACACAGTAGAAGGAATACAACAGTTCAAAATTTTTCACAACCTCTCCTACAAAATTAAAGATAAAATAAAAACAACAAGCACATTCTGCAACATAATTATGCAAGCTTTTTTAATTAAAGGACAAGATCATTTTTCAATGGTAGCAAAGTACTGTAATTTGATTCTAGAAAATAATTCTAATATCACTGAGGAAATTTCAGAACAAAATATATTCACCACCTATGTTCAGAATATGAAGGAAACGCAATACCTGTTTCAATGTTCCAGACCCTTCCCTTGGCTTCCATACCAGCAGATCCTGCTATCAATCTGTTGTTACTCTCTGCCATACACGATATCTTTCCCCTTGCCTCTAATATCAACTGATTCTGGGCTACAAATCAGAGAGATACTCAACACTTTTTATAGATTAATCAGAAAATGTCTGATCTTATAATATTTAAAGATGCACGTAACATGTAGGAAGAAATGGAATAAAAATTCTGACACCTAGTTCCATTTGTGAATATCAAAGGTCACTGTTTTCAAGTCCGAGCAAAAATTAATCAGGACTGCTTTCTATGAGACAGAGCTTTTTGTGAAAACTGACACACTGATACACTACATATAAGTTCGGTATTTTACTTACACTGGAGATCTTCTACATGTATTTGCTTGGATCCAGCTGATATTATGTATCTCCCATTTCTTGAGAGTTGCATCAGTATTATGGGGCCAATATCCAGATCTGAGTTCACCTTGACCTGAGCTGTGTCCACATCATACAACTGCAATTTGCTATTGTCTGTCCCCACATACAAGCTATCCCCAAATCTTGAAAATTGAACAATTTTATCTACTACAAAAACAACATAGTATTTGAACAATGTATAATAGATATTACCATAAGTAATTAATACCCCCAATATTTCTTTTGCACTTAAGAATGACATTTATAAAAGACATTTTTCTACAAGGAAAGTTTTTTTCTCTCAATGTTATATTATAGCTGAATATTTATAATTCTGAAAGTAAGCATGTTGGAGTTATAATTCTTGCTCTGAAAATGAAATCAGAAACCACCTGGAACTTAGAAAAAAAACTGAAGAAAACAAATTGATTTTTCCTATGTAAATTACCTGTTGAAAGTAAGTTGTGTTGTCTCTGGCTTGGTTCCCAGGTCTGTGGGTGTATAATGGGTTACCACATCAGACAGTTCAAATGCTGGCTGTTTATCACCGAGGTGGTTTAACATGTGATTCTGAGAGCTTTTTGCCATCTGCAGTTCTATCCTGGAGAGCTCGGAGTGGAAATGTCCAAGGATGAATTTTAAATCCCAAACCTATAGAAAAGGACATTTTACTGTTTGTTACTGTTTAACAATTTTATTTGATACAAGTGAAACTTTGCTAAAGGTAAAAGTAACTACTGTTCTGAAACAAGTAACCTCATATAGTGCAGTAATGTTTTTTTCCCAATTTAAGCTAAACTGAACCTAAGGTCTGCAAATTAGAGCAAAAGCTCGAGTGTTTTTTTTTTCAGTACATACCATCAAAATAAACAGAGTAAAGAAAAGTCCTGCATGCACTGCTAGGTCAGAAATACCATACACCATGGGCAACACTCAAGCCACTGCCCTCTGACTCCAAGTCAGGTGCTCTATTAAACTAAGCTATTTAAGCTGGTTATAACAGACATCTGCATGAACCATGCATTAGTTCTGTGGAACAGTCAACCTTTACAATGTAGTTTAAGTGTTTGACAAAATTATCTATTATAAAACTACCAATGACTGCAGTTATTAGGAATTTTTTCACAAAAAATCAGAACTACGTGAGTTGTATTTCTTACTCAGGACACTTTTTTCACTAATGTTCACCTGAATGAAAAATTGATTTTTCTTTCTCTCTTGAATTTGTTACTTGCATTCTTTTACTTAATATTGCAAACCTTGATTGTGTTGTCTAATGATACTGAAAGCAGCATATCCAAGTTTGCTGGAACAAACAGCTCTCTGATTGGTTGATTGTGTCCAGCCAAATTAAGTATAAGAACTGCTTCCTGAAGAGGGCTGTTGACATGACCTGCAGAAACAAATAAAAGACATCTCATTTAAATTTCAATGAAAACTTATAGCACTTAAGTGTAGTAGTATCCAGTTGATAAACAAATTTTTTGAATTTCGCATTATCACTTTGGAATATCTTGTATGTTGTAAGAGAAAAATATATGAACAAATATCCTTTTTCAAAAAGTTTCACAAAACAAACAATTTCAAAAGAGTACTGAAGCCATAGCGATATGACAGGATTTCTTTTTTCACCGGGGTCAACTTTCTCTAAGGAACAGAGAAAGCATGCTTGCAGACAAAAATAACATTGTCTTTGTTTGGTTTATTGAGATCTGATGCCAGTTATAACAGCTACATTCATATCCAGGTGGTCAGTCCACATAAGCAGTGTTCCAGGTTATCAAACAAGTTTTACTAACCAATATCTCTGCAAGTGACTGACTACTTCCTCAATTGCTTCAAAGGTGAGGGACAAATGACCTATAGACCCACTGTCTGAGATCAATTATCACAGAGAAATTTTGCTGGACCTGATGGGGATCGAACTGGGATCATCAAGTTTGACAATTCGATGCTCTACCGACTGAGATAGCCAAGCCGGCACATTGTCTTTGTAAAGAAGTTCAGATTTATCCACTGACATGACCAACTTTTCATGAAAAAATCAGACTATGGCATAACATGACTGTTCCACAGCACGCTCAAAAGCCAGTCTATAAAACAACATAACTAGCAAAAGAAATTGATCATTAATATTTTATAATTTTATACCTGGCCAGCATCTTTTATCAAAATCATTACCTAGACACACCACACATATGTTAATCTTTGCCACAGCATTTTACAAGTCAAATTTTACAAGCAGTTATGCTGTTCATGAAAGGAGGGAAACAAAGAAAATTTACAAATAATTTTGTTAAATACATGCTTTAACAACAACATGCTGCTTTTCTTTTGTAAACTAAATTCCCTAGCAAGCTACTCTTTATAAACCAGTATCCCAACAACAACAAAATCAGAAAAATGACATTCAACATCTAAATAAAAGTGTTAAATATTCAAATCTAGCAGAATGTCTTTTATAATTAGTACAAAAACTTCCTAAATATTTTCTTGTACCAGTGAATATCAACAGAGAACCACATGGTTATTAGTAAAAACCTAGATGAACAAACATAGTTTATCAAAAGTAGAATTTTCCAAAGGATTCTGGACACTTATGCTAATGGAAAATGCCTTTTGTTTTCAGTTTTCTCTGCTATATACGAAGACACAAAATTAATACTTACATGTAAGTTATTTGATAAATTTAATATCCACATATAAGTCTTTCTTTGAACTTCTACTTTTCTAAGTATGCTGATTATTATGTTAGATGAAATAAAAACAAATAATAAAAGGAGAAGATCCTCACCCTAGCTTAGTCCTTAAATTTACTGAAATTAATAATTCACAACCACTAAGACATAATTAAAGCAATTAGTTTCATATGAAAAATGTTTAAAGAACTTAATGGTACCAACTGTTTTAGTACCATACAGAGAAGGTAACTGAATGAAGTGTTATCTGTCAATCATATCCTATAAAAGCAATATTACAACTAAATTTGTAAAAATAATGTAAACATTTTGTACTTGTATATACATGCATATGGAAATTAAGTTTCCTTTGGTGAAACAATAGCTAAGTTTCATTCCCTGATTTTCACTAACAAAAAATCTTGAGACGCACAAAAAATGTAAAAACATGAGGTAAAATTCAAGTTAACACACCTGCAAAGAAAATTGAAATTTCATTCTTGTTCCATTTGCAAAGAGCATAATATAAACTTTCCGATCCAAACACCTGTGCTCCTGAATACGGCCCCTTGTACATTTCCAGACATTTTCCACATCTTGTACCAGAACTGATATTCACAAACTCAGCATATTTATCCTGGATTCCATTCACGATACTAGTTTCTGTATAGTATATGAAAACAAACTCTTCAGACTTGTGTAACTGCAGTACATCTAGACTGTATGTTTCATTAACAACAACTTCATGTAAGATATTTTCTGCCACCAAGTCGTAAACTATCAATGTCCCTTCATGTTTATACCCAGTCTTTCTTGTGAGCAGTATGTTCTTATGGCTAACCAAACTCCACTTGTTGACATCAACTGATGAACTGAGGTCATAAATCTTTTTCTTTGTTCCTATGTCATGAACAAAAGTTGTCTTATCTTTCGGCCCTCCAAACAAAGCCTTCTTTGCATCCGTAGTTACAAGAAGAGTTTCATCAGGGGAGATAATTATGGCAGTGATATTGTGTTTGTGTAAGTCACTTGTGTAAAATGGCTGCAGGTTAGAATGTTTGTCTTTCTTGTAAAGTGTCACAATGTTTGCTGAAATGGACATAACAAAGTATAGCTTTAGAGTCACCAAAAAAATAACAATAAAAATGAAGGCTCAAGAATATTTGATGGAAGAAGTACATACAGAACTGGCTCAGTCTTAGTTTAAATGTTTCAAAAGTACATGAAAGCAAATGATGTAATTCATTTTGAAAGAACTTTTACTTCATGTGAAATAAGGCTGTTTTGTAAATATAAAACTGAATGCCATTTATCTGTTTTCAACATGCATCTTAAATTTTCAACTGATCATGCCACACTACTCACTTTTCAGTCAAATACTTTTCCTTTGAGATGATACGTCTGAACTACATAGACATGTCTGTTTTTAGAAATCATCAGGGTAACAGTTTTAAATGGATTACTGTGTAGTCTAACATTGCAGGTTGAAAAAAGATACTCATGCAAGCAAAATATCCTTATTTTGTAAAAAATGTAAAAATTACCTGTTGAGCAAGCTATGATTCTACCAGTAGATGACACAGCAATGAGGTCTGGTTTGGGGTCAAAGGTCACTGGTGAGGCTGTTGAAGACTGATATAATTTCTCTTCTGATTCTGGTTCAAACTGGTCTTTTTTGGTGTAAACATCCAGCAGAAGATACCTAAAAACAAAAGAAATTGGAAATTTCATCTTAAATATGTCTGTTTAATGTCTTACTTAACTATTTACAACAGTATGTTTTTTTAATATTCTATTCGATTTACACGCACATGGTTTTCACTGACCCACTAAAGTTACATCTCGATACCGAAAGTTTGACTCGTACTGACACTGAGGAAGCTTTTGTCAGCTTGTTATTTCATACACATTTAAGTTAGTCTGTTTCGGGTTTCACTTCTCCATACAAACAAGAAAAGGTTCAATTTACTTCATTCAAAGGATAAAAGTGTTCTAGCACAATAGGCACAAAACTTAGAGGAAGTTAAGTCTAGCACTCTGGGAAATTTAAAATAAATAAATAACATTTAATTTAACTAGTAGTTTCACACTGCACAAAATCTATGACCGTCCTTAGTCTAAAAGACATCTTAACTTACTTGTTATCCCCCACAAACTTTATGCCTCTAACATATTGACCAACACTCTCTGTTGTAATACATGATCCATTGTCATGTAAATCAAACACGTATATCTCATCTGGGCGCACACTTTGCTGGTGTACTGTATACAGCTGCATTATGTCCTCTCGCAGGAATGTACCTTTGTAATGTTTGTCTCTCTTTTCTGTTGAAAAAAAATCTTGTACTGTAGAACTAAGTTAAATATATAACATAATTTCCATTTATTTTCCCAGTCTGTTTGACAATTGTTATTTTAAGTGTGATAAAAAAAACCCAACATATTCAGTAATGGAAGATATTACAATGTTTTTATTTTCTCAATTTCATACCTATTTTTTTCAAAATTAAATTCATTCTTACTTTATGTGGGTTATAAATAGTCGACTTCATTTTCTTTTAACCAGAAAAATATATATTTTTGTGCTCTAAAGTTTTACTTGTCTGTATGAATCCAAAAAAAAAGAAAAAAAAAGTAATAAAATCACAGCTTTTTACCCCATATAAATGTTTAAAGTAATAAGAATAACTCATTATACAATATTTGATAAAGCTTTTCTTACTGAAAACTCTGCATCTTTCACATTAATTAAATAATCACCATCATTATCATCACCATCATCATCTGACAGCATCCATCTTCAATGAGCAACTGGTTCCGACAATAAAAATGAAACAAAAAAGAGCGAAATGTTTCAAGGAGGCATTTGTCAATAAGGTACATAGGATCAAATAATAAGACAGAAAGTTAAAAATGAGATCAAATATACCTCCTGTCACAGCTACATCAACATTTATGGTGTATAGGAGATGTCCCCCAGGTTTGACCATACATTCCCGCATTGGAACGAGTAATGGGACATTACTCTTCTCACACCACTGTTCACACTGCTGCACAAGTTTCTCAACGTAAACACTCCCTCTGAAGTCTGGTCCAAGCTGAGACAACAGCTGTATAGATATTATTATAGATTATATTAAATTAAGAATTTTTAATTGTTTTCTTTTTTTAATCTCTATATCTTTTCTTCTTAAAACTCATAAATTCACTGTATAGACAACTAGTAAATGCTAGAAACTTCATTGAAAAGGAAAAAAAAAAAACATTTCTAATTCTCGAAGATGGAAAATCTGCAATGCCTTAGATTTTACAATAAAACAGCTTACAGAAAGGAAACATGATAAAAAAATCATAAGAAAATGACTGCTTACCATAACTGCCAAGTTCACTGGATCCTTTCTGATGCTATCTGCTGCTAGCAAGACCATTCTAGTCACAAGTTTGATAGCTTCTATTACTTCTTCTTCAATTTTCAACCTAGCTACAAGATTGGGATCTTCCTTTTTACCAGTTGTTTGACTTGCTGCCAGTTCTTCTCTTTTCTTGCTGATATTTTCTGCACACTTGGTCTCTGCATGCCTGAAATCTTCCATCAGAGAGGTCAAGGTCATTGTGCAACATTTGGCAAAGAGCCAATCTGGATTGGTGAAAAGGTCGGCCAGTGCTCTCTGGAACTGTTCACTGTAAATGAGATGGTATGGTAGTTCACTGAGTTTGCGTGTGTTGTAAATGTTTGCGCCATATTTTATTGGCTGAGGGGGGACCTGTCTCATGGCAACTGGGTAATTACCTTTCTTTCCTTTCGTCAGTTGCAGAGGTTTACACTTGTCACTCCAAATACCCTAGAAAATAAATAAGTAGAACAAAGTAGAATGAATATGTAAGAATCTGTTTGAGTTGTTTGATATTACTTTCTAAACATTTCTATGAACAGGCTAGACAAATAGCTGTTTGACAGAAAAAGCTGATCAACTTTGAAAGTCATAAAATCTATTTACTAGCACAATTCAAGACTGGGCAACATACCTGAAAATATTCTGCCAAAACTTGATGAAACTGCTTTTTCACATCATCTGTCAAATACCTCTCCTTGGCTGCTTCTACGAACTGCCGATGGTACCATGTGACCACTTTCTTCCCTCCTGACTGACGCTCCACTACATATTCTCTGATATCATACACAACACGTTTCCACAGTAATGGTGGAAGACGAATGACTTCTGGGTCAGGGGGTAAGTGGTAGATGTATGTATCTTGTAAAACCTGTGAGATAGCATAAAAACAATCATAATTTAACACTGACACTGTAGTAAGAGAAAAAGAAGAGGCAGTACAACAAAACTGTACTTCTTGTGAAAAACTTTAAAACAGGGAAACTTAACAATATCTGCCATCAATAACACTTTTTCCTAAATAACAATAAAGAAAAAACATTAAAAATCTGTCTCCGTGGCCTAGTGGTTAAGGTGTCGTCTTGTGGAGTGGGAGGTCAAAGTTTCGAGTCCTGTCAGGGGTTTGTTATGATGCAGCTGGTTGGTGAGCCTCCAGCTAGTTAAAGAATGGCTACCGAATGCCTGTTCACCTGGCACATAGGATAAGGAATCAGGGAATAAATGTGTACACTACTAGAGTTGTCTCATAAGCCCGGAAGGCTGGCCCTTTCAGTAGGGGTGACACTATAATAAACAAGCACTTAACTTTACATTACTTTACTATAACCATTTCACAATTCATGAAATTTTTCTTTGCATCTGTTGGTGGTTTGGTCCATAGTAGCTGTCACTGTAAGTGCCAAATGCCCAAAAGTGATAAACAATGTGGCAAGGTACACTGTATATCAAAATCAAATAAAAAATGAGAGTGTGGACATAACTTGTATCTGGTCACACTATGTGACTGGGCAGTAAAGATGAGTGGACAGACAGCCATAAAGATGGATGGTTCCAATACAATTAATTTATCTGGTGAAAATTGTGTCAAAATACATCAAATTCTTTTGATGTGTACCTGAGTTACAGAGTGGACAGGAGTAAAAAGGATGGCAGTATTTTATATTATTTTGACAATGATTTTTGACCTTGACCTTGATCTTTGAAAACTGGCTCTATTTTTGAGACAAGTCATTTCATGACTTCAGGTCAAGGAAGCAATCATTTAGGTGTTTTTGACCGGAAATCTCTTTTTTAACCATGGATCCCTGTGAGTCTAACAACTGATTCTGTGGGTCTAAAAAAAGCGTTCATCTACAAAACTATCCTGTATAGTTTGAAGGTTATGGGAGAAGTGACAGAGCGGACACAAATTGTACACAGATAGATGGATGTGGTCACTAATATGCTCTCCTTCATTCGGCAGAAAAACATCTAGATGACATAGAATTATAGGCAAAATAGATAAACTTGAAAGTTTATGATAATAACAGTTCTGTACCTCATCATCTAGTGAAAGAATATCTTCCATCTCAGCCTCTGTCAGTCCTTCCCTTGCAGCACAAAGATATCCTGTAAACATATTATCAAAAATTTCATCTTCCCTTGCAGCACAAAGATATCCTGTAAACATATTATCAAAAATTTCATCTTTCCTTGCAGCACAAAGATATCCTGTAAACATATTATCAAAAGAATTTCATCTTCCCTTGCAGCACAAAGATATCCTGTAAACATATTATCTAAAACTTCATCTTCCCTTGCAGCACAAAGATATCCTGTAAACATATTATCAAAAATTTCATCTTCCCTTGCAGCACAAAGATATCCTGTAAACATGTTATCAAAAATTTCATCTGTAGTCAAATCAATTGACATGTACAGTACAAAACAGTGACTTTCAAAGTATTCTAGATTTTGACTTGAGATTAATTTCGCATCAGACATTAAGTGTTTTTGACTCTGCCTTGGAGCCAATACAATAATCACATGAATGTATCTGAACAAATAAAGAACAGTCTATTTATAGATTTAAAAAGTGGGTCCTCTTTATGATTGAAACCTATCATTTGCTTCTACACCCATGAACAATTAAATTGAATGAATAATGCAACAAAGCCATCGATATATCATAAAAGAGTGAATTGTTGTTCATTTGAAAAAAGAGAATGGCAAGAAATAATACCAATAATTCATAAACTTCACATTAAAATTTTGGTTGGGTCTACTCTCAGACTGCTGATATATTGTATATGCATTACTAGTTTACATGATTACATGACTATAAATTATAGTTACCATATGATTCTTACCAATACTCTTCTTAACAATTTCTGCTCCATGGTTTTTCTCAAGGTTGTCAAACAAATGGTTGATAGCTTCCTTCACTGTAACACCCAGTGCCTTTTCATCAACTTCAGTGTACGACTTCCATGATAATGACATATCCAATAACAGTCTTAGGTACAGTGGTTGACCGTTCTTTGCAAACTGGTCCAAAATAAGATTTTTTTGCTTCTTTGACAGGTGCCTACTTGATTTGTTACAAATGACATTAATGATATTAACTGCTGCATCATTTTCCAGTTCATTGATTTCAATGTACTGTTCCAAATCTGGAAACAGCAGACGGGCATTCTTGAGACAATCAAGTCTGTCACTAACAATTGAGACAAGCACATGAACACCAGGGGGCAGTTTGTGAGGTAGCCAGCTGAATGTATGTGCATGATCTGCTGGATTTAACTGATCAACAGAATCCAAGATAATCACCAGTTCTCTCTCTTGTGTGTTGATTTTCCATAATAATGCTGCAAAATATTGGATTAGGAGCTGGTAATCAGTCTCAAGACCTATTCCAGTTTGTTTCTGTTCTTTGTGAACTTCACATATCTGTAAGCAAAGATTCAAAATAACTTCTCGTACTGTTGTTGACATTGCCGATGTCCCAAGGAAACGTACCATTAGTGCTGAATTCGGAAACCAGGTCTTCGACATTTCTGCAACTTTTGCCATTAGAGAAGTTTTCCCACAACCTGACTTCCCATATATAATCAGTGGTGTTGAATATTCAGTAATTTCTGGCAGCCTTGTCAATCGGTCCCTTAAGTTGAAATTCGGATCTGATTCAATGTCATTCAATTCATCACCACTTGTGTAAATTACACCAAGGGACTGTAAACTCAACTGCACAGTGTTTCTCTCTTCCAGTAATGCATTTTGTTTATCTCTGATGGTTTCTTCATCATCACCATTTTCAGACTTGTCATCCAATTCAAGTTCCTTCGCACTATCACTAACCTTGTGTACAATATTCAGTTTCTTCCTAATTTCTTCCAATAAACCCTCTCTACCACAAAAGGATTCACATTTTGTCTTACAAAAATGGAGGTGATGTAAAACCTCTTCAAACAATGATGATCTGTATCGTGTGGCAGCTTTGTCACTCAAGGAGGCTGTTATCATTTTTTCCAGGCTTGTGATAAAGTCATTTCCAAAGGCCTGAATGTAACTGAAAAAAAATGCATGAAAAAACTATACCACATGTCTTGAAAATAATGTGATAATTAAGTGACTTTATGAAAACAGAACTAGCAAGCTGGCATTAATCTAAGCATTAATGAGTTGGACTGTCTGTTATAATGTTGTAACAGCAGGCCATTTTTCTGTATCAAGTGCAGTTTTAATTCAACAGAGAAAAGCTTTGGATTACAAGTGTAAATAAATATCTGTATGGTAATTTTAATGTAGATTACCTTATATGTTCCTGATTCCTGAAGATGTTTATACCAATTTCATCCCACTGTAAATTGTATTTGAACAAACCACCAGCCCTCATCTTGGCAGGAATTTTCACCATACGTAGATTCTCTCGCAACATTTCTGCCTCCTTGTCCAAAGAACCTTCAATCACGTCTGTAAACCTTCCTGAAAATATAGTCAGACAACAATGTTTTCAAAGATTTCTTCGCCTCAGAATTTCTTTCAAAGATCTGAGATCAGAGTGCAAACTATTACCTTACATAACACTCCTCTGTGATAATTTCGGGAAATAGGTATGGCAATGTCAGTCTATCAAATCAGTAGAATAACTATTGAACAAACTCAATTTACTGTCCTCCACACTAGCCTGCTCAATGAAAACAGATGGTATAGGTTTTGCCTGAACAAAAGTTCATTAAGTTTGACCAAGCAATATCATACAATTCTTCAACACAGGCATCCTTGATAAAAACTATATGGACAAATGTACCTTAAGTCAACAAAGTTCAATCAAGATTAGACTTCAATAACAGCTTACAACCAAAGTTCGACCTCTTGTTATAATACTGTGATGATAGAAGTGCTTGAAAGGAACAGACTTTACTCAAGGTTTGACATATTTTTCCACTTACCTGCAATACTATCCCGTACTCTGATGTTAATCAGTGTTCTCTCAAAGCAGAGCACTTTGTCTGTGACATCATCCACTGACAGAATACCATGCTGCACTTCATTCTCCGTCACTGTGGAGAAAGTTCATTTTGTATGAATATCCTCTGAATGCATTACTGTACTTAGACAACTCAGGAGTATCGGAAAGCTTTTTCAATTTACTTTTCTTGAAGACAAATAATAAAACAATGATGGTAATATGATGATACTGGTGACTACTCAAGTTTAAGGACCTGATCAATGTGTTATTAACCAATGCTGAAAGTATTATCACACTGGCTAAGGCCGTAATTGGAACAATTACCTCATCATCACGAAGTTACTGTATAATTTGAGTCATTCATACATAACTATAAACCTCTTGTATGTAAAATCTGAAATTTATACTTATAAGGATTCTTGTTCTACAATGTCATAAGCAACACCTTTATTTATAAAGAATTCTGCAAAACTTTCCTCGAAGAATTTTAACGTTTCTGTCTACCTATCATCTATTAAACTTACCAGACTGGAAATATCTGTGTTTATGTTCTTCTGATATTTTTCCCTCACTACACAGGTGTTCAGCAGACTCCCTGAGAACTGTAGTCAGTTTGTCAACTACACTCCACCACTCTCTCTGGGCCTAAAACCATCAAATATATTGTATACATGTATTAGGTTAAACATATATGTCATCTATTGTCACAGATGATTATCAATAACAAAATTCAAGTTAGTAAAAACTTTAAACTTTCCTTCAAATATCAATACATATACTTGTTCTACTATCAGTTTAATTTATCACTTAATATTAAAATTTATTATTTTCAATTAATACTTTATAAAAACGTCTATTAAGGTACTTTAAAAATTTCTAAGACCATCTAGTATTTGCCAACAATAAACAAAGAAGGAATTAACCATCCTATAAATCATTCACACTACATACAAGACAGTGCACACCCACTGATGTCACTGCAAACTACTTCCGACTGTTTCTCATTTTTAATTTAAACATTTTTAAAAATAATTTTGTAATTGAAATATTGTACAGTACACTCAGCGCAGATTTTGCAAAACCTGCAAGACCCCGCAGATGAGACTCATCGTGGACAAAATTTTGCACAAAATTTGTCCCCAAGACACCAAGGACTGAAAATTTTCACCACCGTAGACATAAATCTAGGGCAGTAAGCATTTCTACGCGATGTCACTCCAAATTTTACTTGCAGAAATGCGAAGTCACACAGAAGATATTTTACTCCACTGCACCGTGAAGTCTCTTCATTTGCACTGGAGAAAATCATCTTTTACTTGAGGTCACGCTTTTTTTCAATAACTCCAAACTTCGCGAAATTTGGACAATCCTCCCAAGCTGTACTGTACATGTACCTACAGTAATACTGTAAGTAATTTGCACAACTGTGTTCTTAAGTAAATAACATATTTTACTCTGCATGGTTCCCATATGATAATTTTAACATCAATAACACTGTTTAGAACTAAAAGGGATAAAAATATAGAAGACAAAACTATTTTTCTGTAATGTTATTGAAAAATGATAAATGACATTTTCAGTTGCAAAAATATTGATATGTGGATGAACAGTTTTGTGGACATCGTAACATTTAAACAAATACAATCGAAACAAAGGTAACATTTTTCATTCTAAATGCCATTTCAATATTTTTACAACTATAATTTTTACTAATATTAATACCATTTAAGTAGTTTAGTAAATTTAAAGTCATCGTGTAAAATTAGAGCACGTTGAAAATTTTTTAAAATAAACATTTATTTTTGGAGCTATAGTTATTATGGCTGCTGCATTCACCCATGAGAAACAGGTAACTGATTTTATCGATAACTTAAATACAGTCTCCAGTATTTTGTCCGCGTTGGAAACAACTGGACACCGTGGATCGCAGTGGAAATTAGCTCTCTCATCACGGACATCCGTCGCATTTGACTGTGATAAAAAAAATTCCCGCGGTGGTATTGCGGAATAGGCAGAACCCGCGCTGAGCGTACTATATAAAAAAATAAAGATCTTTGCTAAAACGTAAATTATTAACAGAAAAACTAAAACTAGCTGTTTTCATTTTTAGGTGGGAAATGAATAGCGGGGTAAACAGAATAGACAAACAGGGACAACAACCGTAAAAAGACATGGTAAGTATTGCACATACTTATGCCCCTTATAAAATATTCATGTTAGAATGGAAATAGATTTTACAGTTTTTGTGATCTAAACATTCAAACTTATTACGTTTCTCATTTAGATGCCTATGGCCTTTGTGACTAAATTACAATGAACTCTAAATTGTGTATATGCACTGGTACGTCAGTCAAACTTAATATATATTTCCTAATTATAAAGTACAAACTTCACAACAGTCTTTGAAATTGCCCCCTGTATTTTGATATGCCCATTACAAAGAACTTAAGTTCACACACATATTCACATATATAAATATATTTTGATCCACTATCTTTAAACAATAAAAAACATACAACATATCAATTGCTCTCCATTGCAGTAATACTGTTATGTTTGAAAACTGTATTATGATTTACTAAACACAGTTATTAATGTTGTCATTGACTGTTAGACTATGGCTGAGGCAAAACAAGAACACTGCTGGGCCAAATGGGTGTTTTCTCTGAAATGATGCATTTGTGATACAAGGTAGAAAACTCAGGCTTTAAAATTAAATGATCTGCTTTAAATTTTGAATTTTTTTACCTCTGACCTACTGACCCCAAAATCAATAGGGGTCATTCACTCAATATGTGCAACCATTATATGAATTTAGAAGTCTCTATGAAAAATGGTTGTTGAGATACAGAGTGTTAATGATTCTAAACATTTAGCTCACTGTGACCCTGACCTTTGACATGCTGATCCCAAAATGTAAAAGGGTCATTCAATCAATGTGCACAATCATGATATAAAGTTTGAAATCTCTATAACAAATGATTGTCAAGTTACATGGCAGAAATGGTTTTCAATGTTAAGGTCTATGTGACCTTGACCTTTGACCTACTGACCCCAAAATCAATGGGGGTCTTTCACTCAATGTGTGCAACCAATACATGAACTTTGAAATTTGTAAGACAAATGGTTGTCACGTAACAGAGTGTAAACAATTCTAAACTTTAAGGGAACTGTGACCTTGAACTTTGACATACTGACCCCAAAATGTATAGGGGTCATCCAATCAATGTGTGCAATCATGATACAGAGTCTGAAGTCTCTATAACAAATGATTGTCAAGTTACATGGCAGAAATGGTTTTCAATGTTAGGTCACTGTGACCTTGACCTTTGACCAACTGGCCCCAAAATCAATAGGCGTCATTCACTCAATGTGTGGAACCATTACATGAATTTAGAAATCTCTAAGACAAACAGTTGTCGAGTTACAGAGTGTAAATGATTCTAAACATTTAGATTACTGTGACCTTGACCTTTCTTATACTGACCCAAAAATGTATATGGGTCATCCATGCAATGTGTGCAATCATGAAATAAAGTTTGAAGTCTCTACAACAAAGGACTGTCAAGTTACGTGGTGGAAATGGCTTTCAATGTTAAGGTCTATGTGAATTTGACCTTTGACCTACTGACCCCAAAATCAATAGGGGTCATTCACTCAATGTCTGCAACCATTAAATGAATTTTGAAGCCTATACAACAGACGGTTGTTGAGTTACAGAGTGTAAATGATTCTAAACATTTAAATCACTGTGACCTTGACCTTTGACATACTGACCCCAAAATGTATAGGGGTCACCCAATCAAAGTGTGCAATTATATTTTTTTAAGTTTGAAGTTTCTACAACAAATGATTGTCGTTACATGGCTTAAATGGTTTTCAATGTTAAGATCTATGTGACCTTTTGAGCTACTGACCCCAAAATCAATAGGGATCATTCATTCAACGTGTGCAACCATTTTATGAATTTTGAAGTCTCTAAGACAAATGGTTGTTTAGTTACAGAGTGTAAATGAATCTACACGTTTAGGTCACTGTGTCCTTGACCTTTGACATACTGACCCCAAAATGTGTAGGGGTCATCCACTCAATGTGTGCAATCAGGATTTAAAGTTTGAAGTCTCTGTAACAAACGATTGTCAAGTTACATGGCGGAAATGGTTTCCAATGTTAAGGTCTATCTGACCTTGACCTTTGAGCTACTAACTCAAAAATCAATAGGGGTCATCCACTCAATATAGGC
This sequence comes from Cyclina sinensis, assembly GCA_012932295.1. Lineage (NCBI taxonomy): Eukaryota > Metazoa > Mollusca > Bivalvia > Venerida > Veneridae > Cyclina > Cyclina sinensis. Next base: position 23,155,154 of record JAAONU010000016.1, read on the forward strand.
AATAATCATATGAAGGTAAAAGACTATAGGCTAAAGAGTTCTCAAGTTATCCTCTGGAAACCAAATTGCTAATGGACGAACGGACAGACGCCCTGGACTATAACATAATATGCCCCGTTCAGGCATATAAAAAACACCAATGTTTGTATGTTTGTATATTACCTGCTGTCTCAATCCAGCATTTGCTTGACTCATATCAAAGTAGTGAGGATACTGACTGCTGATTGGCTGGAGTGTGTACATGTTAGGTTCACGGTTGTAATCACAAAGGTACCATGTAAGCAGGGGTGAAATGTCATGACCAAGTTTTATAGCTGTGTTTTTCAACAGCTTGAACTCAGATGCCTCTATCTCTGAGGGTAAAGGCCGAAAGCCATATTTGTCTCCAAGAAATGCCTAGAAAAATAATACACAATCTTTCATAACCTTCCACTTTAAATATAAAAATACACAAATCATGACTAAATTAAAAGCAAAGATGCATTTTGAAAAAAGTTCTGTTTTAGGACAAATATATGACATCTTTTTCAGAAACATAAGCATGTTTAAGCATATAATATGGTACACTGCAAAAAACAAAAAACACACTGCTTATACCCAAAGACAAAGATTTAAAATGGATATTTGTCTACTTTAAATTAGAATTGTTAGAGAATACTATTTTCTCATCTTTGTTTACTAATACTGATGCTTAGATGTGCTACATATCTTTAAAATAATACATCAAAATGTTTAAATTTAGTTTTTTATACAGTACCCTTTACTACAGTGAATTCATTTGCTATAGGAAAATTAAAACAATGGTGTCATATAAGATATATATACCACAAAGTTTGGTCCTCTTGACAACCGCTGACAATTTCTTATTTCATGTAGACACAATTCAGTAGTTCTATGATCATCTGTGGCATCTTCTTTTACACCCCAGCGCATATCTGCTATCTGAAAACGTGAATGTGTTCTAACAATGCTTTGCAAAGGAAATCAACATACTAGCACCAGTACATCACTATATAATCCTACCTTTGAATGTTTAGTATGAGAAGGACAACAAATGTGTTACTGTCAATGAGTCAAGTCTTTATGTATGGAACTTATGTTTCACAGCAATGGTGTCCTCTGTAGTTTGTCTTAGTGCACTTTTCACAAACACACTCACCAAAATCATGCCTTAAAATGCTTTTATTTGAAGATTTCTTACTATAAAAGCATTTTACAGGAATTCATGAGAAAGACAATCATGATGAAAATCCAATCAAAATTTGGTAAAATGCATGGCCCCAAGGGCGTTTAACTTTAACCCTTAACCTGTTGAATTTTGGTAATGGATTTGCCCAGCTTTGAATTTGGAACAGTCCATTCAAAGTTTAAGGGACTTCAATATTAAAATACAAAAACTGAGCTACCAACAGTATAGAGCCTGATCAGACTGCACAAATGTGCATGCTGGCCTGGCTCTGTACTGGTGGCAAAAGCTAATCACTTTCTGTTCCAGCAGGTTAAGGGGGTTAAATATATGCATATGAAATTCTTACCTGGAAGTCCAGTCCTCTCTCTTGACAAAATTTTCTCAGATGTGGGAATGCATTCTTCATTAACCAGTTCCTCTCTGCTTGCATATCTATACAAAATGAAATATGTTAGTGGTAAAGCAGGGATCAAACTCACCTGGATAACTAGTCCTAGCTGTATCTGTCCATAAGCGATAGCACTGTATTTGAATACATGTAGAATACAAACTGATAAACACTTGTTGAACAAGAAAAAGTCTTAACTAAGTTTTTACTTATAGTAGAGAGGTAAATATTGAATTGAAATATGTGTTTCTTAGAAAAGACTTGAATAGATAACACTTTAATTAAGCTTTGGCAACCAAAGATATAGGATTTCTTGAAGTCAAGTTACTAAGCAGGTTGAAACTTTCTGGTCTATGTTATCTTTTTTAACATTAATTTACCTTACTAATTTGCTAAAATGGACATGCCCATCATTAATTTCTGACAGCTTCATCTATTATTTGAAAGGGGGTTAATACTAACTGAAAATGTTTTGACTAAATTACGGTAGCTACAGACCATGCATGATCTCTGGGTGCACTGATTTGCAGGCTGATCATTGACTGTACTGAATATAGAAGTGCTCAGTAACAATTGCCACCTGCTGAGTAAATGTAAGACAGCACAAACACATGACTTTTGTACTTACCAGTGAAAGTAGAGCTGAGGAAGATTCGGATCACTGATGACTCTTTCTCTGGCAAAATGCCAAGTGACCCTGAGAGTACAGCCTGTGTGACCTCACTTCCCATTGTCCTATTTGCTATGTTGTCCTCTGACTGACTCACAATGTACTGCTGTCAATTTTTGACAGAATATCTTTCATCCATTCTAAAAGTGATAAGGTACTTTGTAGAAGTTTAAACATATTAAAAATCACATGTTTTAAATATACTTGTGCATGGTCATCTTTCAAAGTCAAGAAGAAATATCTATTATTTGTTATTTTTTTCACATTTTTCAGTTAAGTTTATTGGAATATGACAGTATAATATATCCTGACAAACTCACAGTTTGAAATGAGAAAAACTATCAGAATATAAATTCCACTGTGCTTGAACACATTTAAGTAATTAAAAGTCTCCCTTTAAATGGTACCTTCACTGTGTAAGATTCAAAATGTTTCTGTCATCATAAATTCTTATGCTATTTCATAAAACATTCACACTGACTGCATAATCTTAAGAAAAATGTCACATGCTTTCCTGGCCAAACAGATAGAGAGTAAGTGTTAAACAGTTTGTTTCAGTGAAAGTTCTCATATATTTCATTCAAGAACCCCAAAAAGAAGTCATTTTCATTTGTGGCTACACCACTCTTGAAAATATCACTTTCGGTGAAACTGGTGTACACTCAGAGATGTATATCAAAATTTTCACTGAAACAATTATCCTCCATGACTATCATTTGGAGCATACTTGTGATTATGTCTAGTTATACGTAAAATAAATAGATGTACAAAGAGTAGTATATTTGCATTCAATAAGAGCTGATTAAATATTAAATTGACAGTTTGGTAATTTCAGTTAAAAAAGAAAAAATATAGCCAGTGTAGCCAGACATATATAGGAACAGATTTAAAATATCTACTGTGTAACTAACTACTAATGATTTCAAAGTCAAACACATTATTATTAATATCAAGGGATCAAATGTTAAGAAAATATTGATCATTATCAAACATGATATTTTCATATTCATACTGATGAAATATTTCAGGCTCACACTTTGGTTAATGCACCTAACAATCAGATGACATCGGTTTCTGACTTTCAGATACCCATCCATTTACTAACTATGGATTACGTTGCTTAACTAGCAAATGTTCCAGATACTCATAACTCTAACAATGTTGTTAAAGAACAAGCCCAACAGCATGGCTGTTGTAAATGCCTTATCTATCCAGTGTCCACTACTCTTCTCAAACAGACATAAAATATCTGCCTTTAAAATTGTTCACCTTCGGAGCCAAAATAGTGAGACTACTCCCTTTTTAAACTTCAAGAGCTGGGCATCAACTTTACAGCTTCTTACAGAAAGCCCATTCTGCTCCAATGCTGCAAGGGACTTAAACCTGCATTTCCAGTGCACACATGGTAAAGGTAAAGACCAAGCGGTGGTTCATGGAATACAGCTTCCACCATTATAGTAACCTGGCAATGACTTTGTTTTCAGACACTCATCCAAGTGCTAATCAAGGATTATGCTGCTTTACTAGCAAACATTCCAGACACCTTCACCAAGTTGGTTAAGAGCTAGCCCAATAGCGAGGCTGTTGGAATGCCAAATCTATCATTACATAAATCATTATACATCACTAGATAATATCTACATGAATTTCAATAATATTTGTTCAGTGAAATGACATAATTAATAAAAAAGATTGTCAATAACATCTAGTCCAAAACTTCTGCTATAAATTTGACATTATAAAATATGGTTGTACCTCTCATGGGCCACAACTTATTATGATTGTTGGAAGTATCAAGTAGGTGTTGAGGGCAGACTAAAGACAGATGTAGGTATCATGCTTTTCATGGGTTATAGTCAAAATACACCCTAGAGAAGATGTATCCTAGTCAATATGTACCTATGTTCTGGTCATGATGTACCCATGTAAAAGTCAAGATGTAACCGCATCTTTAAAAAGTATTTATAATATGTTTTTAGTTTTTTTGATGTTGTTGGTGTGCACCACAGGCTTAGTATTCCTCAAGCCTATATCTGAGTATAGTTGAATGATGATTAAACCTTTATTATAACTGTGAGGATTATATACCTACCTTTGAAAAGATCCTACATATTGAAGTTTATAATTATCCTCTATATTTTATAAGTTTCACTTTGAAAAAGACACTTTTTGACTTCTGTGAAAAAGATAAGAAAAAATCAGAGATGTTCACACTTAAAGTTGTGTTTCACAAATTCCTAAGCATGAACAAACATTGACTTTAAATACTTTTATATAATTGTAATCAAGCCAAAGAACATGATATTTTTATATTTGAATAAACATTTCTTTTTCTTTTGTTCTACTTAAGTGGCAATTTTAAGGGCCTTAATTGAGGTCCTGCAATTTTCCATTGGCAAATGATGTATTTCAATTTAAAAATTCACCAACTGGCAAAGTTCATTTCTTAAATATGGAAGACAACTTTAAATTGAAGAATATCAGTGTAATAAAATACATTTTTAAGAACACTTGGTGAAAGAATAAATACGGATTTTAAATATGGGTACATCTTGACCAGAAGGTGGGTACATCTTGACCAAAATATTGTGGGTACATATTGACTTGGCCTTGTGTACATCTTGACCTGCTCACATTTTTATTCGGATAGATAGAAGAATAAGTGCCTTGTAGAAAAAAATCAAAGTTGGTCAAATTAAACGAGCAGTTTTAGCAGTCAATACATAAGTTATTTTTCTAAATCACCATTACCTATTTCATAAAATAAAATCACATTAAATGTTTGTTTACCTTGGATCTAGGGCGAGAAGCCATCCGCATCTAGCCGAGTACCAATCTTTCAAGCGCTTGTCAGATACAAGCGTCGGAGAGATAGAGATTGTGACGCGGAATTTCCCCATTTTTCCTAGGAAGTCTCGGTCGAATAAGGTGAATTGAACCAATGATATGATAAAAGTTGGCTCATTAACTTCGCTATGTTTTATCACTGCAGTATTTTCAATGGAATTTTCTTTAGTCGATTTTGTCACACGTTATTCACGGGTGTCAAGACCACAGGTGTTTGGCACATACCTATGATAGTATTTAGCAGTGCGTAGTCATTCCTAGACATACATTCTCCTCATTTGCAATAATATAGATTAAAAATATAAAAGGTAAGTAAGTCCTAGACGGGGCATTTACGAAGCCTTCACTTTTAAGTTTTCTCCCTTAATGTAATCTAAATATTTTGCGATAAATCAAACGGGGATCAGTAGCAGGGTCATTTATCTTCACGAACATCTCATACACTATGTACTGCAATTAAGCATCGAGGCACAGAAACGGGAAGTTTCAAGATTTCATTGCCGAAACGCTTACTCGGAACAGTAGACGTTAATCGAATGTCTGATATTTCGCCTTTTATTGCAAAAGTCTATGATAAACAGCTTAGTTTTCACGGAAAATGCAGTGTCATTCGATAAGTCTACTTAAAACAAAGTCATATGTATCCATTTACATTTACAATACCTTTTCACAAGTATATAATCAGTTTAATTCTTCACTCAACTACCTTATCTTTTTTCGCATCGGCCATTACATTTAACAACTGCGAAAATTTGAAACGGATCATTTCATTGGACGATGGATACACACCTCCGGTTAAATTAACGTCTACTGTTCCGAGTAAGCGTTTTGGCTGAAAAACTTTGAAACTTTCGGCTGCTGTGGCTTTATACTTGATGCCAGTGTATAGTGTATGGCATATTTGTGAACGTAAATGATCCTGCTACCGATCGCCGCCAAGTTTTTTTACAAATACTGAGTATGAAGTAGGGGAGAGAACATAGAAGTGAGGGCTTCGTAAATGCCCGGTTTCAAGACTTATTTACCTTTTCTATTTTCAGTGTATATATACAATATTAAGGGTGGAAACTTGTATAGGAATGACAAGATACTCCTTATATAATCCTAGGTATGTGCCAAACACCTGTGGTCAAGACTTTTCACCCCCTGGACGTTTCATCCCCTACTGGCCACAGGGATTCGGCTCATTTGTTTGTTTTTGGGGTTTAACGCCGATTTCAACATTTGTTATATCTCGGCGGTCAGTCCACCTAACCGTTTTTTCTGAATAACTAACCAGTAATTGCCAATTTCTCCGCAGGTGACTGACTACTGTTCCCACATGATCTACTTTGAATCAGCGGTGAGAGACAAATGAACATAAGACACAATGTCTGAGAACAATTGTCACGGAGAAATTTTGCCCTGCCCAGGGGTCGAACCAACGACCGATGGATTACTAATCCAGTGCTCTACCTATTGAGCTAAGTGGCTCATTGACCCAGTAGTATGTATATATAGCGTGGGCGGGGTCAATGAGCCGAATCTCTGTGCTACTGGCCCAGGTCATTTCACCTCCTAGTCATTTCACTCCCTATCCTAATATACTGATTAAGCATGTGTCTGTAGTATGATTGCTGTATAGTGTAAGAGTAAATACTCTATATGCAAGTTATATATCTAAGTATAAAATTTTTCAAATAAAGGAAGTTGTATTTTATGATCACTTACCAAATTATCAATAATAAGTTAAGTAAAAAATGAAGTGATTTGAAAAAGTTTAGGTTTTGATAAAGCATTATCTTAACAAAAAACATCTTTGCATAAACGGAAAATCGGATGCTACTTAAATGGTAGTCAAAATAATTCAAGTGACATCTTGAGCAAATTCTGAGGTATTTTTGTTATGGGTCAGAATCTCACTATAATCTATAATATATATAATCGCTATATCTCGGAGGTGAGATATTGACCCATACAAAAAAAATTAAACAATATCTTAACTTGCGTACAATTAGTTGGACTACTTAAATGGCTGTACTGTATACATTCTATGCAAGGATACAGTGTGAGTCTTGTGATAGATATCAGCAAAGAACCTACTGGCGAGCTTTATTTTCAAATAATTGCGGTCAGTGAATTATAAAATAAGGATGTCATGCTAAAATAATTAATATCTGCACATCATAAATTCGAATCAGGATAATTATTTGTGTATTATTAAGTTAAAAACACTATAATGATAATGATTCATTGCATCTATAATAATTTTGTTTTTTAATTTACTTTTCTTTTAGAAATTGTAATTAATTCATTAAAATTCTCAAATCTATGTAAAATAAGTGTAATGTAACCCAGCAATGTTCAGCATACAGGTTTTAAGAAAGTTCTTGCAATAAGAAAACTGAAATACTAATAATAAATTGTACAGATTTGACATCATTAGTACATTTTTTCTATTTCAGGAATTAAATGAGGGAATAAATGATTAGATAAGTTTGAAAAAATTGCGTTTGAATTTTAGTTATACTGTTTAATCAGCACCTCATCCTTGGATGTGTGCAAAGTACATGTATTTGTATACTGCCAAATCTTGATAAATTTGAATACCCAGGATATTATGTCAACTGAATCCAGAAAGATGTTAAATAATTTAGCTTAGTATCTGTATTTTGCTTTAAAGAGACAAGCTATCTAGTTATATAGTTATATAGTTGTACACTTATAAACTTACAAGACGAAACCCAAAAGAATTAAAATATATTTTCTTTAGCTCTTCTGTTAACATTTGGTTATTTGCATTTTATGATATGTAACTTGTTATATGTTGTAACATTAATTATAATTATTTACTGTACGCAGATGTTTTATGCAGCACATGCTTCGTAAATGTGTAAACTGTAAAAAGGTGTTGATAATGTTATTAATCCAATTTATCAAAAGCCATAATTTCTTAAAAGTTAAGAAAACATTCATCCTAACTTCTTAAATAGGCAACATAAAAATAATTCAGAAAATCTAAAGGTATATAGCACCATCTGAGTACATATATTTTGAGGTGAAATGTCTTGTATAATAAAAAAATCTGCAGGAGAAAAGTCTTTTGGTTGAAATGTCTTGGTGAGGAAAAGTCTTGCATGTGAAATGTCTGGAAATCCAAATATTTATTATTTAAATCCATCACTAATAGTGTCTTATAATGCCATTTACTAATTTATAACTAAAAGCTTATGAAAACTTAGGATTATGCTATGAAACAGATTAACTCACTTTCATAAGTATAAAACTTATAAGGCAAAAAGAAAAAGAAATTCCTGCATATTAACATACAAATACAAATGTATGCAAATGCTAGAAAAGATTTTTTTAATCAGAACTGCAAATACTTCAAATTTATATTTTGGAGGTGAAACATCAACAGTTTTGAGAGGTGAAATGACTGTGGGTGAAACTTCCAGGGTTTGAAACAACTGTAAATCTATGGATGTGTGGTTCTGTCTATTATTCTGCAGGTAATATTAAAAAAAGTTCAGGCCTTGGGCAGCACAAAATCCCCTTGTTTACCAAAGCATGCCCAAAATACATTTGAAATGATTAATTTTGTAGTTGCAACGTTTGGTAGAACCTTAGCAGTAAATCTCATCTGTGTTTTCATCTGTTAAGTATCAAGAAAAATGGATATTGCTTTACTGAGAAAAAATTTATTCAGCAGAATCTCAGTATTTTGAGGTGTATCCATTAAACTCTTCCCTTTCCAAGCTAACTAATATCACTTTTAAAGGTCTTAAAAGCATGACTGAACAATAAAAATGTAGGAACATTATTTCTTAGTGATGACAAAATGGAAGAATATTGTCGTATGTTTAAAGTTGTGATGATCATCCATGTTTAGTATTTTTGCAGGTATCACTGTATGATGTCATCTACATAACTGGTGAGTAATATCTTAGTAAAAGCTTTTATGCCCATACTATTAGTATTTGTGAAAAAGCAAGAAGTTGAGGCTTTCATACAATATATTTAACCCTTAACCTGCTGAAACCGATAGTGATTAGCCTTTGCCCTCCAGTATAGAGCCAGGCCAGCCTGCACATCCGTGCAGTCTGACCAGGCTCTATACTGTTGGTAGCTCCATTTTTGTATTTTAATATTGAAATCCCTTAAACTTTGAATGGAATGTTTCAAATTCAAAGCTGGGTAGGGAATAATCTAGAACCCCATAAAGGGCAGGGTGCTGTAAAATTAGGGCAGGGTGCTAAGGTATAGGGGCAGCATATTATTGCGCGTGTTCCAACTTGAAAGCATAGTTATGTCTGCCTATACGTAGTATAAGTTTTGTGCTGTATTTAACAAAAAGAAAGAGATTATTCAATAAAACTATTATTTTTCATACTGATATGAAATGTTTTATTTCGTTATTTAGTGAAAATGTACAGGCACTGAAGATCTGCCAAAAAAATAATTACTGTTACTGTAGCCTTAACACACATACTCAATTCTTAGATAATAGAAATCTTTTCCAATGAAAAACTGGCACTTATAATAAAATCATGACCACTTATCTAAATCAATTAATTGAATGTTGTAAGTTTGCCATATAAAGAGTCCCCAAAACACTGTTTTCTATTAATATTAAAATACGACGGGGTCGCGGGAATATATGACAAACGGGATTTATCCGTGATTTTCACTCGCTGCAAAAATAGGGCAGGGTGCTTTAATGAACTTAATATTTGCTGAAATTGGTTTCCTTCAATTTGCTAAATCTACTTGACTTTTCTTACAAATTAATCCGAGAATTAAAACAAATAAAGGTGAAGTCAGGGAGTTTTTGTGACAATTACGCCCAGGTCACCCGCTCGAGAGTCCTGCTCTGATGATATGGGCGGTACTGACAACTTACTGAAGATGTTTTAACACCTGTCCCAGTCAATCTTCACAACAACCATAATTTTAGGTATCGCAGTTTGATTAATCCCTGTACATCACACGGTGTTAATTGGTTGACTGGTGTCAACTAAATAAACAAACAATCAAGTGACGCACATGATTAGGCGTGTGCAATTCAATCATACATCAATCAATTTGACAAATTAATAAACAGTGGACATAATTAAACTAGGCCAATGCAAAAGGGGAATAGGCGGTCCTGCACTGGAGGAGGGGCAGCGTGGTGCTCAACATCGGGCAAAAGGGCGCCGGCAAAAAGGGGCATGGCGCCGCGCCCCGCTAACACGCTCTAGATTATTCCCTACTGGGCAAATCCATTACAAAATTTCAGCATGTTCAGGGTTAAGAATGGACTGTAAAACCAAAACATGTATACATATGGTGGCTTGAAATAAATGATGATACTAATTAATTTGAGTGTAGAAATATCGCTGCATAGTATGTATTATCAGTACTGTATCATTGTAACAATGGTTTTATAACATTCAATGATTCATATGGAGCTGATGTTACGAAACAATTTGGAGAAAATGATTTGAAGCTAACCTGTAAGGAAGAAGAATATTTTAAAGAAACTTCTGATGTTAAAAATGAATTCCAAAAGAACTAAACTCTACTATGAAAAAGCGAATGTATTATTGAATATAATAAAAAAAAAACTGAGAAAGGAATCCATGCTGCACAAGAACTGAACAATAAAGAAGTTTGCCATGTATAGCTTGATTCCTCTGATGAGTTTTCATCTGTTAGTTGAATTAATTAATATGTCTCAGTGCTGTATGATGTTCAAGACTTCTTTATTATTGACTTACTATAGTATTGCACTTAGCCTAAGAGTTGAGTCTAATCTGTAATATATTGTAAAGGTATAATCTCATGTAGTCATGTACTTTGTAAAAATCACTGTTGTTTTTTAAGCTTGGTTTAACTTTAGTGACAATATGCAGGGAATGCCACTGTGTATCTTCTGTTGTGCACTGCTAATAGTAATACAGTTTTAATTGCATGCATGTTTCAATGGTAGGTAATTATATTGTCATAATACTTCTATGGTTTCTTCTGCCTGAATTTATAATTTTGTTACCAAGGTCCCTTCCTCTATAAACTTTTATATTTCCCTTCTCAGTTTCTTGTCCTCACCATGTGTTTTTTTAAAAAAAAAAACAGTGGTCATGAAAGAGTTACAGCATTTTTTGTTCTTAGAAAAAATGTAATATCAGTTCTCTTACAGTCAAGTCTAACATACTACCTCTTTGCTTACTTTAGCTGCCTTTATTTGAGACTTTGCCTCACCTTTTCCAAAACTGTCCACATTCTTACATGTTTAGATGTTTAAAAAATAACTGTGAGGCAAAGAGAAGATAGAATGAAGGTATTTGAATAATGACTACCAAAATAATGATTACCATATAGAAAGAAAGGTATGTATTGGCCTGTTTATGCAAATTATGTTCCTGATAATTATTTCATAGAAAATCTAATTTGCTGAGATTTTTTTATTGGTCTGAAGTTTGACCATTCAAAACTGGCAGCTAGGGAAGACAGAGGCATTATGAAGAGGTCCTTGTCTGAGATGAATATTATTATGAGAAGGGAAGGGGAGGGACAAACCAGTGCTCCATCTTCTACTAAATGAAATCTGTATTAGTTGTAATTTTTCAGCGAATTGTTTTATAAAATTCATGTTATGCTGGCATCAATAGTTTATAGAGGTCAGCATCAATAGTTCTATAGTGGTTTAAAGCTTTTACCAGCATGATACTGTCTGTAGATGTATATAATTATATGTGGATGAAAATGGGTTTGCTGTAAGGTGTCATGTTGCTTTCTTTTGTCAGCATAGCCTACCTACTAGGAGACTTCTGTTGGCTTTGCCATTTTTATTTTACAACATTGCTTTCTTTAGGGGCCTTGAGACATGGATTCAAGAAGAGGCTGGGAACTCAATAACAATTACAGTCATCCAAGGGCACATAGGTACATGAATGAGAATATAAATTCTAACAGTGATTATGTAAGACATGACCAAAGAAGACCTCATGAAAACTTTAGTGGATATGGTTCATGGGGTGGGCCTCCTAGGAATGCAAGCTATTTTGAGGGAGAGACTCTTCTTGCACAGCGGCCAAGTTATGGTAGTTATCATCATGAATATTACAACACACAGAGGTTTCAAAGGCCACAGTCTCAACCTGTACCAGATACAGTATACTCAAGGTATATACCAAATATGCGACCACCTATGGCATATAGTGGTTATGGTCAACATTTACCAACTGTTCATGGACAAGGTTACAATATATCCCCACAGAAAGGTAGAAATGTACATGAGAGACATCAGTGGGTTAATAGAGTAATTCCTTGTAGTACACAGACAACAAATCAGCAAACATCCAGTCCATTTGTAAAAGGAAAATCATGTTCTGGGCCAAAACAGTCTCAGAACATGAAGGACAGTCCAGTGTCACAGAATAAGCAAATCCCTGTATTAAGTCCGAGAGCTTCAGAAGTTGGGAAAACAGTAATCAAGCAATTACCTCATGGAGAGACAGTTTCCACACAGTCCAGTCCAGACCAGGAAAATAGCTTGAAAACAGATGACAGAAAGAGTCAAGGGAGTCCATTCTTTAGTGTTAAATGTAGATTAGAACAGAGTAAGCACTCTAGCCCCCCAAATAAAGCTGACAAGCCTCTTGTTATAGATACTGAAGAGACAAAAGACAGCCCCACCATTGGCAGTCATTCAGATGTAATTGTTACAGACAAATATGACACACCGAAACTTGTGGAAGTTGAACTTATGTCAAAATTGAAAAATATTGATCTTTGTACCAGTAAAGAAGTAAATGAAAATGATGTTTTAGTAGATAAGAGTACTTCAGCAATTTTAGAAGAGCAACACAAAAGTGAATGTACTGGGCAGAAGGACACTTCAGAAGGAACACTTTCTAATGAAGGCAACATAATAAATAGCAAAGATATAACTAATGGTGTGGAAGACATGGGAGGTAATCAAAAAGTTACAGAGGAAGAAACAACATATGAGAAATATACATCAGAGGAAAAACCAGTTGAAACCAACATTGAAATTGAGGGGCCTGAGCTGAAAAGTTATTCAGATGAGAGTGAAAATTTAACCAAAGATGTAAATGGATTGGAGCATGATGGCAAGCCAGTAAAGTCTGAAGGCTCTAGTTCATCTAATTCAGTACAAAATGCATGTAAAGAAGAGAGGGGTCCTGAAGAAAAAGGTATTGAAAAAAACCTGATTGAAGAATATGGATCTAAACCAGGTGTTTTATCAGAATCCAGTTTCTCTGCAGTTGAAATAGATAATACTACAAACTCAGAATTACCTTATATGGAAGAGAATGATGATAATGAGGCAAAGGATATCAGATTTGAAAATAAGACATCTTTTTTAGACAATACAAGCAGCAAGCTAATATTGAGTCCAATGTTGTCTCTTCAGAATAAAGTTATGGAAAAAGTAAGAAAGAAAAGTTCCTTCGTGAAAATTATGAGTGACCATTCATTGAAAGTAATGATGAATGATGATATTCTAGTGAATGGTAATCAGAATGATCAACAGTATATAGATGGAGCAAGTGAAGGTACTCAACGCTTAACTGATGTGAATAGTACAGATATGGAGGTGGATGATAGTTTTGACAACTATGCAGATTTAGCTGATGGAAATGGCCCTGGAATTGCTGAAAATTCAGTAAACACTGAGGACAATCAGAAAGAAGGATGGAAAGCAGAAGAACAAAATGGAGATATTCTAAGTTCTGAAAAGTGTCAAGCATATGAAGGAGCTGATTGTACAGAAGAGATAAGCGAGTACAGGAAAAGTTTGGATAACAAACCTGTAGTAGGGGATATTGGATGTGAGGATCCAGATAAAACTGAATATAATATTAACATATTGAGTGAAGATGCTAACAACATTCTGTATAAAGGTTTTGAAGGTGATAAGAGCATTGAATCTTGTACATGCAAAGAGAGTTTAATGGAGGGTTCTGTTGGCAGTGGTACAGTAGGGGAAGATGTTCAAGTTGATTCTACTAAAACTGAGGCTGTTACAACTTATGAAGGTTTAGAGGGTAAGATGCCATCCCTTATAATGGGAAATGACTTTTGCTGGCACTAACCTTTTTACATATTCACAAACAATAATCCTTTTTCTAGTTTCTCCTTTGTGATGAGGTTTTGTTGTTCATGTTTTTAGCTCCACTTTTCTAAGAAAAATGGTCATGACCCTTTCATCGACATCTGTATTGGTTTACGTTTTTGTTAAGGTCCGTTTCTCAGAAACTATCAAAGCTGTTCACTTCAGATTTCGAATGCTTAAGCAAATTGTGACACCATTTCTAAAGGACAAAAATAATCAGTCAAACCTTGCAATACTTGTTCACTTTCAAAATGTGACCCCATTTCAAAGGGAAGGTAACCCTCACCTTTTTATATACTATACACTTTACTCAGCAGTATAGGCCCACTTGGGTCTCTTGTTTGACTTAGCTTGTAATTCACTATCCAGCTCTGAGAAAAGTGGAGTGCACTCTTCATGGACAGGTCTTGTTTCTTCTTGCATTAAACAATGTTTCATTTGAAAGTTTGGTTACAGGGGTTGTACTGTAGAGCAACTATTGCATGTTTTGTACCATTCAAGAAGTATACTTGCATGCTTCAAACTAAAGCAACCAGATGATTTACAAGGACAATACCTTGTACATTTCCAGTATCCAGAAAAGATTAATGTCAGATTTAAGTTGAATTTTACAAGAAAAGTTTACATTATTAAAAACTGGTTTTAAAATCAGCATCTTACTATATTTATTTATTCAATTTAATTATTTTGACTAGCATTTGCTTGAATACATGCAGTAGTTTTGAGTGAAAATACTAATGTATGTAATGTTTGTGTTTCCATGGATTTTGGCTGCTTTATCTACAGGTATTGTTTAAGTATGACTGCTTTTGATTTCATCTGTTTATAACATATTTCTCACTGCTGCATGATAGAAGTTAAACAGTAGAACTCCTGTCCATGCTTTGCCAATTCAGATTTGTTTCATTTCATCTGCAATGGAAAATAAACAAGAATTTTGTAAGAGTTTTTTTTATGTTTAAAGCTGAATTTTTAGCTGGAAAGTGAGGAAACTGGTCACTGTTCAACCATTTTAGTTTTTGTGATGACATTGTTTTCTGCACCCACCTGTTCAGTGTTAAACCAAGTCTTGCATTTTGCTATTTGAAATTTTCCCTTGCAGTAATTAAAAATGAAAAAAAGCAGCTTAATGTTAACTTGAGAGGTAATATTGGAGCATATTTCTTTTTTATGTGATCTTGTTTATTTGCTGTGACAATAATAACAGGATAGGGAAGAAACAGCAGAGTTATAACGATGCTTGGAGTTTATAGAAAACATAATCATGCATTTGAAAATAAGTGGAAAATCAGAAATTGTTTTATTCTAGTTCTTTGATACAGAAGGTAGAGAAGTTATAGTTGAACTGTGAAAATTTAGTTTCAACATTTTTACCCCACATACTTGCTAAATGTGAGCTTTTGTGATTGCCTTGTGTCTGTCATGAATTGTATGTGGTGTGCTGTCAACTTTTTACTTTAAAAAACATCTCCTTCTAAACCATATGGTGAAAGTTGATAAAACTTTACAGCACTGTTCCTTGCTTGAAGTTTAACCAAAGTTGTTCAAAGAATTCCATTCCATGCAAAAGTCTGGTTGCTATGGCAACAAGAATGAAAAATCTACTTGTCTAAAACTACTTGGCCCAGATGTCTGAAATTTGGTGTGTAGCATTGTCTGATGGACCTTTACCTAATTATATCGGATAATGTCCCAGGGGTCACTATTGGCCCCACCTAATGGGTCATATGTTTTATGTAGAAACATGGTGAAAAATCTTTGAAAATCTACTCTGAAACAAGAAAGCCCTGAGATATGTGGCTTGAATCATTGTATAGTGAATCTCTACAAAGTTTGTTCAAAAACATAATATTCCTTGGGTCACTATTAGCCATAGGGGTCACATGTTGTATAGAAATGTTGAAGTAAATCTTTAAGTTCTTCTCCTATGAAACCACAAGGCCTAGAGTTCTGAAATTTGACATGAAGCATTGTCTAGTGGACCCCTACATTTTGTACTAAAACTGCCGAAACTTTGACCCTGGGTTCATTTTTTGCTCTGCCTTTGCGGGCAGATGTTTTATATTGGCTAATACAGGGAAACCCTTAAAAAAAAAACTCATCAGAAAATTCAGATTATGTACGTGGGGTTACTACTGGCCCTACCATAAGGGTCACATGTTTGAAATACAGAGGAAAATCTTTAGAATTCTCCTTGTCTAAAACCACAAGGCCCAGAGTTCTGAAATTTTGGGTGAAGCCAGTCTTGTTTTATATAGCATTGTATGGTTGATACATACTAGGCTTGTTCAAATTATGTTCCTGGTGTCAAAAGTGGCCCCACCTCAGGGTTCTATTTGTATTAAATATAAGATCTTTTAAAATCTTCATTTCTGAACTTGTTATCAGCCCCACCCAAGGGGTCAGTTACTTTTGTATTGACTTATTGACTTACATAGGAACAATTTTTTATCTGAAATCAGAAGGCCTAGAACTTAGATATTTAATTTGTAGTATCATCAAGTGGACCTCTCCCAAGGTTATTCAGATTGTGGCCCCTGGTCCAAAATTGGTCAAACAGTTACTTTTGCATTTACTTACATGGTAAAGACAGTCCATATAACTGAAATTTATTGTGATTCATGAAAAAAACATGTCCAGCAGGGGCGGGCTTATTTACCTTTATATCTTTATGGGACAACTTTAAAAATCCTAGAAACCACTGGCCGAATTTGAAAATAATTTGGCAGAAATTGTGAAAGATATAGGGATCTGCATGAAGGCACAGAGAAAATTCATAAATCTTCTTTTCTGAAACTACTTGGCAGATTTAAATGTATTTTGGGACAGATGTTCTTTGGCTGTTTACAAGTAATTTGAAATTTGAACTGATCCGTGAAAAAATATTTTCATATGCGATGACCACCATTAAGCTTTCTCCCCTCTCCCCTTCCCCTGACACCCGCCACTAGCAAAACCTTTTTTTTATTCATATTTTCTTTCAAACACTAGCTAGTTCACCACACTGTTTTACATTACAATTTTGTTTTATTTTCTTATAAAATTGTTATAAAATTGTTTCTGAGTTATCTTTGCTTAGAAAACTTTTTATCTACTTCTGAGTTTATATTTTTGATAAATTTGAGTGCATTTCGTCAATGAGTCTCATTTCATTTACCCTCAGCAAATGAAGTTTGAAGGAGTAAACTCATCTATCTTTTGATCTCTAGGTTTTGTATATCAATGATTTTTGTCCAATTAAAAAGAAATTCTTTGTGGGGATTATAAATATATAATGCTCATTACCAAGGTCTTCTGAGTCATGGTTGTTTGTTTGTGTCTGCCTCCTCATAACTTTATTTTTGATTTTAAATAGATTTTGAGATAACTTGTGTCAGGCTTAAAACAGCCTTAAGGTGTAGTGTCCATCCCACAGGTTTTATGGGTCTAGTTTATGGTCAAAGCTATGATTTTCTTTTCTCTCTGGGCTCTTCTTTATTTCCTAAGACAAAGCAGTTTGTAAGGGTATAGATCACTTACAGATGTACAGACAGGAGAATTTTCAGCTGACTAGCTGAAATCAGAGGACTTTCTTTAACTTTTTTTTCAACTGTGTTCACCTCATTTCTTGAAATTTTGTAGCTCACTCTGTACTTTTAATCTGCCTCTTGATTTATCTATTTACTGAATATTTAACATAATGCATTTAACTTTTTAGCATTTTTCAAAATGCAGAAAGGAGATAGTGGTGTGTATTATTTCACAGTTATGTTATCCTATTTTTGTTGAAAGCACATGGATTCAACAGTTTTCATTTAATTGGACAATGATGCTTTCATTAATATTATGCTGTAAAAATATTATTTATCAATGTTTTTTCAATAGTGAATTGGTTTTGCTTACCAAAAAAAGTCAACAGCTTTTCATTAAATAGTCATTATTGAACTTTTGATAATTTTCACTAATACTTGCATGACATTCACCTGTTTGTAATATTACTGTTTACAATCCTAGCTTGTTTCCAGCAGCTGTGCTTGTTTTGAACAGGCAATATAGTAAGAGATTTGTGGCATGTATTGTTTTCATAATAAGAAAGATGACATCAACCTGAAAGCCAGTACTAACTGTTTTGAACAATCGGTCATTATTTCCAAGCAGGGAATGGAAACTGAAAAACTATATCACAGTTAATATATATTTCCGAGTCTGTGAAATACAATGTAACTTATCGAAGATTTAAACTTTTCAGCCATATGGATGTAAAAAATTTTGTTGGCTAAAACAGTAAAAACTAAGGTCTTAAAGCTCAGTTCTAACAGGTCCATTGAGCCTTTGCAGGTCCGCAAAGTACATTTTGTATGTACTCTTGACCAGAACCTTACAAGCCTGAGACATCTGGTCTGTGGCTTATTTTGCAGACTGTATTGTCATACATGTACATATTATGAACTCTTTGACTTCCAATAAAGAACACTTTCCCCTATTTTCATAGACCTATTAACAATATTCTGAGTTTAAAACAGCACATTAATGCATCACAACATGCTTCAGTTTGGTATGATTTTTCCCTTGTTGCTAGAAATATTTAAATGTATCTAGTATCCAGACAGAATGTATTTTCCAAAATGTTAACCAATAGCATTAATCTCTTTAATTTCATGTAAAAAATTTATTTGTAGATTCCTTGTCAGATTTCTGTTTTGTGTTTTACTTTTAATATCTGTTACAAGCATGAAACTAATTACCAGTATTTATGAAGCCTTAGTTTGCATAATTTAGTTTTAACTTAATTGTTGTCTTCTTAATTTAGAAAAAAGTGCTTGAAACATATGTTGACCCCACTCAATTATTTCAAGAAATTTGTCTCTTATTAACACCTCATGACTTACCTTGCCATGATTCTTTTTCACTTACAGGTCCCAATGATGAGGAGCTGAAAAAGAAGTTTAGTATTAAAGAAGTGTTTGTCAGCCTTGGTAAAGTAGATACAGAGGCCGGAAGAGAAGACATGAAAGATGTAGAGGATAGAGAGAACAAACCTGTCAATAGTGAACATATAGATGATAACAGTAAAGGTCTCATACGTAATTTTGGTAGATTGGAAATAGATATTTGTCAAAATATCAAAGATCCTATAGCTTATACTAATGAATTGGAAAAAGATATTTTTGGAAACAGTAAACATCTAGGGTCTGAATCAGGTGAATTAGAACTAGATCTTCCTCAGGAAATTGAAGAAAGTAAGAGAGCTGATAAAGAAAAGCCTGTGCATAGTGAAGGTTGTTGGAAACAAACAGTGACATTGAGTGATCGTTTTAGTTTGGTTTCTGAGAAGTATGATAAAACTGAAGTGGATATTGATGTAGAAGAGGAAGTGTATAAGGCAGAGTTTGAAAATATCTTGAAAAAATTGAAGAAGAAGTCGGAACTTACAGAAACTCCTAGTGGTAACAGTGAAACAGGTGTTGAGGAAATGGAAGTGCAGGGAAAAGAAGTAAACAAAGCTGCTGAAAATAGAGAAGATGAAAAGGGCAAAGAAAATGTGGATATGAATGGTGGAACAAATCATGGACTTGATTTATACAGTCAAGGTTCAGTGAAGATGAAAGAGGGAACGGGTGTTGCCTATGATTCACTGCTAAGAGGAAGCAGTCCTGGTAAGGTTTTAAGGAGACTACATAAAAATGAAAACTCTTGAATTTAAGAATTTTCTTACAGACCCATCACAGAAGGAAACTGGGCTTTATTATTACTTATTAGTAAATAATTAATTTAATACACAATGCAGTCTTCATCGGCCCTGTGATTTAATGTGAACCCCTTTTCCTTGCAAATAAAAACAAAACAAAATAAAAAACCATGATTATTCAGCTTGGTAAGTGATAGTGTTTCATGAATGTTCTTTGAAATACTTATCTGATAAAACAGTTCTTTTGTCTTCCATAGTGTCATTCTTAGACTATAGCGATGAATCTGATGATGAATTGCTTAGGGCACCATCAGCCTTTCTGCGATCTATTGAAGAAATCAAGTAAGTATATCGTTTATAGGTGATAACAGAAAGAAAATATTAATACCACAGAATCATTTCAATGTTATGTTGACGGTTATGCTGTTTGAATCTGTTGATCAATATTCTGCATTATATCACCTGCAGATCATTACATAAGTATGTATACACACCTGTGTTTAGGTAAAAGTTTTTTTTTTTAAGTAAGATAATAAATGAAATATGTATTTTGATTGTACAGAATATTTTTTAAATCTCTATGGTGAATTCCTAATATTGAAGAATTTTTACATTTTAAGCTCACCTGAGCACAAATTGCTTAAGTGTTAGCTATTGTGCTCATTGATTGTCTGGCATGCATCTGCATGCGTTGTCAACAATTTGACTTGAACAACTTCTCATCCTAAACCGCTAAGCCAGCTTTGACGAAATATGCCTGGGATATTCCTTGCACGAAGCTCTACCAAAGTTGTAATTTGTACCAAAGTATTTAATTCCAACAAGAACTCTGGTTGCTATGGCAACAGAAAGGTAAAACTTTTGAAATCTTGTCTGAAACAAAAATCCCTGAGCCCTAAGATTTGGTATGTAGCATTGTGTAGTGGACCTCTACCAGTTTTGTTCAAATTATACCTGTGGGGTAAAATTTGATTTTACACAGGCTAATATAGGGCAAACTTTGAAAATCTTCTTGTCTGAAACCACAAGGCCCTGAGCCTTAAGATTTGGTATGTAGCATTGTCTAGTGGACCACTACCAGGTTTGTTCAAATAATGTCCCTTGAGTGTAAATTGGCTTTACCCTTGGATTCAGTTGAATTCATATTGATTTATATAGGGAGAATTCTAAAAAAGCTTCAGATGTTTGCTCGACAGCAGACCCTAAGGCAGAGTATTCAGGTGAGAGATCTAGGTCCATCATTGGCCCTCTTGTTTCTGGATAGATGTACCTGTTTGGCTTATACAGTCCATTTCATAATGTAACTCTAGAGGGATCTGATGTCTTATTTCTGTGTTTGTCTCCATTTTCAGTAGTCGCCCAGTGGTTATCACTCCAACAAAAGTCGTGGATTCTAGTCAGAGTAGTACAGCTACTACAAGCAGTAGTGATGTAAGTGGAGTCGAAGCTACGTCAAGAAAATGAATGATGTAATAAACACAGTTCAAGAAGCAGAAAGATTTTGGAGAAATCTGTGTAAAGTTGCTCAAAAGCATATAAAATGGGTGATGGTGTCACAAATGCAAGTGTTTTTACAGCAGACCACTCCATTCTCATGTAGTTGAGCGGAAAATGGTTGATTTTTAGCTCACCTGAGCACAATGTGCTCATGTGAGCGATTTTTATCCCCTGATGTCTGTCGTCAGTTTTCATGGGTTTGATTCAGACAACATCTCCTCTGAAACCACTTGGCCAGAGTTTATAGAACTTGGCAGAACTCTGGTTGCTGTGGCAACCAAAAGAAAAATCTTTAAAAATCTTCTGGCTTTGATATTTTGCATGCTGTATCATCTAGAGGTCCTCTACCAAAATTATTAATCCCCTGCCGACTAGCAGGAAGAGGATTATAGGAATGGCCCTGTCGTCAGTCTGTCCATCCATAACTTAGTATCTGCTCCATAACTTTTAAACTCATGGAAAGTTTTTAAAATAACTTGGCACAAATGATCATCAGTATGAGACGATGTGCATAGTGCAAAAACCAGATTGCTACCCCCAAGGTCAAGGTCACACTTAAAGGTCATATATAAAAATGTCCAGATTTCTTGTCTGCTCTGTTACAATTAATCTGCTTGATAGATTTTAGAATAACTTGGCACAAATGATCACCATTATGAGACGATTTGCAGAGCACAAAAACCAGGTCACTACCCCCAAGGTCAAGGTCATGTTTAAAGGTCATATATAAAAAAGTCCACATTTCGTGTCCACTCTGTAACTATTAAACTGCTTGAAAGTTTTTAAAATAACTTGGCACAAATGATCACCATTTTGAGATGATGTGCAGAGCACAACAACCAGGTCACTACCCCCAAGGTCAAGGTCATGTTTAAAGGTCATATATAAAAAAGTCCACATTTCGTGTCCACTCTGTAACTATTAAACTGCTTGAAAGTTTTTAAAATAACTTGGCACAAATGATCACCATTTTGAGATGATGTGCAGAGCACAACAACCAGGTAGCTACCCCCAAGGTCAAGGTCACACTCAAAGGTCATACTTAAAAAAGTGCACATTTCATGTCTGCTCCATAACTTTAAAACTGCTACAAATGTGAGGTCCTTCAGACTGCCTTGTTTAAATTATGTCTCTAGGGTCAAAATTGGCCACGACTTAGGGGTTACATGTTTTACAAAGAAATATATAGGAAAAACTTATGGAATCTTCTTCTCTGAAACCACAAGGCCCAAAGTTCTATAATTTAGCACAAAGTATTGTCTAGTGGACTTCTAACAAGATTGTTAAAATTATGCCCCTAGGGTCAAAATTGATCCCACTCCGGGGGTCACTTATTTATATTATAGAGGCATATATTTAGGGAAAACTTCAAAATCTTCTTGTCTGAAACTACAGTGCATTGGGATTTGATATTTGGCATACAGCTACTCTACAAAGATTGTTCAAATTGTGCCTCTGGGGTCATAAATTGCTCCAACCCGGCCGAGGGTCACTTGAATTAATAAAGGCTTATACATGTATATAAAAAAATTCTTCTTGTTAGTAACCACAAGGCCTAGTGTAAAGATATTTGATGTGTAACCTGGCCTAGTAGACCTCTCCCAAGTCTGTTCAAATCTTGTCCCTGGGGTCAGTATTGACCATCCCCCAAGGGTCATGAGGGGTAAAAAATAGACTTTTCATTTTTCGTCAGAGCCTGAGTTTATTGACAGATATCTTAGATATTTGGTATAAAGGCACCTTCATGAATCTCTGCCTTTCATTTTGGTCGAGGTCAAGGTCACTGACATTAAAACAGATTTTTGTACTTTTCTCTCTAGAGTCTGTGTTTTGGGTCAAGGTGAAGGTCACTAAGGCTAGAAATAGGTTTTCTATTTTTTGTCATGTAGCCTTCATTTATTGTTTGATATATTAAATACTTGGTTCATGGACACCTTGCATGAACCTCTTCCATTAAATTGGGGTTAAGGTCACCAAGGCTTAATATATATTATTCTATTTTACCTCATAGAGCCTTCATTTAATGACAAATATCTTTGATATTTGGTATGTAGATTCCTTACATGGACTTCTGTCTTTAGGTGGAGTTTGAGATCACCGAGTCAAGCTCAAAGTTACTAAGGCTAGAAAAAGGTTTTCTACTTTTTAGCTCACCTGAGCATGCTCATGTGAGCTTTTAGGATCCTTGATTGTCCGGCGTCCGTCCGTCCGTCGTCCACAATTCATTCAAACAACATCTCCACTGAAACCACTGGGCAAAATTTAATGAAACTTGCCTAGAATGTTCCTTGCATGAAGCTCTACCAAGATTGTTCAAATGGTTCCGGTCCATTGCATTTCTGGGTCACAGGAGCTAAAAACAGATTTTAAAAGTTGGATCTTAAAAAATCTTCTTGTCAGAAACCACAAGGCCTTGAGCTTTGATATTTGGTATAAAGCATCATCTAGTGGACCTCTACCAAGTTTGTTCAAATTACGATCCTGGGGTCAAAAATGGCCCCGCCCCAGGGGTAACTTGTTTTACATAGAGTTATATAGGAAAAACTTTAAAAATCTTCTTGTCAGTAACCGTAATGCATAGAGCTTAGATATTTGGTATGTAGCATTGTCTAGTAGACCTCTACCAATTTTGTTCAAATTATACCTCTGGGGTCAAATTTGGCCCCACCCTGGGGTCATTGGTTTTACATAGGCTTATATAGGAAAAACTTTGAAAATCTTCTTGTCTGAAACCACAAGGCCCTGAGCCTTAAGATTTGTTATGTAGCATTGTCTAGTGGACCTCTACCAAGTTTGTTCAAATTATACCCCTGGGGTCAAATTTGGCCCCACCCCGGGGTCATTGGTTTTACATAGGCTTATATAGTGACAACTTTGAAAATCTTCTTGTAGAAGGAGAAGTAACATTTTCAGTCCAAATAATCTTGAAATTTGTCAGACAGGTTGTTTCTATGATTTCTAGCTCAAGTTCGAATATGGGTCATCTTGGTTCAAAAATTAGGTCACAGAGCCCAAAAATAGAAAAACCTCGTTAACACTCTAGAGGCTACCTTTTCAGTCAAAATATCCCAGAAATTTGTCAGAAAGGTTGTTTTGATGATTTTTAGCACAAGTTTAAAATTGGGTCATCTGGGGTCAAAAACTAGGTCACAGAGCCCAAATATGGAAAAACCTTGTAAACACTCTAGAGGTAACATTTTCAGTCCAAATAACCTGGAATCTGTCAGAAAGGTTGTTTCAATGATTTCTAGGTTAAATTTGAATATGGGTAATCTGAAATCAAAAACTAGGTCACAGAGCCCAAAAATAGAAAAAAAACTTGTTAACACTCTAGAAGGTACTTTTATTCAGTCCAAATATTCTCCAATTGTCAGAAAAGATGTTTTAATGATTTCTAGCTCAGATTCAAATAAAGATCATCTGGGGTCAAAAACTAGGTCACAGACCCCAAATATGGAAAAACCTTGTTAACACGCATTGAGGTAACATTTTCAGTTCAGATAACCTTGAAATTTGTCAAAAAGATTGTTTTAATGATTTCTAGCTCAGTTTTGAATATGGGTTATCTGGGTTCAAAAACTAGGACACAGGGCCAAAAAGTATAGAATCCTTGTTAATGCTCTAGAGGTAACATTTTCAGTCCAAATGTCCTTGAAATTTGTCAGAAAGGTTGTTACAATGATTTTTAGCCCAGATTAGGATATGGGTCATCTGGGATAAAAAAAACTAGGTCACAGAGCCCTAAAATGTTAAAACCATTTTAACACTCCAGAGGTTACATTTTCAGTCCAAATATCCTTGAAATTTGTCAGACAGGTTGTTTTGATGATTTCTAGCTCAAGTACTAATATGGGTCATCTTTGGTCAAAAACTAGGTCCCAGAGCCCAAATATGGAAAAACCTTGTTAACACTCTAGAGTTAAGATTTTAATTCCAAATAACCTGAAAATTTGTCAGAAAGGTTGCTTCTATGATTTCCAGCTCAACTTTGAATATCGGTCATCTGGATTAAAAAACTAGGTCACGGAGCCTAAATATCGAAAAACTTTGTAAACACTCTAGAGGCTACATTTTCAGTCCAAATGTCCTGGATATTTGTCAGAAAGGTTGTTTTGATGATTTCTAGCTCAGGTTTGGATATGGATTATCTGGGGTCAAAAACTAGGTCACAGAGCCCAAATATGGAAAAACCTTGTTAACACTCTAGAGGCTACACTTTCAGTCCAAATAACTTTGAAATTTGTCAGAAAGATTGTTTCAATAATTTCTAGATCAAGTTCGAATATGGGTCATCTGGGGTCAATTAACCAGGTCAATAGCAACTTTGTTAAAAGCAGTCAAATTCAGGTGAGCGATATTGGGCCATTATGGCCCTCTTGTTGTTATAAACCTTTATTTATTAATAGATGTTTTAAATATTTGGTATATAGACACATTAAAATGAACCACTTCCATTAAACTTGGGTTAAGTTTACTGAGGTTAAAAATAGATTGAACTACTTTACATCATAGAGCCTTTATCTATAGACCAATGTATTTGATATTTAGTATGTAGGTTTGTTGCATGGACTTCTACCCTTAGATGGGGTTTGAGGTCACTGGGTCAAGGTGATAATAGATTTTTCTACTTTCTGTCATAGAGCCTTTATCTGTTGACTGATATTTTAGATGTTTGGTTTGTAAGCACCTACATATCTTCAATTATAAAATGTAATACTGCTTCTGACATTTGCATAACAGCAAACCCACAGACAAAGTACTCAGGTGAGCGATCTAGGGCCATTTTGGCCATCATGTCACTTAGAATTTTTATAATAATTTTATGTCTTCCACAGTGAAAGTTTAAACATGTATATACTTTCTTCAGACATTCCTTTTTCTCCATAGCCATGAACTTTGTGTTTTAACCAGTCAGATTTGTATAAAATTCATTTATAGTGTATAAATATAACTATGTATATTTCTAGTTGTCTCCAGTTAAGTCAGTGGCTCAAAGACCTGGGGTGAAAAATAAGTTCACACTTGATGGACTCATAGCTGACCATGAAGATAAGGTTGGTTCTCTTTAACAAAATAATTTCTGCTGTATACAGACTGTCCTCAGTGGCTTTGTGGTTAGTCCATCTGAATTGGGATATAGAGAATGAATCCCTGGTCAAATCTGTCCTGAAATGGTCTTAATTGTTGATGTTAAAGTTAAAAAGATGTGAAAGCTGGGTTTACTCACTCTACTAAGTAGAGTATGAACATTGAGACCATGTTCATTGGTATTCTGCACATCTGTATCTCAGTGTTTCTAAGTAAAAACATTAAAAATTACTCAAGTATACTGCAAATCTGTATCTTGGTGTTTCGCATCAAATATTTAAAAACCACTTGAGTGTACTGTGCATTTGTATCTTGGTGTTTCTAAGTAAATATTTAAAAACCACTGGAGTACAAATGTATAATGTACATCTGTATCTTGGTGTTTCTAAGTAAATATTTAAAAACCACTCGAGTATACTGTACATCTCTATCTTAGTGTTTCTAAATAAATATTCAAAAATGACTCAAGTCCACTGTGCCAAAAGTCAAATTTTGCCAGACATATATGTTAATCTAATTGTCATGCAAACATTTTCTATACAGTATCACAGTACTCTCCTTTTCAACATATATAGTCATACACTGTAAGCAAGTTGTGTAAATATAACTGGTTGTATATTTGATTTTCAGATTTAGATTAATGAGTGTATGTCATGTGATGCTTTTAATTGAAAGTACATGGCATTGGTAGAATGAGCTGATGTGAACATATTGAATGAAAATAATAATGTAGGTTCTAAGTTTAATTCTGTATTTTTTTCCCACACATTTTTGAACAGGTGGATTTGGTCAAAGAAATGGATGAAATTAACCAAGAGCTTCAGGTGAGTGTTAATACATGTATGACATTATATGGTGTATGGATCAGTAAGAAAAGCTTGTAGTTATGTAGTAAGGTGTATGAAAAGCAGTAGAAAAGAACTGTCTCTCTGTAATGTGAAAAAATTCAATAATTTTGTTATCTGCAGGGAAGCAAGAAGTTTAAGAATTTCTGTTAAATGTGTTTCCATTTGCAATGCAGTTGTTTTTTGTTTTTTTTTCAAAGTTTCAAATTTTAACAAGGTCAAATCAAGTATCTCTTTGGTTTGCATTGGGAAATGTTTTGACACTTCACTTGTGATTGCCAGTAGGTGGGGCATAGTTCTTTTTAAAAATGATGTTAACAGATAAATGAATTAAAACAAGCAAAGTGATTATTCATCGGTAGAAGAATCAGTTCGGCATCATTGTTAAGGTGTTTTGGAAACTGCTGATGTTGAAGGAAAAGAGTGTTTGTGTTATATATAAAAATTAGTCTTCTGCCACAAAATTTTGATGTAATCTTTATTAAACATTTTAGGATGAAATAAAAAGTGGGGGATTTGTAAACCTTTTGAATAAAGAAGATGCTGCAACAGGTAATATTAAGTCAGATTCAGCTTTCCATAGTTTGGACAACTTTTTCTATCTGATTACAGTATTTACATTTGACATTTGACACAGTAAGTATAGTGGTGGAATATGTATGTTCCAAGAAATACAATTTTTTGTTAAGCTGTTGTGCATACATATATGTTTGAAGTTAAGTCATTATCTGGTTAATCATTCTTGCAAGAAGTTTAATCTGTGCAGGAAGTATTGAACACAAGAAACACAACAAAAATCAATGAAAAGTTACAACTACAATGTACCTATTACAACAGTTTTAAATTGTATTTAGATTTTCATATAACTGAAGAACAGAAAGAGATGCTGAAACAGTTTGAGGTACAGGAGTCACATATATGTGAGGATCGTCCTGGCGTTCTAGTCTTTGAGCCTCAACAATACAAGTGCCTGTTCAGCAGCATGCTTCACCCCACCCACTGTGGTTTTACGGTCGGTAGTAATGGTCTTCAGTTGGAAAAGCATCTAGAATCTCTTGTGCCATGTAAGTTTCCTTTGTGCTTTCATTATAAGGATATAATGGGCAAGTATGTCCGCCCATTTGCAGTAATGTTGATAGATATTGATCTCTTGTTCCGTGTACGTTTGATTATATACGTGTTGTTTTCTTTTTTATTATCGCAACTAGAATATGGATAAAAACTGTTCAGTCCCATTATACATTACAGCTATGGAGAAATAAGTTTAGAGGACTTGAAGTATTCTTGTCACAAAGGTGTTTCATTTGACTTGCAGAATCACCAGGTTCCACCCAAACCCAGTCTGCTTTGAGTTCATGCCAAGCCGGTGGGAAGACACCTTTCTCCCCTTTTCCTGCAGATTTGGTTAATTCTGCATATTCCTCCAGAATTGGTCTATAGTTCTTTTAAGTTATCACTGAAAACTTATTTTAGAGGAGTGCTGAAATTATGGGTATAACAAAAAAATATTAAAGCGGGTTTTTTTTTTACCACTACAGAGTTTTGTTGTTTTTCCTGTTTTCAGCCCAGTATAAGAGAGTGATTACATCAGATATAATCTACCAGTGCTATACCAGAATTTCCTGTCAAACACCTCTGCTTAGATGGATCTTTTTTATCAGTAAGTGGTGTCCACAATTTTGCCTCTTTTTTTTTTTTGTAGATGGAGTTGGTTGTTGAAACACATGAAAAATTATTTGCCATGTTCAAGAATTGTAACAGTTTGGTGAAACTGAAAATAATACGAAGAGAATGAATTCAATTTCTGCTCATTGAATGAATTTAAAAAAAACCTCAGACAAGACGTTTTGTTGTTATTGAACCATGAAATATCTGTCTAAAGAGACTTAGTCTGTTAGTCTAGGGGACATGGTGAGGTTTTAGAAAAACCGGATGATGCAGATGGTTTATATATGTAAACTTTATATTCCTGATTAAAATTCAGATGTTTTGTCCATTCATTAAAAAAGAGAACGGTTAAGTCTCTAGGTCAAATGGAAACAAAAGATAATGCCTCAGTTTGCTTGGTAATAACTGTAAAGATTAAGTCTCTATTGTTGAACACATGTTATTTTTTTATACCCTTGAATTTTCTAGTGAATAGAGTTATATAGTTCTGCCACGTCAGTCTACTGGGATTTCACACTAATCTTAAGTGTGTGTTACTCGAAAAGTTCTTGAAACTTTGTAAGAATGTTATCAGCATTGGAAATTATGAAGATTAATTAAATGTATTATTAATGACTTTATGACTTTCGAAAAATAGCACCTTAACTTGATCTAAAACCTGAAATATATTTATATGTCACCTGACACTGTTCTTCTTTTGTTTTGTTGTGATACTTGTATGTCTTCATATTATGCACCAATATTTCGATTATTTTCAGTGTCGATACATGAGGACTACCAGGTGCAACAGGGCTGTAAGAAAATCTTGCTGGAAATCCTCCATTATCAACACATATATTGTCAGCAGAAATGGGCACCTAGATTGGTGGATGTGGTTTCAGTGCTAGTCAACTATGGTAATTTTATGTGCTTTAAGCTTGAAATAATCTGAGTTCTCATGTCAGCTATGGAAAAGTTACAAGCCGTAAGTTTTAAGTAATGTAAGTTCTCAATTTTAGTGAATTTACACTTCCTTTTTAGTTTGTGTTTTGTGCAGCCCGTAAGAAAAAACCTTTAATTTCAGCCTAAAAATATTCATATTACTATTAGCATTAAATTGAACATGTTTGTCTGCTGAAGGGATGAATTTAAGGGATATATGAACTTTGATCATATTTTTATTTTCATCTAATTATATCCCAGTACATTTTAAATTTTTACATTCTGATCATATATATATATGTCTCAAATTTTCAAGTCTATACAGTTTTATGACCTGTAATCATAAGAGTTTTAGAAAGTTTCAGTGTATCAGTACTGATACTTATCACTTGTGTCAGACATGTTCATTGACTGTTTATGTTTACAGGTGCTAGTCTGGAGTCCATAGTTCCCTGTGGATCAAGTACTCTAGATATTATCAGGTATATCTATCTATTAGAATGAATAATGTAGAGTTAAATATGACAGGGAAATTCATGATCAACATTGAAAATGTCAACTCCTTACACAAGATTATAATGTGATTTAAAAGACATTGCTTAAGTAACTTACATACTTAAGTTTTTACACTTAATGGACTGTCATAATGGGAACAATCATGCTGCAAAAACCTTTCTTTTTGTGACATGGTAGATCATTATACCCCCACCTCAAATGGGGAGGGGGAGAGGGTATACTGGAATCGCTTTGTCGCATCCGTCGGTCGGTCGGTCTCCACCTTGTCCACTCAATAAATCATATACTAATGGAAGGATTTTCTTCAAACTTGGCTTTGATGTTAACCTCAACATGGGAATGTGCAGAGCCCATGTTGCCCTTGTGTCAGGTCAAGGGCAAGGTCACACTGCAAGGTCAGATTATTTTCGTGTCCACTCTGTAAATGCTATACCCTTTGAAGGATTTTCTTCAAACTTGGCTCAAATGTTCACCTCATGATAGTGATGTGCAAAACCTATGTTGAACTTGTACCAGCTCAAGGTCTAGGTCATGCTTGAAGGTCAAATTTTTAACAATGAATGATAAGCTTCTAACTTTGCTCAAATGTTCATCTCAACAAGGCAATGTGCATAACCTATATTGCCCTCAGGTGTTTGCCCTTGGGTCAGCTCAAAGTCAGGTGGAAATTCAGACAATTTTTTTTTTCCGTTCTTTAAATCCTATACCTCTTGAATGATTTTATTCAAACTTAGGTCAAATGTTTCCCTGATGAAGAGAATATGCAGAACTGGTGTTGAACTTGTGTTGCCCTTGTACTAGATCATGGTCAAGGTCACATTTGAAAGTCAAATATTAGACAATCAAATTAAGAAGGGACTTTTTTCTTACTTGGCTGAATACATGATATTCTTTATTTTAGCTCATAATTTCTTTGTTTTTGTAAATTTGCAAAATCAAAGGTTATTCCTGATTTTATGATTCAAAATTTAGTCATTACTATTACCTGTGAAGTGTTGTCTTTTTTTCCATCAAACACAGCTATTTTATGTCACAAAAGTTATTACCGTTTCCATATATTCAAATATCCAAGTCACCTTCTTTCAATGACATTGGTGGGGGTATGAATTGCATTCAGCGCTAGTTCTAGTTGGTATATTGTTTACATTTCTGTCAACATGATGGATTTTATATTTCAGAGGTAAATTGATACAAGAGCCAGGTTATACACAGCCACAAGCAGTGCAAGACAATGAAGGAGTAAAGGTGGAAAACCTTATACTGGTGTTACAGATACTTGCTCAGTGCTTACATGGACCAAGGTATGGTGTACGAAAACGGACATAGGTTCATCATATGTCATTATTTTGTACAGTTTTAAACTTGTTACTGGTACTAGGGATGCTGGCTCAGTGCTTACATGGACCAAGGTATGGTGTACAAAAATGGACATAGGTTCATCATATGTCATTATTTTGTACAGTTTTAAACTTGTTACTTGGGCTAGGGATGCTGGCTCAGTGCGTACTTAGATCAAAGTATGGTGTACAGAATGGGACATCACTTAGTCTTTGCAAAATACATCTGTACAATTATATACTTTGATGCCTGTTTAACTGATACTGGCTCAAGGTGTATGTACAGGAAGGACATCTTTCCTTTTTAGCTCACCTTAGCACTAAGTGCTCAAGGTGAGCTTTCCTGATTTTCCTGTGTCCTTAATGTCCGTGCGTCATGTGCCATCAATTTTTTTACTTTAAACAACTTCTCCTCCTGAACCAATTCATGAAAGATGATAAAACTTTGCAGGAATGTTCCTTGCATGAAGATTTACCAAAATTTTTCAAAGAATTCCATTCCATGAAGAACACTGGTTGCATACATGTGAACTTTATTCGATGATCAAGTGGAAGATTTTTCTTCAAAAAGAGGGAGATTTTAGAATTTGCAATAAACAAAGAAGGAAGTTGTGACATAAAAAATAGGGAGATTTCTTTAATTTGTGAAAATACCTCTCAAATCTTTGAAAATATGGCTGCAGAAAGTGGGAGTCTCCCGCTAAAAGTGGGAGAGTTCACATGTATGCTGGTTGCTATGGCAACAAAAATGAAAAACTTTAAAAATCTTGTTGTCTAAAACTGTTAAGCCCAGAGGTCTGATATTTGGTGTGTAGCATTGTCTAGTGGACCTCTACCAAGTTTGTTTGACTTATGTCCCTAGTTCACAGTGAGCCCTGCTCATGGGCTCACGTGTTTTACGAAGAAATTTTTTTAAAAATCTTCATGTCTGAAACCACATGGTCTAGAGTTCTGAAATTTGGCATGAAGCTTTGAATAGTGGAACTCTACCAAGTTTGTTCAAAATTATGTCTCAGGGTCATCAAGACTAGCCATGCCCCAGGGGCCCTATTTATGTAAAATCTTTGAAATACTTCTTGTGAGAAACTGTAAGCTATAGACCTTAAATATTTTGCATGGATCTTCATCTAAATATTCTCTACCAAGATTGTTTAAATTATGCCCCTGGGTCATCAGTGGACCTGCCTTGGGGGTTACATGATTTTACATAGGCTTATATAGAAACCATTTGCCTTAAAGCTAAAATATTTTGTGTGTTGCATAGTGAAGAATACCTCTACTAAGTTTGTTCAAATTATGTCCCTGGGGACAAAATTGGCCCTACCCCGGGGTCCTTTTTGTGTAAAATATTTGACCTTTGAAAATCTTCTTGCGAAAAACCGTAAGACCTTAGCTAATTTGCATGGAGCATCATTTTGGGGTCCTCTACCAAGATAGTTCCCTTGTGGTCATTTTTGCCTCAGCCCTGGGGTCACATGATTTTACAAAGGTTTATAAAGGAAAGATTAAAAAAAATCTTACCTGAAACTCTTTGCCTGAGAGGTTAGATATTTTGAGTGGTGCATTGTCTAGTGGACCTCTACCAAATTTATTCAGATTTTGTCCCTGGGGTCAAAATTGGCCCCATGGGTCATATATGTGTAAAATATTTAATATTTAAAAATCTTCTTGTCTGGAACTGTATGCCACAGAGGTTAGATATTTTGTATGTTGCATTGTCTAGTGGACCTGCCCAAGAGTCCCTTGTTTTTACATAGGCTTATATAGGAAAGACTTAATAAACCTTGTCTGAAACTGTATTCGTTAGAGGTTAGATATTTTGTATGTTGCTCAGTCTAGTCGACCACTGCCAAATTTGCTCAAATTTTGTCCCTTGGGTCAAAATTGGTTCTTCTCAATTGGTTCTGTTGCAGATCTCTTCCTTAATGTTTACATGATTTAAGTAATGGTGTACAGGAATGAACTTCTTTTTAACTGTGTGAAATCCCACTTGCACCTTTTCTTGTAACAGGTGTTGGGGTTTGCATACTTATATTACAGAAACATAATGAAAATTCAGATATAACTTTAAAAGCGTTTGATGTTCAACAATGTATTATTTGAAGACAGAACTCCAAGTATCATCCAGCCTGCTGCTGTCATATTGATCAAAAACATCAAAAACTTTTTCCATTTACAAAGTTTTATTTTTCCATTTTCATATTTACCCTGTTAGTGTTCACAAACACACAGGAAATATGTAGTATCGTATGAAGTATGGCATTCATCAGACCACAATAGAAATGGTTAACTTCCTCTGATCATCAGTTGTTAACTTGTCATGAGGAACTAAGATATAGGAAAAGTTCCCAAGCCAATGGAGATGGGATGGTGTCCGTAAAACTTGGGTTTACTTTTCTCCCTGTTATGATCTTATCTATGCTTTTCCTTAAAATTAAAGTCTCCTGTATACTATTTCTCCAGTATACTGCATGTAACCTCCATAGGTAAATGTCTCCTGTATACTATATCTCCAGTATACAATATGTCTCCTTCATAGGTAAATGTCTCCTGTATACTATATCTCCAGTATACAATATGTCTCCTTCATAGGTAAATGTCTCCTGTAAATATCTCCAGTCTCGACTCAACAATCTGGTTCAATTATAATTTTCTGTGCTTTTCCAGCAGTATAATTCTGACAGGGACTACCAGTTCCGAGCAGAACCAGCATCTTTATGTTTGAATAAATGTCTGCTGTCTCTCCAGAATTGATCATAACAATAAATAGTGCATATTTATTGTGCTTTATTAAGGAGAGATTCCAATCAAATATGATTAATCATTTAATTACATATTTACATATACTGAAAATTCAAGCTTGCAGACAAGATATTTTACAGGTGTAGCAGTTAAATACAATGACACCATTAAATCCCCAGAAGGTTAGAACCTTCCACAGTACTGCATTGCAGCACCTAATGATAAAAATGTTACTCGATATAACAATGTTTCAAATATTTAAATCTACATGTACAATAGGCCACATCTAACAAAGAAAAACTGTTGAACCTTTTTAGTTGTGTCTATAATAGTTGTGTGTCTTTTTAGAAGAATAACTATTTGACCAAAGCAAGTCAGTTTTTAAAATGTCATATTAATTTCGAACAACAGATATTTCCTTCAGAAATAGGTCTGAAAAAGTAACAAGTCTGTGATTCCACTTGAAGACATTCACTTGGCATCAGATGAATTCAGAACTTTCTGTAGTTTGTCTGTTCTTGATTTTATGCCCAGTGACCATTCCTACCAGTTGACCGTCAACAAGCCATCTCTGCAATTTAAAAACTAAAAAATAAAACAAAAATGTAAAGCCTTAAATAATATATTTTGTAAATTAAAGGTATTATTATTTGATTTAGTTTCTATTTTCTTTTATTATTATTATTTATGTATTTTTATGCCCCCCATCGAAGATGAGGGGGCATATAGTTTTGCAAATGTCGGTCGGTTGGTCGGTCCGTCGGTAGACACCTCATTTTCGATCAATAACTAGAGAGCGCTTTGACCTAGGTTCACCAAACTTGGTATGCTGGTTGGTCATCACCAGTAGATGACCCTTATTGATTTTGAGGACATTAGGTCAAAGGTCAAGCTCACAGGGACCTTCAAATTCTAAAAACGGTTTCCAATCAATTACTAGAGAACGCTTTGACCTAGGTTCACCAAACTTGGTATGCTGGTTGGTCATCACCAGTAGATGACCCCTATTGATTTTGAGATCAAAGGTCAAGCTCACAGAGACTCTCATCCTAAAAATGGTTTCCGATCAATAACTAGAGAACGCTTTGACCTAGGTTCACCAAACTTGGTATGCTAGTTGGTCATCATCAGTAGATGACCCTACTGATTTTGAGGTCATTAGGTCAAAGGTCAAGCTCAGGGACCCTCATCCTAACAACGGTTCCGATCAATAACTAGAGAACGCTTAGACCTAGGTTCACCAAACTTGGTATACTGGTTAGTCATCACCAGTTAATGACCCCCTATTTGTTTTGAGGTCACATGGTCAAAGGTCAAGCTCACAGGGACCTTGATCCAAAAAACGGTTTCCGATTAATAACTAGAGAATGCTTTGACCTAAGTTCACCAAACTTGGTATGCTGGTTGGTCATCACCAGTCGATGACCCCAATTGATTTTAAGGTCATTAGGTCACAGGTCAAGCTCACAGGGACCTTCATCCTAAAAAAGATTTCCAATCAATAAATAGAGAACGCTTTGACTTAGGTTCACCAAACTTGGTATGCTGGTTGGTCATCACCAGTAGATGACCCTTATTAACTATGAGGTCATTAGGTCAAAGGTCAAGATCACAGAGACTTTCATCCTCAAAACGGTTTCCGATCAATAACTAAAGAACGCTTTGACCTAGGTTCACCAGACTTGGTATGCTGGTTGGTCATCACCAGTAGATGACCCCTATTGATTTTGAGGTCATTAGGTCAAAGGTCGATCTCACAGCGACCTTCATCCTAAAAACTATTTCCTATCAATAAATAGTGAACGCATTGACTTAGGTTCACCAAACTTTGTATGCTGGTTGGTCATCACCATTAGATGACACCCCTATTGACTATGAGATCATTAGGTCAAAGGTCAAGATCACAGAGACTTTCATCCTAAAAATGGTTTCCGATCAATAACTAGAGAAGGCTTTGACCTAGGTTCACCAAACTTGGTATGCTGGTTGGTCATCACCAGTAGATAACCCCTATTGATTTTGAGATCATTAGGTCAAAGGTCAAGCTCACAGGGACCTTCATCCTAACAACGGTTTCCGATCAATAACTAGAGAACGCTTTGACCTAGGTTCACCAAACTTGTTATTGATCGGAAACCGTTTTTAGGATGAAATTCTTTGTGATCTTGACCTTTGACCTAATGACCTCAAAGTCATCTACTAGTGATGTCCAACCAGCATACCAAGTTTGGTGAACCTAGGTCAAAGCATTCTCTAGTTATTGATCGGAAACTTTTTTCAGGATGAAAGTCTCTGTGATCTTGACCTGTGACCAAATGACCTCAAAGTCAATAGGGTCATCTACTGGTGATGACCAACCAGCATACCAAGTTTGGTGAACCTAAGTCGAAGCGTTCTCTAGTTATTGATCGGAAACCGTTTTAAGGATGAAGGTCCCTGTGAGCTTGACCTAATGACCTCAAAATCAATAGGGGTCATCTACTAGTGATGACCAACCAGCATACCAAGTTTGGTGAACCTAGGTCAAAGCGTTTCCTAGTTATTGATCGGAAACCGTTTTTAGGAAGAAAGTCTCTGTGAGCTTGACCTTTGACCTAATGACCTCAAAGACAATAGGGGCCATCTACTGGTGATGACCAACCAGCATACCAAGTTCGGTGAACCTAAGTCAAAGCATTCTGTAGTTATTGATCCGAATCCGTTTTTAGGATGAAGGTCCCTGTTAGCTTGACCTTTCACCTAATGACCTCAAAATCAATAGGGGGCATCTACTGGTGATGACCAACCAGCATACCAAGTTTGGTGAACTTAGGTCAAAGCGTTCTCTAGTTATTGATCTGAAACAAAGTGTCTACCGACGGACCGACCGACAGACCGACTGACATTTGCAAAACTATATGCCCCCTCATCTTCGATAGGGGGCATAAAAACAAGAAATGTTTGTAAGACAT
Organism: Cyclina sinensis; assembly: GCA_012932295.1. NCBI lineage: Eukaryota > Metazoa > Mollusca > Bivalvia > Venerida > Veneridae > Cyclina > Cyclina sinensis. Next base: position 23,192,584 of record JAAONU010000016.1, read on the forward strand.
ACATGCCCCCCAGCAGCACCTAATTGCTTCTTGTTGGGCCAAAGCGTTGTCTTGATCAGAAACCGTTTTTAGGATCAAGGTCCCTGTGGCCTTGAATTTTGAACTAATGACCTTAAAATCAATAGGGGTCATCTACTGGTGATGACCAACCAGCATACCAAGTTTGGTGAACCTAAGTCAAAGCATTCTCTAGTTATTGATCGGAAACCGTTTTGTGGTCCAACCACAAGCAATTAGGTGCTGCTGGGGGGCATGTATGTTTTACAAACATTTCTTGTCTTTGTTTCTGTTTGGGTGTGGCTGGTTGGGTCAACAAATTAAAGTTACTTCAACTCTTTAAGGAGATTAAAAAAAAACAAGAAGTGAAGTAGTCCTTGTAACCTCTTGTTAATGGAAGGGAAAATAATCAAAGTTCACTATTATAGTTACTACATGGCAGTTAGTTCCCTTGAAATTAAAAGTCCATTTGATAGTTCCGCCAAAATGAGCATTATTGCTTACTTGCAATAAGCTGTATTGTATTTTGAAAGGTATTTCACACTATTTCCTAAGTTTGATGCTTTTTTCTCTAGTGGCAGTATCGTATCAAGCCTTTTGATACAGAGCAAAAGAGGTAACCCAAACTTTAACTTTTGAAAGCTACAAATATAGTATTTTCCTTTAGAATTGATTTCATTTTCATACAGATTTTTATGATTGACTAACTATTTTTGCTATGGTTACAGTGGAATATATAGTCCCAATGATCTCAGCCTACTGTGTGTGGCCCTGTGTAAGGCTTCTCTAGATACTTCATTGAAAAAGTAAGTATTGTGTGGTGCACTTTGAGTTCACTTGTAGTGCACTCCATGTAAGAACCTTGTGCACTCCAAATGCACCATGTGTCAAGTTTAGTGTTAACAGTGCAGTACCAATTTTAATTTGGTTATGAGACATCACCACTCTTTGACTTTTCCCTTTTAAAAAAGCAAACATTTATTTCCAGTTTAAGATTTTGTGTCAATGATTGTTTCTATGAATACTTATTAACAGATTTTTCTTAACTAAGTTAAGTGTCTTTTAGGGATTTTCCTCAAAATTTGTGTAAGTTTTGTTGAAATCATATTTGAAAGAACATAAACTTTATAGTTAAGTTTGTTTCATACAATTCAGCTGCAGAAAAAAGTCAGGTCACAAGATCTTGTAACCTGAAGGTCAGCTTGGAGTATATTCAACAAAAAATTACCGTACTATTTTCAGTTTCATGATTGCATTTTAAAATGTATTTAGTAAACAAAGGCTTCATTTTCAGCATGTGTGCCAAAGGAGTATTTCAGAATTGTATTACCATGGTTATAAGACAGTACTTGGAAGCTGATTGGTTGAAAGAGGTGTTTTTCATTTTCTTCTGTAAACTTAGACAAATTAAAGAGTTACATTTCTTGACAATATGAAGCATAAGTATGTGTAAATACTCCATTCCTTATTACAATTGAGCAAGTCCTAAGCAAGTTCAGAATTTATATACATGGAGCTGTTACCATCTTGTTGACAGGTAATTTCTGTGTCAGTTAAAACTATGCTAGATTTATGAAATACCTTTTCCAAGCAATGGTTAAAATTAAACAGTCTGGAAGTCTTATTTTTGTCACAGCATGATTGAATGTATTCTTTTAATGGCTGTTGTTTTTTCTGCTTGTTTCAGAGACTGAAACTAACGAGAATGTTAGTAAGTATTACAGACCACCACCACAACAGTGTTCATATAGCAGAGTTACTTCCCCCTGGAGAAAGAGGCATGTTTTTACAGCGGAGGTTTTGTTTCTTAGTCCTCAGTGATATATTGTTAGAGAAAACCAATGTGTCCGATGAAGTTCTTGAGTCTGTTCAGGTGTGTATAACTTTTTGTTCCATTCAGATTATCCCCCTTGCATTATCAGAGTCATGTCCGTTCAATGTAGTTCCCCTTAGAACCTTGTGAAACAAATATGGTGATGAACTGTATTTCAGGCCAGTACTAATTTTTTTTTAAAGTAGAAATGCCTTTTTTTCGTGATGGTAAGGTGGCTTTTACTGGAATATATTTCACCTAAAAGTGAAAGCTAAGTTTTAAAGGCAAAGGTGAAATTCTCTTGACATGAGCCGACTTGAAGATATTACTGTTGAAGATATTAGTGTTATAAAATGAGGGGGTGTGGGGGGAAATTTCCACTTTTATGGTGATTTGCCCTTTGGGGGCTGCTCATCAGTGAAAGGGGAGATAAACGTAACAACACGTCTGACATAAGAATTGCCCTTTGGGGGACTGCGCATGCTTGAAAAGGGAGATAAATGTGGCTGTTTTTGCCCCGATTTATGAAAGGTTATGAGTCTGTCAGAATCAGTCGAAGACTCATACAATGGACTCGGGAGGGTTCCTAGATGTCCAAAACTTCATAATCTCGATATCATAGGGATTACTGGAAGTTTGTGAGAGTGTCAGAAACAGTCGCAGACCAGTGCAAGGGACTTAGGATTCCCTAATTATTAAAAAACTGGCCTTAACACGATTGGCACTGAAATTCCTGTAAGTCTGCGTGCGTGTTAGAAAAAGTCGGAGATGGGTGCTGTTGACTACAGAGGGCCCTAAACATAAATAATGACATTGTCTCGATTGGTACCGAGATTCCTGAAAGTCTGCGAGAGTGTCAGGAACAGTCGCAGAACAATGTAATAGACACAGGAGGATTCCTAGAAGTTAAAACTAGTCTGGAGTTGATTGGCATTGAGATTCCTGAAAGTCTGCAAGAGTGCCAGAAACAGTCGCAGACCTATGCAATAGACTCGAGAGGGTCTCTAGACATGTCTTAATTCCATTAGGCATGAGGAATGAACAAGGAGGCATGAGGAATCAAAGAGGAGGCATGAAGAGAGAGAGGAGGCATAAGGAGTGAGAGGTGAGGCTTGAGGAGTAAAAGAGGAGGCATGAGGAGTAAAAGAGGCAGCATGAGGAGTGAGAGAGAGGTATAAGCATTAACATAATGAAAGTTAGGTAGGGGAATGGGTTACGTTCTATTGCCCCTTTGTTGCTTTTTGCTCCTTTGTTGATTTCTTTGTCCCTAAAGGTATGATTTGTTACTTCCAGAAGATTTCCTCTTTTTGGGACTGCCCATGCGTTAAAGGGGAGATAAACGTAACAAGACATCTGTCACGATAGTGGATTGATCTTAACTCTACTGGCACTGGGATGTCTGAATGTCTGCAAAAGTAGCAGAAACAGTCCCAGACCTTTGCAAAAGACTGGGAAGGGTTACTAAACGTCATAAATGACAATTTCTCCATAGGCACCAACATTCCTGAAAGTGTCAGAAACAGTCGCAGACCGTTGCAATTGACTTGGGAGAGTCCCTAGATGTCAAAACTGGCCATAACTTGATTGGCACCAAAATTACTGAATGTCTGCGATGGTGCCAGGAACAGTCGCAGACCAGTGCAATGGACTCCGAAGGGACCCTAGACATAAAAAATGACATTATCTCGATTGGCACCGAGATTCCTGAAAGTCTGCGAGAGTGTCAGAAACAGTTGCAGACCAATGTTATGGACCCAGGAGGGTACCTAGAAGTCAAAACTAGTCTGGAGTCGATTGGCATTGAGATTCCTGAAAGTCTGCAAGTGTGCCAGAAACAGGCGCAGACCTATGAAATATAATTTGGAGGGTTTCTCGACATGTCTTAATTCCATTAGGCATGATGAATGAAGAAGGAGGCATGAGGAGTGAAAAAGAAGGCATGAAGAGTGAGAGATGAGGCATGGTGAGTAAAAGAGGAGGCATGAGAAGTGAAAGAGGAGGCATTAGGAGTAAAAGAGGAGGCTTGAGGAGTGACAGAGAGAGGTATGAGCATTAACATAATGAAAGTTGAGTAGGAGAATGGTTTTCTTTCTTCGCAACAAACGCATTCTTACACACTTGTATGCCTTACTCTTAAATGAATCTCAAATTAAGGAAAAATTAACTGCAGTTAGAGCATCAAAATAACAACCTGACAGTCCTCCAATATTTCGATACTCTAAAAGCAATTTTTTTCATATATTGGATATATTTCATATATCTTTTATATCATTTAACAGTATGGCTCAAGTGCATAAGAATGTGTTTGTTGCAAAGAGTGTAACCCGTTCCCATATCCAACTTTCATTATGTTAATGCTCATACTTCTCTCTCAGTCCTCATGCCGCCTGTTTTAATCCTCATGCCTCCTTTCTCACTCAACATGCCTGCACTTTTACTCCTCATGCCTCATCTCTTACTCCTCATGCTTCCTCTTTCAATCCTCATGCCTCAATGTTCATTCATCATGCCTAATAGAATAAAGACATGACTAGAAACCCTCCAGAGTCTATTGCATAGGTCTGCGACTGTTTCTGGCACTCATGCAGACTTTCAGAAATCTCGATGCCAATCAATTCCAGACTAGTTTTGACTACTAGGGACCTTCTTGGGTCTATTGCATCGGTCTGCGACTGTTTCTGACACTCTCGCAGACTTTCAGGAATCTCGATGCCAATCGAGACGATGTCATTTTTGATGTCTAGGGACCCTCCGGAGTCCATTGCACCGGTCTGCGACTGTTTCTAGCACGCATGCAGAGATTCAGGAATCTCGATGCCAATCAATCTGGAGCTAGTTTTGACTTCTAGGGACCCTCCCGGGTCTATTACACTGGTCTGCGACTGTTTCTGACAATCTCGTAAACTTTCAGGAATTTTGGTGCCAATCGAGATGATTGCCATTTTTGATATCTAGGGCCACTCCCTTATCCATTTCATAGGTCTGTGACTGTTTCTGCCACCCTTGCAGACTTGCAGAAATCCCAGCACCAATGAAGTTAAGATCAATCCATACTATCAACACAGATGTCATGTTATGTTTACCTTTCCTGTAATTCATGCCCAGTCCTGCAAAGAGGAAATCTTCCGGAAGGAGCAAATCATACCTATAGGAGCAAAAAAGCAACAAAAGGGCAAAACGCAACTAAGGGGCAAAAGAACGAAACTTATTTCCTTACCCAACTTTCATTATGTAAATGCTCATACCTCTCTCTCACTCATCATGCCTCCTCTTTTACTCCTCATGCCTCCTCTCTCACTCCTCGTGCCTCTTCTTTTCTCCTGATGTTTCCTCTCTCACTCCTAATGCCTCCTCTTTCACTCCTCATGCCTCCTTTTTTATTCCTCACGCCTTGTTCATTCCTGATGCCTAATGGAATTAAGACATGTCTAGAGACCCTCCCGTGTCTATTGCATAGTCTGCAACTTTTTTTGGCATTCTTGCAGACTTTCAGGAATCACGATGCCAATCGATTCCGAGATAGTTTTGACTTCTAGGGACCCTCCTGTGTCTATTGCATCGGTCTGCGTCTATTTCTGACACTCTCGCAGACTTTCAGGAATCTCAGTGCCAATCCAGACAATGTCATTTTTGATGTTTGGGGACCCTCCGAAATCCATTGCACCGGTCTGCGACTGTTTCTGGCACCCTCGCAGACTTTCAGGAATTTTGGTGCCAATCGTGTTAAGGCCAGTTTTGACATTTAGGGACCTTCACCAGAACAGTGCACCGGTCTGCGAGTGTTTGTGACACTCCTGCAAACTTCAAGGAATCCCGTTGCCAATCGAGATTATGACGTTTTTGACTTCTAGGAACCCTCCCGAGTCCAATGCATGAGTTTGCAACTTTTTCTGACAGCCACGCAGAATTTCAGAAATCCGCGCTGAAATTGCCATGTTCATCTCCCCTTTGAAGTATGTGCAGTCCCTACAAGGGCAAATCTTCGGGTTAGACATATTGCCACGTTTATTTCCCCTGTCACGCATGCACAGACCCTCAAAGGGCGGATCACCATAAAAGTGATTTCATACCCCCCTCCCAGTTTTATACTAATAATATATTTTAGGGATTCTCATAATTTGTGAACCGATGTTTTAAATCTTAAATTTACAGATTCGAGACCTGGGGGTGTTTGTTCCAAAACTAGAGGAGGTGTTAGTAAGTGACACATACCTGATGTCCAGTGTTGTTATGTTGATAGATCTGTGTGTTGGAGTCCATTTAACTATGAAGTCAGAACAGAGGGTATGTTGACATCAGTAGATTTTCTCTTCATTGTTGGAATGTATGACTGTCTATGATTCAGAAAAAAATTTCAGGCTATGTTACATTTGATGACTGTTTTGATTATTCGTTTACGTTTGACCCTGTGTTTTACCCAAATCATACATTAAAAAAGCTTACTACTAGTATATCATTGTCTTATTGTTATACAGTAAAATAAAACAACTTGTAAACTTTGATAGCATAGTCATAGGTTACCTGTAGCTTAAATTTCAGAATGTCTCAGGTTTAAGTTCAGACCAGAGCAAAAATGTCATCATAAATGCGATGTCAAAAGCCATTTAAATAGTAAAAATAAATTGGAAAAGGTGAAAAGGGCAAATCTTTTAATAATATCTGATATGAACTTCTGTTCTCATAATTATAAAGGTTACAGGTTTAAACTTACGTACTCAGATTATTGTAGGAAAGTTCAGTTTAAACTTATTTATCTTACCTTGATTGGGAAGCAAGTTCTTGCAACTTAAATCAATCCCTCTTGATGACTTGCACCGAAAGTGGAATGCGGAAAGTCTTTGGAGACTCTCACCTCTGGTGGGATTCAAACCAGCTACATCCGGATCAAGAGTCCTGCACTCTGACCCCTCGACCACTGCTTTGCCTTAAAGAAAAATGAGTTAAATTTGAGATATTGGAACAAAACTGTATGACTAAATAACAATTGTAGCAATCTTTCTGATGTTTTAGGAACAACTGAAATCCTTGCTTGAACAAGTAAGACGTGTAAGAGTGCGAGACAATGTCAGTATGCTGGACAGAACAAGGGTTAGTTATTCCATTCTCAGACATTACATTTAAATTGATTATATACACTCAATATAATTACATTTCCTGAAAAAGGCTATGCTCATTAAGTATATTTAAAAAAAGCCTTCAACATAGTTTATAATAATGGTGGTAATTCTTACCTGAAATGTCAATGTATTTTTATCGAGATTTTTTTTTTGTCTCAGAGAGATTGTATATTAATTTATATGGCATTTTTTCCAAGAGAGTATTCAGTTGCAGGCAAATGGCATACATTCATACAATCTCTATATAAATTACAAAAGCACGAGTTAAACTGGTAAATGACAAAACATAATAATGAGGGAAGGTCACTCAGGCAACTATTACTTTCTTAAAATATTTGTAACTAGATAATGAATTTTGATATACGGTAAATTATGAACTAATGTATATATTAAATGTATAAATTATATTTGTATTATTTGTACATGTGTCTGTTTCTGTTTTTGTTTTTTGTGAAGGTAAAAGATATGATAGTAAGAATGACAAGCAAGTGGTCTCTAGATATACAGACAATGAAAGGAAAACAGGTAAGTACTAATTGACTAAGTACTAAGAGGTCCATTTACTCAGTAGTCCTTAAAGAGGGGCATTATACATATTATTAGGGGCAGTGGTGTAGTTGTAAGAAACAAGACTAGTAATCCAGGGATTGTAAGTTGATTCTGCATCCTTCAACTAATGCAAAAACTCTGTTTTGAAGCTAAATTTGGAAGTAAAACAATAAACAAATAAAAACTAGATTTTTTCCCACCAAAATATGAGTTGTTAATCCAGTGAAAAAATATTTTTGTTTGTTTGCTTGCCTTTCCAGACTAAGATATTTGAGTTTGCGAGTCCAATGAGGATGTACATAGAGCCAGTCAAAGTGTCCCAGTCGGGTAGCGAGGAAGAGGAGCATTCTGACAGCGACAATGATCTGCCACATAAAATACAAAAACTTTCCCAGTAATTCTATTCTTTGGTACTTTCTTCGGAAAATACAGTATTTTCTTCTGCAAAATGCATGACAAAATATGTTTGTTGTGTTCATTATCTTTATTTAACTTACATTTTGCCAATAGTCTTTTACTGTATATATGAGGCAACGTATTTCGCTTTGTAATGATAGGACTGGTCTTTTTGATTTTAAAAGTGTTGCTTCATTTCAGTTTGAGCATTCTTTACTGATAATTTAAATGGTCTATATATTTGATGAATTATTGCAAAGTAAAAAGCAATAAAATTAAAAAAATTAAAAACCATTAACTGAAAGGGTCCATAATTGAAATGAATTCATTGGACTCAGTGTTTTTTATAGGAACTGAATTCTTTTCATTGAGATATATTTACCTTTTGCATGTGAATTCATTGACTGTTTGCATAAATAAGCTGTTTTATGCAATAGCATTGTAAAAAGTGCAATAAATCTATGCAGGATTAATCAAGTTTGTTTTCTGTCACAAAAAGGAAAGACATTTTTCTGACCTTTCCTCAACGTTTTTGTACGTCGATTTCAAATTATTTTGGGAAGCTAGTTTCATACAACAATTTATAAAGAACAATATGTATTGTTTCTTTTTAATGTACCTTTTTTATGGCTTCTAAAAATGGTCATTGTATGACGTCTCTATCCACCAATCAAGTGCGTGGACATCAGTTAATCTGTAACAGTAAAATTGGATTAATTCAAAATCTCCAAAGTAATAGTAGAAATAGTTTTTGTGTTTCAGTAAGCAGTTATGAAAAAGTCAAATTACCGTACTTGAATCCTGCACATCCAGAAATTCATAGCAGTTTTAAGCTGTAGGTAGAACTCTAAATTAAACCCAAACAAGCTAGGTTATGGTTCACCATTTTCTCTAAAAAGTTTAATTTCATTTTGTAATATTTTAACCTTCGTTTCATGAAGTTGTTACTTCTCTAATTATGCAGCTGAATTGAAAAAAGAGAAGTTAATAACCAACAAAACAATACAAACGGCTCTGATTATTGTAAAAACTAAAAGTCCTTTCCTTTACGGCCGCCTGGGCAATCGTGTTGTACGGTTATGAAAGTTTGATGAAGAATTCCATAAAGTGAATAGTACAAAGCGACATGATATTTATATATACTGACGCAGCAGAAACCTTTCTTTTTGACCGTCATCATAATGTTTTCATTCGTACTTCAAATAGAAATCGAGATACAGAAGGAGCTGTACACAAGAATTTCGAGGTTTACGTACAGAAAAGCTCAAGTCCGATTTCCAGGTTACTTCCGAAGTTCTTTGATATTCTCCTTATATTGTATGTCAGATACGAAAACAGTAAAGTTGCAATTCCAAAACAGAACTGTTACTGAATTTTGAAAAAACAAAGAACTCTTTCTTACTGTGAACATTCACAGCAAATATATGCAAAATAATAAAACGTAATTTTGAACAAGACTGCCTTCTGGATTTTTTATACGCTATAATGACATTTCAAGCTTTGCCTTCAAACCATAGATAATAGCTTCCAAAGGAAAGCTTTGCATTAAAAAGGGTAAAAGCTTTGCATCAAAAAGGGTAAAACTTTAGTCCCAAAACAGGTTAAAAACTTCGCCACTAAAAATGGAAAAGTTTGTCTAAAAAAGTTAAAGCAATGATTTTAAAAGGATACAAGTTTTGTCTATAAAAAAAATGCTTGCCAGCTTTTTTTGTAAGAAAGATACAATTTTTCTAAGTATTTCAAAAAGTATTTTCATGATATTTGATAAAATACTTTAAAAATCGTAAACATGCCAAACCGTTTACCTTTGGTAATGTTTTCTGACAGAACCTATTGTATTTCATGTTGCGATTTTTTTATCTCTTGTCAGTCGTGACTATTATCTTGAAAAATGTTTGCACATTATCTTCTAAGCACTTCTTGTTAACTGAAAGAAGCGTGACAAGATTAAAATGTCAGTTTCACGGACTAGTTAAATTCAGAGAAAATCAAAGATAATTTGAGATCATGCATCCATTCGCATCAGTATCAGTCTTAGTGAATATCACCGTTTGTAGGTCCATAAAGTGGGATATTCACTTTATTATATTACAAAACTTTGTACTTTAATATATCGTTATTCCAGCAGGAAATGTTAACATTTTCTAAATGCCAAACTAAAACAAATGCAGTCCACCAACTGTTGCTTCTCTTTTTCTTTTTAACTCGCTACTCTCTTGAAATATGTAAAAGGAATCGAAAAATTTACTACATTAACGTCAGTTCTTGTTTTAATTTGCAGTAGTCAAGCACTGTCATACGCATTAAGCGATTACATCGCAGTTTTAAAATACAAATGCGAAAGTATAAATTATTCTACGTAAAATCTCTAATTGGAGTTCTGAAAAAGAAACATTCCACGGAAGAACTGAAGACTTCACGCGATGTTCTGTCATGAAAGGATGTCTGTCAACTGGACAGAAAACCACTTTGCCTTCTGGAAAACCACTTTGCCTTAAGCAAATATTAACGAATTTTGCGATGGTACACGGTGTTCCTTCATGAAATGAGGCCTGGCAAACTGGAAAATCACTTTTGCCATAGCCAGACAGCTGTAGAATTCCTTCAGCAGTGCAGTTTATATAGCTTCTTATTTTTTTGTTTAATTCTGAGCCTAATTTCTCTGACTTCTTTCCATTTTTGCTGTGGCTATGATTTTTAGACATTTTTGTCTACGACAAATTATACATTGCAATATTAAATTTTCATGATTTAATAAACATGTCATAGTTTCATACTTCTTATATATATTTCTTTTATATGAATACTATAACAAAAGCCACTGCAAGCGGTGGCCACGCTCGACCTTTTCTTATTTCCAAAGGCAAACACATCAGAGGAAGCAAAATGTGATGAAGGATTTTCAAAGGCAACATCATTTAGGATTATAATTATCAAATCCATCCATTAATAACAAAGTAATGGCCAATTTTAGCAATATTCAATAAAGATGAAGATCAGTTTAGTCTCTTGAAGGTATTGTCCAAAAGGTAGTTATATCCAAGTATGAAGACAACACATCCATTAATAGCAAAGAAATAGCCAATTTTAGCACCGTCAAGGTCATACTTGTAATATTCAACATGCTGGTTTTGTTCTCAGTGTTGTTTTGTCCCAGTACGAATCAAATCTGTCTACAAATAGCAACGTAAAGCAATTTAGGTAAAATCCAATAACTTGACCTCGACGGACAAGGTCATTTTAAGGTCAATGTCATATTTGAATAATTCAACGTCAATTTTGTCGTAAGTGTTGTGGCCAATTTTATCAATATTTAATAATTTGACCTTGAAGGTCAAGGTGAAATAGAAGTCAATGTCATACTTGAATAATTCAAAATGTCTGTTTTGTTATAAGTGTAGTGGCCAATTTCAGCATATTGAAGACATTTAAGGTCTAGGTCAAATAAAGGTTAAGTTCAGTTTAACATTCTTGAAGGAATTGTCAAAAGGGCAGTTATGTCCAAGTATCAATAAATACACCCATTAATAGCAAAGATATAGCCAATTTTAGCACTACCAAGGTCACTTAAAGGTCAATGTCATAACTGTATTATTCAACATGTCGGTTTTGTTCTCAGTGTTGTTCTGTCCAAGTATTTATCAAATCTGTCCATATATATAAAAAGTTATGGAAATTTAAGCAAAATTCAATACCTTGACCTAAATAGTCAACGTCATTTTAAGGTCAAGGTCAAACTTAAAAAATTCAAGATAGCACAATTTAAACATAATACAATAACTTGACTTTCACGGTCAAGGACATTGTAAGGTCAAAACTTGAATAATTCAACGTGTCAGTTTTGGCATGTTTTGTTCATGTATGAATCAAATCCGTAAATAAATGACAAAGTTACCGGTATGCCAATTTAAGCAAAATTCAATCATTTGACCTTGACTGTCAATGTCATTTTAAGATGAAGGTCATACCCGAGTTTTTTAACATTTTGGTTTTGTCATAAGAGTTGTTTTTTCCAAGTATGAATCAAACCCAACTATTAATAACAAAGTTATGGCCAATTTTAGCAAAATTCAATAATTTGACCTTGTAGGTGAAGGTCATTTATAAGTCAAGGTCAAGTTCATTCTGGTCTACCTCAAGGTCTTGTCCAAAGGGTTGTTGTGTCCAAGTATGAAGACAATCCACGAAGAAATAAAAACATATGATCAATGTTAAAAGTTTTCGGACGGGAACGGCAACGGCAACGACACCATGAATGTAGAAATAACTCGATTTTTTCTTCGAAAAGGTCGAGCTTAAAATATTTATTTTATAACACAGAATCAACCTAAGTCAAGATTCATATTCCAAAATTATGTCAAAAGTTATTTCTGTCAACTTTTTATCCTTAACCTGCGCATATCCTTTTAATTCGAACATCACGGTTCCATAGTTTTTGAAAACTTCTAAAATTGTCTGCAGTATTTCGAAGAAAAAAACAACAACAACATAATATAAACATTTTTGGAATAAACTTTTAAGCTTTCACTCTCCCGACCTAGGTCTATTTGGCAGACTGCTTTTGCATCTTTATAATACATTTTTAGTATTTTTGCACTAGTACGTTTTTTTCAGCCTAAAATTTTCATCAGAAAAAAATCTCATGAAAAATGACAGACACAATGAGAGGCTGTCACATTTGTGGAAGTGTGTTTTTTACATCACGATTTTATTTCTTAGAGAAAAATAGCCGGTTAACTAGTTACCGAGGATATGACCTTCATTGCTTCAAATTACATGTATCTGTGGTCGACACTGCGTTGCTATTTTTTTCCTGCGTCTAGAGTGCGAATAAGCGAATTCAGATCAAAATGAAGGTGATTGTAATCACCACGAATAAAATCGTTCAGTTGATAAATTGAAAACTGACAGTACAACATTTCACTGCCCTCACAAGCAGCAATGTATGACCATCTTTATTAATATTATCTCAAGTAAGAAAAACAGAGAAAGTTAACGGCAAGAATAACAAACAAGTAGACGAATACAAATTGTTTGCATTACAGTAATCAATTCTTTTTAATATTCAGAAAAGAAATCATCTTGACCCTTCTTTTTAAAGTAACAAAAATAGAAACTATTTTTGTGAGTGTCTTTGTAAACGTTTTACGTTTAAATAATATAAAAAAATAAGTTTAAGCTCCTGGCATACTTCTATCAAAAAACTTTAATGCAAACGGACATTTATTTATTTGTAAATAAGACGTAAGAGGGTAGTTTATTTACAAAGATGCTCTTAAAATGAAGAAAAAACCAATAGCCGGTAGGGCCAGTTCAAGGCAATACTCTATGATATCCCGTCTTGTCATGAAAAAAACAACAACAACAAAATCAGTAGTAAGAGCAACATTACGGACAAAAACGTTGTGATGCAAAATAACTATGTTCCTTTAAAGGTTTATCAACAAACTTTGTAATATATTCCCTGTATCATATACTTTGCTGTGACTCAACGAATACATTTTCTGTATAATACTTTACTGTAAATCATTTCTCTGTATTATGCTTTGCTGCTACAACATTTATTAATATAAAAAACTTTGTTATAAACTATCACAGATATTTCTTATATTTGAGTAGAATAAGGAAGAAATCTCTGCCTGCACTGTTCTAATGACAAGGTGTGGCTTGCAAACAACCATCCTATTTGGTTATTGGTCGACATTCAACTGCTTTGGCAACCAGTTTGCACTAAGCTTATACACTTAGTTGTTCCTTTCAAAATACTTTACAGGTCATTGGACACGATTACAGCAACTATGTTTAAAATAATCATAATATACTGATTAAAATGTTTTAATTACAAAATTATGAAAATATTGCTTTTGATAAAAAACGTGTTTTTAATGATCGGCTGTTTCCGTTTTGACATCGGTAGTTTCCGCAGCAAATTTGGCTGTGACGTTGATTTATCCCTACTGTCCGAGGCAGTAGTGCAGAATTACATTGGTCATAACGCATCCGTTTTTAAATACAAAAATAACACTAAACCACAAGTGCAAGAAACACAATAAAGACACACTTATACAAATAAAATGGTATAAATTGGAAATTAAACAAAAAATATTGTGATTACTTTTCGATTTTTATAAGTAAATTAAAACTTTGTGTCGGGAGAAGGGGTTGTAATTTTACCTTAGCAGAGAATATGATTAATAAATATTCCAATTTCTTCCATGCTGTGTTCTTCATTAAAAAATCTTTGTCATTTAAGTGTAGTAAAATAGAAGTGAATTTATGTGACCTAATGTGTAAACATTGGTTTCACTGGAATGGAAATTCACACTACATCTATCTATCTATTTGAGATTATTTACCGTCGGTACCGGTTGCCCATATGACCGACGCCCCCTGAAGAGATTAGCTATTTTATGTTATGGAGGTAGTGCAAGATACAGAAAGCATCCCATTCCAGAGACACCCCTGGTTCTTTTACATGATAAGTGTATAGCACTGATACATGGGACCTCGGTTTAACGTCTCATCCGAAAGACTATTCACACTACAGTGGGATATCGTTTGATAAATAATAACATGTCATGTCCATCAAGCAGAATTTTGTGTCTCCTTATAAATTGATATCCAATGAAATGTCAAAGATCCATAAATCACGCCTCATACTGTGCGATTTATGCAAATTAACCTACCCTAATGGGACCCTTGTATATTCTGCATAGCTGTCAAAACAAAGCAATTAACATTTTTTATGACCCAATTAATGTTAAAATTGAGACAATATTAGCAACATTTTTTGTGGCAAGTGATCTTACAAATTGATGAATTACTTTTGATCAGCCACACTTGTGAAAACATTATGTAATAGCTGCTTCCAATTAGCATGTCTCAATGATTTTTATTTAAGTAGCTTCTATGCAGTAAAATGTTTTAATTAGATAAGATATATTTATGATGTATAAAAATCATTTGACTTCTAAATGTGAACAAAAAAAAAATATTAAAAACCATGTGTTTATTTTATGATTTTGACATAGTTTTTAGGGCTTCTTCTTATTACATTATTTGTTCTTTGATCATTATTGTTTTGTGTTAAAAAATCTAGAATAAATATGCATTTAAAGTGAAAAAATCATAGATCTAGTAAAAAATTTCTTACATGTACCTCAGGCGAAATATATCACAGACAAATAAGCAACAGATCACTGTAAAGAAAAAGTTTTTACGAAAAAATCTCTCGATTGGAGTTACTTCGTAAAAAAAAAAAAAAAAAGCATGATTAAAAACTTTTTGGAGCAGTTACTTGGAAATTTTTTTTCGATTGTGTATCCTTGAATTCTATAACCCTAACTGAACTAGCCTCGATATTAATTTTGCTCATTGGTCTCCAAATTCCATCAAAATTTCAAATTATTTATTTAAACAATCATCAATGTCTATTTTTTATGTATATTCATGATGTTAACATAACTTGTTCAATTTTGTTTTTTTGACAATTTTCAGTTTACATTTTCACTTTCCATCATAATTTTAAAGTTTTATTCACAGTCCAGGTAGCTGTGTCAAGTGTCAAGGGTTAAATGTGCGTCACTTCCGGTTTCGCAAGTGACAGGTGCGCGCGACCAAGTGCATAAGATATTGATTTTAATTTGCTATAAAACATCGTTAAGATAAAAATTACCTGTGGAATTTTGTAAAACTGTCTTAGTTAAATATATATTTTTCGATCATATGAAAATTTCGAGGTCAAAATTTGTGTCGCATGACCTTTAAATCTGTGATTTATCCTCTAGCCTATCTTGTGTGTGTTTCAAAACAAACTCATCGTAATATTATTGTCAATGTTTGGATGGTTGCATCATGGTGGAGGGACATCTAAAACATGTGCTCTGCTGTCCTAAACCCTACCTTCTCATTTGTAAAACGTTGTACAAGCCAAACATTCATTATATATACATATTATGATGTCAGCCGCTGAAATACAGATTAAGGTTTTTCAATATCTTCAAGAAGGTATTTTATAACAATACGTCGCTTTTTTGTTGTAGATTCCTTCTTTGGGTTAACATACTATATTCAAGTGAATAAATTCGACACAACACATCTCGAAAATGACCATACGATATAAACGGGTAAAAAAGAGCTGCATAAATGGACAACGTGCAACAACGACTGACCCCGACATGTGTAGAATTTTCTAGATTTTCGGAGAGACTAACTACCATGCAAATCACCTTCCCTAGCAAGCAGTCCTATTCACTTTTAGGAAAATTTCTTTAATCACATCCATTATCCTCATTCATCTTCTATTTAATGAAGTTTATTCCGAAACATTGACTTTTTGCACCTTGCTCCAGGCAACCTATCTTTTTTCTAAGCCAAGAGTATTTGGATAATAGCAACATTTGTTTGTAAAATCAGGTATATGCACTGAATAGTTTGAACTACTTGTTTTCAACCATTTATTTGCTGACAGGAAGTAAAATACTAGTAATCGTTTTAAAAACGTGATTAAAACAAATTTATTTGGTCGATGGCATTACTTAGTTTAATAAACTCTAACATATATGACACTTAATAAAAACTATAACACCTGAGTCAAGATGGATAGCTTCGGTAGGTTATTAAGTAAACTAGCTTTTGCGGCTTATCGAATGACACTGTTTATTGACAATAACATCACTTCGAAGCATAAGTGACATGGCATGAAGAAAATGTGTGCTTCAAGGCCTAGTTTTATTCGCCCACCAATATTTTCATGAAGAACCAGCATGTTTAGAAAAATGAGATGATAACAGTTTCGGTTTCACGTCAAATATGACCAAGGTCTTCTATTACTCAGCCCATCCCCGTTGACTTTGTTTTAATTCACAGACATTATGTCAACTTCTGCTCTTTGTTGTCAGGTGTTTCTGTTTACTACGCAAACATTTAGATCTACATCTTTTGAAGACTTAAGTACATTTCCCAAATGCACAACAGATAACAAACTAAGTGGCTGTTTTGAGCCATTCAATACAATTTCCTTTTTTAACGAATAAAAATATACGCTGAAAACTTATTTATTTCAAAACTTCTTTTAAATAACTGTTTTATGAAATACTAAACTCCATCCTGGCGTTATGGGATTTGCGCAAATACTAATCAAGTTAAGCACAAATTTATTTTCCGAGACATTTTAATTTAGAAATTACAGAAACATCTGCGATCTAGGAAAATATCATCTTTTAATGAGTTTCTTTAAGCATATTATCATATTCGTCTTGAAAACAGTATTATCACAAGCCGCGTAAATGTGCATACTTCTTGATTACATCAGATCTGGATAATTGATTTTGTAAATGTCTCCTCTGCTTAATATTCGTCTCTGTCATATAAGTTAGAGGCTAAATGGAAACAAAATTAAACGATGTACAACACCAAATGGAGGGAGGGTTGCGACTGCCTGGGTGTCGTAAACCGTTTATATTTTTCAATTTAGCACCTAACCTATTTAGCGTTAGTCGGAAATCTACGCCTGATTTGCATTTGACTCTCTTCCAAGCCATGTTGTCATATTGATGTAGAGCGTTATAAACTATTGGCCAAATAGGACTTAAAATATGCTTGTCTACTTTCGGTCTGTATTGTCTACAGCTCGCAGTACATTTATCCGATCTTTCAGTTACCTATCTCACCGACTGATATTTATGCTTTGTATTGTAAAATACCTTAGGGTCACTGAAAGTAGTAACCTCAACTGGTCATCCCACATACACAATATCACAAAGCAAACAACAGTCTGAGATTCACCAGACGGAATGTCAAAACACACAGATTGACCCCTCTCATCAGTGTTAACATGTATTCCTCTTTTGTCTTTATCAATCTTATAAATCGAAGGCATGTAAATAAAGTGATTCGTAATTACAATTATTGTATTTAGTATTAATTCAATCGTTACCGTCTCGTTACCGCCGTAAACAGTTACCCTCGAGCCTGATATTTCTCTCAGTTGCTCATCCAGTGTAAGATTCTTATTATCTTACGTCTTAAGAAAACATGGCGTTCAATCAACGCTGTCTCATTGTTTTTCCTTCTTTTTCTAAATTTTGTATAGCAATGTTCTTTAACTCTTATTTTTGAAATGATGCATTTCAACCGAATATGGAAATTGTTTAAACTTAAAACAAATAGACATCTCCGTGTAAATCTGAAATAATGTTAAAAAAACAACACTATTTCAGTCAACCGTTTTTGACATTGCTGTAATTTAGCGCAAACTGTCTGTTTTATGAATCAAAATGAAAATCGAGTGTTCTGAAAACGTTCCATATTTCATACGGTAATTCGATTAAGGCAAGAATTATGTGAAAACATTCAAAGAAAGAAAACATACTTTACGTCCCTGTGATGTGTAAATCAGTCTTAAATTTAAATTTGTATCTTAAAAAAAAAAAAAAAAAAAAACAAAGAAAAAACAACCCCCAAGCTTTATACACGTGTTTTGATTTCTGGAACTAGCTTTATAGTTTTGTTCTATTTATTATTTGAAGAAATCATAAAACTGCCAGTGACAGTCACCACTCTGGGCGAGAAGTTTGTAACCACTGGCATGCTAAATATCTAAAGTGGACTTGTCCATCTGGACATGAGCGTGAATATGATAAACGTTAATTAAAAATTGATTGAAAAAAAAAATAAGTAGAACAATACCAAGTAGTGTTTTTGAAATGTGTTTTATCGAATCATTTGTTTATATTGTTAGTCTGTCAACGAAAGCATTGCATTCAATAAAAGTGTAGTGATCTAACAGAGCAGTTTTTTATTTTAGCCTAGATCCTTGATTTAATAACAACTTCATGGTCTTGATAACAGGACTCAAATCTGAAACAACATTTATAAAAATTGAAAACATCGCTAAAGTAAAGATTTGATGAAATTCATCAGAGCAGACTGAAATCTTGTCTTCTGTATGAATATATACTGTCTTATTAAAAAAATCAAAAGGCAAGAAACACCAACAATAATTTCATTGCTGATTGTTAAAAAGTACAGCAAACGTACACAAAAATAAAAACTTTTTTTAAGGAATTATATTATAGTCTCTGAAAAATAAAGACTTTTCAGATGAAATCACAAAGTAAAGGGTACAATTTCGAGAATTCATTGTGACAGTATCATACTTGCCATTATAAATGTAAACTAGTTTGCCAAAGAGGGACATGTGCACTTCTTCAATATTAATGTTGCTATGAGTATTAACTTATATTGTATCTTTTTCACACATACCTTTAACAGATGAAGCCATCTTCATCATATTGATAGGAAACATTGATTGACACTGATTTACCCTTACCGACGTTATCCAATTAAATACAAATTTGTGGGAGTAACTTTGTTGTCTTCCGAATTAAGAAGTCAAATTGGATGACAGTTGTTTGTAAGTCATTTGAGTCAACAATGATAATAATTTGTACAACATTTTCCCCACTTGCAAGTCAAAATCCGATGACAAGACAGTTGTTTGCAAGACATTTTTGTCAGCAATGCATGTTATGGGCTATTTTCTTTTATTTACATCCAGGTTTACAAACTTTTGACAGCCTTCTAAGATATGTCTATATACCATTATCTTAACATATTATTAGGAAGTAGTTTCGCTCCTAAGGAAAAATGTTTCTGTAAGACGTAAAGTTAACTACTGTATTCAACTCTTGACATAACTGGTACTTTTACGGTTTAAAAATTAGGGTTTTTTTGAAGACTAAACTTTACCTTAACCTTGTACATCAGGCTCATGTTTAAGACAAAAATCTGAATGGAAGATGTAAAAAAATAATATTATTTCCAAAAATACTTTGTGGTGTAGACTAATGCAGTTTTAAACTCTATTATTTCTTTCTGATAAAAATAACGTCTGGACCAATAAGATTGGTGTCAATAACAACAACGCTACTTTTACAAGAAAAACACCACTTGAACTATTAGGATTGGCGTAAATGATAATAGGGTTAAAACACAATTTCTTTTCCCAAAATGTAGAAATAACGTAAAAACAAGGCTGCATTTGTGGAAAATGTAATGCCACCGGATTGTATAGCACTGAATAATAGTAGGAACAAAATAAGATTATCATCTGCTTGTATACATCACCTAACAATGATCAATGTCAAATAGAACGCAAAGAAAATATTTCAGCATGTGAAACAAAACACAATAATATATATATATTTAAGGTTAAAATACAAACTTCACTGCTTAATACGAAGACTTGAAGTTTTAACCCTTGACCTTAATGGTCAATATTGAATATAGGTCAGGGTCACATGAAGCCTGTCAAATAAATAACAAGTGTTCATATGTACATCATTTCCAAACATGAAGGCCATAGTTTAAACAATAATGAAGTTAGAAAGGTTTAAAAATTTGACCTTTGACCTTAAAAGTAAAGTTCAAACTGGTTTCAAGGTCAAATATCAACATATAAATACTAGTATCAGAAAACCGTTGTAAGGTTCACTGATCTTGGTTTTACGAAACGGCGGAGAAACAGTTCTCGTAAATGTCTCGAATACTTAATATATTTCCAGTGTGTTATGATTTTTTGGTATTGGTGAATTTCCCTCTTACTACAAATGTTGGGTCTTTGAATTGTTAAAAGTAATAAATATCCATTTGAATTAAGTTGCCAGTTCATGAATGCTGATATTGTTCAAATATTGTTTTCGTCTACAAAATATTTACGTTTGTTTCATGTCAAATTTAAAAATGCATCATCTGTTGTTATCGAGAATAGACATGCTATCATCTGTTATCATGGAGAATGGACATGCTATCATCTGTTATCATCCAGAATAGACATGTTATCATCTATTATCATGGGGAATGGACATACTATCATCTGTTATCATGGAGAATAGACATGCTATCATCTGTTGTTATCGAGAATGGACATGCTATCATCTGTTATCATGGAAAATAGACATGCTATAATCTGTTATCATGGAGAATAGACATGTTATCATCTGTTATCATGGAGAATAGACATGCTATATATCTATTATAATCGAGAATGGACATGTTATCATCTGTTTTTTATCGAGAATTGACATGATATCATCTGTTATCATCGAGAATGGACATGTAATAATCGAGACTTGACATGAGGCCATCTGTCATCATCAAGAATTGGCATGTCATCTGTTATTATCAGGAATGAACGTGTTATTATATGTTATCTCCGAGAATGGACATGTTATAATCTGTTATTATCAATTATAATGGAACGATATCATCTGTTATCATCGAGAATGGACATGATATCATCTATTTTCATCGATAGCGGCCATGGTATCATCTGTTATTATCGAGAGAAAAAAGCAACAACATGTTATAAATAATATATATGTTATCATCTGTTATCATCGATAGTGGATGTCATATGTTATCACCGAGAATGGACATGATACCATCTGTTATCATCAAGAATGGACATAATATAATTTGTTATTATCAGGAATGGACATAATATAATCTGTTATCATCGAAAATGGAAACTTTATCATCATATAATTATCGAGAATTGACATGATTTTATCTGTTGTCATCTAGAATGTACATGTTATCATCTGTTATCATCTAGAACGTACATGCTATCATATATTATAATCGATAATGGACACGATATAATCTGTTATCGTCGAGAATGATCTCAGACAATGCGTTTATAGGTAATTTGTCTCTCACCGCTGAAGTAAGAGAGGAAGTAGTCAGTCACTTGCGGAGAAATTGGTTAGTAAACTGGTTGGATACCCAGGAACACTGGTTAGGTAGACTGACCGCCGGGATATGACCTTAGCTGTTAAAACTGGCGTTAAACCCCAATAAAACAAACAAACAAACATCGAGAATGAACATGTTTTCATGTGTTGTTATCCAGAATGGACATGTTATCATCGAGAATGTACATGTCATCGTCGAGAATATACCTATTAGTATCGGGAATGTACCTGTTATAAAATTAAGTACAGTTCGAAGCGTTATTCTACTGTAAGCTTAAACGTAAACAAGAAAATATTCATTATCTGAAGTCATGTTACTCTAGAAATATCTAATCTCCCTTCTTTTAAATAGAAGAATATAAATTGTTTTCAATTGAAAACGAAACGAACCAAGAAGAAACAACAATTTTAAAACAAAACCCAATGTGAATGTTTATTATTATTCAGTCAAAAAGACGAAGTAGATAGTGGAATTGTAAAACAGCTATTATAATTTAATCATGTTTTCTTGCAGTATCAAGTTGAAAAAAACAAACAGATGTGATAGAGAAAAATAGGTTGGTGTCGTGGATGGAGAAAGTTTATCTGGCAAGGCGCAGGAATTTATCGGGTGAGCCGAAGGCATTCACTTGCATTTATCATATACAAACTATCGGTCTAAGTTTGCTGAGAAGTACATAGACTTTGGGTGATCGGTGCAACACCTGACATTTCATTTTCAGATATTACAGTAGATGAATTGTGCCCTGCAGGTAAGTCAGTGCCGGTAGAAATTGGTTTCTTTCTTACATTTAATAACAGGTAAGAACATTGTTTATGTTTTTCATCAGATAAAGATGAGTAACTTATTACAGACTGGATATTTTTGTCCACTTATTTGCATATCTGTTGATGTATTCCCGAATCTCTTAGTTATTGGACTAAGTGTTGCCTTGCTGAGTGATAAGTCAGACGTTTGTTTTTATTCAAAACACCATCCAGTGCCATCATTTTCAGTAAACTACCCAGTTGTTTTCGCCAAGATTTATATTATGAACCAGCAGGTGTCATCTTTACGCTGGATACTTGTTCGAGGGGAAATACAGAAAAAATGTTCTGCTTCACAGATATCCTGTGGCCTCTTGCTGACATATATCATGTAGTTCTCAACAGGGCATCTCTCTGAATCATGAGGACATGCAAACATTTGGGGAGTGACCTCACAAATGTCATTGATATTAGCTCCAGTTCTTGCCTTAGTTTGCCTCTCTTGCAACTCTAGGTATTTTAAGCCTCCTGAATCATTCTTAAGATGAACATCGCCCCATCTGAAATTTCACAGTCTCCTTTTACTGTAGGTTTTCAGCATGTCTCAGATTGTTTTTGGTTACTTTGTTTTTGTTTTTAGATGTTATTTGGGGTTTCTAAAGTCTAGGTTCAAAATTGATTTGTTTTTCAAGGACAGTTATTAACAGAATACAAAAATCAATTTATTGTTTAAAAATGACCCGGCAAACACTTCCATGTGCTCTTGTAGTTTAATTGTGAAAACCCCTCTATACTTAGAGGAAATCTGAGTTCGAATCTCAGCATGAGCAAATAAGTAAGTAGCCAGGGTATATTTATGGGATGGCATGGGAGAAAAAATATTTCCATTCTTTTATTATCATTTATGCCTGCTGCTGATAAGCATGCTGTTTAAGGTAACCTGTAGATAACTGTTCATTTCTAAATTTCCATTACCTTACTTCTCTTTCGTTCCTCTGAGGCTAAACAATACACAGTTGTTCAAACAGCAAAGCCTTTGTTTTTCTCTCTCAAAGAACTCCCTTCTCATACCTCTATTTCTTGGTCTCAAACTGGTGATGATTTTTGAGCTTTGTTACCTTTCCCAAGCCTTTTTTAAGAAATTAAATGTTGCATTTAAAGAATCCCTGGTCAGCTGGAAAGCATTTGTTTTCTGGTTCATAATTCTGTGAGGGTATCTTTGCCGCCTAATCTTTTGGTCAATGCTGGAGACAATGTTTCTTAGACTAAAGGGTTCCTATTCCTCACTTTTAGCCTTCCTAACAGACAATATAGTTTTCCAAGTAATCATCCAACAAATCTGGCTCAATTTCATGGATTTGTCTTCTTTTTTTTTCTCTCTAAGAACATTTGAAATCTGGTTAAGTCTGAAATAGCTTTTTTAAAGAGTGCCCTTCTTCTTTTTATTTGTAATCATTTGCCATTCACTCTCATATGTAACATCTAGAAATTCTGTTTCAGATAAAATTCGACTTGCCGCAGACACAGTGCATATGTCTTTTGCTTGGAGAAAAGTGGTTTCAGCTGGATGTGTAACTGATGATACTGGGGAATGAACTGTAGACTTTTCTTCCTGCATGATGGAAATTAATTCATCTAAGTCAATACCAAACTTATTGAGAAATCCATTTTTGTGATATTCCTGTTATGGTCGTAATGTTTTGTTCATTCTGCACAAGCTGGGTTTCATTTTTAGTCACAGGCAATAGAATTTCATGCTTAGTTCTTGACTCATCTAAGCAGCTGAATCTAATCATGATGATGTAAACAAACATGTAGATCAATGAACATGTATTTAAACAACATGTTCTTTGACAACATGTTCGTTGACAATAAATGTCAAATACTAACTGCGCTATCCAAAACATCTCTAGGGCGTAACAAAAAAAGACATCTGTAGGGAGTAACAAAAAAAAAGACGTGTTATTTGGAATGTTCATTGTAACACACACACACACACACACACACACACACACACACACACACAGAGTATTATATTGTTCGACTAAAGATATCAAAGAAAAACTTATTCTTTGGCACGCTACAGTAGTTCCATTTGTCATGTTTTGTAAAAAAACCCATCTGTTTTTCAAAGATGAAAGCTTCAAAGTTCGTTCGAATTTCTCAATTTGGTATTATCACAAATATAATACAAGTTATTCATGCTATTCTTCCTTCTTTTCATCCCCATCACATAGGAAAAAGAATGACCATTCTTGGAACGACATTTTGAAGGTCATACAAATCGAAGAAACTAAAATAAAGTGTAGAAAAGGTTCATTGCATCTCATGTTTGACATCTTTGTTATGATAACGCTCCAGTAAATTTCCAAAAAGAAAATGGCTAAAATGGTGAAAACAATTAATGGAACGTAAATGAAAAAGTGTCATCGGCACCTGTACCTCCCCTTTGTTCATAATAAGGAGGAAATAGAGATGTTTCCTGTTACCTTGAAAAAATATTATTCATATTTTTATGCCCCCGAAGAGAGGCATATAGTAATTGCACTGTCTGTCCTTCCGTCTGTTCGGTTAAATCTTGTCCTCGCTTCATCTTCAAAACCGATTTCATTGAAACTTAACAGGAGTGTTTGTAACCAA
The DNA here is from genome assembly GCA_012932295.1 of Cyclina sinensis. NCBI lineage: Eukaryota > Metazoa > Mollusca > Bivalvia > Venerida > Veneridae > Cyclina > Cyclina sinensis. The sequence continues at coordinate 23,217,600 of JAAONU010000016.1, forward strand.
GCATAGTTGTGCATATCGTCAGGAGATTCCGCTCGATTTGTTTTTGGCAGCGTTATGGGCACTTAGTTATTTTTTACTCTAACTTCTATATTAAAGTCTTGTCCACACTTCATATCCAAAACCGCTTGGAGGATTTCATTGAAATTTCACAGTAGTGTTTGTCACCAAACCTAGTTTTGTATATCGTCAGGAGTTTTTGCTCGGATTATTTTTGGCTGAGTTATGGGCACTTAGTCATTTTTTACTATAACTTCTATAATAAAAACATGACCACGCTTCATCTCCAAAACCACTTGAGGATTTCATTGAAATACACTGGAATGTTTGTCACCAAACCTAGCTGTGCATATCATCAGGAGTTTAAGGTCGGATTATTTTGGCAGTGTTATGGGCACTTAGTCATTTTTTACTATAACTTCTATATTAAAATCTTGTCCAAGCTACATCTCCAAAACCGCTTATGGGCTTTTATTATATATAAAACATCTGTAGGGGTTGGGAATAAAACAATACTGTTCGTATTCAAGGCCAAACAGCTTTATATTTCATTGAATAATTATGTCTTCAACCTTCATATAAAAATCTGAAGCAGAAAAAGGAATACTTTACCATTTACCTTCAGTTGATGCTCTATTTTTGTCTGATCTCTCTGACTTTTGAAAGTTACATTTGTTCATATCGAATTCAATTTTTAAAACAGAACACTCTCTATATGTCTTCCTAAGACAAGAAAACACGGGATCATACCAGGTTTGGAACTGTTACCTAGGACGTCATGACTTCAAACATAAAACTAGCTTAACCTCTAAGAAAGAAAGTAGTGTTATGTTTTACTGTTTCTCGAGATAGAAAAAAGAAAGAAAAAAGTGTCAACTTGCAATAACAGATTGTGGATAAATTCAAATTACATGTTTACAAAAACGTCTATGAAAAATTCTCTAAAGACTTATAACATTTGAATAGACATTGTCATTGACATACAAGTACAAACTTAAATATTTGTTTCTATTAAGAACGTGTGTGTCTTTCGACCATCTTGATTGATCTTCAGCAAGAACCTTACTTTAATTTCATCTTATTCAATCACTGCTTTCTTTGGACATCTTTTCTTTTTAGCTGTTATTCTTGAGGAAGTGCCGTATTTTCTCTTGAAACAAAGCTTTTGAAAATAATGTCATATACAGGCGCTATAAATTGAATACATATTTTCTTAAATATGAACATGTTTGCAACTATTTAAAATGTATGTCTTGTTTGCCATATTGTTTATAATAATGTTATGTGTACAACGTAGGTCTTTAACCTTTTGGTTGATTGGAAATTAATTTCTATTAAAAAACCCTCTAAAATCTATCAAATCTATGTATATTCAATAATGTATAATTTACTCCCACGACAGGGGCGGTTATAGTCAAAATACCTAACCTGACAAATTTATAATTAATAAATAAAACTTTATCCAGTTCCCCACGGTAGCGAAACATAATCAGCTATAAATCATACAACCTTCTCAGGCTGACGTAAAATCTCACGGTTATTTGATTTGGTTTCTTCTTTAGAGATATAATCCTCAATAAAACCAAAGGATGCAACAAATATATGATATAAAATGGTCATATGAATAAAAATTAAAGACAATATTTAAAGGTTTACATTATCTGAATGACGATTTCCTTTTAAAAAACTAAATATATATCAAACATTTATTTTCAACGGTCGGTATTTTTTTCCATAGTTAAAGAGTAATCATGCCTATACATTTCTTGCAATGTAAGGCTATTGATCATGCGTGTAACTCACTTCATAAGAAAAGCACAGACTGGCAACAGGCCTGATCTTGTTTAAAATGCCAATTACATTAAAATAATAACCATGGCATTCATTATTTTAACGGAAAAGAGCCAATAAGTATTTGCCATTCCTTCATTATTGACCGCTGCAGCAAAGTGCATCTGTTTGTAATGTTTAAAATTACTCAAGAACTAAACATACGAGTTTTTACGGTAATAAACTAGTTGAACATGTCAGCCAGAAAATGTGTGTTCCATGTTTATATCCTCATTTTGCTCTCAATTCATTTTTTCCTTTAGCAATTAGCTTCCTTATACTTGGATACTGAGACCAAAACGAACAATCTAAGTGAAATATTTGCTTAGTAATCACGAAAATAAAGGAATTTACAAATTTTTACATTTGCTTAACTTCGAAAATATTGGCCTTGCTTCTATCATCGAGTTTAGTTTAGTATGTTGTTCGACGTAGTCGTAATCCATCTGAATACATTTAAAAATACAGACATTTTATCTTAAACTTGTACTCTGACTCAAAGCACTGAAAAAAAAACCCCAGACTTTTAGGACACAGTCAATTTTAGAATGAAAATGAAATATCCTGTACGGCCCTGCCTTTTGGAATTCTACACAGGCTAGTGACTTGGTAACGTCATACTGACTGAAGTGACAACGTTTTTCTTGTTCACTAACGCAAGTGATTTTCTTTTATTTGTTTATATAAGTTGTGTTCACCCCGTCTTTTCGCTTTCCATGGGGTGACCGTGAAGGTCTTGACGGTCTTGAAATAAGAATAATTTATCAATTTTGGCACAGTTACCTTAGTTCTAATTTTTCTTTTATACACAGGTAATTATGGAAACTCTGGAACAAAAGGAGGGAAAGCAGAGGAATATCTTCACCGTATCTGTAAAAACTTTTAAGTATATCTTTGTTTTATTACTTTTATATGCCCTTTACTTGTAGTTATTTATCTTAATGTTAATCTCATAGATGTAAGAATTTTGAATGTATTTAACATAATATGTCTGGTATCATGGAAATTCACAAAATTTCCAAATTATTTGTTATATTCAACAACAACAACAACGACAAAGACGACGCCAACAGCAACAGCTTCATGAAGTTGATCTCATCAATATAGTTGTGTGGTTGTAGAATAACTACTTTTATGAAACTGTTTTCAGGCAGGAGGCCTGAAATAATAGTATTAGAGTTGGTGCGAGTATAAACAAAACTTGGCCTCACATTTTATTTTAAATTTTCAACCGTTTTCAATTCAGCAATTACGAAAACATCTGCGATCAAGGAAACACATACTCGCATGAGTTTGTTCTAATTTAATTATCATAAACTTCGGTCTCAGAAGCCACTGAAATGTTGAGGACTCTAAATCACTGAAAAGGTGTCATTTCATTAATCCTTTGTCTTGCTGACGTTGCCTGTATACTACCAGGTAAACAGTTCAGTCAGAAAAGAACAACAACAACAAACAATTCACACACTGAAAATTCACTTAAAATTTTCACAAATTGAGTTACATTGCTTAAAAAATAAAGCGCCTCTCCCAAGGGTTGTATTCGAAACTGTTCCATTTACATATAGTAAACAACAATATGCATTTGATTATAATGGTACAGAAAAAATAAAAAAGAACATTACATAATTTAATTGAATCGAATTATCTAAACGTGTCGCTGTACTCTTCATTCTAGTATATAAGAATATGTATTCCATCCATCGAAATTAAGAAAATCAAATACTAATAAAAGTTGATTCAAGTTGTCGTAACTCAAACAAAACATTTCATTATAACGTATTCGAAATTGTTTATTTTCTTTGAAGAGTTATAAAAAATGGTACAAATTCAACAGATGATTATTTCATCGTTCACAACTAGACCTCATACCGTATTGCATTGTAAAATGGAAATGTTTAATAATTTTAAATGGAAAAAATAATGATAACTCTAAATACAAACGTTAATGGTTGTCAAGTGTCTCAAATATATGAAATTAAAAAGCAAATCACAAAACTTTGATAATTTTTCATACTTTTATATATTGTACAGAACGTCTTGTCTCACAATTAACGTGCAAAGAATAAAAAGGATATACAAAAATGTTTTTCCTAACAAAAACAATGCATTATAATAATGTGCGACCAAGAAACTTCAGAATAGAATGCAATTATAGAAAAGTTCAAATACAAAATCTTTTTGAAGATAGTTGTTTGATAATATTATTACAATAACTACGATTTAATCATCTTAACAATAACTATACACACAATAACTGATGAGATTCCAAAATTGTACTTCAATGACGACTTCGTCGTAGCATTTCTTTTGAAATCAATGCTTCATTCTTTTTGAGACGGTCTGCATATTTTCGCTGATTTTTGCCTTTATTAGACTGTTATTAGTTTAGTTGGCTGGTTCACTTGGTGTACATTTTGCTGTTTTTCTTTTTCCGTAAGACTATATCAAATATATTTTATCACAAACCATAAAATCTATACTGTTTAGAAAAAAAACTGTCAAAGATAAGTAAAAGTATTGAAGTAAACTAATAGATTTATACATTTTTTTGTGTTAAAGAAAAGGCGGATTGTAAAATAAACGGTACAGGAACTTTCTTCACACCCTGTACATGTATTAAATTCAGCATTTCTGTCTTGACTTTAGGACCAACAACAGAAAACACGATTATATTACTAGTTGTTGGAATAGTTTGGCATAATATTTGTTTATATCCGCTTAATGATTGATCGATTGATTGATATTTATTTAGGTTAAACACACACATATACATACACACAAATATAAAAAAGTACTTTTTTTCAGTCGGTTATTCGACATTTAGTTCGTTTGTCTCCAAAATAGAGTTACTTCTTGTTGAATGTGCTTTTTTTTTCTTTGCACTTTGTGTACTGCTGCTTTTTATTGCTGGTCATTATATGTAAACGGTTTCGATGAGTCAAAATATTAGATAAAGTCTATTTCTTCAGATGTGTTGTATGTGTAGTTATCAACAAACAACGAAAATTGTATTGGTTGCTTTCAGTAGACATTATGTGATACATAGTATCTCTTTTCTGTTTGAGAGGCATGTTGTGACCACTTTGTTTTAATACTATCACGTTAATTTTATGAGCAAGCTCAAGCACCTTTTTTTCAATATTAGAAACTTCATACATATATATATGTAAACCACAAATCCCATTGCAATTTGTTTGTATAGGAAAGTACCAACGGAACTTTGGCCAGACAAATATATACCAGCGTAAAAAAGTTGTAATAACAGTAAGTATGCTGTAGATTATTTCAAGGATTGTTCGCAGATAATTGTTCGCAGATTTTATGGCGTTAATGATTATGTCTTCAATGTAAAGAGACTATTTATTCCTTAAAGAAATATTCTAAGAGTATCAATTTACATGTAGGGAAATAAGGAAAACTGGTCAAGTAATTTGGATTGAGGAGTAACAGATGTGTCAATTTCCGAGTAAAAAAATGTTTGCAGCTACATAGGTCATAAACATATGTAATGAAGGTCACAAACTGATTTTATTTAAGAGTATTCTCAACATCATAAAGTTTAAGCGTAAGCATTGGCTAACATAACGTTTGATGTAGAACTTGGCTTTGCTTGCGCTAATTCTTAACCAAAGATATATGTGCTGGTAGGTTTTTAGAAACAAAGCGTCCTAAAGAATTTCAGTGATACCATATATAGACAAAAAAGAAGAAAAAAACTGCAAAGAAAATGGTATTTCAATTTATTAAATTTAGATTTAAAAGAAAAATTTTGAATTTTGTTTTGACTGAAAACATCTTTTTTTGATATTGGTTGCTATAATTACTGCTTCTGTCAGAAAACTGTTGAACATATAGATGCATGCATGAACATACCGTGAAAAAAGAAGAAATATCTTCAAAAAAGATGACAAAATTAATGCCCCATAAGTGTATAGTTTTCGAACATTGGATAATATTAAGCGCTGTTATTAATCGAATGTCCTATTTCTGTAACAGTTTAGGCTATAAACAAAAAATATGTAGTTCAATGCTAAAAGTATCAATGTCATTTTCAATGAAATAAATCAAATATATAGTCATATTTATTATACATTTATTCCATTTGGTAGTATTTGTTATGGTTAAAATGTTTTGATATTTAATTAACGGCTGTATTAATGCTATCAATACTGCATTATTTTCAAAGGCAATTAAATTAACAAGTACTAGTTCTACCCTAAAACTTCATAACAGCACACTTTTAACCAATGGCAAACTTCCTTCTCCACCTGAAGATTGTGTATTAAACAATTTCATTCGTTACAGATGTAGGTATACAGCTACGCCGAATAATAAATTGCAGACAATTCCGCTAAAACAATAACGACTTAATACTTAACAAATTGCTCCAAAATACTTAAAATCAAGCAAAAATAATTATTAGTGAGTTACAACATTTCAGCATCTGATTTGCAAATTTTATGTTCATTAAAGTTTACAACTTTTCTAGAAACAAGGACAGACGTATCTGTTGGGTACTTCATCAAAGCTTAGCAAAAGGCATAACAAGCTAAACTTACTTAATATAATTTGAATGATTCATCGGTAGGAGATTCAACTCGGTGTTTATCATTAAAGAGGCTGTACTCCAGATTTGACATAAAATTTTTTTTTCATAAATTATATATTTAGATGCCGTGAGATTATAACAACATAATATTTTACTTCAAAACTGATTATAAAGTCAAAATAGAATAAAGAATATATTTTCGCTCCAGCTTGATTTGAACTCTGGACCCTCGTGTTAACAAAATATTTCCAACGCTTTTACTGTCACCACTATCGCCGCAAGTGATATTACAGATATTTACTTTAAATCTTATACAATATAGTTATACCGTCGCGTTACGGTATAGCACTTTGAAAGGGAAAAAAATCAATTTATAATGTAATTATTTGACTTATTTTTTGTCAGTAAGTTATTTTTTAAGCATTAGTCATAAATATTACAAGAAACTTATAATACAAGAAAACTTTCTTTTTTTGTCATCTGGAGCACAGCCCCTCTAAATACTACATGTCTTACAGCAAACCTAATGAACAAAGTTTTATGGCTGCCTGAAACCTTCAAATGTGATGGCCAGCAATAAAATGCACCAATAAATATCAGGTCCAGAATATCCAATGGTCATTTGAAATACTGACAAATGGAAGGCAAGCAAACTGATACGCATCGATACGTATTAATTGTACCTAGATATATATCAACACTTTTTTTCGCTTTTCTGTCTGACACGATTAGAATTGAAATTCACCCCACTCTATCATTAAACATTTCTTTTTTTATCAGCTGATTCTTCTTCGACAGATCATTTGCAAAGGTTTTAAGTATATAATTAAACCACAGATGTCTTTTATATTTAACTTCAAGTGTCCATGACTGGTTTCACTAATACGTACCAAGGCAATTATAGTGTCGTACATGTTATTAATACTACGCTTAACTACGAGAAGCCATATTTGTGACAAATGAATATTGATCTTTTAATTGTCCCTTGCTGGTAACACTAATAAGCACCAAGGACTCAGGAAGTATAGTTATACACGTGATGAACACTACGATGTAACTACGTGAAGCCATACTTGTGACAGATAAACTGATGTTTGTTTTTTCTTCAATCATACAATTCAACCTGGGTCTACTTGCAATCATTAATTTTTTATAAGACTTATCTTTTACTTTTGCCTAGGGTGTTTCGTTTGTAAAGTCTTTTAGTTTGAAACTTTATCAATGAAAGTCATTATACAACTAACATACACATCAATTTTTGTTGTTGTTTTTTTTCTGCTATATACCGAGTGAATTTAAATCGGATTACAAGAGCAGAAGTGTAAACTTCATCGGCAGATATATTTAGGTTGTATTTTTGTACACATTAAAAGCGATCTTAACAAATCTAGAAGTATTTTGAAATTGTAGTCGGGCCTTTTTTTGGGTTAAAAGTTTGCTGTTTTATGCATTTTTTTATCATGTCACTATTCTACTTTATTATTTCATGTGCAAAACGTTGTCAAAGAACTCACCTTTAATTCATTTAATTTCATACTGACTTTTCTATCATAAGGACAGGCTTTGTGCATGTGAAAGACATGCACATTTTAATCCTGAATAGAATTAATCTATTGGTACGATACACGTTTGTATACAAGAACATCTAAACACACGTCAAAGACCTTATAAGCGTTTTAGTGCCATTTCTCATCTATTACAGTCTTCAGTGGTATACATAGTATGAAAGTATTTCAATGTTATTACATATCTTCCCGCCCACACTACTAAACATACTACAACCTGAATAAAAAGAAAACAATAAATACTTACCATATGACTGTAAACTTCAAACTGGAATAATTTTATGACTGTTTACTTTCGGTCGGTATCGCTAATAACTCGTTACCATGGGAAGGGGAATCTTTATAAACATATTATGTTGTTGGATTTGTCTAAATATTTCTTTTAATTGGCATTTTGCTCCCCACTCAGACCTTTTCCTACTGGTGAAAACGATATTAAAATAGAAAGTAATATTTTTAACACTTAGTTCTAAATATGGCCATTGCTGCCATCTAAACACTAATAATTGTCAAATGGCCACAAAGAAGAATATATTTATATATATTTATTTTTCTTTCTATTGACTCATATTGTTCCCATTTGTATTAAATACTAATACATCTGCTGCATTCATACTGTATATCCTGGTCTACTGATTTTAAAGGACCAAGGCTTAGGTAACTTTGTTAAGTGTATTCAAAGAGGTACAAAGGTTTCTCTTTGTCTAAAATTTTCGGTTATGGTGATAAAATTTTGTATTCGTATTTTATATTTATGTTATGTGAATTTCTAACTTTTTTAACTGTTGCATTTACTTATTAGTATCATTGTATATTTCAATGCTCAGGACAGTACAATATTAAAACCTATTTATATTATCCGACAATAGTGTTACGTTAGGCCATCGATTCCTTACATATGCTACAAATGTTTAAAAGTATTAAATATCTTATGTCATAAAAGGAGTTTTATTGCAACTTCTTTGACACTATGTAGCTATATAACTTTTTATTTCTAGTTGCTTTAACATAACGACTGTCTCAAGGACAGAAATAAATCTTTTGATGTAGTTTATTCAAGTCATAATGGATCATTGCAAGAAGAAAGATATTCCATATAGACTGGTTACATGTAGACATTTTACACCTCTTTATAATACCCAAAGGAATAAATGTCATACGATGATGACTGAAATTTCCTTCAAAAGTTATCTCAATGTAAGATATGAAATTTTTAATTATTTCATTTTTACAACGATCTCTGTTATCTTATTATCTCTTATTAGTTCCGTAAGAAACAAATTGAACAATACGAATATGGGTAAAATAGAAATCAATAAAATGATTAACAAATACTTTTTGTGTTATCGAATGAAAGATGATTTCGAAATCTGAACCGATTTTTCTTAAAAGGATTGATATAATTTAATAGACTTAGACTTTTTAAAAAAAGTTTCTGCTTTGTCAAAGTTTTCAATGAAATGCTGATTGGAGCTAGACCAGGTCTGTCACTGCTATAGTTATTAGAACATTGACTGTTCGCCGTTTTGTTCATGATCATTTATGCTCAATAATTACAATTCCGACCTTCCTCGAATCCAAAAAATGTTTGGTATTGAGATAAAACTTCCCCACCAACCACTGTAATCAATGCAACATATTTTTAGAACAAAAACTGCAAATCTTCTTTCTCCTTAGAATCCGGTGAAAATAAGGGGTCCTAATGGCCTACACAAATGAAATTTGTACATACACTGTGGAAAGCGATTACAATATTTTTAAATTTATATTTTAAAGGCATAAGTAGGTTGCTGGCATATCTACCGCTTATTCAGATACCTAGAGAAAAGCCTGTATGTATTAATACATGTATATGCATGTCTGACTTCCAATGGACCTGTAGCAAAACTAAATATTTGGTTTAATATCCTTTTTAAATCAAATTCAAAAATAGAATCTTAGAAGGCTTACGCATTTATCTGACGTTATAGTAGAAGCATATTAAATTTTATTCAAATACAGAATACAAAATTGTAAAGAACCAGAAAACTTGTGACAAAAATATATCTATATCCACTACACCTGAGAAATGGTTAAAAGATAGTTTAAGGTACTATTGTATGGTAGGTTACCGTCACTGTGTTTTACGCTCTGACGTTAGAATAATAAAAATCTGAGATATGCTGGAGAAACATCTTACGTTACTTTTACTGTACCAGAAACAGGAAGTTACAATGTTCTCACGAACATGATAGTCCGTAACAGAAAGATGCAATGCATCTTAGAATACACAACCCAGAGCGGCACTAGAACTCCGATGTCCCGCGTGACACGCCAACGCCCTAACCACTGAGCCAATGTATCGATTTCCCGACGCAGTTGTCAGAGGTTGTATTTATACAATTATACGAAGGTGTGCACTAGACCGTAACAATGTAACAACTTGTTGACTTAAAATCATCTCCAAAAGTTACAGTATAGATAAATTCTACACAATTATGGAAGAAGATTTTAAACACCCTCACCACCATGTTATGTATTTTAGAAAAGTGAAGGATTTATTGTTTCTATGGTCTGGTAAATTGCATGTTACAGTTTTACTTGTCGTAAATAATTTTAATGTTTTAAATGCCAGATTTGAAACTCATCTGTCATTAAATTTAAACACATACTACGTAATAAAAAAACTATATATTTTAAGAGTTGTTTTCCCTGTATTATTACTGAGAAGTAAAACTTCTACGCCTTTCATTGCTTGCATTGATTATATAATATGAACTAACAAGTTTAACATACACAACTATTGAAATCAATCAATGTTGTTATATTTGTCTATTTATCTCTGACCAAAGGTCAAATTTATCTTAGTTCTAAATGGTTCATTAATAACAATACTGACGTAGGGTCAAATGAAAAGGTAAAAGCTATTCGACATGTTTTCATTCACCACAGAATTAGATTCAGTTATGAATAATGCACGCTCAGACATTTGAAACAAAGTGGTTTTAGTGTTTCCTTTTTTTAAAACTCATCTGTCATATTAACGCAGGGTTTTTACTGTTTTGTGATTAATCTTTTTTTAATTATCTTTTTATGGAATGTTTAAGGCGTTAAAACTAACTTTAGTTCCTTCAAGGCATTGTTAGTTGATAAGATATTAGGAAACACCAGAGATAAATAACAGAAATGTAATTTCATTCTTTCCATTACTGATATCTTCTATATGAGTTGGTAAAAATTTCCAGTGATTTTTCGCATTCCACACTTACGGAGAAATTCTTTTTGCAGGACGTCGAGCGGGATTAATATAAGTTTCCCAAGCGTTGTAAAATAAGCAAGCTTACATTAAACTTACTAATGTATCACTTAGAATATAAATAGATTTATAACTGATTTATAACTGATTTACTGTCAATAGTTGCAATGTTTCGTCACCATTTTACAGACATGTATGGATTTTATTCCATATAATACCTATCAAATGATATTTTGCACCACATACTGTTTTTTTTCTTCCAAATTTACCGGACTCAGTGCTGGTACATGAAGTACCTTATGCTGTCATTATTAATAAAAAATTTAATTACCTAAGAAATAAATATGTTGTAAACGTAAATTTCTTACATCTTTACTTTGGCCAGAAAATGTTCCCTAATTAAGGGCGGCGCTTAATATTAGTAAAGACGTCATGAAAAAAATCTAATGTTTAGATATACTTTCGACAGCTGCGGGTTTCAAAATATGCAAACCCAGTTGAAAGTGCTCTTTTATACCTGCAATATGTGCTCAGTTCATAGACTAGTATGCTGTTATATTCTAATTTTGGCTCGACTCGACATCTGGTGCCTTCGGAGGTCAAAGTTAAGGAACGCTAAATATGCCAAAATCGCAAAATCCGTTAACTTTTAGTACGTTTTAGATTCAGAAATGATAAGTTGATTAGTCAATAAAAATGGCCAGGCGATGTGAAACCGCTTAAACAATTTATTTTTACTATTAAACAGTACCTTGCATAGTGGATGTATTTGTTGTTTGAATTCTGTCTTTAGCTAATGGATTTACTGCGGTAGATTTGGTAAAGCATGATTTTTTGAGTTTATGCGATTTACATACGAACAAAGACCGTATGCCTAATGTGTGCAGTACCTACCATTTCCTTTGTTTGGAACTGGTCTACAGATAACTTAAAGATCGCTAAAGAGGTCTATAATAATTTCTAAACCGGTTCTTTTTCTTTTGTTTGCAGTACAATAGAACTCCGTGCATATCACTAAAAGTATGGACTGGGATATTTCTGTCAGTACACTACAACTGCTCTAAAAACATTTGACATGTTACACTTTTTGCAAAGTAATGAGAATACATTAAAGAATATTCTTGTACTTTAAATATTCCTGCCACTTAAAACCCAATAAATAAATAAATAAATAATATAAATTTTTAAACAATAATTCTCGAAAGTTTGAATTCTTTAAACTTGATAAAATAAAAATAGCTTTGAGCCATGAAATTAATTGGCGCGACCTAAAAGTAGTGTTTTAATGATTCTTCCATTGATTTTCATTTCTGAAGGAAATTGAAAGATTTTTTTTTTCAAACGAGAGACAGTGTTTAGATCGAGACAATGTCACTCAATCTAAGAGGTCTCTGACCTAAAAAAAACGCACCGATGAAACAGCGATCTCAGGCTAAAAGCATTCTAGGAAAATAATTATCAGTTTATCAGGTATAAGAAAGTGTTATATTTATGAATAATCTATAAACTTACAGATATTGTATAAATTTACCAGTTTAAAGATTTTTTAATCTGTAAATTTACAAATCCGGTACAATAAATGTGGAATTACATTTATCTTCAAATCGCAAGATCTGTAAACTTATGTATTATATGTATGTTTACTGGTTATTTGTAAATATAACGCTTTCTTAGACTGGTTTATCTGCAGATTTGACAATAAGATGTTTTAGAACAGACTTAAAAACAAAACTCACCATTTCCTTCAAAGATATCCACAGTCTGCGACAGGATCTGGTCTGTTTCTTATTCGTCTAACGCCTGCGACAATGTCATCTGTTTCATACCCTGACTAGTCCATCTTTTGAAAGATGTGTATCAGTTACCTCAATTTATACCAGTTTTGCACGAATTTTCCATGCAATAAAAACTTTTGTATTGAGTTATTGTAAATATATTTACAGGCGCGTAGAAAGGTACATGCAATTTGACATATCAACACCGTAACTGTATCGCATTTTTTCTTCTTTTTATGTAACCTCTTTTTCCATTTATACATTTACAAATACGTTAAAAGTGTCAAAAATCAAAATGAACTGTTTTAAACAAAGGAACATGTAGGTAAGTCAGTTATCACTCCCGGTAGAGGTCTGCATGATGATTATAAACCTTTGAGGGGATTTGGAAACCTTGCTCGCTACGCACGCTCGGTTCACATCTATAATCTTCTTCTAACGGTAACTATAACCTATACGATAAAGCCATGGTGTAAATCATTCGTATCACAGTTACAATTTTTCTTGGCGAGGACGTCAGGGAGCTATACCCGTGCAATGACTGAGAAAGCACGCAGTTATACAATGGCTGACTATACCTAAACAATCTAAAGAACTAAGAAAAACGTTAATGACAGTTTATAGCTAGTTGTGTCAATTTGTTTCGGACCTTCAATCTGTTTACATATTTATTATAATTTCATGTCACTCTAAATTCATCTTTCAAATTTAATTTAACTACATATTGCCTTTTTTGAACTGATCAACGGACTACGATAAACAGTTAACGGATCGACATAACTTCATACCTTTATATCCATGGTGTTTGAAATGGCTTTTCCTGTTTACTGTGAGAAAACAATACCCATATTTACTCCAGAAACAATATGCTGATAGAACTTTTTTTTCATTTGTAACTGCATTTCTTCTGCAAACTTCATAATTTATTTATAGAAAAAGTTTGTTACTAGTGTCAGTTAATATAGTTTCATTTAAACTGAAGGTAGAAAATACCTGGGCTCAAACTGGCTACATTTTGTTTACGGTTCGAAAGTTCATTGATATCTGGGAAAAACCCTGTTAATTCATTCATTTGTGCATAACTATATGTAAGAAAGTTTATCATGTTAAATGATGTAAATGGTCTATGGTACGTTATTTTCACATTATAGTCAACTGTTTTGAGTTCAAATGAAAGAAGATAAGGGGATTGAGTTAGTAATTTTGCCACAATTTTTAGAAATATTATGTAGGGAAGTTATCATCTTCGCAATATTTCAACTTACTTTCTCCTCAGTCACAGATTTTAATCTTTTCAACCCCTGTATGAATTCATTTCGACACCACAGCAATAATTCATAAATTCCACAATTAATAACATTCAAGCTTTAAGTTTACCTGTGAACATGAAATACATATACATAACGAATCATGGTTGTAAATTATGAAAAAATGAAATTAGCAAATAAAGAACATGTAATGAGATAACATTTTGAACAACAGCGATTGGAAAATCCCTCCGAGTGACTTTGGTTTCCGATGCACACACTACAACGTGACAAACAAATCTCTTTCGTACATTTTTCCTTTTATCTTAATACTTAATACCAAAAATAGATTTAAGGTTCGATCAAAGAAAATAAACGAATAAACTACACCCATCTCCTACAAATGAATGATCGCTTATAGATGTCTCTGTTTATTATAACTTAACATAGTTACTTAGCAGACCATGTGTTACCATGCAAGTTTCATTTTCAAAACTGATTACAACAGATATGTTTAATTGCAATAACTCGAACTTTGTATCTGGGAGACTTAAAGAACCAGTATATGCCTTAAGGACTGAAAACGAAACTCTGACTTGTTTAATCAGTTGACATTTATATGCAGCTGTTGTAGCTAGCTAATACGTCTGTTAACAAGATCAACTTCTCATCAGGAAATGAGACATTTTTGCCTACTGGTTGAACATTATTATCATCATGGAGAACATGTTTAATTCTGATATCTAATTATCAAGTAACTATTTGAAAGGGCTTTTCGTTATTAGATTACTGTAAGTATTGCGATATTTTTTCCGATAGAAGAAACAAATAGACGCCACTCAGATCATAGAAGATTTATTCAGCGGGTGCTCCCGAACTGAAATCTTACTATTCAAATTTGCATCAGTAAATGATTCGGTTCAATTTCACATGAATAATTGAGGCAGTATGATTCAACGTCGCATGTTTTTGGCGAGATAACCAACCAATTTAGGCGATTAAAAACAATGCCTGTACCGATAAATTACTCTTTTTCTTGCACATATTATAAAATAACCGATACGTGTATGTAAATAGTTATTTACACTCAAGACATATCAACTAAAAAACCTTATGATAATAAACGACACATTTAAATATAAATTTCTGTACAAAGCGGCAAAACATAACAACAATATTCTTAAATTATTGTGCGATGACTAGTTTAAATGTTTTAATAAAGCCAATGTATGAATAAATGATGATTATCAAAAAATGCAAATCCAAACTGGAGACAAATAATTTTAGTAGCTATTATTTTAAGTAGCCATAATTTTCAAGGAATTTCAAACCGAAGGTTTCTCATTCGTATAAACTTCAATTGCAATTAAAAATATTTGGGCAATTATCTTAAATACCTCAAATTGCAATATCATTTTGTGATTTTCTTTGGTCAGACACTATTTAATTGATTTTCCTAACTTTTGCTGCAGATGTCTAATTTTTGTTCGGCTAATGAGGCTTTCCTGCACTAAATGTCTTGATCTGTAGAAACAGTTATAATTACTATCGTTAATAATGAAGTTAATACTTGTAATAAAAATAACTTGCTGCTATCGATTTGGTGTAGGAATCTCAAATTACAGAGGACAGATAATGACCAGAGAGCCGTACATTTTATATAAGCTTTCAGGTTCAATTTGATAGACACAGTATTTACAAGAATACGTGTAAAAGGAAATGACATTTCTTTTTATATATTTAATGTACATACTTACGGAGCCCCTAAAATGACAACCGACACGGTTATAATTGTAATAACGAAAGAGGGTTTCGTTTTTACGAAATGTATTATTATTTTTAAAATGTATTTTTATTATTATTAAATAATTATTATATTATTAAAAGTGATTAACCCTTCTACAGTTGATCTTTGTTTTGCAGGACGGTGGCAGGGGTTTGAGAGTTTTTGAACGTTTCTAGGGAAGTCTTTAATAGAAGGTAGAAACTCGATCAGTCTCTTTCTTTCCTGCCATCGTGTTCTTGCCGATTTCACTTTAAGTGATCTTGTCTCAGTAAGGTGATCGAGTACCTACACTTTTCACTCTACAATATCATTAGCTTTTTATGTATTCTATTTTTGTGGGCTTTTGCATGCAACATTGTCTTAATGATAGGTGGGTTGGAGTTAGTTCACCAAGACAACATGTTTGTTCTTATTGATAACCTGTTGGGGCAAGTGTGAGGTTGGTGCACCCTAGAATCTGGTTTAATCCCCCCCATCCCCAGTGGCAAATATCTTGTCACTGACCGTTCCAAGGCGGTAAACCCTCGGGTTCTCGTTTTCGTTAATTGTTTGAGATGTCCTTTTTTAAATGAATTTATGCTCTCTTTTTGTCTATTTTTGACTGTGTAATGCTTTGGTCAATTATTTCGTAAAAATGAAATGAAATCTTATTTCGTGAATAAATTTGTTTCAATAATTATAATTAAATGTGTTTACAAAAATCATAACATGGGATGTCACAGTAAGGGCTCCATAAATACTATACGAATAGATTCATTATTAATATTTTTTAGTTTGAACTGATAAATTATAACTTAAACTTTGAGCTGTAGGAAGCATTGTTGAAGCCAAATATCCCCCGAACGGAAAAATAATTGTACTTACTTTCCTATTTTATCAGGATCAGCAGTTCATGGAATTAGGGATAATTTTACACAGACCATCAACAAGGCTAGCTTAGAAAAAAATACTGCTGTCAATCATATTTTAACCTTGATTTTTTTCTGTAGTTTAGTATGTAAATTGACGAATAAAAATGTGATGTGTATCAAATAACGAAGCTGATATTTGTTGTAATTAATTAGCAATACACGATTAGGTATTTTTTACGTTATTTACATATGTTACCTTTCAGAAAAAAAGAAACTAAATATCACATTAAGACTGACTGTCAAATTTATTTAAACACACAAGACGTAATCATGTTTCAGATATTTGTCTCATAAATAACAAAATACTCTTAAATAGTCTATCTGTGCTTTTACGGGATTACATTCAGATTGTCTAGCTTAATTCTAGCTGCATGCAAATGCAAGCCGGCAATAAGTAAACAACTGCTAAGTGAAGTCACTCAAGCTTTGAGTTAAAAAAATGAAATAAGAGTTCAATAATGTTCACAGTAAATGCAAAGGCTTGAAAGGAGTACATTCTTCTAACCCTGAACATACTGACACTTTGTAATGGATTTGTCCAGCTCTGAATTTGGAACAGTCCATTAAAAGTTTAAGGGATTTCAATATCAAAATACAAAAATAGAGCTACCAACAGTATAGAGCCTGGTCAGACTGCACGGATGTGCAGGCTGGCCTGGCTCTATACTGGTGGCAAAGGCTAATCCCTTTCGGTCCCAGCAGGTTAAGGGTTAAAGTCCTATGAAGAATTGGGAGACAGTGGCTTAGAACATGCGCTTAAAATTGCATTAAGTTAAAGTATTTGCTGAATGTTGCTACTGGAAGCAAATGTAGAGAGAATTTTTCCATCATTCAACAAATAAGAGAATTGTTTTACAGAGGACGTCTGTGTACAATTAAATGCTTGCTCACAAGTATTAAGAGAAAGTCCAAATAAGAATTTCAAACGAATAATGTGTCTAACTAATAGTTGTAATATCTATTTTTTTATCTGAAAAAACAACTAAATTGTAATCTCTCTTTCATTGAAATGCGACCGACTGAACTCTTGTATTAACTGCGAAGATTAAGTCGTTCGTTATTTATCATTTGTACAAAACCACTATTATTACATAATTTTCATTGTTGTCGTTTGTTGTATCTCAACCTTTAAAGAATTGTTCCTACATAGTTTTAAAAGGATCATAATTTGAGTTAACGATTTCACTTGAAAGCGAGACTTCCTATGTTGACAGTTTGACATTTGCATACACGTATGGCAGCTAGCTAATAGTTCTGTTAACAAGATCAAATACTTCTTGGGAAACGAGACATTTCTTGCCTTTTGGGTAAACAAACCAATCTTTTCACCATTTAAATATTTCTCTGTCTGATATCTAATTATCATCTAGTTCTATCGTATTAGCCTACACTTTTCATTTGAAGGTTTTAGAGTCGTGGTGTTAAATGTACAAGGACATTCTACTTTTTCTATTTCTAACAGCTTTTATGAAAGTACATAGTACGACCTTGAATTATCTTGACTGTCTTAATATGACACAAATTTATAAAGAAGTACAGTTACTATGTTTCAGTCTCAAAACAGATTCTACGTAAGTGCGTCTACCCATGTATTTATAGAGAGCAATATATTGAAATTCGCCGGTGTCCTTGGCCAACTAATCCTCTGTTTATTTCTCGAACGAAGAATTAGGTGGAGTTGTTTTTCAGCTTAATAAATTCACTTTAAAAGCGCATTATTAAGACTTAGAATTCCCGTAGTTATTCTGAATTTGGGAAAACTATGACTCTTAGCGTTGCCCGTTTTAGGCGATTTATTTTTGCTTTTTGCAGATATTCCTCTAAATAATTGGCCAAACTTGAGTAATTAATATCCTTCTTGTGATAGTTTTAGTATGGAAAAGAGAAAATAATTTCAATTTCTAAAAAATAAAATATTACTACGTTAGACGCTACGTAAACATAACTTAATTGATACTGTTCGATGTGAAGGCGCATTCTGTTCTTGACTTAAGGGACATACCCTAAATTTCACCAGTGATAATACACTGCATGTGTATTTGATTGGGTCATCCTCTTTAAAATGAAAAAAGTGATAATTTAAAGAAGAACATGTGTTCAAAAATGTTGTTTTAAGGCAATTGTAATAAATGTCTATCCACCCCAAATGTTGCACAACAATTATTTCTCCAAATATAGACATTAAGTACTTTAAGTCGCAATTTGAATTTGATGTTGTATATGGCGTGTAATGCGTTGCAATATTCGATTTTGATATTTGTATTGTATACTTTATCAATTTATATTCCATATCGATTCATTTGTTTTTAATATTATCCTATTACTATTGAATAATTTGTATTTGTATTTGATAATTTCTTAATTTCTATTCTATAATTTCAATTTGTTTTGTATAGTTTCAATTTATATTCTATATCGTTTCATTTGTGTTCAATGTTTTCCTTTTTATATTGTATAATTTGTATTTATTTGTGTTTAATTTTTTGTTTGTGTTCTATAAATTCAATTTTGTATTCTATTATATCCATTTAAAGTGTATATGTCTTATTTGTATTGTATATTTCCTATTTATGTTCCATAATCTGTCAGTTTGTATTGTATTTTCGTTATTTGTATTCAATGTTTGCTTGGTTGAATTGTATATTTCCTTATTTGTATTGTATAATTTTGCATTTGTGTTAAATCTTGTTTTGTGGTCATATTTCTACCGTATAACGGAATTCTGGGATTTGTTTGTTTATTTGTGTCTATGGATTTCATTGGTTGAGAAAGAGCAATACAGCCAATTAAATCAGCCGTTACAAATCACAACAAATACCATCATGCAATTATAGAACATAAATTGGTTTTATCGCGTACTGAATTCACACGTATCAGATTTAGAAATCAAATGACCTAACATACAATATAAATAGCAGACATTAAACATAAATAACAGAATTAGAACATAAATGCACAGGATACAACACAAATATTGAATTATACAATACAAATGATGATTTTGCAATATGAACGTAAGAATATACAATACAAATGAAACTATTATCAAATGCAAATGACAAAAATCAAATTTTGCAACGCTTTACACGCCATAGTTGTAAACAAAATTAGTGTTTATCAACACCACGTCTTATCATTCCTATTTAAAATGGTAGGTTAAATACTCTTTCCATTATAAATATGTTTCAGTTGATAAGTAAAAATGTCAGAGTATATTTACGCTAGGAAAGGGATGCAATTCACAAGTTACTACAGTTTCAGAATTTTGTAAGGTTTATTTTTCATTTTTTTAAAGACATAGTTATTAACTATTCAGTGCCCTTTGTAATCACCTATTTATAAGAATAATGATTTCACTGGGCATTTTTATTGATATAGATTATACAAACCAGCGAATTATCTAAGAACAAGACTGTATGGTTTGTCTTCATTGGAAACAAAGTGATTCCAGATACTGCTCCAAATGTATCAGATAATGTTCCACCTGCATTAGCTTAACAAACATCTGATCAAAAGTTTACGCATTGGTTTAAATTTGGCTATTATTTTACTGTTTGAAACGTTATACTTTTTTTTGCACAGTGAGGAACATCCCATAATGCAATATTTCAAAACGCTAAACATGCATGGAGATTTTACTGACGCAAACCTAAACAGTGCATTGAAAACATACATTTTGTTGCAACGAATATCAAACGGAAATGTGTCTGTCTTCTTAAGCTAAAAAAATGTAGATTTCACACCGTTTTGATGGACTACTTTTCAGGCTCCGCTACTTAAGTACAAACACTATGCTAAACAAGGGTTTAGCAGAGTAATCAATGTTCACTCAAAAGTACATACAATATGGCAAGCAAGGTCATACATTGATAGGAAAGTAATCAAGGTTCACTCAAAAGTACATATATTAATATGCCAAGCAAGGTCATATAGATTTAGAAGTGTAATCAAGGTTCACTCAAAAATACTTAAAATATGCAAAGCATTGACATATAGATTTAGGTGAGTAATCAAGGTGAACTCAAAAGTACATGTAACATGCAAAGCAAGGTCTAGTTACCAAGGTTCCTTCAAAAGTACATGTAACATGTCGGTCACATATTTTTAAAGACAATAATCAAGGATGACACTATCATCAAAGATTATATGCAGAGACTTTAATCAACGAATTTGAATAAGTTTGCAATAAGTTTGAAGACTCTGGCCTGTAATGGTACTCAAATTTTTTAGGTCCCAGTGAACTTGACCTTTGACCTACAGAACCCCAAAAACAATAGGGTTCTTCTAATATAATTACCCTATGATGTTTGAAGGTTCTTGGTGTAATGGTAGTCCAGTTACTGAGCAGAATTGTTTTCAATCTACAGGTCCCTGTGACCTTGACTTTTGACCTACTGACCCCAAAAATGATAGGGTTCTTTTACTGAATAAAGTCAATCATCCTATGAAGTTTGAAGGCTCTGGGTAAAATGATACTCCAGTTACTGAGCAGAAACAGTTTTCACTCTAGAGGTCCCTGTGAACTTAACTTTTGACCTATGACAATAGGGTTCTTCTAATACAATTATCTTATAAAGTTTGAAGGCTCTGGATGTAATGGTACAACAGTTACTCTGCAGAAAAACTTTTCACTATACAGGTATCTGTGACCGACATTAACCTTTGAAATACTAGCCCCAAAAACAATAGAGTTCTTCTTTTTAGTAAAAGCAATCATCCTATGCAGTTTGAAGGCTCTGGGAGAAATGGTACTCCTGTTATTGTGTGGAAACGGTTTTCACTCTAGAGGTCCCATTGACCTTGACCTTTGACATACTGACCCAAATACAAAAGGTTTTATTTACTCAATAAGGGCAATAACCCTGTGAAGCTTGAAGGCCTTGGGTCAACTTGTACTCAAGTTATAGAAAGGAAACGAAGTGTGACAGACAGACAGACAAACAGACACCCATGGACATGGCAAAAACAATATGTCTCCATCAGTTGGGCGGGGTTGGGGGGGGGGAGACATAACAATGAACAATTGAAGGTCTAGCCCTTGGTGTTTCAGAGCTGCAGACTTTTTTAAGTTTTCCCTATATAAGTCCTTGTGTAAAAACAAATGACCACCGGGTGGGGCCAGTTTTGACCCCAGGGTCATGATTTGAACAAACTTAGTAAAGGTCCACTAGACAATGTTGTACACCAAATATCTTAACTCTAGGCCTTGTGGTATCTGAAAAGAAGATTTTTAAAGTTTTCCTATATAACTCTATGTAAAACATGTGACCACTTGGGCAGGCCTTGTGGTTTCTGACAAGAAGATTTTTAAGTTTTCCCTATATAAATCTATTTAAAATCAACTGACCCCTTGGGTGGAGTCAGTTTTGACCCCAGGGTCATAATTTGAAGAAACTTGGTACAGGTCTACAAGATGATGCTTCAAACCAAATATCTAAGATCCAGGCCTTGAGGTTTCGGAGAAGAAGATTTTTAAAGATCCAATTTTTAAAATCTAATTTTAGCTCCAGTGAACCAGAAATGCAATGGACCAAAACCACTTGAAAAATCTTGGTAGAGCTTCATCCAAGGAACATCCCAGGCAAGTTTCATTAGATTTGGCCCATTGGTTTCAGAGGAGATGTCGTTTGAATGAAATGTTGACGACGGACGGACGGACGACGGACAAAGACTGATCAGAAAAGTTCACCCTGGGCACTTTGTGCTCAGGTGAGCTAAAAAAGTGCACGATCCTCCACGTCCGCCGATACCTAGCATCTTAGTCGCGAAAACTGTTAATGCAAAAGCGATGACGGTATACACACACCTGTCAATACTGATGTTGACGTTAAACGCACACATAATTTCGTACTCATTAATATTTGTACTCTAATGTCTTATGTAATTAAAACCTTCAAAAATATTTTCTTATTCATTTTTTACCAAATAAAATGGTTGCAATTTTTTATTTTATTAATGATGTTGACTGTTATATCTAACAGAACTTGTAACTTTTATTTTTTTTATTTTAAATTCAAACACTTTTACAAGGACACCCTAAATCCAAGCATTTTCCAACATACCAATCATTATCAAGCCATTTCAACACCTGCACAAGTCTTCAAACTAAATATATCTAAGGCCTTAATATTGGAGTTATTGAAGGAAAACGAATCAGGATTTTTTTCAGATTTTCCTATATAACTTATTGTCATATCATGTGAATTAACACTTGGGCTGGGTCAATGATTACCCCAAAACCTGAGCTGTAACTGCCACAAAATTGGTTCAAATCTACAACATTTTGTTTTGACCTTTTTATAAATGCAGAATGTCTTCTGGTTTGGCAAAGGATGCTCGTTTATACTTTTCCTCTATTGACTCTTTGTTAATAAATGATCCAAAACGTTGCCAAGAAAATCTATGTTCCCTCAGGGCGGAGCCAATTATGACCCAATGGCTATAATTTGAGCAATTTCTGAAGAGGTCCACTACACAATGTTTCATACCAAATATTTAACCTAAAGCCTAAACAGTATAATAATAGAAGATTTTTTGTTTTTACTATACACGTATAGAAAAAAATCAATGACCCCTGGGGCGGGGGCAATTTTGACCCAAGGGCTTTTATTTAAACAATCTTGGTAGAGGTCCACTACACAATATTTCAGGCCAAAAATCTAACCCCTAGCCTTTGTCAAAACAGAGAAGATGATTTTTTAATTTTTTAATATATACATATAAGAAAAATCAATGACCAACTGGGGCCAGGCCAATTTTGACCCCAGGGATATAATTTGAATATTTTTTGTAGAGTTTCATGAAATGATGCTACAAACATAATATCTAAGCTCTACGCCTTGCAGTTTCAGAGGAGATGATTTTTTAAATTTTTTTACTATATATACTTAATCAAAATCAATGACACCCGGGGCGGGGCAAGTTTTGATCCAAGGGCTTTAATTTGAACAATCTTGGTAGAGGTCCACTGCACAATGTTTCATGTCAAATATCTAACCTCTAACCTTTGCCAATTCAGAGGAGAAGATTTTTTAAGTTTTTACTATAAACATATATGGAAAATCAATGACCCGCTGGGGCCAGGCCAATTTTGACCCCAGGGCTATAATTTGAACAATTTTTGTAGAGTTTTATTAAATGATGCTACACACGAAATATCTAAGCTCTAGGGTTTGCACTTTCAGAGAAGATTTTTAAAGATTTCATTTTAAATATCTATTTTAGCCCTTCTGACCCAGATGTTCAATGGAGCAGAATCATTTGAACAATTTTAGTGGAACTTAATGCTAGGTACATCTCAGGAAAATTTCATTAAATTTGGCCAACTGGTTTCTGAGAAGAAGTCGTTTGTATAAAAAGTTGACGACGGACGCACTGACGGACGATGGACGCCGGACAAATTGTGATCACAAAAGCTCACCTTGAGCACTTTGTGCTCATATGAGCTAAAAACATATCCTTACGTCCTTTTCCTACCCGAGTCGATGGAGTTTGACTTCAGCATTCGTCCACTATTCTTCGAGTTAGTTTTGAGCAAATTTTAAATGTAGACCGTGATTTCGAGTTTCCTTTTTCTATGGTTTTGGTATCTAATTTCCACTATGCTGAGGCAGCACTCAATGTTTAAGTATGAAACTTGTTCACAATTACTTACCAATCAAAACCTTCAAGTATCAGCTACAGCCGTATGTTCTCACTCTACTAAACAATACCCCAGGGGTTTTGGTGCGAGAGTGAGAAAGTTGGCATTAACAGTAATATAATCGCAGACTAAAAATCCGAGCGGTGAAAGCACTAGTAGAACTTGTTGTTTAGGAGTGCAAAGGCACCAATAAACTTAAATTGATGATAAATTCCTTCATTTTTGAGAAATAATTATATATAATAGATATGAAGTTAAAAAAGGGCCAGGAAAAGTAAGTAGAAAAGACAGGTTTATACAAGAAAGACATACAAGCAAGAATTCAAACATCATTTGGACATTATATTAGTCAGAAAATCAGTCCCTTACCTTCAGATAAAGTGATATTTCACCGGTTGTGCTGGGGATATTTGTTTGCTACTGGTGATATTTCACACAACCACATTATAAGTTTCTTAAGAAAAATCACCGAGGATGTCATTAGTCTAGAAAGAAGGCTAGATTTAGTCACTTTTTTCGATACTTTCTTTACCTTTTCTTTTAATCTGTAGGTTTGCAAATTGAATTTTGAATAAAACAACATCATAAACATTTGTAAAATTGCTTGCTAACATAATAAGTCCATAACACATTTTTGCAACCCAAGCTCGATTAAAAATATGATAACAGTTCTATACTATAACCCATTGTTCAGGTAAAACACCGGAATGATGATCTAAGCAACTGTGGTATTTCTTTTATTCTGCAGTAATAATTTTCAGTCACTGGCGTTTTCGTTTTCAGAAAAAGAAATATGTCAGAAGTGATGTCGTGAGAGCGACGACGTAATTAACTTGTGTCAAATAGAATTGTAATCGAACACAATATATTTTGTAAATTTATATACAGATGCAACATATTCTTACTCGCTGTCATAGGAACATGTTTAGATTATAAGTCGGAGAAATTACTACTGCAATGTTATAGAACAAAAATAATATAAGGAAATGACGTCAGAAATTATTCTGATGTGTTAAGACTAATATATTTATGTAAAACAGATCGTATCTTTGTGGGACTGATCTTTAATTATCGAAAAAGCACAAGTTGGATTTCGTTTTTTAGCATGGTAGCATGGTTGACCATGATTACTTTCTTTCCAATTTGATATGTATGTTACTGTTTTGTAATTCCCAAAGTAGTTTTACTCAGAAGCGATTCTAGAAAAATGATGTATCTTTACTACACCAGTAAGTACAACATAGCTTTGCCACTGTGATACTTTGTGAAAAATCACATTTGTACATGTTGTTTGCAATGTTGAATTCTGTGGTGTAAAGTTTGTGAGTAATCGGATGGAATTTTATTCCAAGATATTTCAAACTACTTTACATGAAGTATTTTGTATCCAAGCACCATGGACGGTAAATTGAGAAAAAATCTATAAAAAACATTATTATACATCATATAGACTTAAATTTAATGGCGCTTTTGGGTCTGCAGAAAACACATTCACAATAATCTCTGAAACACATGCAATGTACACATATTCTTATTAAAAACCCTTTTATTTTAACATGACATTATTTTAGCCAAGTCCACAACAAGGACATCTTTTTGGGTGTCGTCTGTTAGGTACGCTAATCTATTAATTCATCTTAACAAGATCTCTCAACTGCCATTCTTAACACTGCATAGATTTAGAAATGCACTTTACTATATATCTAAATTTATACAAACCTCCATTAAACATTTTAGTATTCTATATTAAGATGTTTCATTTGTTTCAAAGTTCAAAACTGAAGCCTTGCCTTTTCGACCGTACCCATTCTGTTCTGATGTTTCCTGCTTGGTGACTTAAAATGACAGTAGACCGATATTCTTAACATATAGTCAAACTGCAGAACAGTAAACGTAACAAAGTTTACATTTGGACTAGGAAAAAGTATTGAAACATTGATGTCATTTCTGGTTTAGATATTCATTTCTGTACTGGTTTAAGAAAAATATAAAAACCGATTCTTGTTAATACATTATATTTAAATGAGTTTTCATGTATATGTAATTTATACGAGAACGATTCGGGGCCTGCTGTCGCATATACGAGAAAAATCGTGCTGCAAAAATGTTATACCATACTCTAAATCAGTGACGTCAGTTTACCTGGCGTAGTGGTAAAAAACCTGACGCTGAGCAAAAACTGACGGACGAATCCTGCAGTAATGGGAAGGCTAGATACATGTATTTAAGAACTGTTTGGAAATAAAAACAGCCGAAGAACAAAGAAAATTGTCGCTCACTATGGAACACTGGTAATATATTGCGATAGTTTTTCCTTTCCGTGTTTTCTCACATAACTTTCCCATTTGTCACGGAAATGGGCTGTTTTACATCAACTGTCATAATCAACTAAAGATGTACCTGTTTTACTCTTTAGGCAATTCTGTTATGAAAGGATCAAGACACCGTCTTTGTCTTAGGGCTGCATTCGACAAGTTATGTTTCAGTGAATGGTTTTTGAATATATTATATTCACTAATTTTATGACAGCTTCTATACGGTTTGATTCCTAGTCATTTTCAACATAGCCTATACTTTGCTTTGTCAACCTTTCTTTTATCCACATTGCTTTATCTTTCACTTGCTTATCTTTCATCCTAATAAAATTTCGACTATACGCAAATGTACGATTATTTTCCCCAACATAAAATGACTTAACCTAGAAAAACAAATCACTTAGTTGTTAAATCTGATTCATTGTCATAAGACATGATAAAATTATTTAATTAAAAAAATACATAAATCAAGGTTGTATAAAAAACTTTAATAAGACAGTGTAACCATTCTTGAAGACTTTAATTGCAAAACATTCTGATGTTGTTTCAGCGATTTTGAAGTATTTTTTCCCCGAAGATTTAAGATTTAAGTTAGTATCACTTAATCTGATGTGACCTTGTTGTACCCAATAATCACAGGGGACGAATTTCAATTATTATTATTCTGATATTTGATGGGAAACTCCTATTCAAATGTGTTTTCTGCAGTTCACAGATGTTCTAACTACAACATAATTACTGCTCGATCAAGTATCATAATTAAACAATTACACGTTATGACATGTATGGGAGACATAACGTAAGATCACAATTTGCCAAAATTGAAAATCCTGAAATGAAATGTTTTTCTGCACTTTTGCTGATATGATTGCTTTTCATTGCTAATGTACAAGAACACCCTAATTCTTCGTTACGACCTGCAAATAAAGACCATTTTATTATTATAACGAGTCTTTTTGGTGTAATCATTTACCATAAAAGGTATAATAACATTCTTGGATGAGTCAAACCATTCAATGTGTATATATTAATAATTTGAAACATTTGATTAGTATATATTTACATTCAGTTTAGTAATGTATATATTAACTGTATTTTTGCTATTAAATTGATAGCTTTATATTAACAGTCAATCCGTTCCATTTCATAAGTATAAATTTACAGTCAATTTGCACCATCTACTTAGTTTATATAAAAAGTCGATTTGTACCATTTGATTAGTACATATTGACATAAAATTTGTGCCATATTATTAGGTCTTAATATATTTTGTAAAAGTCAATTTTTTTGCGATTGATTTGACAAGTCAAAGACAAACGGTCAATCTGTGCCGTTTGATAGGCATATTTTTACAGTCATTTTGTGCCATTTTTAAAATACGTAATGTATATATAAACAATCATTTTTTGCTAAACTAAACTAAACTAAACTAAACTAAACTGAACTATGTTTTTGCCACTAAATCGATATAAATATTTAATTTGTACCATTTGATTAATATGTATTAACAGCAAATTTCTGTCATTTATTAAGCATATTTGAACAGTCAATTTGTGCCATTTGACTAGTACATATTGACAGTCAACTTGTTCCATTTCATTAGTTCGTAATGTATATAGTAGCAGTCAATTTATCAATTCAATGGATAAATTAATATGAACAGTCAATCTGTGCAACTTGATTGGCAAATACTTATAGTTAGACATCCTGAAACATAATGGAAGTTGATTGTTAATTCCGAAGATGATTGAGAAGGTTTGAAGCATTAAAAACTAGTTCGTAAGTTCATTTTCAATGCTTGATGGGTTAAAGAATGTCTGCATTAAAAACAGAACATACTTTTTGAACGCTGATAACTTTTTGTTAGTAACAATGTTTCTCTGAAAAGGTCCTATAATACGCAAAGGTAAGGTTAACTTTGCTCGAAATATATGGACTCTTGTGAACTGCTTACAAACATGTTGTATAAGGTTACCGGCAGCACTCGTTAGTTTATTTAGTTTATCATTTTTCCCAAACAAAATTTCGAAAAGGCATATAATAGCCGTTTGTCTGTCCGTTACATATCACTGTGCGAATAAATTCCCCATAACCATAAAATGAAACTTTATAGGAAGCCACAGTATGAAGAGATGATGCGGATATAGCCACCATGATCCGTATTGATTTTTGTCACAGAGTTATGGACCCTTTGATCTTTGCGTAGGGTAAATTCCCTTTGTTGTTTATTAATTGAAAGGGCTTGATTATAGCATTTGCTTCAAGGAAAAGAACTTGTTTCATATCTTAAGACTTGTTCATTAAAGGATTAGATCCATTTTGCCTTACCTGAACTCTGAAGAGCACTCAATTCCATTAAATTGTTTGATATGTTTGAGACCTATTCATTGAAGGGTTCAAAACGCAACTGGCGTCGAAATGTTTTTTTTTTCATTTATTTTTTCATCAGTTAACCGTATTAACTATTTTTTCGTTTTAAGTATATTTCTCTTAAAGCGTTTAAACTTGAAAGATAAATAAAGTTTTGGTATCAGTGAAAACAGGTTTTAATTTCTTCAAAAAACATGACAACACTCTTTTATATTTTGTCTAATGATTCAGTATATGAGATTTAAGATATTGGTAGCTAATTTATAAGCCTCCAAATGTAAATTGAAGTTTATTTTGACATTTTCCCTCATCATGAAGTGGATTGGGGTAAATAAATAAGATATTTGTAATTATATTTCGTAAGTTCTCACTATTGGCTGTACTTAGTGTCTTGTCAGCAGTCTTTTCTCAGACTGAATGACTTATACCTTAACCAAATGATTTACAAATGTTGATTATACCTTAACCAAATGATTTACAAATGTTGATTATACCTTAACCAAATGATTTAAAAATGTTACAAATTTTGCATATACGAGTATATTGCATCGATGTCAATTTCGTATGGACAATAAGACAATTGTTTTGTTAGAAGTTTATTGCGGCCACATACAGTTTAAGTTAAAACACAATACCATTAGCATAATGCTTATTTTTGGGCTCTCAGTATCTTCAATTAACATAGAGTTTTTCTTATTTTTTGCTGATTGTCATTTTTTATACAAGGAATTGAGACCACCATATTGATAATATACTAATTTTGGTAAACAACGAACATGAAAGCGAGAAAATAAAAAAAGAATATTTGAAAAATAAAATTGTCTTTCATAATTGTTCACTGCACTTTTGTAACCATTGAAATAACATAACCAAACTAGAAAAAAATGACGACACGTCAAAAATATGGCGATACGTCAATAAATAGCCTGCTCAAAGGAGTTGTAAATTAGATAAAGGATATGAAAATTTGAGCGTAAGGTCGTTGATTTAGCAAGTTGCAATACACCATCTTGTCAATTTGGATTAAATCTATTTATTATTCCCCGAAGAGGGAAAACGATAACAGCCTATAATTCAATATATAACACGGAAGTCAGCTGTAATTCAATATCAAAATGTTAGGTTATACTCAATGAACTTGTAATGCTTTTATAGCTTTTTGATTTTCCCCTTGGAAAGAAATGAACAAATATTGTTTGAGGTTTTTTTCTTTAATTGGGACAAGCAGACCTTGAATTCTTTGTATTATATACTTGTTCCGTCAAGTATGTGAGTAAATCAATAAATAATTATGACTAATAAGTTTTTAAAACCTTCTATCGGTTTCTAATCGATGCAATTTGAAATTGCAAGAGCAACCTTTTCGACATTTCTCTATTTTGTCCAAATAGTTTTGGGCAGTTTTTGATGGTCGATGTGGATTGATAGTAAAGAAATTACTTTTATAAAGATAGGGATACACTTACTTTGAGAATTAAACATTGAATTATCATAGATACAGTCATACTTAAAAGATACATGTAAGCGTTTGGAGACTGTAGAATTATCATAAATACAACCAAACGTAAAAGATACAAATAAGCTCTTTTGAGACTGTGGAATAAATGATCTAAGACAATATAATATATAGCGATATAACATAATGTTTTATCAAAAACAAGTTTCATGTTCATTATAAAACAGTATATCGATATCATACATTGTTCACACAGATATATATGGAGTACAGAGTTATAATAAAAACTTCATATCAGTGGGTAATTCTGTTAGAACTGATGTAGTAACACCGTCATTTCACAATTTAACAACTAGGTACACGCAAAAACGACGTACTCGATATCCAAATAAGTGTATATATAAAGTGATAATACTCCTCCGGCTTTTGACTGACAAAAAGTGTGAAATTGAAAGGTTCTGTTTTTTTTTTATTTATGACGGAATTTCCGCCCCTGAGTCCGCATTTCGTCCCACTGTTCGCAGCTGTTGTTGTTTACTGTGTTTAACTGTTATTGACATTGTCCTCTTCATCAATCAGGATAGATGGACATGCATCCGGGAGCTCTTCTGTTAACTGAAGATATACAGAAAAATGCAAATAATAATCAATGATACTTACAAATGACAAACTTTTTTATTCTTTCGTATACTGGAAAATATCTGCACTTCGTGTCTGTGTTAGATATGAATAAATGTTTAATTTTACAGTTGTTTTTATATATATATATTTGCAATATATCTGTGGCTACCATTTTGTGTTAAGTTTGTATTTTCAAAATCCATCGATAGTTAAAAATTAAACTGTATTTGCAGTATACTAATTTCTGTTCATTTTAAGAATCTTGTTATTCGTTGTGAAGCATTCTGTCTATATAATTATGTTGACATTCGCATAATTTTAACAGTCTTCTTTGTGATGGCTTTTGAGATAAGTTAATATACCTAAAAACTTTGTAGTCTTTTATGCTTTATTGCTTGTTTCTTGATCTAAAGAGTTGAAGAAACTACAAACAATGACTTAATTAGTATATAGTTCGTAACGTGTCCGTCAATTTATTGCCAAATGTCGCCCAAAGTAATAGTAATTAATTACAGAGGCATTGTCTTTCACTGTTTTATATTTTATTTCCTAAGGTTTATTACATTTATGTCTTTTTTCACGTCTAGGTTTAGGTAATATTGAAAAAATAAAACATTTTTTATTAAACTCTTTAATATTGTTTGTTCCTGTTAGGGAGTTTTTTTATTCTCTATTTACTTCATTTAATTTATTCTTAGCTCTCAAGTGTTAGCTAAACATGTATATATATTTTGTCTGCAATTCTGCGTGAGAGTGAGATTCCAAATTTTTCTTTCCTGTTTTTCTTATTCTTTTTTTTATTAATTTTGAAATGATTAAGACAGACTCGATTGCTTGTATATAAAGTATTACTTGTTACAACCAGATTATCGATAAATAGGTTGAAACTAATTTGTAACATATATATATGTAACGAGGTAAAATAAATTTTCTTGTATCTTGATTAATTACAATAAAATGGTGTTATTGATTCAAAACGGACTGACCTTCCCCTGTACTCTTTCAAATTTGCTGAAATAAAAACTTGTTAAAACATTTTAAATGGTTTAGTAAGGTTATTAAATCACATTAACATCAACAATCAGAGTCGACTTCGAAGAAATTTGGGCATAAGTCGTAAAAAAAGTAAATGACATATCTAAGTCAGATCATTTTAAAAGTTAAATAAGAAAGATCAAATACTCTCTATTTTTGTGAAATAAGATTAAATGCCATTTAATGATATCAAAATCATTCACAAGTGACAGCAGTTTTGAAAAATATATTCTAGAAATACTAGTAGATTATAAGGTCTGGTTTTTCATATTTGTTTATTTTCGTCTTTTTTTCCAAATACTCTCATGATATCCTTTAAAACACAATTGTTCTTACTGTTGTTGTTAGCGCTTTTTCATAGGTAAGAGTGATTTCAGATTAGTTCTATTTCAATATTCAAATGCTTCTTTGTAGAAAAAAAAAAACTTATGGTCTCTCGCAGGGACTTACGAATTTAGGGTGATCCTGATAACGTAAATAGTAATGAGATTAAGTTGCTTCTTGGAAATCCTATTTATTATACCAAAATAAATGAATTATCTACAGGAGTGATCTCATTTTATAAAAGCACACATGGGAGACGAATATGATTGAAAAGTAAACAAAAGTAAAAAAGCTAATACAAGAAAATTACAATACATGTTTTAGGTAATCTTGTGGCAGCTCAATTTGCGACATCAGTAATTTAGCAAAAGTACTTTTAGCATAATTGTTATCATCCTACAGTTTCTGATTACGTATCAAAATGTCTGGAAACAATTTATATTCAGGCTCAAGACAAGTAAATCGACAATGGGCGTAAGAGTCAATTTCTTATGCAATATAATGTTATGCAATTCAATGAGACTCAAATTACAAACTTATTTTCTATGATAATTGTCAATATACATTGATAAGTCAGCAAAGCTGCCAAATCGAGGGGGTTAAACTGTTTAGTCAAATCTAGTTTAGAAGAATCTCCCGCGAGAGGCGTTCGGATCACCCAGGGAATCAAATGCAGTTAGATATCTTTATGAGATTAAGACAAGGGATGAATTCCGTATTTTCCTGTCGTTTGGGGATATTTTATGAGGACATCGTTCGAGACATCTTTTGAATTATTCATCTTTTGACGATTTTTATTCTTCTGATGTATTGTTGACCAGAAATGCATGGCAGCCATGTATAAACAGTTGCACAGCTTAATGTCGGACAAAAACAGTGTTGACTTAGTTCTTATAATCATGCAATCACGAGAAAATATGCATGTAGTAAAACGTTCTATTCCATTTATTTTTTCATAGCGATGTTTCCTATAGAATGTGAATTTTGTCACACTATCATTCCCAAGCAGAATTGTTTTAATGAAATAAATAGATTTAATATGAGGTCTTGTTGACAGGAAAATGAACTAGAAAACGTTATTTGCATGGTAAGTTAACCATCTCCCATTTTATAATAATAAGATTATTAGAGTAAATAGGATTGTTATATCTGAGGCATCTAATGGCGATGAAATTCAAAGACATGGCATAAACTTGAGAAGGCCGCTTAACAGATAAATAAATTATGATGCGTTTTTTAAAATGACATTTTAAAACCAATTTTTACGTACTAAAAACGCAATCAAGTGCTGAAGTTTTCTTCATGTTTAATGGTTTGCAATTAATATTTACCGTTTTTTTCATAATTTTGACCTTGACAAAATTACATAAAGGTAAAAAGCCATTGCAATCAAGTGCTGAAGTTTTCTTCATGTTTAATGGTTTGCAATTGATTTTAACCGTTTTTTCATGATTTTGACCTTGACAAAATTACATAAAGGTAAAAAGCAATTGATCAATATTAGGAAATTGTAGATAGGAGTAATGTGCGTTGCTTTTAAGAATTTCATTAAAAACTACAAAGGTCATTGCTATAATAAAATATTAGAGTACCACAAACCAGGTGGCCTTGAAAAAGTTATCTTAGAAAGTGAAGGTCGTGGTCTTCATATGTTCAAATTTCCATTTCAAGGTAAATGTGCGAAAGAAGTCAATCCATAACTCTTGGAAAAATTTGGACGATTTTGCAAACAGAAATTATAATGTTGGACACACAGGCTGCAGTCAACACGAGGTTTATTACACTTTGGTAATAATTTAATTACAAATTAAATTTATAACAGATGTTAAAGCAATAACTTTTTTGAAAACAGACATCATTTCTCAAACACTGGCAGAAAAAAGACAAATATTTAATATATCGTCTATATATGTGATGTGAATAAAAATACAGGATGGTGATATGCATCTGTTTGAAATTATTGTTGAAAAGCACCTGTTGACACCAACAGGTAGCTTGTGGAGAAACTATCTAATTATAATCTTAACTGAAATAAAAGAGAATTGACGGCGCGATTCCCTAACCATTTAGGACATACTAAACATTTACATATGTAAATTGTCAATTTTTGCTGCAGTTCTAAGCTGCAAATTGACAATTTACAGTATGCCTAAATTAAGAAAGTGGACTATAATTTGAGAAATTTAGTTTAGAACAATTATTATTACTTTCATCAATTTTCCGATTTTTTTCTAACGTGTAAATAACTCTTAGTTCTTTTTCTTTAATCCAAAAATAGCAAATCTGTACAAATCACACCTGGGATTCCTTCCGCAGAGGAGACACCATTTCAGATCATTCACAGAGTCATTTAGTACATCATTCTTCTGACTTAATGTCAATGCATCAGAACCCATTAAATACACTTGCCCGTATGGTTACTCAACTTCAAATTACCTATTTATCAAACAAGTCAAGGGACTTTTTTCTTCTTAAAAGAAATTTGTATTTTCTAATCGCATTTTAGCAGTTCCTGAGTTCTTATTTGAATGTTTCATGAAAGTTTATGAGGGTTTTTTAAATACTTCTCCTGTCCAGATTTCATTTTTCGATGTCTTTAAAAGACGATCTACACAAATCATTGAATTGTCCTATACATGTATGTTCTATGGGTTAAAACAAACGTTAACTGCAATTTGCACTCAAAATTTAACTATAGAATTTATTCATGCTACATTGAAAAGGTCCATTTAAATAATTTAGTAATGTTCTTGCTTTTTTATCTGAAGAAGGGTAAAGAAACTGGGAATGAACCGAATGTATAGATATTTATACACTTAAGCAAATGGAAATCTTCCAAAGTATATCAAATTTTCAATTACAACCAAGGATTAGTCGAAATGTTTTACAGAACAATTTGTCACTTAGGTATTGTAACATGAGATTGAGAAATGCGTTATAAAGGCATATAATGATGCATTCCTCTTCAAATTTCTTTTCAGCCTTGACAAAAACTAATATATTAATGTCACCATAGTACTTATCAATAAAGACCAGGGCTAAATATTTTCAGCATCTTGTTCAACAAGCCGGGAGCTACATTGCTAAATTTTTAGCTTCATTAACACATTTGACATAAAAGAATTCAAAGTGACATTCTCTGTGTTTCATTACACTAATAAAGTTAGCTATAGCCAGGTTTTTGGAGAAACAAAACCTACATACTATGGAAACAACACTAAATAAAACATAAAAATGGGACAAAAACGACCCTCTTGGAAATATCTAATTTCACTGTTGATTTTATTTACGATGGGAATGTCATTGTAACTATACTTGTTATATTTCCCCTTCTTAATTCTTTGTCTATCAACCTGATTGTAATCGACCGATAATGCAATTTGTGGCGATCTATATGCATTCGATTTGCCGAAGATAATTACTGTGAAATAAACTAAACAAATACGTATATATCTTCAGTGAGAAGTCTAGGTCTTTATTGATGTTCATTTTATGTTTTACCCAAAAAAGAAAAACAGTAGAAAAACAAATCTTAAATGGTATTACAGATTATTTTGTCGCTCATCTGTACAGTTTCAGATTAAAATTGTATTGTAAACATGTTCAAACTAGCCACTTCTTTAGAATTTTGTTGTCTTTGCAATCCGCCGAGTGTAGAACGAAATCGCTGAAGTACTTAAACCTGTTAAGCAGCCGATAAATCTTGAGGCTTAGATTGGTTATGGTCTGATTTCACCTATCCTGTTCAAATCCGAAGTAACAAATTCTATAGCTATAATTAAATTACAGTGACATTTTTGTATTTGTCTTATCGCTCGAATCAAGAAAATACAAAATTCAGATGTCACGGATCTGAAAATATATTTGGTTTGATGTCTTACTGTCTTTGAAATTTCTATATTTATAAAACGGAAAAATATCGTGTACTTATGAGTAAAAGATAATGTAAAAATACGCAAAAAATGATCAAACACACTTGAGGTTCAAGTTGTAGGTAGGATGTCCAAAAATAAACAATTAATGTGTCAGTAACACTTTAATCACTTTAATACTAGTATATATTTGTTCTTTAATTTTACAAAACATTTCTATGTATTCGAATATTTGTGAAATAAGATTCAGCTTATATGGATTTTTCTCGCTCTCAGTTGAAATAACTTTCCATTTTTCAAGTTGAAACTAATGCGTTTCCTGTCATGACATCAGATTTTTTTTAATATAATCTGCCGTTTAAAACGACTTAACCTTTGCAGTACTCTTGTGACTCCGGTTTGCTTGAGATAAGAAGTATGCTAAGGTATTCCCAAAGGTTTATTAAATTCTGGATAAATCTTATGCTGTTTATAAGCTGACGTTTCATAAATAAGTTAATATTCGTAAAAAATCCTAAATATTGAAGTAAAACATCAACAATTGTCTACAGCTTCATTCAATGTTTCACAAATTTTCTTTAGCGTTATTTTTACGAAACACCGCAAGGAATGGCGTGACAGAATGTTGCTATATGCACAAGTTCCCAAAGGTGCCATATGACATTTTGGAACTTAAAAGAGAAGATATACATAGACTACATTTATTCGTTGTTTCGCACGTCGGAGAGTTCGAATAATTCAAAACTTACGAACATGTAAAGTTTTATAACAATGGTATCTACTTAATTTGAAATGTTAAACAGATTTTTGGCGAGTTCGATCTTTTTTTAGCTTCTTATTTTTATAAGTTTGGTTTTTCTTTTTTTCGACAGTTACATTTTCTAAGAATTACAATATTATTTCACATGGCAAACAATGCCTGACCATGGCAGTTAAAATGGCAGGCAACTTAGTTTGTCAAGGAAAATGTTAAAACAAATCTCGTTAAATCCTGATCAAATGCCTGATAACAATGAACCATTGGTTCCACTTATTGTATCTGAAAGTATGAAAACGACTTAAATTGACCGTAAATATCTACTTTTCTGTAAGGCGAATTTCAATTTTGATTTTAAAATTATGAATTTAAATCCCGGAATTTTATCGAATACCGCCCATCACAGACTTTCATTTTTTTTACTCATGCTGTCATTAAATTAACACAAAAGGTAAAACTTAAAGGGCTGTAAAATACAACGTTACATCCAATTCATTTGTTAATATTCGTATACAAACTTTCCAATCATGCTCTTAAACGATCAAGAACCAAGTTTAATCTTGTCTTGGAACTGTGATACCATTTACGAAGATTTTAACTTACAGAAAATTGATCAGTATTTGTTGCGGATTGTAACAACTGGTAAAATTCAAACCGCTTCTTCGCATTTTTACAATAAAGTTACGAAGTACACATGCTATGTCCTTTTTTGACGACATGAACAAATTTTCGCAGTCTTACATAAAACTTTTTATGTAAAAAAGATGTCGGAAGCGACTTAAAATTTTGCAATTGTTCAAAGCAGCTGCATATACAGAGACATTTGTTCAAGTTTCTGGAAATATCTCAGAGAATCCAAAGTAGACATTGTGATTCACATTTGATGCATCACATTTCGTTAAGAAAATAACATCATTGCAAGAAATGAAATCAAACACGATTTATGGCGTTATCAGATTTATAAAAGGTCTGAAACGTCTATGCCCATAAAAGTCAGGAAATTCTATAATGTAGGAAATGTCCTCTCTTCAATCTTTATCAAATTATGAAGTCAAAATAGCTTCAAAGTTTATGTTGCAAAATACCCAACTGTGTTTTTAAATGACTCCTGTGTATACAGTCCTGGGAAGTTAATCAGGTTTTGATAAGTTAGGATACAGAAATTTCGGACATTTACGCACTCGTCCGTCACAGCTCTGTTGGTAGGATATATGGCACAATTTGAAGAGAGAGTTATTTAGAGTTACTTTCAGCTTGTTTAACATAGTTTACCCAGCACATATTTAACTATTTCAATTTGCCTTTCAATATTTGAAAATAAAAACTCAGACTGAAACAAAGTTATTGCAGTAAATCAGAAATTGTGGCTTTCCTGTTGAGTGGATTCTTCCAAACATTGTCTTTTTTATTCAATGTGACAAAAGCTTTTTCAGATACATAGAACAGATAGTTGTTGACAGTTAATAAGTTCAGTATTTGAGCTAATTTATAGATGGGAAACCTTTGTGACACTGACAGTTTTCTGTTGAATTTCAGAGGGAGGAGTTAATCTCCATTTTCTGTCTGTAATCTTATTTGTAACCCAACAGGTTGTTTTTTGTTGTTTGTCATTTTGGTGATTTCCTAATGAAGAGATTCATTTATGGTAAACTACTACAATATCACAAAGGGAAAAAGGCTTTAAATCTAGAGCAATATATCAGAGATAAACGATAGATGAATCGAAATGAAAAAAAACCTCACTGACATAATGTATCAATAATTCACTCTTAAACTGGGACTGGAAAACTTTATTTGCTTTTTAATGTGTTTGCTTATAAGAAAACCTATTTCTATTAGATTACTTGTCGAAAACATCAGTTCTTAGAAATGCCTTCTTCGTCCTAACCGACCTCACAAAACACATGTGGTTGTTTTTGTTGGAAGCATTCAGATAACATATTAAGTTTGATTTTATTGGTATGCTCTCACTATCTACCTATTATTGGAGGGTTTAATATGAAAGAGGTAGTGTGTCGATATAGCAAAAGAACCCACAGTAGACATGGTAGCATTTGCATCTAACTGTTATTGATAGTCTTATAACATCACTGAAAAATACAAGCCAATATAACAAAGCAAGAAACTGTTTGGAACTACATGGTTTATCACATGATTTGTTACATGATTTATTACATGGTTTATAATGTATAAATATTACATGTCTGACAGGGTAACAGTAAAAATGTCAACCTGAGGAAATACTGTCAACCGAGGCGAAGCCGAGGTTGACAGTATTTTCGAAAGCTGACAATTTTACTGTCACCCTGTCAGACATGTAACATTTATTTTATTATACCGAAAAAATTATTCAAACCATGAACAACTTTATTTAACTTTAAACTTTAAAACCTTTGTTGCTTGCCATTATTGTAGTCTGTTTACAATGGAAATGTAAAAGTAGATATTGCGCATGCGCAAATGGTACAGTATAATTTTCGAACTTTCCGTACCTATGGCAGCGGGTGACAGTATTTTTCCGACAGTAAATTGTTTACAACGGAAATGTAAAAATAGATATTGCGCATGCGCGAATGGTACAGTATAATTTTCGAACATTTCGTAACTATGGTAGCGGGTGACAGTATTTTTCCGACAGTAAATTTTTTCTGACAGTACTTCTATGTCACGGTGGCCTATGGAAGATTAACATTGTAAATGAAATTGAGGTATAATAACATGGTTTATTACATGGTTTATTTAAGCAGATTTGATTCTATTACCTTGGTTTAATTTCTCCCGATCACCGAATTAATAAACTGTAGGCTAAATATTATATTATCTTAAGGCTAGTCTTCGACATGAACTATAACTTACAATAGTGATTCACATGTCAAACTCTGAATGTAATGACAACAAGAATTCAAATTAATTAAGACTTCAATCAACATATTTTAAAGCCTATGAATCGGAATCAAGTTATCAAAAAGGTTAATCAGTTAAGTATTTATATTTCTTTTTCCTTATATATTTTGTAACTAAAAATCTAAAGAGTCACTACCAGTAGATAAGAAGAAAGAAGCAGTCCTATACTGAATTATTTCATTGGACGATGGACGATGACATTATATATGTAGAGTCTTCAAAGAAAGACCATGCCTACAATTTGTCTGGCTACCTACGTAAGTTGTTTTTTAAGATGTATGAATTATTGTGACTAAGTTAACCTAAACTTTCATGATCGACTTACTAGTATGAAAAATACGAAAACTATTCATAATTGATATTTGACTTAAAACAAACATAAGAAAAAACAAAGTTAAAATAAAAGATGGAGAAAACATTATTCGAAATCTCGAAAGGTTAGCTAGTTCAAACATATTTATTTTACGACAAGGAGAGAAGTTCATGTAAAAATTCATCTCGATGGCTGCTCTCACTAAAGTCAGTACAAAACGAAAATAGAAAAATAATTACAGCTGGGAAATTTTAATAAAATCTAACAACAAACAACAGTTTGTCACGTAGAACCTGTAATACGAGCCGCAGAGGTGCGTGATAATTCCATTTCAGGAAGGTCTATTCCATATAATATAGTTTTGTATGGCCATGATCTTATTAAATTCTAAAACATCCTAGCATCGTTTTACGACAAAATAAATGTCTTATTGTTATCAGAACGGAGAAAATTAACAATTACAACGGGCTAAATACAAGTTAAACGATCTACATTTTTACTTCTGCAAGTATTACCCACTATCGAAGCATCAAAATAAAAAGAACATAGTCAAAAGGTTTAGTATTCAGCTTGCCCTAACAATGAAATAAAATGAAACCATTTTCCACAGAATTAAAGGTCAAAGATATCAGTCACCGTTGAACATATTTTACTCGTATTATTTCATATCAAGCTCATCCTTGATATCATCTATACATGTATTTCTAATTAAGAAGAAATCAAAACTACGTTACACTTTGATCCATGACCTTGGCTGTAATTCTGTAAGTCAGAACTTTGAGGTGATGTATGTACACATGAATAAAGACAAAGTAAGAGGGACATAAAGTGGGGGAAAACGACTTTCTTAGAATGATCTTAGTTTATGTTTGATTTTGGTCAAAAAGGAGTGTCATTGTAACTATGAAAAGGAAAACAATTGCGGTGCACTTTATATTCGAACAAACCAAAGATATATGTTTAAGTTTAGTTTGAACGAATGATATTCCATATATAAAAGACGTGTGTCTGCTATTTTGTTTATTAGCTTAATAATAATCTCAACTATGTGGGTATTAAAGATGGTAAATTCGTCTCTAAAAGACTTCTGTCGTTCCCTGTATACATTATTATCCATTTCTCATCAAGATTATTCCGTCGCGCAGTAAGATTAATTGATAATTTAATCTGCTCATTAAGAGAGCTTACGCACAGAAATTGATAACTGCATTTTTATTTGTATGGGATTAAATTTGAAATAAATGAACCCATTTCAAGTGCAATTTTAAAAGCTGAAAAAATCATAAGCTGCTTGGAGACTTATTTCTTCTAGAAGAAACTGATGTAACACAATCCCTAGATAGATTAAAGAGACGTCGAATATTTGTCTACCGCTTAATTTATTGTTCAGTAAATAAACAGGATGATCCTAGAGTTTAGAAATGCTTCCGACTTAATATGTCCAGACAAAATATTTGTCTTTTAATACTGACATGAAGTCATGACTGATGTCCCCCACCCCTTCCCGTTTTTAAGCTTTTTTATGAATGTTTGCTATACCAACTAAAAAAAACATTAGTCAAAGGGCCTCAAATTATTACCTTTCGTAAATGGTGTCTTATCCGGCTAACAGTATGTTGCAATGTGCTAAAAAAATGCAGTAATGAATCTTGTTTGTTTTTTTTTGTTTTAGCAATTATTTACACGAGTCAACAGCAGAAAGGTTGTTCACGCTTTTGTTGTAACAAGGTGAATAACAAACTTAAATCTAAAAAGGGAAACTAAACACGATGCCTTGCCAAATTAAGTTCGTAAATGCATAAAAAACTCAAACGTCTGCGCCCTTTGCCAAATCTAGCTCTGTGTCAGAGCTCAGATATAAATTATGCTTAAAAGGTTGCAAAAATATATTAATACCCGCATTTTCAAACATTTCAGTGGCTATTATTTGACATAGTAAATACAAAATAAACGTTTTTAAGTAATCTCTGACCTCTGAAATGGCGTGTTTTATACATGTTATGTAAGTAGAATCGTTCTTTTCTAGTTCTTAAAAGCTCACAAAATTAGCATAGCGTTAAGATGCAGTGTTTTAAAAATAAAATACTTCAAACTGATACACTTTCAATGGTATGGCTAACAGCTTAAACCTATAAAACACAGGTGACAAATAGGAGGATACCATATATATCAATACGTTCTTTGAATATTTCCAAGTATGTCGTCTTCTTGATTCAAAATCGTCTTGAAATCGAAAAAAATTACATATATGTCACTGCTAAACCTTTTTGATTTTACGCTCTTTAAACATTTCAAATATAGTGGATGCCCTATGACAAAACAAAAAGAAAAAACTTTTAAACTCTATGCAACTTTTTATGAATGTTACGTTTAAGCTCTTAAATTCTGTATACTGAAAAAAATAAAGGCCTAATGCGAATTTAGTTAAATATTGTAGAATTCAATAGAGCATTTAAAGGAAATAGGAATTCGTAAGTAAAACCTTTTCATTTCATTCAGATCGTTTTGGTCAGGGGATTCATCATAAGATTAATGTTAATTAAAAACGCCTATGGCAGTCACAATCTGTCCGTACGTGGGAAGGGTGTTTACAATGAGTATAGTTGCTAGTCTAAAAAGAATGAATACAAACAGTCTAACTAAACGAGAATAAAAATCTACGTAAATTTTAGTATACTTTCCATATAACATATCATCAAGAAGCATGGTATAAATCTGGAGCAGTGTAGATTTTCTCTTTTAAGTTTATGATTGTCGTCATAATAGCATTAGAATAAACAAAAAAGTATTATTTCCACTGTTATTATCCTTTTCTGTATATCGTTATATTAATAATGTAAAAAGGTTTTGTGTAAATGTTTCATGTACGTTTAAAATGATTTAGTGCTAAAACATCAAAAGAACAAGAAAATGCATTCAGTAAAACTGCAAAGAAAACTTACTGGTGCAAAATAATTTCAAACCTTTGATAAAGGCATGTTTGTACTGGTTTTAAAGAAACTAATTTCATTAAAATTTTATTGCAGGAATCTTTTTTCTGTGTATTCATCCTTGACAACGGTTATATGAAATGTCCTTTTTTCAGTTGTCAATTACAAAAGAGTGTTTCCATATTAATGGAATTCATAAAAAACCCATTAAATTCGAAACTAATTTTGAGAATTTGTCTGTTGACTTTACTAGTAAATGCTTCCTTTGAAGGTTATGGTCACATACAGCTATAAAAATGTAAAGGTCGAATGTTCATAAATAGATTTACATTTTTGTATTGGTATAGATTTAAAAGATTAATGCCCGGAATTAATTTAATAACTGGAATGACGTGAAAGTAAAAGCTTTTTTTGAGGAAAAACAGTTACTATTTTGAATCGAATATAATAATAATAATAATAATAATAATAATAATAATTCTTTCTAAAAAAGGAGTCAATGTTAAATATGAAGTCTAATTAATCATAATCATGTCCAAACATGAAATATTACATCATCTTTGAACTATTTCTGAACATCTTTACACTTTTAATTTTGCGAAGCTTTTTGTGCCCTTGCTTTGACCGATCTCTCTCTCTCTCTCTATCTCTCTCTTGAAAAACAGCTCGAGTTGCTCGAAAACTTGTTTCAAATTTTCTTGCAGTTCTAATCATGAAATATTGCTTGCAAATGGTTCTTAATATCTGAATGCATAAGTGCTTAATTAGGACCAAACACATATTACTTCTGTCCTTAAATGCGATCTCTTCAAGATGTTAAAAACGGTATTTTTTATGGAACTAATATGACTTAATGTTAATACAAATCCTGTATTTGAAATAAATCAACGAATTGCCAAATCACTTGTGAGATTCTGTCTCAAATGCTATTTATGTTTCAATATTGAATGACCATGAGTTTTAAATTTAAGAATGGAATAAAATTATATCTTTTACTCTCTGCAACTTAATCCGATTTCAGACCTCATATTTTAGACCTCAATAAGTAGTTTGTGTTTGCTTACAATTTCGAGCTGTAGTGGCGACATAGGGTAGAACCAAAGAAATTTTGGTTTTTGTTGTGTTTAGTTTTTAACTGAGTTTCGCAAGAAAATTTTAAAGCATGTGTAAAATTTCCAATTCGTAGTTAAGAAACATAGACAAATGAATTAGTTCTGTTTAACCACAC
Source organism: Cyclina sinensis (assembly GCA_012932295.1). Lineage (NCBI taxonomy): Eukaryota > Metazoa > Mollusca > Bivalvia > Venerida > Veneridae > Cyclina > Cyclina sinensis. The sequence continues at coordinate 23,262,265 of JAAONU010000016.1, forward strand.
TCTCTTCCATTGTTCAATTTAAGCCTTCTTGATTTCAACATTGTTTTGGAGACAGATAAAACATTAAGACAGCTCTAGTATTTTTTTGTATTTCACTTTAAAAATGTGGCGAGGTGTATTGAGAAGTTTAAGGTTAGAGTCCTTTACACTCTACACACACCAACTGCATTTAGAAAAAAGAAAGATTAAAGTCTAGAAGTTTATTTTTTTAATTGCAACCTTTCACAAAATATGATCTAAAACAGCAGTTGATGCTTGTCTGAAATTAATGTTATGATTTCTAAAAATTCCTATGCCCTTGAAATTTATTTATTTCAAAATATGGAATGATATCTCTTTGTCGAAGTTGTGGGAATGACCTTCTGATAGTTTTTGTAGGTTCATTCCTTCATCTGGTTATAAAAGCTACATAGTAATGACAAAGGGAAACATGATTACAATCCAGTTTACCTTTGTCTCTTAAATCAAATTATGAAGTATTAGGTGATTATTAAGCCAACGCGGTTTTTTTTATTCCTCACGTGGCCTTTTATTAGAAAATTATACTGAGGAAAGGATCTGCTTGATATGAATAAAACATTCATTAATATTTAAAGACAACGCAACTGCCAATCATACAGTTTTTAAAATTGCAGAGGGTATTCATAAATAACATTTACATAATTTTATCTATAAAAGTCAAATCAGTGTAGTGATATTAACAGCATCGTATTCAACATATTTTTATACATCACACTGTCTTTGCTTATCGTTGATGTTAAAATACAGTATTTTAGTTTTTTATTGCTCGTGAAACACTATCTTACATTGGGAAAGGACATGTGTACAAAGCAACAATAAAAAGTACAACAATGATGTAAAAAGAAGACTTATCTGAAATTACCTTATTTCACGTCTAGTTATCGTTAAGACCAGAATGTCTTTGCAGTCATATTGTTAGCGCTTTCTGTTTTTTCCTGTTTCAAACTGAATTATATCTGTCATGCCTTATTATAAACATTTGCTGATATACTGTTATTGCTTGCTTCAAATGCGACACATACTTAAAGCAAAGTAAAACGTGAAACGTTGAAACTTTTAACGTAATGTGTGAGCGTTATCTGTTTACACAAAGAGACATTTCTCTACCACGACTGGTTAAACCGTTTACAATAATAAGACAATAAAAATATTACCTAAAAGTTCTATAGCCTACTGCATTAAAATGGTTTATTTTGATATTTTGTCATCTAGTCATGACATTACGACAGCGCCAGTAACATAGATACGTATTAAAGGTTGTAGTATCAAGTAACATGGCTGTTATTGCATTACAATGGCATTTTCCGGATATGTTTTATTACCCGTATTAGGTAGAGACCTGTAAATAAAACATAAATTTGGACCGTTATTCTGTTTTGTTGCCATCTTTTCACAGATACTTCCATACTCGCTTAGAAAGAAACAGTGGTGTACTTAAGTGTCAAAATACTACCGCTTGCAAAACTGATTAGAGTTTACACTATTAGGTAAAGAACGAGACTCGTCGGTACACCTGTCAAAATCAATTAAAGCGCCTTTCAAACTCCGCCTTTTACCTGTCAATGGTGTCATTCTAGTGTCATTCTGTGTACGAAATGGAAAAACTGTTAGGAAAAAAACAAACTGAGTGAAGATTTTCGGTAGGAACGCAGCGACAATTACGATACAGCAACTTTGGCGCCGCCAAGGCACATTTGTCTGGCTGCGGGTATATTGCAAGACGCTGTTTTATTGACAGGTATACCTGAGAAAACTGCCTCGCTGTGATTGGATGATCAGTAAAGTGACAGTTTAAGCTATTAAAATGAACATCGTAACGTCACTTTTTATCGCTTTCCGAATACGTGAAACTCTAATCAGTTTTGCAATTGGTAGTAAAAGATACGTAACATTTTACATTAGTCTTTTCGATGATCATCCCTTCATACGTCACAGCAAAGGTGAACTTTAGCTCGTTTTCAAGTTTCTTTTGTTTTTTTATTAGCTTTACTTACAATTTCATCGATCGATTAAAGATGTCTAGACGTTATAAGATGTAAAAAGAAAACAATTTGAAACGAGAAATGTGTCACATTCATATTAGCTTACAACTTGATGTTACTTCTATCATTTGTTCCAACGTTTTTTGCAGTCTGTTAACTGAACAAAGTACCCATACGTCAGGCGGTAAGACTGTTATATGCCCTTTACCTGTTTGCATGGCTGGTTTGATAAATACATTTCCAAAACTGATGTGTTTCAAAAGATGTTGATCTAGTGTTTTGAACCCATAAGTCACCACATGCCTCTTACAGACAAGGTGTTTCAAAACAGTTTCTTAACTCTTAACTTTTGAATTTTTATGCTCCAGTTGAACACCATAGGCGAAAATATAGTTCAATTACAAAATTGTAGAAGTTGAGCACAGAAGCAATGTAAAGTTGAATTAAACAAAGTGCAATAAATCCAAGAAAAATGATCGAATCGAAAGCCTGAGCACTTAATAATGATCATACTGTGAAAGATTTGTGAAAATTGCATGTGAAATATAGGAGGAGTTCTGTTTTGCGCAGAAGCAATATTAAGTTAAATTTAACAAAGGGCAATAACTATGCCAAAAATATTCGGATTGTAAAAGCCTATGTATATGCGATGTGGCACTTAAGAATAATTCTATAACAGTTTGTTGAACATCAAATGAGAATTTTAGGACGAGTTGTGCACATAAGCAATATTAAGTAAAATTTAACAAAGGGCAATAACAATGCCAAAAATAATCGAATAACAAAAGACAGAGTTAATTCGCAGCAGCGATATTAATCCTTGTGTGAAAGTTTGATGAAAATCGCATGAGAAATGTAGGAGGAGATGTCTACACAAGAAGTATTAAGGAAAATTAAACAAAGGCAAATAACTCCGACAAAAATACACGAATCGCAAAAAGCCGGTGTATATGCGCTGCGGCCTTGACAATGAACATCCTGGAAAATTTGGTGAAATTTGCTTGGGAAATGTTGGATGAGTTGCGCACACAAGAAATATTAAGTAAAATATAACCAACGCTAATACTCGAATAGCAAAAGCCAAAGAATATGCACTGCATATTTTAGTTCGATGTTCCGCAAAATTTTACTTAGAGTTCATTTCTTTTATATTTTCCCCTATTCGACTCTTTGCCATTCCTTTTTTGTGACTTAAGATACTTTTCCTGTCATCTGTACGATATAAGTACATCCTCAGACATCAACAAATCTGTATCTTTAAGGCTTGCCTTATTTGCCTATTTGGAAGAATACCTGGTTCACTATAGTCACTGGATACTCAATACCATAATCATGATGTACATTGCTGGGGGCTTGCTTTTTTTTCCATATTTACAGGCAATATCATATCTATAATTAACTTCACCTACTACATAAAAATAATTGCAGCCAAATAGAAGGATTCCAGTTAAACGAATTTGTCGTGAGAACAGACAGCATCAGTTTGTCAACACTTAAGTTCGATGTTCCGCAAAATTTTACTTAGAGTTCATTTCTTTTATATTTTCCCCTATTCGACTCTTTGCCATTCCTTTTTTGTGACTTAAGATACTTTTCCTGTCATCTGTACGATATAAGTACATCCTCAGACATCAACAAATCTGTATCTTTAAGGCTTGCCTTATTTGCCTATTTGGAAGAATACCTGGTTCACTATAGTCACTGGATACTCAATACCATAATCATGATGTACATTGCTGGGGGCTTGCTTTTTTTCCATATTTACAGGCAATATCATATCTATAATTAACTTCACCTACTACATAAAAATAATTGCAGCCAAATAGAAGGATTCCAGTTAAAACGAAATTGTCGTGAGAACAGACAGCATCAGTTTGTCAACACTTAAGTTCGATGTTCCGCAAAATTTTACTTAGAGTTCATTTCTTTTATATTTTCCCCTATTCGACTCTTTGCCATTCCTTTTTTGTGACTTAAGATACTTTTCCTGTCATCTGTACGATATAAGTACATCCTCAGACAACAACAAATCTGTATCTTTAAGACTTGCCTTATTTGCCTATTTGGAAGAATACCTGGTCCACTATAGTCACTGGATACTCAATACCATAATCGTGATGTACATTGCTGGGGGCTTGCTTTTTTCCATATTTACAGGCAATATCATATCTATAATTAACTTCACCTACTACATAAAAATAATTGCAGCCAAATAGAAGGATTCCAGTTAAAACGAAATTGTCGTGTGTTTTCCTGTGAAGAGAGATTACAATCAATGAATCAGTTTGATTGAGAGAATATCGCTGAATTTTTATTAAAGGTATTTTTTACATTACACAATGTTTTTTATACCGAAGTGATTCTTTACAATTTTGAAGTTTTGACTCGCTAGAATACTTGGAATAATCGGCGAATCGTAAACATCAACATATCTTAAATTTTACACGTATTATTATTTGAAAATTCAGCTCTCTTAAAGGTCAAAATTTTGAATTTCTCGTTTTTTCAAACCACTTTTTCAATGCATTTTTATTGTTTAAAAATTTTTCATTAATTACGCCAGTTTATTAGTTTGAAGGAACAACTGCCTAATATCACCCACACAAACTTAAAGTGAGGCCTATGAACTGATTAGATATAAGATCACTTTAAAATGACAATTTGTGTCAGGACCTAGCAGTTGACACAGCTGGCGGCTCAATCTATCAACAAAGTAATCGAGATTACCTTGCTTGATCACACTGATATGCCTGATAACAGAAGAATTTCCCAATACAACAGCAATACCAGTTAATGTAAAATAATTACTATATATAACCAAAGGAAACAGGAACAAAAAATCTTTGTTATTTATTTTAAATCTAAAACAGTTGCTGTTTCATCTTTTTGAACTATGTCCTCACAGAATATGAAGCTGAAACATTTTCTCGGTCTACTACAGCTTCTGTTTTTAGTCACATCAAAGTTGATATAATAATGTATGCCGTTTGAATCCTTTTTTCACACTGTCTTAATATCTAATATTTTGCCTATGCTCAAAATTCCCGCCCGTATCCTATACATGACATTTGTTTCCTAGATGCTGGGAAGGAGTAGTTTATCTATTCAAAGCACCCAACTCTATGAAAACAAAACAAGGACGTTTATCTATTATTCAAAGTATTTTTCAAGTTAAGAGACACTCCATTACCTTTAAGCATGCCATCCTTTTTTTACAAAATCTATTTGTTTTCGTGTCTGTCTTGACTGCATAGAGTATTCTCGTCTTTCTAGCAAACAATGTTTCAAAGAAGGTGCTTCTAGTTTCAAATTCCAGCAAAATATCTGTGGAAATTCATTAGTCGACATTAATCTATCATTTTTTGTCTTTGAAACAATTATATCAATTTGTATGATGAAATAAATCATCATAGCCCTTAAGTGTTTTCTGTAAAATCAGTATTGTCAGTGTCCTTTGCAATACCATGCCCATTGAATTTCTCATTACCTCCGTTGGGATTTGTTTTATGGTCTTAAAGTTAAATGTCTATTATTAACAGCAAAAGGAACTAAATGAACCATTGAGGCTTTATGTAGATACGCATTGATGATGCATGTAAATCAAGGTCAGAACTGATTTGACTACGACCTCTAAACTACTCAGACTTAAAGCAATTGCTGAAAAATAGAATCTGCTTTTGAAATTTAGGGTACTGATCAAGGACGGAAAGACGCTTCCAAAGGCTTTAAGTACTTGTTTTCTTAACAATAGGTGAACATATCAAACATCAAATGCTACTAACAAATAAAAGGATATTATTCCTTTTCCTGAAATGTTCTAGAATATGCATCCATCTATAAAAATATAGTATTCAAGAAACATAAAAATGTCAGTTTGATTTGCAAACAGCCCTTCTGCTGTGAAATACAGCTGCTACAGATTGATTTGAAATGAACTGCTGTTCTGAAATCCGAACCCTCGTTTAAAATTTAAGAAAGCATGTGCACCTTTAATAAAGTTGTTTTTTAAAAAACAGAAGCTATTAATTTTTTCAGGGCAAAAAATATCTCTAGAGAGCGCTAACTTAACTTGATATTATAAGTGTTAGAGCAAAAGTTATTGACGATTTTTTTATTATTATGAAAAGTATGTCGTTTCATGGAATAAAAAATACTGATCCTTATTGAATAATGACTTGAATAGCAAGTGTACTGCAACTGTGTACACACTAGTGTTTGTATAGAAACTACATCTGACAAATGCGTCAGAGAATCGATTCTTTGGGTCAGTGGTTTAGGCGTTGTTTTAGCAAACTACTTATGATTACGAAGTGCGCTCACAGATGGTCTATTAACAGTTCTACAGTTAATAGTAATATTCAGTTTGTGTGATATTGCATGTTTCTGACTCTTTTTCGTGTTCTAAATCTAGTGTGCCGACTTGATCTGTGCATCAACGTTTTTCTTGTCTCGTAGTTAGAATAACCTTATTTTTTCATCTAAAAATGACATTTACAGGTTTTTGGTTAGTTGCAATTAGAAACAGTTATACTGGTAAAATGAAATAACTGTACAAGTACAACACTTTTATTACGAAAAAAGGTCTTGTTAATGTAATATATCACAGAAAAAAAATTTTGAATTTACGTAAGATTTAAATTCAATGAACAAAATGGAAACAGTTCGTTGAAATCCGGATTTTATGTACATTCGAGCTATAAATTTTTATTTTCTAAGTAGATTTGACAAAGACTGTATTTATATCTTAACTGGTTTATCTAAAAGAACTCACTTGCTGTCATTGTTGTCAAAATTTCTTTTGAAAATATTGTTCCTCATCGTAAAACTCAAAGACAGTTTTAAATTATAAAGTGTGTCTGTAATAAGAATTATTTCACTACCGATTTCTTGACATCTGTTTACAAAAGTTTGACGTAGTAAATGGGTAATTATAACACGTTAAAAATAAGGTAGAATAAAACCATTCTTTTATGCAGTCTGTATGTGTTATTTTCATATATATCTAATACAGTCAAGATCTAAAGCATCTTTAATTAAGGATATAACTTGATCCTAAATATCAGACAAGAATTATCTAAACGGTTAGAAGCCATGTGCATCTTTTTTATAATAATCTGCAGCAGTCTTCTGTTGTTCATTTTTCATGAAGAGGATAAGTTAGTGGTCAGTAAATTGTCACATCCATAAACTTAATTTATTATTTAACTAGTTTTGTTGTATTACAACAATTAGCTGAAATAACATTTTTTGTTGTCCGTTAAAATTGACCGTGAAAATTAAGATTTGCCATGGCAAACGCTTTTTACAATGCCGTTTTTCTTTTTGTCACGGCACAACGGCTGACCATCTCATAAAAGTAAGTGCTGGCTTGAAAGTTGTTTTTTTTTCTACTGGATGCAAATAGCAATGATTATGACATTTTGAATGTCATTTGTCTAGGAGATCACACTTAACTATTGGTTATGTTAACTTTGCTAAGGCATCTCTTTCCTAAGCAAGGACAACAGCATGAATGAGGTCTTTTTGGAATTTAGAAAGCTTTGATAAACTAATGCTTTAATTATTAAAGCATAAGAACAAAGGCTTCAAACATTAACTGATGACTAACTTGCTTTAGTCCATACTAATAAATGTTGTAAAATATATCCATTCATTTGGCTGTACAACCTATCATAACTTAACAACAAGTTTCTTTTTTCGGTTTCATCGAACTAAGAAGGTATATTTTGTATTAGCCACTACAATAATGTGAAGTATTTTGTAGACCGTTAAATATTAGAGTGTAAAAACGTACGTTTAGAGGCGCAAAACGAAGCTAAAGGCTAGAAAATAGATACGTTACTAAAATAAATATAAAAAGCTCTGTTGAAACCGCAAAATCAGTGGTATAAAAATACCATTGTGAAACGAAATGTTTTCTTTAAAGCAATATTGTAATATATTGCTACAATATTGCACCTTGGAAGAGTTTTTTTTAGAATGACGTTTCGTCTGTGTTAGAAACTACTGTATACATTTACAGTTGTAAATGACATATAAATTTACAGTCGTAAATGACATACTCTTCAACGATGAACCTGAAAGTTTTATTTTATTAGTTCTTTCAAGCTATATATATACATTCAAAAAAGGCAAAAAAGGTGCGATTTAACAAGATCTAATAGTCTAAGAAATTATAGTGATTCTCCATGATTAAGAAAAGTCAAAACCCTCAGCTACGACAAACTGTAATTGCAATGCTAATTAGTATTCCTGATGGAAAAAAGAAGTAGCGCATGTAAGAACATGCTTTAGTCTAATTTCCATCGGTTTTCGAGCAAGTTACAATATATCGGCGTGTTTGTTTCTCGCTAAGATTTTCTTTGTTTTGAGAAAATTGAACAACAACTCTGTATAAAAACTTTTATCCATACATTCAGTTTATCTAATGGTCTTGTTTTTTTATTCAGCGACAATTCCTTCAATATCATTTACATATGATTTTGAACGAAATGGAATACTTAAAAGTTTGGTTATGCCTTATAAAACTGCTACATCATTTAGACCCTTGATGAAGTATGTATCACCATATTAATAAAGATATTTTCCTCTGTTCTCTGGATTTCACAAAATATACCACTATTCTTGAGATAACATAGCCGTCCATCAACTACAACTGTGTGAGCGAAGACTCGAAACCTTATTATATTGTGGGTGCAACGACAGCAACATATTTGTCAGTGTATCTTTTAAAGCATTAACACTGAATAACACTTACTTAATTTTTCCTTTGTAAATTGTCTCATTTATTCTTTGTGATATGTATACCCACATATAAATGTTTTCCCCCTTAACGTTTTGTTTGAAATGGTAGCAAAATCAACATTTTATCAAAAGCATTTTATAAGATTATTAATAATCTTTTTCTCTGTTGTTTTAACAAACAGCGTTTCATATTTGTAGTCAGAACGAGGTTATAAAGTTTGAAACCTATCTACAATTAAGTAACATACAAATAGCAATCAAATGAACAATTTGAACAGTTTAACAAAAAAGTACATAAATAATCAGTGGAATAAAACGTTACTTTTTTTAAAGGAATTGTTCAACAGCCTAATAATTTTATAGATTTGCCAAAAATAGTCCCTAGAATACTTAGAGGCCAATAAACCTTACTTGTTTTACTATGATTTTTTTTTTGCAAAAATACAATGCATATGGTTGGTTTAAGATTAAAATAGGATTCCTAAACAGTGTAGATGTAGTTATCTCTAATCTTCGTTAGGGTGACTCACAGTTGTAATAAAACGAAATCCATTTACAGTAACGAAAACCTTATTTCTATTATACTCTGTTGGTTTGATGTATGCTCAGTAGTAATGACTTCCTGTTCCCATGGCATGGGAGTATTTATTAAAGTAACGTTTTTATGCTTTAGTTTCTGTATTTGTTTGATGTTACACTGCGTTATACTATGGCTTTTTATTCATCTCAATTTAAGATACCACTGGAACCAATTATCTGTACAATCTAATATCCAATTAATTGGAAAATTACGTTAGAAGTCTGCGACATTTTTAGACATTGCTCTTGACCGCTACAATTTAAGCTGAATGTAAAATAGCTAGTTATACAATTTAGCATGATCTATTTTATTTTAGGTCAAACCTTGCGTAAAAAATACACTTAGCATGGTATCTATCTTATTTACGTGAAAATGTTCACTGATGTATTTGACATAATTGACTACCTAGTTAAGTTCTTTGTCACATATAGACAGATTTTTCGTTTTTGTACCGATGTGTGTATGTTTAATTCCCTTAGCATTGCTTGAATTCCTCTTCTTTCGATCATTTGATTTTTTTATTTCTTTCAACAATTGTATTTATGTTATTTGATTAAAAGATTAAGGGGAATGAGACCATGTTGAGCACAAGTATGTAATATTTGCAATAAAGTCCTTCCAGTTTGGAAAACGCATTATTAGCTTCTAAAAAATCTTCAATTTAAACGAATTGCAAGTATAAACACAGGATGCAATCACTTTAGACGATCATATTGTCAAACTGGCTAGTAACTTTGAAGGTCTTTTTAAATATCGGTGCAAATATTGAGCTATGAACTATGAGGCATTTAAAAAACTGCAACACTTAAAGATGTTTTTCATGTGATTGTTTATGATACAACTTTTGCATTTTCGATTTTCATTGGTCAAGCAAGACGTTTCTGTTACGCGTCTGTCTCAATCCTTTAAACGGCTCCGAATATATCCAGTCAAAAATCTTTATAGCTAATAATGGGAACGCTGTGGACATTTAAGGAAAATAGTGTATCAATACACTAGTTCAGGATGACTCTGCGTGGTATTTCACAGCCAAAAATAGCTCCTGTTATCACGTAGAAAAAATCCCTGAGAAAATGTGGATACCAAATGTGATTCAAATGACCTGTTAATAATAAACCCTCTGTTTAAATTCAGAAAAAGACAGAAAAAAACGTTTTAAATGCATGTATCAAGTGCAATACATTTGTGTGTGGCTAATTTCTATTCCCAATGTCGATATTTATAGCAGCCTCTTTAATTTACATATATTTATGTATTTTATGTTATAAATATAATTCCGTTATAATTTGCAATTAAGTATCCAAGGAAAATAAGTAAAATATGTTTTCCGTTGAAAAGTTCCGAATATTAATAAGATCTGTTATATAATTTGATTCTTCTTTCAATCTCACAAAACACATTTTAATAAAGTCAATTTTTTAATGTGTTCTCAGCCGGCCTTCTGTGTTTTACAGAGGTGATATTTGTTACAAACACATTTGGTCCTTCACATGTATAGGCTTTTTAACCTTTTGCAGACCCAAGGAGCTCCTTAAGTGACCTAATGCACATTTATTTTTGCTGTTGTCACATTTATTTTATTTCGTTAAAACGAAATAAGTTGTCGCTTAACCGAAATAATAATTCGATTAAACGAAAAGTAATGTTTATTCGTTTAACGAAATCTTATTTCATTATAAGATTTTTTTTCTCTTCGGAGCCCCTTCAGTGACATTATACACACTTATTTTTTGTTGCCACATTTTTTTTATTTCGTTAAAACGAAATATTAATTCGTATAAACGAAGTCTGATTTCGTTTTAACGAATTATTATTTCGTTTAAACGAAATCTTATTTCGTTTTAACCAATTTTTTTTTGTTTAAACCAAATGTTTATTGGTTTAAACGATATAATATTTCGTTTAAACGAAATAACATTAATGTGACAACAAAAAAGTAAGTGTGTACTGACGGAATCTATTTGCTTTAACCAAGGTTTTTGTCACAAAAGTACAAAAGTGTTGTCTGGTTTGTAGTTCAAGCAAATTTCTGAACTGATTTTTGTACGGTTAGAATTTTCTTTCAATATAGCGAAGTAAATAATAGCTGCAATTTCTCCTTGAGTATATGTTCTTGAAATGTAAATAAGTCTTGAATTTTTTAGAACTAGAAACGCTACCGTAAATTTGAAAGCGTAGAAATTAATAATAAATCATATATTAACAAAAACATAGCATAAGCATTCTGGAAGGATTTTAACTACTTCCTGCGTTAATAGACAACTTATTGCTTTATTTTACTTGATTTATCACTGAAATACTTAGAATTTCTCATATACCGTAAGTGTATAAATTCATAATAAATGCGGACGTGGTTTTGTTTTCGAAACTATATGACTTAATTAGAAACAGGAAAGGTGAGGAAGTTTCCTTGTAAATTCTTGCTATGAAACACAATAAATCAACGAGTGATGCTGCCAAAACATGCAAGCAATCATAAGCCATGAAACATAATGTATCATCAAACGGCGTTGCTACAAAAGATAACCATGTAAAACCATGTTTCTTCGAGTGACACATTTATGATAAACATAATATCGTCGAATGTGCAGCACTGCAACACAATGTATCACAAGTGACGCTGTTACGACAGACATAAGATCACTGGCTATGAAACACAATGTACAATAGAGTGACGTTGCTACGAAAAACGTAAACCCATGTTGGTTCTTCGAGAGCCGTATCTATGATAAACATATGATCGTTGAATATGCAGCACAAGCCACACAATGTATCATCAAGTGACGCTGTTAAGACAGATATAAGATCACTGGCTAAGAAACACAATAAATCATCGAGTGATGCTGCCAAAATATGTAAACAGTCATAAGCCATAAAACAAAATGTATCATCGAGTGACTTTGCTACGAAAGACATAAGATCATTAGCCATGAAAGACAATGCTTTTTCGAGTGACCCATCTATGATAAAATAAGATAGCTATGCAGCAAATGAAACACAGTGTAACCTCGAGTGACGCTGTTACGACAGATATAAGATCACTAGCTAAAAAACACATTGTTACACCGAGTGACGCTGTGACGATAGACATATAAGATCATTGGCCATGAAGCACAATTTTTCACTGAGTGACGCTGTTACGATAGACGTAAGATCACTGGCTATGAAACACAATGTATAACAAGTTACGTTGTTACGACAGACATAAGATCACTGGCTATGAAACAAAATATATAACAAGTTACGTTGTTACGACAGACATAAAATCACTGGCTATAAAACACAATGTATAACAAGTTACGTTGTTACGACAGACATAAGATCACTGGCTATGAAACAAAATATATAACAAGTTACGTTGTTACGACAGACATAAGATCACTGGCTATAAAACACAATGTATCACCGAGTGACGCTGTTACGATAGACAGATAAGATCATTGGACACGAAGCACAATGCATCATCGAATGACGCTGTTACGATAGACGCATAAGATCATTGGACACGAAGCACAATGTATCATTGAGTGACGCTGATACGATAGACATAAGATCAATGGCCATGAAGCACAATGTATCATCGAGTAACGCTGTAAAAACAACCATTTTTATTTCTGTCGGAAAAAGTTTATAAAGTATCACCAGAGAAAAGTTCACCATTACTTTAAAGACGACGTTTTATGATCATTGTGGGTTTTTTCCGAAGTAAGGCAAGCATTGTTAATTAAAAAGAAAATGAGAAATGATAAACCATTATAAAAACTAAATTAAAGATAAAGCTAAAGTGAAATATTAAATAACAAAAACAAGTTATTAGGAATTTATTTAGTTTTTATCATCTCTGAATTGGAAACGATTTCATATAGAATAAACGATGTTTTTTTCACTAAGTTTATTAGAAGATTTAATTTAAACAGTTGCTGTACTACGTTTAATTGTTACTTGTCATTTTTCAAGAGAACAATAAGTAAGCACGTCAATGCGTCAAAATAATTATATTTTTGGTCAGGACGGCATTGCTGAATAAACATAGCAGAAAACAGTCACAAAATGTCGGAAATGCTTAGTCTTTCAGACAGAAAATGCACGTTTTGTAATATTTCAGAGGATGAATATCATGTTCTTTTTAACTTGTTCGATACAAAATATTTATATGAAAGTGGAACATATTTCCAGCATTTTCACACATGAGTGACATTGATAAACTTGTTCATTTATTCTCAAACCCACAACTGATAAGGATTACAGCCAAAGCCTGATCTGGTATTTTACGAAAACGAGCACTTTTTATGTGTAAATAATGCCCTTTTTACATGCATAATATTCGTTTATTGAAAACAGTTGCTGCTAATCAGGTCTTCTGTAAATTAATTTAAGGGATTTATGATTTATTAAATTATTGTTTGTCCCTCAATATTTTACATTTATGTTGACATTTTAATATATTTCTCTGCTGTTTAGCAATTACTGTATATTTTTTTATAAAATGTCTTTCTGTGTACAGTTTTATGTCACATGTATGTTACAAGTCTCTTGTAATTCTATTAAAGAATAGTCATATAGATATATTTGTGAACTTTTGATACCTGCACAGTGTATATGAATGAGACTATTTTCAGAAAAAAAATAAATTTGTAAGAGAGACGGCAGCAAATACGGAAAAGGTATGGCGACTATCAATTAATTGCCAACCACCCTAGCACTATTTCATCTTCTCTGTAGAACCCTGTTAGATTGTTTTATCGCCTCCCTTAAAATTTTACACTCATATGGGGATTATCGTATCTTATTCAATTCAATAAAAAAGAAGAAATAAATGTATGAATTACTTGTACACAATAGATTGATATATTGTATAAAGTAGGCGCATCAAAGGAGGAAAATCCTTTGTGAACTTTCAACTTAATCGTCGTCGCAATCACGCATAATTATTTTACATTTCGAATAAATAAAGGTTTCAAAACGTTACTTCTTCGGTTTTCGCCTTAAGTTTAGTTCTTTAAGAATATGGCGAATTTCAAATGGAGGGACAAGATCGTCTGCATTGGCTTAAATCTTGAGACACTGACCGTAAGTTGTAACTGCAAATGCTGAACTAATTGAAATAGCTCACTAAAGTAAACACTCACCGTAGGACGCATTTTTATAACTGTTAGAGCAAAACTCTGAGGATATTATAAGAAGCTTATGCGCGTATAGTTTTACGAGTTTTTTTTTGTTTGTTATAGGTTCATCAATACATGTAATTGTTTGGCGTAAACGAAAATTTATGACAAAGTATACTTCAGTTTTATAGGAAAAATCGATAATAATAATTACCATGTAAAAATCTGAATCCTAGTCGAGGTTCTCTGTCATAGAAATAATAATAAAGAGCACAACAAACGTTAAATTTCCAGAAAAAGATAGGTCCTCTCACCGTAAAACTGTCTCATCGTCTATGCATAATCTTATTACCAATTGGCAAAATAGTATATTCAGCTTCAGTTGACCACTGTGGATGATTGATTAACACAATCTTTTTTTACTTTATCGAAAGGTTTTGGATAGTCTTGGGTTCAATTGCGTTAAGAGCTATTTTCTTACCATTATATTGTTAGCATTTTCAAGAAAACGTAAAGTTATACGTTAAGTCAAAATTTCTTTTATAATAAGAACGTTTGAAAACAGTTGTAAAATACTCCAATATTTGTCTTACTTAAGTCAGATTTGTTTTCTTCTTTCTAAATGTCATAAGTAGAACTTATAGCGATTTATTCTTTTGTCGGTAAGCTTTGCAATATCTTTTCCTTGTTTAAAATAAAATCTTGATAAATAACACAACTCTGCATTTATGTAAATGGTCATTTGATTTTCGAATAATTCATTTAGTTATGTTGTGAGACATTAAGTTCTTATCTATCTTGATACAAACTGAAACGGTTTTAACTAGAAACACACAAAAAAGAAACGGCCACAGGTTGTAATTGCAAATGCGGAATTAACTCACGACAACTCACAGATGTTGAAAGCAGACAATTTTCTCGGACAATTTGCTTTCGATGAGACATTTATAGAAGGATTAGTGAAAATGTTCGAATAATCGTACAAAGATCTAAAAACTCAACATCGGTTCCATACTGAGTCAGCTGTAAAGTTATTTCTGTCCTCTCCGAGGATATTGATACAAGTTTAAAGAACCAATCCTGCAGGCTATGCAATGTCTTGTTTTGTTTTGGTGATTCTTTTTAATCAAATGCAAAACATTCGTAATACTGGTTTAGTTCTTGTAAATTTTTGTTTTGAAGAATATTAAACGCCAAAATGTTAATTGTATCGCACATACGCTTTTAAATGGCGTATGTCGGATATAGCATATATCGTACAGGTATATTTAAAAAATTAAGAAAAATTGCATTTTAAACATTATTGCATAGTGGCGGCATTTTCATTTGAAGTCGCCAAAGCTGTAAATTTAGGAGACATTAATGCAGTGCGATAACTTCTGTAAAGAGTGTGATAAGTAATTTGCAGAGTGTGAAAAGTATTGTGTAGAGTGTAATAGGTAATGTGTACAGTGAGATAAGTAAAGTGTATAGTGTTCTAAGTAATGTGTATAGTGTGATAAGAAAAACTGTAAAGTGTGATAAGTGATGTGTACAGTGTGATAAGTAATACGTATAGTGTGATAAGTAATATGTAGAATGTGATAACGTATGTGTAGACGTTCATAAGTTATGTGTAGAGTGTGATAAGTTATGTGTAGAGTGTGATAAGTTATGTGTGATAAGTTATGTGTAGAGTGTGATAAGTTATGTGTACTATGTGGTAAGCAGACCCCACGGTGTTATAACTTACCTCACATGAACTCTAAACTATTACTTAACATATTGCTTTGATATGCACGCCGAAAATCTAATACCTTCTTGAACAAAGAATTAAACCTGTATTTATCTGAGGAAATAATGCTTTACTAACACTTTGCTAAAACCGAGGATGTGTCATATAATAACCTACCTGTAGTAATTAAACAAGAAGATTATCATTCTGTTTCATTGTCGTTAAACGTATAAGCATAACATTGGAATGGATGGGTATTTTTTCATACTTACTTTGATCAACCGATCTTCCTTAGCAGTATATGTAAAGTATTACATGTAACATCTTTACCAACGGTTTTTTTTCTTTCTTGGGAGATGCTGTTTTTATTAATGCATGATTATTTTGTTCTGAAAGAAAAACACCAGACTTGACACACAACACCTCCCAAATCATTCCGCCCCCACCCCACACACACATAAATAAAAGAAAATAAATAAAAGAAAGGAAGAATGAAAGAAACAGAAAACCACTGAATAGACTATATCATTATCTAAAAAGTATAAAGCAAAACAAAAGAAATTTGAAGGAATAACAATTACCCATACAGGTAAATTTCCATGACATATCTATCTATAGAATTGCAGAGCAGAGGTATATACATTAACGTAAATCTGGCTTATCATTTTATATACATTTGTGTCGCGCTTGAAACCGTAACTTTTCGTCGTCTACAGAATTAAAATACCATGATCATTTTTTAAAAGTCTACTTGTACTTGAACATTAACATTCCGGTTAAAAGGATTCGACGATAAACCACAACAAAATGGCTAAAATGGCATAGTTAATCAAAACGGGCAGATTTGTCAGCAAGATAATCGTTTGCAAAATTGACATAAAGATTATTGATTTTTTAAACTGTAGTTTTCATTATATATGACTTATTTTTGTTAGGAAAAAAAAGTAATGACATTTGAACCTTTGCTTGTTGTCTGAGATATTGCCTGCTGACCAGCCAGTGAACAGTAACAGTGTCATCTTACCTATACTGACTAATACAACACCTAAAATGTTGCTCCCTAAATTTGATATCTAAATAGCTGGAATCCTGACAACAAAGCCAGTGTGTGTTATTCCTCAAATGATAACAAGCTGTTGAGGCGTAGTAAATTTGAAAAACAAAACCAGGCCGCAGTACAGTCTTACCGATAAATTTAAAGTGTTTGGTAAACAGTTTGATATTCTAAACTAATAATGAATATTTTATGCCAATCACTACATCTTGGATCAAAGAACTTTTATATTTGACTAAACCGCGTGTTTTGACCGCTACACAGTTTTTGTTCCATTAAAGAATGAAGATATCTATTTTTTGCCAATATCACCTTCTCTCGTCTTATTTTTCTTATGTGTTTAATTATCTGTATTTAAGCTTTGGTGAAGTTCTAGTACAAAGTTGATATTTAGTGAACGAGGTTATTGTAAACTTTCAGAATAACTGTTATAGTTTGGCACAGCTTTTCATAAACTGTATTAGTGAAATACTCGTCACTCTGACAATCAGAAAGTATCATGTTATGCGCGTCCGAATTCAAATGAATCATATAAATAACTAATTTACAAAATCTAGTCAAATTGATGATAAAACTAACAAAACTTTGACTGTTGCCGTAAAAGATTGAGACGCCTTGTCTACGACAAACAAAATAATTTAAACTTTAATTGACGCGTGTAACAAACTGATTCAAAGTACGGTGGAAACAGAAAATAGAAGACAATGTGGAGAAGAAAATGTAAAAATATTGTTTGTTTTTACACACATGACTTACCATTGACAATTTCATTCTTAAAATGCGGATTTCATTGATAACGGTTTGGCAATCTTTGTTATATTCAGACCTCTTCCCCCAACCTGGTGCACGCTTTCCCCAGCCAGGACGTCTCTTTGCGGCTTCGAACTCCTCGTATTCACTTCGCTTTCCCCAGCCTGGTCTGCGCTTCATTCTTTCCGAATCACTACCATCACTCATCATATCCGTAAAATAGTTCCTTTTTCCCCAACCAGGGGCTCGCTTGTTGGCTTCTATGGTATCAAGATCGTAAGAGTATGCCCGCTTTCCCCAGCCTGGTCTTCTTTTGTATAGTTCTAGATCGTCCGGAACGTCTCTTTTTCCCCAGCCTGGACGGCGTTTATTTATATCTGAATACGAATTTTCGTTAGCTTTGCTTAGTTCATACCTTGATAAATCGGATAAAACTGACTCTAAATATCCAAGCCTGTTAGGCGCTTCGTCTTCCTTCCCCCAAGTTGTACTTCTTTTTTCAAGTGTCTCACCATCTAAATTTTCAGCAAGAGAGATTGTCTGTATTGAGCAAATTGTTAAAACCAGTAAGACTATTTCCTGAAAATTCATCTTTCCTATCTCTTGCCTGTCAAGTCCGTCCAACCTTTATAAATAACCAATAGTACATTCCGCGCCTTGCTTAAATACAAGCAGTTGAGCGCTGAAGATTGGAAACATATCAGTGACGTCATGACCACGTGGTAGTATGAGAGCATACTCCTGTCGCAGATATAACAGGGATTGTCAAATCCCATGTCAGATTTAGATTAAATATATGTCTGTTAAAAAAAGGTCCTTCATATTTCAGTAAACGTTATTAACTGGATTTCCGCAACCATTTATTTCTTTACGACTTTATGTCAGGAAGAAATGAACTGTTCTCCGAATGTCTAAAGTAAATTCCAGCGTTAACCCCTGCAGATATAATTGTCCAGAAATTACACCCCTGACGCATGTGACGGTTCATTTTATCATCTTTAACAAGAAATTGTCGAACTTAATAGCAGGTAGGTGAATCGCAGGCTTTTAAAGTATTCAATTTCCCTCCATTTGCGGCATTTAAAGAGAGAAAGTCCTTCCGATCATAATTGGCGTTTACACACCCCTGGTGAAGCATTTATGTAAGGTTCATGTATTTCGTTCATTATTTTTATACATATGTAAGATTTTTTTCGCTTTTATTTAGACAACAAGCTAAAATCTTAACATTTTTTGCAATAGTTGACCCTTTAATGCTGTTTAAATACAGGTGTGACAAACATATTGACATTATTTCTCTATATGTGCATACTATACAAATTTAGTTAAACAAAAGTCCGAGCCTGTACAAATTATTTAAATTAATTAAATTGCGATTTTTTTAGACTTATCTAGGGTATAAAGACTAGAAGAAAGGTAAACAAAGATTTGTTCTGAAATAGATTTGTTACATATTAAGACATAATATACGAGGTTCTAATATTTTTCGAAATAAGAAATTGATAAAAGAGATGACTGGACAGATACAAAACTTGATAAAGTCTACCTTGAAATCTCCCTCAAAAATAAATAAAATTAGACAATACTTATTAATGTAGTGAGATAACGGAGCACGTGTTGCACCACGAGCCACAATAACATCTTAAATGTTTGACCTAGACTACATCTAGACTGTGATCAATTCTTCTATTTAGACTAATGCTGCTGAATTATTACAGTTTCGCAACAAGTTATTAGCACAGAAGCTAATCAGAGAGCGGGCGATTAACCTGATTCAAGAAGCTTATATTTTCACGCCACGCCAAATCACGTTTACTACTAAGTCCTTTCTTCAGACAAGGTTGTAAAATACTTGTATATTTGAGAAAAATACAAATCAAGGACTTCATAATTTTTTAAATAAGACCACAATAGATCACTTAAGGGTTGGCCAATGTCTGTGAAAAACATTTTATGCAGGATGTGTGGTTCAGATAATGGGAGCTTACGCTTACGTTGCTCATATTACTACATACATTTATGTATTGTTCTACTTAGACACAACTTAGGCAACTTTATTAACTCTGAAAGTCTGTGCTTTTTATTCAAAAAGTTATTAATAAGGTCTTCTAGGAATGTTTATAATATTCAGTAAAGAAACAAAACAAACAAAAACGCCCCCAAAAAACAAACAAACAAACAAAACAAACAAAAACAATAAACAAACAAACAAAAAAAGATAGAAAAAGATAGAAAAGAAAAAAATGTTCCTATACGTTCAGTGCAGTTGACGATAAGTGTACTATTTTACCACTCTTTGCTTCGACTTAAGTATTTTTCAATAAATACCCTATACTTTACAAATGATTCTTCAAAATTATGTATTTTAGGCAATTCCAATTTAGGCTAAAGTTTAATGATTCACGCAAGTTCTGCAATTTAGATCCTTTAACTAAAGTATCGTTTGCATTTATTGCAATAGTGAATAAAAACGGCATCCGATTATAACTGTTTTAGCAAATCTCTGTATTCCTGTGCTGCCACCTTTTCTTTCTTTCTTCAAAATACAATGCCTATGCATATTTCTTTATGTCTTACATGTTTTTTTTTAAAGGGGCTGTGCTCCAGATGACAAAAGAAGAAAGTTTTCTTGTATTATAAATTTCTTGTAATATTTATGACTAATGCTTAAAAAATAACTTACTGACAAAAAATAAGTCATATAATTACGTTATAAATTGATTTTTTCCCTTTCAAAGTGCTATACCGTAACGCGACGGTATAACTATATCGTATAAGATTTAAACTAAATATCTGTAACATCACATGCGGCGATGGTAGTGACAGTAAAAGCATTGGAATTTTTTTTGTTAACATGAGGGTCCAGAGTTCAAATCAGGCTGGAGCGAAAATATTTTTTTTTATTCTATTTTGACTTTTATAATCAGTTTTGAAGTAAAATATTATGTTGTTATAATCTCACGGCATCTAAATATATAATTTATGAAAAAAATTTTTTATGTCAAATCTGGAGTACAGCCTCTTTAAATGGAAACAGTAACACCGAGATTGTTTGGCCATTCTTTCTTGCTTGGTACATTGAATAATAAATAGTAACTTCAGATATATCACCGTTCATTTATCGTATGCCCCTTTTATTCTGAAAGAAAAAAATCGAAAAAAAAAAGAAAGAAAATAACACACACACACACACACACACACACACACACACACACACACAACCGATTCTGGTTGATATAAAAAATGTTTTCGTGTTAATCATTTAAATGTGTCATATTGCACTATTAAATGGATGATGTTTAAAAATAATTCATATACCAAAAGCTAGGTCTACTTTATTACATTTGCAACCGTAAAAGAAATAAACTTTCACAAAGTAGGGGCATAATATAAAATAACATTCATGACATACTATGTATACTGATAGAATTTTTTTTCTGTTTTTCTCCTTTTATCTATGCTATGCACTTAAAATGAAGATTAATAAAATGTATATCTAATAACATTGCTGGTAAGCGTTCGTTACTGTTCTGGGAGACCTTCATTAAAGCTTAGGATTAGATATCTTATTTATGTCTACTTTGAAATGAATATTTAATACTAGAAATTTAGGCAAACCTTGTCTTGCACTACCTAATGAGACACTTTGAGTTACTAATTGCTTTTTATTTTCATGATTGATATGACTGATTTAGAAACCATATTTTTAAAGCGTGTACATCTATCCAACGTCCTAATATAAAATTTGTTAATTCAATAAAGTTACTGCAATTTTCATTAATAATACTAGTTATGTCTCACACTGTCTGGGGATACATATTTATATATTGTTTTGGCCTCTATATCAGTCTATGTATGCCTATCAGTGCATGCTTGCGTACTTGATTTCCATCTTCTCCTTTTTGCCCTTTTTTACTTTATGTT
Source organism: Cyclina sinensis (assembly GCA_012932295.1). NCBI lineage: Eukaryota > Metazoa > Mollusca > Bivalvia > Venerida > Veneridae > Cyclina > Cyclina sinensis. The sequence goes on from JAAONU010000016.1 coordinate 23,284,139, forward strand.
TTATGCTTAAAGAGGCTGTACTCCAGATTTGACATAAAAAATTTTTTCATAAATTATATATTTAGATGCCGTGAGATTATAACAACATAATATTTTACTTCAAAACTGATTATTAAAGTCAAAATAGAATAAAAAAAATATTTTCGCTCCAGCCTGATTTGAACTCTGGACCCTCATGTTAACAAAATATTTCCAACGTTTTTACTGTCACCACCATCGCCGCATGTGATACTATACAGACATTTACTTTAAATCTTATACGATATAGTTATACCGTCGCGTTACGGTATAGCACTTTGAAAGGGAAAAAAATCAATTTATAATGTAATTATTTGACTTATTTTTTGTCAGTAGGTTATTTTTTAAGCATTAATCATAAATATTACAAGAAATTTATAATACAAGAAAACTTTCTTTTTTTTGTCATCTGGAGCACAGCCCCTTTACTGCTTTGCCTGGAGGTATCTTTCTACAATTAACAAACCTTCTGAGTCTTGTTTGGGACTTTTTCTTGAGGATTCCGTGCCAGATTTGTTTTGTTCAATTTGGAAATGATAACTACTGTAACATAAGTTGTCCCTGTGGTTGTAGCTTTACGCTTCAATGATTTTAATGGTGTCATATTCTCTTAAATTTCAGATTTTCAATATACTTGAATTCTGTGTGATCTTATCGTTTAAAATCTCTCTGAAGGTTAAAAAGAAGACCCTTTTCTATAGCTCTGCTTATCTTTGACAACTTCACAATTCGAAGATTTACATGATCTCTTACTTTTCTAAATGCTTCCTTGCTTCCTTTTCAAACTATAGCTTTTTCTAAAATCTATAGACTTTTTTTCAGAAATTATTCCCTTCAGTGCTGAGTATTGTTATTAATACGCTGTAAACGATTAACTTAAATAAGCTATTAGTAAATGCTATAGCTAGTAAATCTGGATAAACTACAGGTCCTTAAAGTCACCATTCCAAATTAATATATGGGAAAGTAACTTTTTAACAAAATTTTAACCAAAGGTTTTTTTTACCGTTTGCCATATGAAAGAAATCGGAGACCGTGACATGTGACATTTATATGGAAAGCTAAACTGCTTTTAAAGCTTTATGAAAATTTTCCTTTCAATGGGCTTGAGAAATATTCAAGTTAAAATCTAAAAAAGGAACATTCAGACAATTTAAATGGTACAAAAAATGATTGATTGTTGTCAGATGAATTTAAATATGCCTCAATGTGATTAAATCCATGATTATGATAACAGAAATAAAATGTTCTTTTATAGCCAACATGAACCTCTGTGACTGTTACATGTATTTTTGTTTCGTGAATTCTTTGAACAATACATTGACACTTCCTCAACCTTAATCAATGCAAAGTATGAGATAAGTCTTTTTACTATTTGTTATGATAAATTAAGATAATATAATGCTTATCGCGTCCATACATAAGTAATGAATAGTAAAGGTGATGATTTAATTAAATTTTACTATTACTGAGTAATGGTCAATATGGGTTTTTGTTATTTGCAGTTGTATCCGCCATAACTTTTGAATACTTTTCTGCTGCGGATATTATATTTCTGTAAGTGATACAACCATTTCTCTTGCCTAATGCTTTGCACTTAAAACTATCCTCTTGATAGTAATTCATATCACAAAAAGATATTCTTAGTCGTTATCATGCTGCACCTTTTAGCTACATAAATATAGAAAATATCATGTCATGTAAGATGTCGGTGAATTTCTTCATTTAGAAATATATAATCTATAACATCTCTCTGTACTGAACCTCTTTTACTTCATACATGTTTCTGGTGGTTAATTGATGTATTTATTTCAGGTTTATTTTGCTTACGGAAAAATGATGTTAATATAGTGACGTTGTTAAAATCACAGTAAGGCAAACTCTTAAGAGAAAAAAAAATCGAGTCCTTCAAGGTCAACAGAGACAAACTAACAAACTGTTGGTGTTCGTTTTATAATTGCATTATTATGTGTTTAAGATGTAATTAAGTTGAATGTCATTAGGATGTTGTTTTTTTTCAACGATACTGTTCCCATATGAGTACACAGTATGTAAATTTCTAAAATGTTTGTGCTTAATGCATCATTATCTTGTATTCTTTTTCTACAGAACATTTTCCAGGTACTTACATTCACGGTATAAAATTTCAATATTCCTTAAAGTCCAACATTCTTGTCACCTGGTACTTTTTGTGTTTTTTATGTGTGTTCTAAATATTTAATCTGTCAAATTGCATAAAGATACTTATTATATTGTATCTTCGTGTCCGACATTGAAATAATTTGTAACAAAGACTCTTTGTGTTTTGACAACCATTGGATATGATGTTTTCATAATAGGAATGGCTTTCAAAGCTTCATTTGAAATTCAATCTTGATTACATCAAATGCCCTCTTGAGCAATATAAAACACTTTACGTTAATTTTGTACGTACGCTAACATTTTAACGGTTTAATGTGTTTGCCTGGAAGATGCATATGGGTTTAATGGGTGAGGAGAGAACCAGCTATAACTGCTTTATAAGGTTAAAGGTAGATAGGATACAGTTAATGTCTAATAGTTCTTGGCCTAATAAACCAGGCATATTTTCCAACATTCCGTTTAAAAAAAAAATAACAACAACATTATAAGCTCATTTAAGCTAATCATAGAGTTGTTATCAAATTATTACTCATCCTGCTGTTTTAAAAATATTCTATGCAATGTGTAAAAATAGATCAAAGTATTATTTTGAATGAAAACTTCAACACAATAGTAACTGTCATGTTTTGATATGTGGAAACATTGTAAAAGCCTAAAACAATGTTTGTTGAATTTTAATTTCCATTAAAAATAAATATTAACTGTTTTTTTCCCATAATTTTTATCGGAATAAAACCTGGTACATTACTAATTCGTATTCTTGAAATGCCAAAAGCTTTTTAACGTTAGTTTCTCATTGGTAACGTATAGCGTAAACGGGCTTACACTTAACAAACTGTAAAAAGTGATCTCAGATATACAACATATAAATACGGTGTAAGTTCTGAAGCAGATGTAGTAACATTTATAATCTCAATTTTAACATAAAAATAGCGGTATGTATACCTTGTTTTCCCGTAAAAAGTACACATATCTCTTGCTTGAAACATCTGAAAATTATTTTTATTGTTAAGGTCAATTTTATTTTTTGTTTGTTTTAGATATAGATTTTATTTTTGACGGTAACAGTTTTATAAACATAAATCGGTTGAATGACTTTCTTTTTCTGTTTTCTTCATTCCTTCTGCTAAATTGCGTACCAAATCTGGAGTCGTTCTTTCTTTTGGCATTTCACAATATATTTGGATGACAATCACCATTTTCAAAATAAAAGAAAAAAAATAATGCAACCGTTATTTAACAGCTTAGGTAATAGAATTATTTTTTATGGTATTATCGACAATCTCACCGAAATCTGTATTAATGTTTCTCTGAAGTACGTTAAACCTTTTCTTAAATGTTGTTGAACTTTGATGAAGGCACAGTTTGTAATGTGCTAAGTTCATTTGATGTCCCTTTGAGGGTTCACTATACGGAAAATATCACTGTATACAATGTGGAAAATCTTATTTTTCACGTAGAAACAAGTTCGCTAAACATCAGCATGCTCAAATGCGCGTGTATGATTTTTGTCAACAACTGTGAAAACTAGAACTACACATATTGTATAGTTGATTTTTTTCTGTTGCATTCTAGAAAAGCCGCCACTTAGTTATAAAGTGTTGTGTGAAGAACATACTTGGGGCTGCTGATTAAAATGAGTGGACAGCTGAGTAGAAAAATTGGCGGTCTCAGACAACATATTTCAAACTTAATAAAACGGAATATATTATCATTTTAAACTTTATTCTTATCTTCAGATAACAAGATTACATTTTAAAGTTTAATGAAATCACCTTCTATTAGTTTTAAGTATATTCAATTTGTTGCATACGACTGCACTTAAGTATAAATTATTATTCAATAAATATAAACAAAATGCAAAAAGAAATGTTTCATATTTGTCATGTGATGACTTTTTCATTTACATTTCCTGAATTTTAGATTACTAGTCAAGTGCCACATGACAACTTCAAGAACACAGGTTACTTCAGAGAAAGTTATATCTTGTTTTCATTCTACCGCGTTTGCATTCTATAAAAGCGTTTGTCCGTAGTCGTTTGACTAAAAAAATGATAAAGGGTGTAAAGAAGCTTTGGTATGACGTGGTAGGACATTTAAACTATGACAGTATGCAAATGAAACAGAACATCTGCCTGAGATTACTAGTGCGTTCGTTTAAGATTTAAGACTGAAAAATGCACAGCCGGAATATTAAATCTCCTGTGAGTAAGTGACTGTCGTAGCGATTTTAGATTACCATTTCTTTTTATCGAACAGACGGAAAGAGATAAAATATACGTAGCTGAACATTTAATCATTATATCAGACAAATACTTTTTCCTTGAAAAGATATACTTTCACATTGTAGATGTCGTTTATCGCTTCAATTACTGATACCGGTAAATGTACAAGTCTTGTGCAGTCTTTACTCTCTACGTTTACTGCTGTATTGACGTTAGCATTTGCGGTATAAATGTCAATAAATGTAGGAAACTTCTTTGTTATTTTCCTCATTTCTCCTACTCTATTTCATAAAACCGACAAGAAACATGTTGTCGTTTGGTTGGTTATTCTGGGTGCCAAATATGTGTAGACTTTTTTCATGCAGCTGATTTACTGAAACCATCAGTTTCAAATTCTTGAGAGTCTGATACATGAAATTAGTAGAAATTGATAGCAGTTTGTTTTTAACCTTTACTTTTTTGTTAATCTTTATACCTTACTACGACTTTCTGTTAATTCAAATTTAAGAAACAAAATTTACTAAATGTTTCAACAACATCCACTTAATTTGGTGACCTTCAAAGACCAATCACATTTACAATTTTAAAAGTTAGGTTTCAAATAATTTAAATATTTACTTAAGCAAGATAATTCATGTGCCTATAGAAAATAATAACTATATGAAAAGGACTTACAAAATGACTCAGAAAATAAACTATACATTTTCTTATATATTTTTCTTACGCGGCGATGATGCTGTTAGCTCGTATTCATAAAGAACAGTTTTAATCAAGAGTGTAGAGCAATATTATGAATATAATACAAAATTTACAAGGTTTTACTTTGTTAAATCTAATTATATTCAGGTTTACATGGCTTCAATTTGGTTTCTGTGGATAAGGTTTGAACTAAAACATGAATGAGTTTTTATCGCCGTTCCTGAACGGCGATATATACAATTAACAAGATTTGAACAGTTTTGCCTGTACACCGCCTGCCTTTAGCCAATCAAAGCAAAGCATTTCATATCACATGATAACAAAATGGACGTCAAAATTCTTCTACAAGGGGTGCGAAATGGACTCGCCCAACCGCCATGTTTGTCGGGTTACTTATTCTTACAACTGAAAAATACCATCATGAATGTACGATCTCAGTACCAGTCTTCAGGCTCGTGTAGGATAAACACAGGATAATCGCAATATTTTTTGCTACATGTCATTTTTAACTAGAGAATGTAGTCGAAATAAGAGTATGGTTTGTTTGTTTTTTTCCAAAACTTGCACTTAAAGAAAAAAATAAATGTTTGCTTCCGGCCGGTTCTAATCAGGATACAAACTCCCCGCAGGGGTTACTTCCCCTGATTAGTACAGTAAAAGTTTAACCGGTGCGAGGAGTTTGATCAGGATTTTTATATATGCTTCATTAGGGTTAGGACGATATCGTATTTTTTATTTAAAATTTATTCTGTTAAAATTGTACATATAATATTCTTATGGTATTGAAGAACTGTATCTAGCTTTTGTTTAGTATACATTTTTACTAATAAATAAAGTTAAAAAACTACGCAAATAGTCAATTAATTAAGCGTAGACTGGTTTACAACAAAGCAATATTTACAAGGTTTAAATGCTGCAAATTTTAACATGATGTATAAAATTATTGGGATGTTTTTCATTAGGAAGCCAAATCGTCCGCTTTCAAAAATAGTCCAGCTACAATAAAATTACAATGTATATTTAATCTACTTTATAATTTCTGTGTGAAAATTATCAAATATAACTTCGCTTTTCAGTGCAAAGCATGTTGTAAGATTATCAAATTAATGAATGAAGAACATGAAATACATTCATCTATGGATAAGACGAAATGCATGGCTGAACGGCGATTTCAAGCATTTTTGGAAATGCTAATACTTGTTATGATCTAGATTTGTTTATAATCCTAAATTTTGTTGTCTTGGTGTAAATGTTGAAACTATTTTGTCAATTTATGAAATGGTAGAACACAATGACAGCTTGCTCAAATACACAACTACAACACCTTTTTCAAACTATTTCTCTAGTGACTAGTAAAAGTCTATTTTCTGAGCTGCTTCGCTTCAGGGAAAATTTCGCTCAAAACTTAAACTAAACACTTTAAGCAAGCTATTTCTCTATTCTTCATGATAGATAGATGAGTAGAAAGATAGATGTTTATTTAGGTTAAAAGACAATTATACATATATAAGTTACAATATAGATTGCAAAGTTAAACAAATCATATGAAAAACAGACTCAGATCCATTCTGATTAATGCATAAATCTAACCAGACGTAGATCCTGTATCATAAATGGCTTATTATTTTCAAGGTTACTAAAACCAGAGACACTATGTCTCTGCTAAAACCAGCTAGTATCACAGACATCTGATATATCATGGAAGACATATTGTAACTTTGAATAAGACTAATACAGGAATACCAGGAAGAGATGTAACATGTATGTCATAGTATAGCCCATGAAAGCTAGTAGCTTATTTCCAGTGGGGTCCTTGCGTATATAAACTTTCTATAGATATCTTATCCCCTTTATTGCACTGAGATGAAAATACCTTTACTTAAACAAAAAGTGGAAATAAAAATGTTAAAGTATTTATTTAACAAAAAAGTAAAACACTTCTATATATAATTATATATATAAAAGGGTACAGTTATATAGGTGTCATAATAATTTTGTTTTCCGTATTACAAGAAATATCAACAACAATAATGTTAAAAATAAGAAGAAGGAAAGCAAACGTGTGATTGAAAGATCAATTATAATCTTTCTGCATACACAAACTCACATGTACATATCAATACTTTGCAAAAACAGATGAAAAAAGTCCATACGATGCTAAATTCCATACGTTCTTGAAAATTTTGCTTGTAAGGAAGAATATATATTCTTAAAATCTATATAACAATCAGGAACAAAAAAACAACATGTTTTATAGCCTTCAGGCATTTTCTCAAGAGCAAATTTAGTTATTATAGCGTTTTACCGATCAAGCAAGACCGACAATGACAATAAACGGTGACTTATTAAAACAAAGACAGTATGTCACCGCCACATTCCTTCACCACAGGACACCGCGAAAGACAAAAGACAGTTTGATAATTAAAGAAGCGCTAAATAATGTATATTTATTGTCGAGTATTTTTATAAAACTGTATCAAAGAATAAAACAAGTTTAAGTTAAAATAGATTGAACATGCGGTTGATGAGTGAGATGTTTACTTTTGTCATTTTGTCCATTTTGTAAGCTTTCAAGTTGTTCAAATAATTGAAATCTTAGTTATACCTTTCAAAAAAACCCCAGTGCTTTCAATATTATTTGCGTTTTACACATTTTATATGTGGTTAACACAACTCAAGATTCCACTTTGAACAGTCCATGGTCTTTTTTCAGTCTTTCATGTGTTAAATAATTCAAGTTAATGATATGTTCAAGGCAGGAATAAAACATACAAAATAGTAATAATAACACAATAAAGTGATGTTTATTCTGCAACGAAATTCACGCGATATACGACAGTATGTCAGCTTTAAATGTGCTAATAATGTGTTATACAGATTTATACGTAACTTAAGCATCATATATATATATATATATATATATATATATATATATATATATATATATATGTGTGTGTGTGTGTGTGTGTGTATGCGTGTGTGTGTGTGTGTGTGAATATGGTATAAAAAAAGTTGATAGTAAAGCCAGACCTCAGTGCGGCAATTTCTACAGTATATTTATTTCCATTCCGAAAGTAACTGAAGACTGACAGAATTAACAGTTCTGTAAATTCTTCTGTAAAAAGACTTGGTCGCAGAAACACATTTTTAACATTTCACCATTTTTATAGCAACCACTAACGTAGACATTTACAACTTCCGATTTTTGTAAAAGAGATGTAAAACATGGCAGCCCCACAAAGAAATATACAACATATTCTTTTTTTTTAATTCAACCTATCTAACATCTAAAGTATACGTGTATATGTCGTTGAACTTTTACAAAGTCACAGCTTTACTGTTATAAGCTTACGTCGTTTCCCCTTGAGAGTTCATTATACGTAGAGTGGATTTGATGAGATTGTCTTAGTTTTCAAATTAAAGTTCAACTAAATGGTTGTTTCTTGAAAAACACCAGAAACATATACTAAGGCAACACGAATGAGTGTGCAAGAAATATTAAAAACACATATTTTCTAGAAATTAAATATTCGTTTTTCGGAAAAAAGGATATACACAAACTTAATTTCTATTTTTTTGTGTATGTGTGTGCATGTTTTTCCACTGTACCTGGCTTATGATAAAGTGTTTTATTGCTATATACAAAATTATAAACTTAGATGTGCCAGCAAATGAAAGTAAAAATGTGCACACTTAGATCACTTCTCGAAAAGTTGAGCTACCTGAATCAAATACATCATCTCTACTAGGGATGAAGAGTGATAGCAGAAGATATCTCAATATATTATTGAAGGACACAAAGAATTAAATTTTTGATTTAAAAATATGCCATTTTTATCTCCATTTATCAAATTATTAAAAACATAATTTACTGGAAGTTTCTTACCGATGAGAAAATTTGAACTTAATGTTTTTACTTTAACTTAATTTTAGTCAAAGCTTTCCCAGCAATTACGACAGGGAACGGATAATTGACGGTCATAGAAAAAAATTCAATGGCAATCTTTACAAAACCACCATTTTACAGTGAATGTAAAACACATTGTAGGTTTATTCTGACTGCCATCAACTGACGACACATTTTTTGTGTTTCTTATTTTTTAAATATGTATCACTAAGGTTTAGTCCATATTGTTAAGACAGCCAGTAACATTGATCAGCCCTCTTCCTTTTATAATTTACAATTTCCTCTTCCCACATTTTATTCTATAAGCAGCTACATGTTGGTGTTTGTACATGTTTTAGCAGAGAATTAACCTTCCGTTTTAATGAGAAAAAATGTGTGGTAGTGTTTAATGTTTCCTGATAACCTCGAGGCTATCCACAAATTTTTTGCGTATTGCAGCACAAAACCTGATCCGAACTTAAGTGTGGTGATACACAAATCTAGAAAATATAATGGCTTAAGGGACTGTTACACAATAACAAATTGAAGAAACGAATATAAAAGAATTTCAGAAATTTGGCTAATTTCGAATCGGCATGAAGAAATCCGACGAATGTGTTCCTCGGGGCTAAAAAAAGGAAAAAATAAATCGCACAGCAATCGAAAGAATCGATTTTGAAACGATAGTATATCAGTAACTACATCTTAACAAACCCAAGCCAATGTCTCATCTCTAACAAACGTCCAAAGAGCTGAGGATTCCGCCCTGCGTATGGTGTACATATTCGAATCGATCACGTTACGCACCGGTTAATACGCTGGACCAACGCTAGGCCCCTTTACGCGATAACAAACAAGAATTAAAATTCTATTCTAACACTATTGCCAATTTCTCTTCTTTACGCATAGAAGGATTTGAGCGTGATATATCTGACACAGTATAGCACTCCAGACTTCCGAACTATTTAAGGCCGCTGAAATTTCCCCCCGCGTATTTTTCATACTACATTTTTAGTGCGCATGCGTTAAAATGTTGTGGTTTGCCAATTTATGAATGAAGTCACGTGATGCAAACAAATCGTAGTAAAATACTACGCTTCCGGTTCGTCTGCTGTGTAAACAATAAATAAAGAAAATTAGTGTTCAAATGGCCGCATCAATGTCCTATCTGCCAGTTATAGGTGCCTTATGCACAGCAAGGAGATTAAAAGGTGACTGGAGAGTAGTCAGCCATATCTTTGATGGTTTAGTTACAAAATGTGCACTCCAATCTATTGAAACTGGGGAAACTGCTACCAGATTTACACATGAAATAACTGAAAAATCTAGCAGCAGTTATGTTGATATAACTGATTTTCTTCAACAAGTTTCTGGTATCAGTCAAGAGGATTTCACCTTCTTGGATGAACCATTTGAAATTGAACAAAACACAACACCTGCTGAGGAAGTTTATGTGCCTAACGAAAGTATTTCCAAGGACCTTAGTAACACTCTTGAGAAAGAAAACCAGCCAGCTAAGAGATTTAAACCTGCCACTGATACTGACATTGATCTGATTAAAGGTCAAAATACAGAAATTACTACCAACAGGCAAACAAAATGGGCTGTGAAACTGTTAAAAGGTATTACCAACTGTTAACAGATCTAAAATCAGAGACATAAATAACAGAAATATGATACCCTAATAAAATGAAGTTAACTATCCTATAACTATAAGACCACAAGTCATACTGATTTTAATAATACATTTTCTAAATTTTAAACAAAAGCTAGAAATAAAAATACTTTTTATATTTTAAACAATATTTGGGTATATACACTCATAATGTAAAATATGTCTGGTTTACTTTAGGATAAAGTAAAATCCGTTTTCAACTCGATGTTAGTCGATTCTGTCTGTTTTTGATAACACTAGAATCAAAATAGAAGTATTTATATAACTGCAGCTGTAAAGGATATTTTAAACTTTCAGAAAATGTAAATATTATGAATGTGGAATTAATAGTTTTTAAGTTGTATCTGCTTTAAAACAAGCCATTTTGGTAATTTCTACTGACATGTGTGATAAATACATAGGTAATAGGTTAGATAGGGAGCTGCTTATCTCTGTTATCTATGTCTATGCTCAAAATGTTTCATAAAGCAAATGAAAACAAATAAAATGTTTTTATAAATATTATTATTAAATCCTTCATAATAAATGTAACATGAAAATAAATGACTGGACTTCTTTGAAAAACTATTGCAAACCAAATTTTATACAATATGTCTGAAAATAGTCATTTTTTATTAAAAAAATATATAAGGCATAGAAATGATTCAGTGAAAATGGCATGTAAAAGAGGCTGGCAAAATACAGATTAGTGTTAATTCATGCAAAATTATACAAGAAACGCTGAATATATGATACCATAGCAAAAATAATGATATGCAGCATTGCGCAATGACTGTAGCTGCGAAAGATGTATTGACCTTTATGTCTCTCATGTCCTCAGAAGCTTGTCCTCAAAGAAAACTACAAACCACAGTATTTAGAAAAAAAATTGTACCTAAAAGGTCTGCAAAAGGGCTTTTATAAGTACTTGAAATGCAGTTACAAAGTCTGTATAGCTCCAGATTCTCATGATAGATCTTAAAAGGTTTGGTATGTCTGTGGTCATATTATTTCAAACAAGTCAGTATCAATTCTTGTCAATTCTTCTGAATTTTTTAAAGACAGAATATTGTCTAAAAGAATATTAATATCTTTTCATCTTCATTTAAGACTGGATGAAGGAAGCTGGGTATGGTCATGCTGATTTTGAATGGCTCCCTGCTGAAGAACTTGATAAACTCCTTGAACGCTTCTATGCTTCGGCACAGACCAAACATGGCAAAAACTACTCAAAAGCAGCATTAGTGGGACTCCGTGCTGGTATCAATAGGCACTTAACAACACCTCCAGTTAGTAGATTGATAAACTTAATGCATGACAGAGACTTTCAGTCTTCAAATCAAGTCTTGACAGGCCTGGTAAAGGTGCTGAAAAGAGAGGGAAAAGATATTAGCTGCCATAAAGAACCTATTGAGCAAGCAGATATAAATAAGTTGTATAAATCTGGTGTTTTTAATGAAGACACACCAAAAACATTGCAAAATAAAGTTCTTTTTGAAATAATTAGTCAATTTGGTAGACGTGGTAATGAAGGTTTACGCCAATTGAAAAAAACTTCATTTGTCAAATTAATTGATGCAAAAGGCAGGAAATTTATAAAAATAGCATTCAACGAGGTAGACAAAACACACCATGGTCTAGACTCTCGTGAAAAGAACAAGGAACCTCGAATGTATGAAACTGGTGATGAATACTGTCCTGTTCGGTCTTTTGAAAAGTACCTCAGTAAATTAAATCCTAAATGCCAAGACTTCTTTCAAAGACCACTAGAAATATTTTCTCCAACAAAAGAGTTTTGGTATGCAGCACGGCCTTTGGGTGTTAACACATTATCAACCTTTATGGCACGTATGTCTCAAGAAGCCAATCTAAGCCGGAAATACACAAACCACTGCATTCGGGCATATACATCAACCACACTATTTAAAAAAGGTTTCAGCAATAGGGCTATTATGTCAGTAACAGGACACAGAAATGAAAACAGCCTTACCTCCTACATAAAACCATCTGAAGATGAGAGGGCAGCACTTAGCAATGCTCTCTGTCATTCAACCACTCAGAATCAGTCTCATGAGTACGCTGCTCTTGTTGACAACAGTTCCCCACCCACTGATGTTGATATAAGTTCCCCACCCACTAACAATGACTATGTTTCTAGATCCAACACGGTTGATGTCAATGTTCTAGAGCGTAAAGCAGTTACGAATATGTTCACTGGAACTATCTCCAACAGCACAATCACCGTAAACTTGTATTCCAAGTAGAAAACAAATTGTTCCAAAACCTTTGTTTTCGTAGAGTAAAGACCTGTCACCTCCTGTGTCGATTTCATTTAATCTGTGTTACTATTTTTAGCTGTTGTCGTATAAAATGACATATATATCAAGTTTTCCATTCATTATTATATGTCCCCATGTGTTCAGTCAGTTATATGAATAAAATGTGTAAACAATGTTTGAATTTAACTTTTTCTTTGTTGAAAAAGTGAACATAGCCAACACATGTACGACGGTAAGTTAACAAATAGAACAGCCAGCACGTGATTTCCTTCTCAAGGGAAGCGATCAGGTAAAATAGTCCCAAATTAGTTATGCCGCCTTTTCATTATAAACAGTGTTAGAATGGAAATAGATTTTAGGTTTGCGTGTTATACCGGATCGTATATCACTATTTGTCGTTCAGGTGCGTAGTAATTAATCACTCAGGCCTTCGGCCTTCGGCCTTCGTGATTAATTACTACACACCTGAACTCCAAATAGTGATATACGATCCGGTATAACACTCAAACTTAAAATCTATTTCCTAAATAGAATTAAAAAAAAATCTCATGGTTGCTAAGCATCATTTACGTCGGCACAGAGGTGACATGCACAACTTTTTTAAAACTGCACTTCTCTTTTTATATCTCGTTCTAACGAGATAGTAACTCGAGGGAACGACTTAGTATCTCGTTACCACGAGCTACTTAGTCGTGGGAACGGGATAAAACAATAGAAATGCAAATCTGAAAAAAGTATCGCATTTGAAAAAAAAGACTAGCGCAATATAATTAAAGAATCATGTTGTAACAAAAGAACAGGGCTATGTTAGCTATGTCGAGGGGAAGACTTACTTACTCGTGGGAACAAGTAAGCTAAGTCGTGGGAACGAGAAAAGAAGATATTGAGCTACACATTTTTTAAAGCAATAATTTTTAAAAAAAAATTGCACTTCTCTTTCTTTATCTCGTTCCTATGAGATACTAACTCGAGGGAACGACTTAGTATCTCGTGGGAACGAGATATTAAGTCGTTCCCTCGACATAGCTAACTCGTTCCCACGAGTTAGTAAGTCGTTCCGTCGACATAGCTAACATAGCACTGTTCTTTTTATATAACACGATTCCTTTTTTATTGCGCTACTCTTTTTCTTTAAATGCAATACTTTTTTTAAAATTGCACTGTTTTTTTATCTCGTTCCCACGACTAAGTAACTCGTAGGAACGAGATACTAAGTCGTTTCCTTGAGTAAGTATCTCGTGGGAACAAGATTATAAAAAGAGCAGTGCAATTTAAAAAAGTTGTACATGTCACCTCTGTGCTTCCGTAATAATTACTGTTAGTGGAGATATAATTTACAATATGGTTTTGTTGAAACGATGAATAATTGTTCTATAAACAAATTATATGAAACATTTTACACTGTCTTTGTTATTTGGTTAAAAATAATCATTTTATTTTGTTAAACTAGTGAAAAGAAAATTGCCTAAAATAACTAAAAAAATAGAAATCTGTAACTTTTCCATTTTTCAATATTCTACTTTATTTTCATTTTCAGAGTAAACATCTGATAAGAAACAGATGAAAAAACCGCAAAAATATGAAAATCGAGTTTTTGGTTTGTAAACCCCAATGTCGAATTCCACAGCACACATTATACATCTTTTTTTCTATTTTGGTTTTGTTGTAAGCTTTGTAAGTTTGTTTCTGCAATTTGTTTGTTTTTTTGGTTTTTTTTTTAAGAAAACAGAAAATTACACTAAGTTATCCGTTAAAGACGGTCTTGCAAATTTCAAATAACAGAATAAATTTCAAAATGCATTAAGAATTATTTCAAATATTTAAAATCATAGAACGTAGAATATAGTCTTTTGTTTCTTGACTGAAACTAAATATTGCAGCTTCAAATGCTACGCTGACAAACAAGAGCTATATAAGAAATTAGATTATTGATGCAACACTGGTTTTCAGTATGGTAGTGTTATCATAGACTTTTGCAAATTAACTGAAATATTTATTGGTATCTTGATATGGAAACACTGATAGAAAAATTTGAGACCAGATAAAAGTGTTTTGAAATTAGTCAAAAAGGCACAGACATATTCAAAACTGATTTCTATTACAAACATTTTCCCTGTCATTGACTCCTTGTACCCAACAAAGGTCCGTGCAATTCATTAATTATGTCCGTTCTGTACATTCAAAATCTGTTTGAGGGAATAAAAAGAGTTTATTTCTTTTACCTTAGCGATAAATAGTGCTTACATACTGAATTTCTTTAATTAGTAGTACACAATTCGGATACGCGACATTCGGATAAAATTGAGTATCAACAAAAGTATGAAAAAAATATCATATGATATATCGAATATCGGTAATTTTGTATCGATACATATATCGTATCGACCATTCTGGCTGATACACAGCCCTAGTTACTAACCCATTTTTTAACTTGATGCATTGTTTAATTTGATGCATTGTTTTTAACAACACTTCTCTTAGTAGTTAATTGTATTATTAGAAATTGTTTTACATATCCTTAATTTAGTTTCGTAAGAAAATAAGCACAGCAAGACAGTATCCATCATTTAAAACGTTTCTGAAAATAGAAATTCAAAAATACGTAACAAGCTTTTTTTGAAACATAGTCACGTTTTACTGCTCCATTGTATATCCGTTTTTATACTGGCATTTTGAAAATGACATGCAGGTAACTTGTGTCATGCAGCGATTTTCATGAAATAGTTCTAAAATTGCTCTGACGTGAATGTATTAAAAATAAACAATCATGCTGATCAGCTAGGGAACCATGTTTTGTACACAGTCCACCTACGTCATCGTAGAGAAACAATACGAAGCCTAGAAAGTAGTTCTCATATGGATTTAAAATAGAACAAGAAAGTCCTCTTGCAAGAAGTTTGTTTCGGTAGAAAAAAAGTGAATTAAAGTTTCTTAAAATCATTTATAATCTCTGACCACTCTGTTACGTATAACAAATAGAAAATGTTTCAAAATCATTTTTTTTCCATTAGTTTTATGATTATTTGTCCATAGACCAGCCGAAACAAATGCGTTCGAAGATTGAATTTTCATCCTATTCTACCTAATGCTAACACATTTTGCTTGTAAATGTGTGTTTTTTTTCTTTCATTTTCAAGAAAGTGATAAGATACGAAACTCGGTTCTGAAAAAGCTGAAGTTTGAAATCTGAACCCGAATCTAATATTCTTATTTTATTTTGTTTACCCGAAACTAAAGTATTTGTTCTAAAACAAGTTATTTTTTATCTTTAGTCTTTCTGTAGATGGAATGTTCTGAGACCTTTGTCCTTATATAATTCACAATTGTGTACGTACGTTCAATATAGCTAAGAACAAGAGAGTAAGATTTGAAATAACAAAAAAATCACAGAAACGATACTCAAGGAATAGAATTTAAAACTAGAAACATCAACATGTAAAATAAGGAATGTATGAAAGAAAGAAATCAAGGAAGAATGAACGAACAAAAGAAAAAAAGAAAGAAATAAAGGACAGTTTTTCGGCATTGATTAATGGATTATAGGTAAAGGCGATACTAACAGTACTGTTGAACTACTTTTTTATGACGTAAGTAATACTACCCTAATAATTATGAAGAAAGAAAATGTCAAATGTGAAGATGATTTGTGACATCCATGACAACCCCATAAACAATGTGACAGTCCCACCTTCTAACAATTACCGTGTTATATAAATGGAAATATTTTACAACTGTTAAGCCAAAATTACTAAAATTGTAACAGTTTATGACTTATGTACGTAACAACACAAGGAGTAATTTGGTGTCTGTTTTAATCAAGAAAATACCTTCTCATGTTGTGTATCAATTAGGATGCATGCAAAGTTATAAGTAGAGGATTGGAAACGTGTCTTTCATTTAAAAACACGGAAAAAGGAAAGTTGTAAAATTCACAATCTATAGTACCATTCTATCAAAGATGAAAACAAAATCACTGGCAGACGAGAACCTTTAAAATTAGGAATTTTAAAACGTAAACAGATTGTGATTGATTTACGAAAATAGCCAAATATTCTTTCGGATAAAATGTATGCAGTGAACATAAAATACTTCGCCTTATATTGCATGTTAACTTGATCACATTCCCTCGGTTTTCAACATTATGCTATTATTAGCGAACTTGTTACTGTTTCTTTATTGTTTTTCCGCCTTCAAGAAATCTGTAGACGATGCAACCATAAGCATAAAAAAGAAGAATATTTTCGCGTTCTCCCGTCAAAATTTACGGCACAATGTCTCATGTCCTTCCTTTTTCTTGTCTTGGCGTTGGTTGTGATTTATGAATGACATATGCTTGATCTAGGAGAATATTCTTCGTCCAGTTTTGCTGCCACGCGTACTATGACTGACTACTCATGTAGACTTGTCAGTAGTCTGTAAATATATTATATGTACTTGTATGATCTGATTGTTCCTGAGTCTAAAGGACACAAAAATATACATATTGTAATAACCGTGTATCTTCATCACATTTAGCAAAACTTGTTACTGTTTCTTATTGTTTCTCCACCTTCAAGAAATCTGTAGACGATGCAACTATAAGCATAAAAAGAAAAGAATATTTTCGCCTTCTCCTGTCAAAATTTATGGTACAATGTCACATGTCTTTCCCTTTTCTTGTCTTGGTGTTGGTTGTGATTTATGAATGATTTATGATTGACCACGGAAAAGTGTTTTTGTCCATTTCTTCTTCCACGCATACAATGACTGACAACTCATGAAGACATGTCAGAAATCTTTAAATATATCATATGTACTCGTATGATCTGATTGTTCCTGAGTCTAAAGGACACAAACATATACATGTTGTAATAACCGTGTATCTTCATACCATTTCAGGCCTGCTTATGTTATTCCTGCATTACAAAACAGGTAGCTCTTTTTACCGTATTTCAACAGATATTGAAATAAAGAAATGGTGTACACTCGTTAATAAATAGAACTCTAGTCTTATAACCGTTATCATTAAGATTAAACAATGATTGTGTTTTTGATAAAACTGAATGGATATTTAATAATTAAAAGACAGAAAAAAAACGATTTTTGTATGTAAATAACATGTAATCTATCTTTGTATGTTTGTATGATGTAAAGTGTGTAACATGGAGAATTTCAACTTTTTTTACGACGACAGATGAAGTCTATACATGTAATATCTTTTGTTACCTTCAATAAAATTATATCATAAAGGTTTCGTTATTCAAATTTACGAAAGCGTCTTTAAAGGATTCTTTTAGATAACATGGAATTAAAAATATTGGTCATATACATATGATATAATTATTCAAAATATTTCTAGATATTTTCAATACACACAATAACTCAATATTCCATGATTTTGTAAATGGTTAAGAAACCTGCGTTCTACTTGATTAACTTTTCAGGCAGCTGGTGAGACATTTGTTTGAGCTACTCATATCCATACGAGTAAGACAGCATACAATTATCCGCGTCGTGCCGGATGTATGCAGCGTGCTGTAGGTTTTCGCCGCGTTTTATGAAGATGCCGTCCCTTGGGAAATAATGACTGGACATCGCTGAGGGCTTTTTCCAGAAAAAGAAATTTCCAAGCAGTGTAGGGGCACCAGATTGGACACATGTAGTGATGAGGTCACCGTATAAATCTGGGTCTCTATATTTCAACTGTAACGGATCTTTTCGATTGTGTTACTTACTATTCTTGACTCTGGTCTGAATTATGTAATGACTGATTTTTGACGGTGGCATTGTTGCACTCTAATGGTGGAAGAGCCCTACCGATCAAAAATTACCATAATCACCCGCTTTGGCCTTTCCTGGCGCAAATCAAATTGGACACCTTCAAAGCGTCGTTTTTTCGGATGAAGCTTTTCTTCTTCGAGTAGAAGTGACGCTGCTATGGTTGTGGAGTTACGGAAATGCAACAGGTATTCAGTTCCCGTCTTTCATGAGTGAGAAGATACGATGAAAGCACTTTTGGAGATTTGCTGGCAATGTTGAGATTTCCTCACTAAAATGGCCATAAACCTGAAATAACTAACTTAAAAAGGCAATTATCAAAGCGACAGTTCTGCACAACTTCGAAAGGAAACTAGACCAATGCAGACTGCAAATGTTTTGGAGAAGTGTACGCAGCAACAAGCTGTTGGCAATCCCTAGAGTCGGGTTGCAAGGAACACAGCAAGATGCCGAAATTCAATATACATTACGTAGCTGCTTCTTCACTTGCAGGAAAGTCGATCCCAATGCATGTTTTCTGTAAAAAAAGAACAAATTTGTAGAACTTATGAAACAAAGAATAGGACAGTAAAAATAAAGAATCAGTTGAAATGAACAATTTCGAAAATACAGATCTAAAGGTCAGGATGAGTAGCTTTTAACATATATAAAGTGCATTAAACCTTTATTTCTTTAGTTTTAAGATATTTTATTTCAACCTTCTGTCTTTGAACTGGATTAGATAATTGCAAGATTAGATATTGCTTTTAACGCGTTACTGAAAAAAAAAAAAATTAAATATTACCATTGACAGCATGCATATGGGAAAATAACAATATTTCAGCAAGAGTCACCTTTCTCAAATAGATTATGTTTTATCAGTGTTATACCACTTGCTAGGAAGCTCATTTGTTTAAAAGCAAAAGGTAATAACACAGCCGACTCTACTTAGCAGTTGTTTATTTCGCTAATGAGTATTAACGTTGTTTACGTAAAATTACAATCTCAAACGTCAGGTAGGGTCTAAAAAGAGTATCATAAAGACCAGATTAAGGGGACTATACAAATTATCATAAAACCCGGATGAACATGTGATGTATCTTAATTATAATAATTATTAAAAAACAAACAACAACACCAACGACAAAAGGAAAATCATTTCAAAACAAATGATCATTTTGATTGTCAGAATTTCTTTTTTATACAGCCTTAAACTGATGTGAAGTGCTCTGTATCTACTGGACACTGGATTTAAAAGTGTTCGCTAAAGAAGCAGCAATAAATAGTTTCAATTCAGACAGAGTTATTTTCTTAGTTGCTGTTTGATTTACATATTTTTGTTCGATGCCATTTGTCTGAAATTTTACATTTTTAAAATAGTCAATTCATACACTACCGCTTTCTAAAATAAGCTTTTTAACACACCCCTTCTTACCCAACCAGGTTTTGAAGATGCAGTCATGTATAATAAGCTGATAAATACTTTAATCATTAGATCTTCTGTATTAATTAAAAAACATTGTATTTTTCACAGAAAATAGGCTTTAAAAATGCGTTTGTGCAAGACGTTTGGAATTATTAATCTAATACAGAATCAGTCGGGACACTGTCACTTACATTAAGGTGAAAAATAGTAGATAAATTAAATTTGTAATAAGTCAAGCAGGTTATTTTCTCAAGTTAAAGCCGGCTTCTCCTTCTCATTACTCTTGTATATAAACGTCTCAACGTTTCCTTGGTTGCTATTATATTAAATGGTCTTTTATCAACACTAATATAATAAGTGCCTTATAACGAAATACATTGGTAAAACAAATACAGACATTCAGTATATTTAAATGTGTTAAAGTAATATAAGTGTTCAAATCAATTAAGAAGCATGACAGTCAAGGTAACTGCTGACAGTGTATTTTAAGAAATATTCAAATCAGAAGTAACAAGGATTTCTTCCATAAGATATATATAAACGAAAATATACCTTCCAGTATAATTGCAAATTTAATACATAACGGGACTAGTCATAATTTTTTAACCATATTCATCCTTACGCTACGGGAGATTTTTTTCACAATAATTATATGTAAGTAAAAGATTTGGCAACGTTTTTAAGGAAACTCATCAGTACATATTGTTTTTTTTAAATTTGCCGAGTCACTGACCACTAACATACCTTTGAACAATACGCCAGAAATCTGAACAATAATTATGGTAACGCACTTATACTGATTCTATCGAATCAGTGTCGATATTTCATGACTTGTATGGTCGTCATATTCCACAATAAAGAGACAATGCTTCGAAACTAATAAACAGATCATTTAACTATATATTAGATGACATGTCGTCTTCAGCTGACATCAACTGTAACTGCATTTACGATGTGTTTATAAGTCAGCAACATAAAAAAGTTTTCAAACAATTTCTATGGTTATTTTGTATCAAACACTACTTAAATATTGGATATTTAAGATAATTTTTTTTTCAAACAATTGCAATTAAAATAATGCATTTGAAATAAAAGAATATATAAATAGCCCGATAAATCACCAAATGGCTTCAGGTAACACAAATCCATTAAGAGGTGTTGTAAAGAAAAGACAGTACTAACTATAATAATGACAATCAATCAGTTTTCATAGTTCTCGGGAAAGAACATAAATATATTTATAGTAACTTTGACGACTGTCACAAAGTAGAGAGAAGCATTATGTTACGTATTTTAGAGTACAAAACAGTTTTAAAGCCATTAAGATAGGGAGAAACGAAGTTGCTGGTTTAAAATGTCTTATCTAAATGATTTCATGTTTGTTTATATACATAGTTATATCAGTTGTAACTTTGTGTTTAATAGAAGATCATGATTGTCTATAAGGGGAGTGTTTGAACAAATTACGAGGATTGCCTTCAAAAAGACTCGAACATAATAAATTATTCTAGTAAGAGAAATCTAATACCTTACCTAAAACATGCCAATATTTACAAGAACATGATCCATGTAGCACAAACTGTTTATTTAGAGGCTAAGTTTCAATATAAAAACTTGTTATAGCAGGATCTCCATATGTGTTATGCCTATGCTTGTAATGGACAATTTCTCTATTCAAACACCTGAACACAACCTCTTATCTACAAATCTAAACGAGGCGCAATGGTTTCAGTAACTTGGTGTTTTATCAGCAAAATGCAAATAAGTTACGGTCACATGAGTAGTCATGAGACTTTAAACATATTTCATATTTTGCACGAACATAACGAATGTGCTAGGTTTGTATATGCTACGAATAATTGTAGCATATGCAAATGCTCGTATTTTAGTATATACATATTTGCAACTGAAACTGGCCCTTAAAATGACATAACAAATCGACAACATTTAAATCAGAACCGTTTCTAGTATTATGTCAAGAATGTTTACCGCTAGAAAGAAAGAAGCAACAGTGCCATGTATGTTATTAGAGTTATAAGAGTTTTAAATAAAAGCAACAAATCTTTAAATTCAATTCTATTTCCCTGACATAATATATATCTTATTCTTTAAATTCAATGATTTGAAAGTCTACAAATCATTATGTATCGTATCAATTCCTGTTTTGTTTCGTGAAATATCTTAATATTAAAACTGTTAAAAAGCTTCGTCACTTCACATAAAAGTCCGTGGTATGTATTTAGTCTGGATGATAACTGCATTCCCGCAAAACCGTTGAAATTAAAAGTTCTAAGATTTTAAATTATTTTCTCCATTTTTATTGATGGCATTTGACAAATTTAGCAGCTTACACCAAACGTTCTTTAGTTTTGATGTATTCCTGTGTTAACCTTCAATTTCGTTTGTCAAAAAAATAAAAATATCTAGTTACAGTATGGACTATTCTTGAAAGAATAAACGATCACGTATCATACATAACTGTTATCAATGCGTTCCAATACTAGTGTCATGAATTTTCGATTTTTTAGATAAGATTTACTGATCGAACTTACGTAAGTTTTACCTACGTTTTTAGTAACATAGGTTAATAACCAAGAGACTACTTGTATATTTAATAAAATATATGTATTTGTCACTGTTTAGTGTTTTTAAGACTTAAGAAAATTGATATTATAATTCGGAACAAAATATACTAAGATTTTCCTCAAGCTGAATTTACACTTATGGACTTTTGACGGTTTATTTATTAGCTGAAATTAAATGAAACAATAACACACACATATTCGGGAAAAGGTAGGGTTCTGTACGGAAGAGTATACTGACCCCCCTTACATGTTTCATAAGGAGTTTAAAAGTAGAGAAATACATGATAATAACATGAATTTTACTTCTTTTTAAAGAGTTTTAAATATAGTTTATATAGAATTTACACTTTCCTAGTCGATTAAATTTAAAAGATTACACCTTTTAAACTTAATTTCTGTCCTTATATATAATTAATATGTGTATCTTCGACGTTTCATATTAATTCTTATTTGTAAAACAGATGTTTCCTTGTAATGAACCTCATTTATTTGTTTGTAAAATGTTTTTTTTGTACACATTATATGTTTCGAACGTAGTTGTAAAATAAAGTCAAACATATATGTAAAATATTCTCTATTTTATATAAGAATCTTTTGTATAATAAAATGAAAAGGTCCATTATATGTTAATTAAATGTAAATGGCTGTATATTTTAGAGATAGTATCATTAACTGCTTTTCTTTTAACGAATTGTTTTATTTGTAACTTCAATTACTATTAACAAATATACTATGTAAAAATAAAAACTTGCAATCTTCTTGTTTTTGGATTATTACTTGAAAAAAGAAGCAAAAAATACTTGCTTTAAATACATTCTATTTATATCAAAATGGAAAAGTGTCATTTTATACTACATTTATATAATTGATTAAAATGCATGAAGTTATTGTATAAATTTTAAATGTAGTATATGTTTCATGATTTTCCTTTTCTATGATATAAATACATTAAGAAAAATGTACACTTCTACTAAATGTCGATTAAAACTTTTATTTTTCCTGATATTTGTTAATTTATTGTAAAAATAAGTTTTCAAAAATACCTCTTTGTTTTCTGCGATATAGTATAAGAGAAAATTATCTCGAAGATATATCTTAAGTATCAAATAACCTCTTATATTTTTTAAAATTTTTATTATGTAATTACTTATTTTTTTTACATGTACATAAAAGATGTAAGGGGGGTCAGTATACTCTTCCGTAGTTCTGACACTTGCACTCTTCCCTTTGAACACCATTACTTATATCAATAAAATCTTTACGTTCTCCAACTAGCATCAAATGTAGGTGATGTTACAAAATGGAAAATAAGCATTAAATTAAACCAGAAATCCCATGTGGGCAATAGTACGGAGAAATACAACAATTAACCCCACCAGCATGTCGTTAAACAAGATCACACAGTAGAAAATTATGCTGTCATTAAAACAATATATATATGTCAGCAGACTTAAGCGCGGCCCAAAGGTGGTTTCCATGATTTCTTTATATTTTCTATTGACATATCCTTACAATTGAAGCAATATTCTGCTAACTGCACAGTTTTAACAGCTATATAAGAGAAACTCGGTTTTATTGTCTATATGTTAAAGGATAGATCTACGACATGGTAAAAGGCTAACAGAAATATTACACATTGCGAAGATTACTGAGGAAGACTCTTCGTTTCAGATGGAGAGAAACTGATAATTAATTTTGTTCATATGGTAGTGCATATGTTGATTTTTAGCATATACTTTCAGTTATTTTAAACCAAAATGTAAATAAGATTCACTACTGTAACATTTTGTTTCCCTAAAACCCATGAAAATACTGCCATTTGTAAACAGAAACTGTTTAATTTCTATAATTATAATTTTTGTTTAATCAGAACAAATCTTAGTTTTTTTAACAATTTAAAGTTTCCACTATAAAGAAACGCTAGTCTATTGACGGACATTTTAAAGACAGTTAACCCACTTGCATGTTTTTCACGTCTGTAACCCACTTGCATGTTTTTCACGTCTGTAAACAGAAGTAGTTTGGGGTTTTGGTTTTGGCTTCTGTTTTGGTTTCATAAGACCTAAAGCCATAAATGATCACAGCATTTAAATAGTTTGAACAAAAATTTATAAATAGGTTACAAGAAGTTACATATTTTAGTAGTACAATATCGCAAACGTTGATGTTCTGCAAAATATGATAAGTATGACCAAGTGTAGAAAATTTAACAGTATCAATCTAAAAATGGAGCTAATCATGTTTTGTAGGCCGTCATAAAATTTCAAGATTTTACAATTCCAGACATTATTTAATACAATTTATTAACTTATTGGCGTTACACAATACGGCATCAAGGCCTGATATTCAAAATAAGAGAAATAAATTTTAAATATAATTCAAGTTACTTTAAAAAATAAACCATAGTCAATGTTCTATGCGTTTGTTGCAGGTTTCCACAAAAATTTATTTGGCACGGTTGGTCAAAATTCATTAATAGGAAAATTCAAACTATTTTTCGCCTTTTTTAAAATAGTTTTGGCAGGCTAACGGAAAACGGTGGTCAAGTGGTAACTAATCTCTACCCTGTCGCAGGCGAAAATGCAAAGGCAAAATATACATATTTAGTCACAGGGTCACGCGTTGAAAACGTCTGTCGCATTTTCGTCTTCAAATTTCGACTTTTGAATATTTCGCTCCGCCACCTATCGAAGCGATAAAAATCACAAATCAGTATGTTTTTTTTCATTTTCACCTTTGTTTAGAGAGGCAAAAATGCGAATGTGACAAGCAGAGATATGTAGTGTCTGGCCTCGGCGGGTAGCGGAACAAAAATGTTAAAGACGAAATTTGAAGACGAACACCGTATAGCTGAAATCAGCCACCATAGTTCCGTAACGGTGTAACAGTGAAGATAAAAAAAATAGGTTTTTCTAAAATTTTAGTAACAAGACGATTTAACGAATCAAAGATTAACGTTACAAATTAGCTAAATTATAGTAAATTAGCATTTATATGAAAATGATTTTTTTTGCCATTGACATAATATGCAAAGTTTTGGTTCGCCCGAAAAAAAGGTAATTTACAATTTTTCTTCCCATTAAATGCTCGGAATTAACTGATGCATATTATGCTAGAACTTTGATGTAAATACAATAGCTCACACGTTTATAATATCATGAAAACTCTTAAACCATGTTTTCAAAAGAAGAAAATTGTCGTAAAATTGGAAAATTTGCCAGTCTCGCTTTAAACTGAATATTTGAAATGAATGAGATATAAAGCGGCTGACCTCCACATTGTTCGACGATGAATAATAAAGAAAATGTTTACACATATAGAAATTCTACTTGTTCACTATGAAGAACGCATCAAAACTTAGTAACTGATTTATTTTTGTCATTGAGACACATTGATATTTCATATTTTTATCAGTAAATGTCTTACTCCGTTAGTCACGGGGTAGAGATGTTCCTCATATTGTAAATGAAGTGTGCGAAAAAATACACCGATGCACAGTAGGTTAGCTCATTGCTTATCATTTTACTTATTAGAAGGTCATTGGTTCGAATCCCGCCACCTACGTGATTTTACTTCCATTTTCAAGCCGTCTAGAAGTTGACTTATTTTTAATTTTCAGGAGGAAATATGTTTTAATCTTAAATTGGAGGTCAATAGCTTTAGAGATTATATATAGTAGGCATGATCATCAGTTTACTACCAGTCAACTGTTCTTGTAAACAGTATTCTAGAAAAAATGCCTCAGAAATCCTATCGTCTTTTCGTTAAACAGGGACACTTATCAGGAATCTGGATCTGTAACTTTACAGAATTCACTTCGAAAAAATTACAATCACCAGTTTGACTATCAACTAAACAATCAATATGCATTTATATAAAACAATGATTATTTGCTCTGCGAAATCTGAATCGTTAAAGGTTTGTACGTTCTCTTCTGAAACGTATTAAATTGTATAGAATTAAGATCAAAATATATATACAGTTCATCTATCTACTGTTTCAACTGTAACTTTTCACAAATATTTTTTAACTATTTTTGTAATAACTTTAGCTTACAAATGCTCACACCTATCTTATTGAAGTACAAAGAACTATAATATTAAGAAAACGGTTTTCGTTTTGTCTATCTTTTTTTTTCAATTCTTAAGGTAATCTGTATTGTGCCGTAGAACTATTTCCCAGAAACTGTGTACAGAAAAATTTTCATTTTAATAAGTTTGTACATAAAATATGTCTTTTTAATTCTTATCTTTATTCGTGTAATTGCTAATCAAAGTAACTGCTCAGAATTCTTCCCAATCTTATCTTTTTTCTCCTGATCTTTAAGTTTAATATATGGTCATGATCTAGGTGATATGAGTATCAAATAAATTAAGGTTATTTACATTGATAATGATTTAATTGGTTCTGCATATGATACAATCTTATAAGTTACTTGACCGACATATTTAGACTTTTGCTGTAACATTGTTTATATAGATTATATGGGACTGGACTCTTCGTTTACGTAAATGGACTCTTGATGACAGGAATTAAATGTTTCCTTATTATTCTATGGTTATATAATGACTAATACGAAGTTGACCGAAGCTTTACGTCTTTGCCATGTCTGTCTTTCACGAGTTTTGCATGTAATTTTCTGTTTACTGACCACTCCTCTGCTTGTGATCATGTCTTCACATTTAACTAAAAGGGTAAATATTTGTCTTGATTAAAAGAGAATACTTATGACTTGATAAAAACTATCTCACCATACAATGTTTTAAAAACAATATCTAATTACAAAAACAACACCAACGCAATGGCATATAATTTAAATATATTCTTTCAAATATAAGCACAGTAACATCGTAAATACACTTACAGCAAATGTCAACAGAGCAGTTACATTTAATTTGATATCAGAGTTAATGACTGTATTTTTGTTCTTTATTAATGGTTAATATAGTTTTCTACACAAGTCAGTTTCCATAGCCTAACTTCATCACGAACATCTTTTAATCAGTTTAGATCATACTGAAATATAATTCTCTGTTGGCAATGATAACCTGAATTTTTTTCAACAATTTCAAAAATTATTTTGTTTTTACAAATTGGTTTAAACACTCCTTAACATTTTTTTTGTTTTCAATCAGTAAAAAAGCAAGATTATTACTTAAATATCATAGTTCGTATAAGTAAACAATGGAATATAGAATATAGTAAAGTCATACATATAATAAACAAGACATGCCCACGGGCAGAATGTCGAGCCCGTTCGTCTTAATTTAAACCTGAACCTATAAGCTTCAGATCAAGGAGAAAGATGTATACATAGGTGAGATGTGTGCAACACATCCTCTTTATACCCAAAGCAAAATCTTGACATTGCATCATCTTAGGTGACCTTGACCTCTGACCCGGTGACCTGGTTCATGTGCATGACACGAAGTCTCATGATGAACATTTGTGCCTAAAAACTCAATTCATGTTATTTGAAAATTCCTCCATGCACGAAGAAGTTATGGCATGGACAAGTTTGGACGCACGCACGCACACGCAAACACTGAACAGCCATTTTGACAACTATGTCGAGCTCAGCGCAAGCGGGCTAGACAAAAATCCTCTGACCACTAAGCAAGATACAGCGCCAACAAACAATTTTGATATTTTTATTTGACCTTTGACCTCTTGTGACATTGACCTTCATTCTGCGCAAGACAACTCAACTCACCATGGAGAACATTTGTTATAAGCTATATTAAAATCCATCCATGTATATAGAAGTTATACTCGCAAATGAATGTTTTATTTTGTTATATGACCTTTGACTCCTAAGTGTGACCTTGACCTTTGTTACAGACACTTGAATTTTCGCGCGACACTCCACCTTACTAAGGAAAATATTTGTCCCGAGACATATTAAAATCCCTCCATGCACGTAGAAGTTACGCTCCGGACACGGGTTTTGCGCTGACCCCCAAGTGTGACCTTAACCTTTGAGCGGCGGACCTGGGTTTTGTGTGCGACACACCACCTCAACATGATGGACATTCGTGTCAAATTATTTTTTAATCCTTCAAAGAATGAGCAAGATATAGACCGGACAAATCTAGACGGACGCACGGACTGACGGACACACAAACACCAAACCGCCAAATGTGAAAAGCAGCGACTAAGTCGACCTCACCTAAAGCGGGCTCAACAATTTCAAAATCCTCTGACCACTAAGCATAATACTTCAAAGCATAAGCAAGATACAGCGCCAACAAACAAATTTTAATATTTTTATTTGACCTTTGACCTCTTGTGACCTTGACCTTCATTTTGCGCGAGACAATTCAACTCAACGTGGAGAACATTCGTGCTAAGTTATATTAAAATCCATCCATGTATATAGAAGTTATACTCGCAGATGAATGTTTTATTTTGTTAAATGACCTTTGACCCCGAAGTGTGACCTTGACCTTTGCCACAGACACCTGAATTTTTTGCGCGACACTCCACCTTACTAAGGAAAATATTTGTCCTCAGTTATATTAAAATCCCTCCATGC
Source organism: Cyclina sinensis (assembly GCA_012932295.1). Classification (NCBI taxonomy): domain Eukaryota; kingdom Metazoa; phylum Mollusca; class Bivalvia; order Venerida; family Veneridae; genus Cyclina; species Cyclina sinensis. The sequence goes on from JAAONU010000016.1 coordinate 23,313,324, forward strand.
ATGTAGAAGTTACGCTCCGGACACGGGTTTTGCGCTTACCCCCAAGTGTGACCTTGACCTTTGAGCGGCGGACCTGGATTTTGTGTGCGACACACCATCCCATCATGGTGAACATTTATATCAAATTATTTTGTAATCCTTCAAAGAATGAGCAAGATATAGACCGGACAAATCCGGACGGACGCACGGACGGACGAACGGACGCACATACACTGAACTATACGCCAAAAGTGGCAACTAAGTCGAGCTCACCGCAAGCGGGCTCGACAAAAATTAGGAGAGGCTACTTCTTTATTTATGTAGTTGAAACTTAATTCTCATGTAGTTTCTTATCTTATAATCGAAATCTGATTCATGGGTTTTATACACAACTTTATTTTCGAGATAAATACGCCCAAATTACGACGTACCTTTAACATACTAAATAATGGTCTTATGTTTTATCGAATAGATTTGTAGTTTTCTTTCATATTTGATTTAATACCCTCTATATATGACCATGTTACAGACATTACTTCACTATTTTACAAAGGTTATTTTTCTTTGAATTGTTGTCCAGGAACACTGAAAAATATCAGCTCCAATGTGTCCAAACTTTAAAGAAAATGTTAGTTTTAAGATTATATATGCTTTCAACGTTGTTTTAAAGACCTGTTTGATCATTTGAGTCTGCTAGTTCTGCATCAGTTCTACATATACCAGTTAAAGACTCACAATAACAACTTGTTTTTTCTCATTTTACTTTTCTGAGTTTGATTAAAACACATCTACCAATGATGATAAAAGTAGTGAAAACCCCACTACTACCAACAGCAAACTATTTGTCGGTAAGCATTATAAGAATCGAAGAATCATGAGATCAAAGAAACGATAAGATATGAAAATTCAGTTTTTAAACGGATTTATTGCCATCGTTCGATGCCTAAAACAATCCTGTGCTATTTGGATTGTTCTGCCACTGTTGGTGTAGTAAAAGTATTAATCTTCGATATGATGTATCAATCAAACCCTTTTACTGTTGCACAAATGTATATCCTGCTGTATTACCAATCAAATTCGCTAATTCGTCAAGAAATTATTTTGAAATCAAAATAATGTAAAAAGTCCAGTAAACAACGACAGAAAATGGCTTTGATATAAAATTGGAAATTTCATGATTAGTTTAAGCAATTTCTAAATGCAAAATGTTACCTTTAACACATGTCAAGTCTTCACCCCAGCGTTTTGATTTAATGACTAGACCGATTTTGACTCACCTCTTTTGCCGATTTGTATGTTGCACCAAAATCTTTAGACACATTGTTAGCAAACTGATAAATTAATACCAACAATATTTTCAAATTGAAAATGTTACAGAAATATGAAATTTGAAATCCTTAGCGGCAAATAATGTTAAACGATCTTAAGTGATTTCGAACAATAAAAATATTATTTATAAAATCGTCGAATATCATTTCGGTATATGGATTCAAGAACTGCTTACAAATTGTTACAAGATATAGAGGTCATTCAGGTTTTTATCACTTGTTTTAGACTAAGTAAGTATAGTTTTTTTTTATAAAGTGGAATTGAATAAAGATTTTTTTTCTTGAGAGTTCATCTGAATAATTTGTTAAACAATATATTTATTTTAGGTTTTCGAAAGCGAATATGAGCTTTTAATGTCTAGAAAAGATCAACATATTAAGAAGAATTTATCTGATAAATTTTGATGCTTCCGCTCAATGATATCATATAAAACTATCAATAATATATAATCAAATTAAGAACTAGCATTTGCTTAACAAATTGCTTCATTAGGACTTACTACAGCTTCGTCAAACAGTATACTTTATGTTTTTAGGTATCTCAACAGACTTACTTGACTGTTTAAACCAGTTGCATCCATTGTACATTGTAAAATAATGCTTGGCGATACTGCGGGAAACCTGACTAAAAATCAGAAAATCATGTTACAGTTGTTAATTTTCAATAACGAGAGGATATAGTATTAAGAACAAATTGTTATTGTTATTTTATTGCCCTTTCCTTTTAAACAGTTTATGCATCACGGCAAGCAGCAATCCAATGAACAAGTATGTTTTTTGTGTTGAATTGCGGCATGTGTCTCAGAAATGTATCATTTTATTTGAGTGTGCTGCTTCAACGGCGAAATCAAAATGTTTCTCTACTAGGGGCTTAAACTACGATGTGTTTAGACCATTAAATGTGTACGTGAACAGACATTAAAAAGATATGCTTTTCTTGTTAAACACAAATGACAATGTCTTGTCAAATCATTCGTGTCATTTGGTACACTATATGATGTACGTGTAAAAATTATCAACAGTAACCAAAGGTTATATTTATTCTGAGGTTATATCTTATATACACGATCTTCCGTTGGACATTCTTAAACTTCAAAGACATCTTAACCAGTATGCACCTTGGTACGAAGATGAAAACGCGAGTGTACGATGGTGAAAACGCGAGGGTATGATGGTGAAATTACGATGATGAAAACGGAATTATGTGATTTTGAAAAAGCAATCCACTGTGGGGCGATGGTGAAACAGAGAGATAATAAAGAGAAATAATACATAGTATCTCAGCCACACGTACAACTTAAAAAAAGTTTGTTGTGCGTGTCAGCAGGAACACTGACCCACCTTTAAATTTTCACGATTATTATTCACTAACTCATCGTGCCGTCATTGCAAAGACTCCTGCTTATTATTATTTTCTTTTATTATAATAACGTCAAAGCAATTTTAGTCTGGATTTATTCAGGATAGTTTCTGTCATGTTGTTAAAAGTATTCTGTAGTATTTATAGCATACAATTAAATATACACCAAACAATAGGAACAAAACGTGACTGAGATACAAATATAGTAATAGTCAAAAGTTAGAGGTCAATAAAAGACCTTTAGTATTTGATTTTATTTAGTCACTTTCAACAAAGGTGTGGAGGACTTGAAACAAAAAACGAAGAGTTCTGAAGAATCTTTAAGTGGAAGACATTGTTAGGAAAAAAATGCGCCTAATTATATAGATAGTGATAATTGAGTCAAATTTCTGGAAAGCAGTGATATCCATCTAGAACTAACAACTTAATTGTCGATTAACCGATTAACTCTTTTCATTGCTAAGAAAAGAAGGAGAAACAAATACACTCATCGTCTGAAATTTAGAGGATGTCAAATTTAGATGAACAATTTATACAGTTAGATGCTTTTCTGCTACAGTGACAAAACAAAAACAAATACGACTTTCCCCAATATCTTTTTCTTGTAAATACATCTGAAAGCATATCCATGCCTACAGGTTTCCATACCATTTGCTTTTACCGCAATGTTAATACGGCATCACGAACTTCAAAATTTGATCTTTTCTCTTGAGTCTTAATGTCTGCTGTATTACGGCGTATGCCTTGCTTTTCAAAGGTGACAGAACATTAGTGCTTAATATTTTCTTTTTTGATTGCGATTGTTATCAGCAACTGATATCCTTGGAAAGGTGTGTCTGCTGAATAATGCATTTGGAGAGAGAGATAGAGAGAGAGAGAGAGAGAGAGGTGGAGGAGAAAGAGAAAGAGAGGGTTAATATTTTGTGTTCCCTTCTGTGACCAGCTTTTATTACAGTTTACTTCAAAATAGAAATGACAGAACTCTAAAGTATTTTAAATTTGTAAAAGTGAAAAAAATCCTCCAATCGGTTACCGACGGCGCATACAATTTGAAATATTTGTCAACGATGTAGAGATTTTCGGCACACCTATAGAAAGGTGATTATTGTATATCGTTTGATGAATATAACTCTCTGTTGTTTTTAAATGTCTTTTATTTGTCGATTGAAAGGTCTAATGCACGCTTACAAACAAAAAGATAACTTAAACACGTAAGTGCATTGACATGTTGTAGGCGCTTAAACGCCATGACAGTAAAAAGTCTATTACAAAATATAGTATTTCCCATATTTCATTTGCATTCGTTGTATAGTCGATGATTCTTTTAAACACCTTGAGTTGATACTGTATTAGTTCATTTGAACAAAGCAAAGGCTGTTGGGAGCTCCACGTGACCAGCTGCGTTTGAACTTTCTTACCAAAGCGGTATATAGTTCTTTAAAATTTAAGAAAGTCAAACGAAAGATCATAGTAACTGTTACCTTTAATAACTTACCACAGTTTTCATCTCTAAACACAATATCAACTGGTCTAAAATTTACTGAAAACGATATTTATATCATACAAATTTACATTTTATCTGATATATATCTACTATCTTCCTGTTAGTAGAACGTCACTGTGTTTGTCAAAACGTGTATTGTCAAATAATCTAATTCCCTACAAAGCTTTCAAAAACCATTGTGGTAATAGAAGCTATCATACTGAATTTCAGTCAGAACATAGGGTGTCGATTATCCTTGAATAAACACTGAAACTTCTTCATTGCATTTTCATAATGCATTTTGACGTGTAAATTATTTGAAACTTCCACTAAAACTGTCACAACAAATATATAAAAATTATTGAATTCAAGTCAAGAAATATTCAACAAAATGTCACTTTTTCTTTATGTCATAGCTTTTGAGACCTTACCTAGCTTGCTTGGAAAATAGTTTGTGTAAATAAAATGATCAGTCTTTGCTTATACAGAAATCATTAAGCTTGCAAAAATAAAAGGTAATGTCTGATTTCTTTGATTATGTTTTCTGAAATTTGTCACAATTTCCCCATTGGGATTTTACTTATTTACTTAAAAGATTAGAAGGCAAGTTCAGTTACAATGGCCACATGTAACCAACAAAATGTTAAAACTTTACCAAATATTTGCCGACAGCCGGAAGTTTTCTGTAGCATGGACCTCATTCGAGTCATGATTCCCATAAGCACCAACCAAAATAAACTGCTAAGTCTATAAGGTCAAAGATAGGAATTAAGACAAATGATCTTGTTATTTAATGGAACCGTCCTCGAAGGCATACGATAACTGCCATCTAGTCATGATACTCAAGTTATTTACGTACCCACTAGGTCTACTATAATAGAGGCTGAAAATAGCTCTTATTTTATGATAAGCCTACGGTTATATCTAATAACATTATATGTACACCATGTGAAATAAAGAAACTTGCTTCCTGGGAAACATACAAAAACACTTTGCTTATGGTAAAGATAATAATTAAGGAAGAGAATCTGCCTACACTATCGATAGTTTCCATGACACAAACTGTTTTGTTCCCACACCTTAGTGCGTTAAGTTTTCGATGTGTAGAGTCATTAACTCAACATTTTACAACAAATATGTTTAAAGTTACATGCATTTGAAACATAGTGTATCAGTAATATCCAATCTGTATGTCTTATATCTAAGCGGCCATTTACTATACAGATTTCTAAATATTATAAAAAGTAATTTATAACGACAGTTAGTTACTTTTTCACCTAAGCTGTTTATAACAGCCTCATAAGAATCTTGAAATCTGATTCAAACAGGCGACATTTTTTTATATTTTTATTTATTTACCTGTTTACCTGTATAAAGTGTTTACTTCTTAATAAAGTTTTGACATTTTAAACACTTCTGAACATACATTGTAACCTTTGTGCATCTTTTAAGCTGAACCTCTCTAAAAATGATTGTAATTCATAAATATACTACGCTTTCTTACGTATAGCCAGACATTGTTCGACTGATGCAGCAACGTGACAAAAGATATTATACCAGGAAAAAAATAGCCATTCACATCAGTATGACAAATTGTAAATATGTCCCATTTTGAAATAGGATTGCGAAAATGTTGTTTCGGTGTTTTAAGGTTGTTTAAAGCTCCCACCCTACCTTGTTCTTTTGTATTTGCTTGGTATTATTAAACATTTTTAACGAGCTTCAGCGAAACAATCTTTTTCAAATATCATTTTTTTAGGAAACAATAATGCGCGAATAAGCCTTTAATAGAATTTATTGAAACATTTTAAGACGTCAGATTTCACCAATGGCTTAGCGTATTCTGTTTATTATCGCTTTTAAACTCAGCCTAAGGGAAGGAAGTTCTGACATCTCACTAAGCTATCACGGAACCGAGTATGGACATCATTGTTATGATTAGTGTTTGGTCTGTTGTATTTGAAATATATGTCCTGCAGTAAATTTCTAAGCGAGTGTTGTTTATTTTTGTTAGGCGATAACTTCTGACTGGTTTTGATAATACATTTGCAAATAAAACTGTCCTAAAAACTCCTAAAATGTTTTTAATATGTTTTAGACAGCACTCTTTACTGATTAATTTTATGTCAAAATTACTTCAGTTCAAATAAACATTCATAGAGTTGACTTGAGGATTTTACTAAGTTTTGCACACGATTGAAGAGACTGATTTGTTTCATTCTGTGCGTCTGCGCTGTGGTTGCTCTCAGAACAATTTACGAAATTCATTTGGAATCGTATACAATATACATTGATGAAGTATCCCTTAGCAAATAAAACTTACAGTGTATTTTGTTAATATGAAGCAACGATCGTAGATCTATCTTATGTCACAAAAGCATAAGACGGACCTGTAATAAAATGTTCTGAACATAATTATTCAGAAAGAATTAATTTACTGTCTTCTCGTGAAAAAATACTTATTTTGCGTGAATTTCTCTAACTAATTACATAATTATGTAGAAATGTTGATGATTTATTATGAAACGTATATGTGCACATACTGATCATTTATGAAATGATTGAAAATAAAAAATAAAATCACCCATTTATGAGATCATTATTTTTTAAGGCAAAACATTACATTTATTCATACTATTGTCAATTCAAAACAACCCTTAAGTTAACACACTTACATGATAATGCAAAAGATTGTTCTAGACAACAAAAAATCAACGTTTAAGGCAAAAAGCCCGTACAAAAGAGTACACTGTAAACGGGATAAGATGTTTACAACTGAGAATCCTATGTAACCGAGTTCGTTGTAGTAGAGTATACTAAGCAAGCTACGTATTTAGCAGAATTCTTGATGCATGCGGATATAAATGTAACTGTCCTTACACGCAAAATTAAAGGTGTGAGCACGGTTTTGCTTTTTAGAACAATATAGTTTGGTTACTATGCAATAATTCAGAAAATTTAAAACTGTTTCAATATTTACAAAGTTGTTATTGTGATGACCTGGATATGGAACGTGTAATGCGATCCCTTCTTTTCTAATAAAAACAAAGATTTTGAGATTTTCTTGCAGAACATTAATATTAAAACATAAAGACACGTGGATAACGTATTGAAATGTGTTGGGGACTTCCTTGATGCGTACATTATTTTGATTAATTTTGCAGTAATGACCTTAAGCTTGACAAAAAGCATTCAGATTCCGTTGACCAACATCCAATGTATCTTAGAAGTTGACCTTGCTACCTTCCATCTGAATCGTACTAAAAGAATCAATAAGACCTTTGCAAATTGTCTTTCAATTTCAAATGTAGGTGATAGTTGGAGACAATCACTAGGTAATAAAGTGAAGCCGACAGTCTCTTGTGTACAATATTGCGAATATATACAACAAATAATCTACCGGTACATCGTAATGTAAGACCAAATAAAAGAAAATGAAGCGGTCAACACATAAGTGTCTATTTAACAGATAAAAACGCGACACAAAGGCTTCATTAAAAATTTACATCTAATTCCAATTACATATGGATTACATTTGTAGCTATTGTTTCAAGCGACTGCATTTTAAAACTGTAAAATGTCCAATGTAACACATACAGCAGAGACATTTACCTAAACTATCAATACATAGAAAACCTTGACTTATTTATTCGTTGAAATGTTTTTAGGTAAAATCACTTCTCTTCATTTGCCAAAAGAAGGGTTTGATACAAGTTTGCTCATGAATACTCATGAAACAGATTGAATTTGAAACACAAGAAGTCTTTTATACTTCTTTTTAATACATAACGTAGCAAAGCTGTTCGACTGACTAAATTGTAAAACATATGGATTTACTCTTACCATGTATTTCTTAGAAGTATAAAATAAATCAAATTTAAGATCAGAATTTATTCAGCATTCATCCATCTGCCTTCGTAATTGTAATACGTTTAAAGTCATTCATGAAATCAATGATCACACCAATGTTAAAATGAACTATAAAATGGAACGCAACGACAATCTTATATTAAGAAGAATTTTGTCCTTTATGTTGATGTTAGTCAGAATCGTTTGTTGGTCAGACACCTCCCTTAAGATTAGTTTGTTAAGGATTTAGTTACATTCATGGAACAAGAGAAGTGTTTGATACAATAACAAATGTGCCTAACTCAATATAAAGACAACAGTCGTAACAATACATAAGTACTTGATTATGGTTCCATACTTTGAGTAACTGAATATTTTCAGCTTCATTATATTATAGTTGATGATGTGTTATTTATTCACGAGTAAGGTTTTGCAAAAAGGTATTTAAAGATGGATTGGTATAAAGTGAATTTACTCTTTGATACATAGAAAATGTTGGGGTTTTTGTCATTAAACTTTTGTTTAGCCAACATTTGAGTTTGATGAAATGAATTTTCTCTTTGATAGACAGAAAATATTTTTTGTCATTAGATTTTTTTTAGCCAACGTTTGAGTTATACTTGATGAAATGAATTTACTCTTTGATACATAGAAATATTTTTTTTGTCATTAGACTTTTTTAGCCAACGTTTGAGTTATACTTGATAAAAAGCAAATTTTCTCTTTGTTTTTTTTTGTCATTAGATTTCAATGTGTGTTCTTTGTCTGGTTCTTTGTCAATGGACTATTATATATATAAATGAAATGTACCAAAGTGTGTAAAAAGTCAGAAATTGATGAAACTCTGAACACTGAATCTCCAACTTTCCAATCACATATCCCGTTAAAAAATCGATAAAGATTTGACGTTTGCTTTCTAATTTCAAATGTATATGATATCTCAAGACAGTCATTCAGTAATAAAGTAAGCTAACAGTCCCTGAGCACAAGATGGAAACAACAATTAAACCTACTAACGTGTCGTTAAAGAAGATTTGATCGTTTAAAATGAAACGAAAGATTGCTACAACAGATTCATATGTAGCTCTGTAGTTTCTATGACATTTCATATCTATTTTACACTGTCAACCTTTTATATTTAAAATTATAGTCTAAACTTTTAAAAGAACCAGAAGTGCCTCTGGAATAAAACGCTTTCTGTATCTTGCACTATCCACCAAAAACCTAAAATAACTAAATTCTCCAAGAAGACAACATGAACCGATGTTAAATAAACTAATAAAATTTGACATCAAATGTATACAAATAAAAGAAAAAATTGCATGTATCAAAAGCATAAATAACTTCGCCATAACATTTTTTTTTGACTTCGTGTATCGCCATTTCAGACAATCATCTAAGAACTACCCGTAAAACATTCAATCAGAATGTTTAAAAAAGGGCAAGTATTCGATGCAATTTGTACTTTTACCATTCACGTCTATGAGATATAAGAGAAAAGTTGTCAGTCATAAAATATAGCACACTTCTCCAGTTATATATATAAAATTTAACCTTCCTGCATGGTCGATAAACGTGAAGATCAAAATAGATCTTTTAAAACGTACTTAACATCAGTGCAAAAATATAACCCATATGTTTAACACAGTTATTGTTTATCAAATATAATTTGATTTAACTATTGATTTTTGACTACAATCAAGGTCGTATCGAAAAAAATTGGTCGCAATACAGAAAGTAACAAAATAATATAAGACTGCAAATGAGGCAATGGTGAAAACCGGAAACATTTTTATAAACCCTTTCTTACGATGTGTTCTTGATTACATTAAGTAGAATTAAGATCAAACTCTATTTTAAAGTCATCTATCTACTGTTTAATACCGATCTAATAAAAGCTTACTTATATGTAATTCAAGAAATTTGTAACTCATGCAATTTCTCCGGTCTAATGGGTATTCTCACCTTTGCTTTTCAAAACGAGCTAAATAGAATTTTATTGTTTCTTCTTTATTTTTTGTTATTAACTCTCTGGTAGATCATGAAAAGCTTTCATTAAGGAGAACAGTTACAAGACATAAATTGACTTTCTTAAAGAAACAAAAACTTGCTTCAATGAAAATATGTCACTGGTTCTTTACATTTGTATGACCGATATGTGTTAAATTTCTTTATAAACAAACAACTCTTGCTTAAAAAACTTGTATTTATTTATTTATTTATAATTAAGTTTTTGCCTCAGATGTGTAAATATAACAAAATGTTATTGATCTTGGATATGACCGACGACTTGGATGAAAAGATACTCGGAGAAATAAACTGTACTGAAAATCAGAAAAAAATACAATTTTCTTGTTCTCTTAAAAGATCAAATTTAAGGAAAAAAAGGATAGCCTGAATATTGCCCTTTATAAAAATGCCTTCTTTGAATCTGTTTTTTTCTCTCTATACTTTTGAATCCATTTTGAAATTTCTTGATGACCATTACCATGGCAACAGTTTTATTATGTTAAAATGATGTTACCTGAATAGAGCCACGCTGACTGATAAAATTTATAATTTTGTAAAAGGCGGGATACATTGAAAAGGTATATAATTGTTCAGTGACACGGCTTTAATTTAGATATATAAAATTTAAAATGATTTATATTCATTTACTGCCAACAAGAACTTTAGAACCTGGCGTCAAATTAAGTTGCCTGACGTTATTTTAATGAATATTAATTTTGCACAGCATGTTCCTCTTCAACGTGATAGTGTATAGTATCGTTTCTATGCAGGTAGCTGAAACTTCCAGAAATGAATCCTAGGATATCTATCAAATAAGTAAATAGGTCAATTTTCAAAAATTAATACAGAATAATTACATATTTCACTCTTATTGTTTGTATGGTAAGAACAAGAAGAAAAACAATGTATTTTTTACTTCATAGACTGATTAAAACTCGTGAGTTTTAAGGTTATTGTCATATCTTGAAAAGCTTGCTATAAAAGTGTCTTTATATTGACATAAGATAGAATGGTGTAAAAAAATTACTAGGAACTGAGACAAAGTTTTATATGGGTCGAAGTTCCAACGAGAAACTATCGATCATAAAAACTCACCATAAGCATTTTATGTCAGCTGAAAAGGAAGAGTCGGTTACAACTTGGCATGATGGGGTAAGAAATTTTGTAAATCTTACATATTTTTTATATGAAAACTGATCGTAAAATAACGGTTGTTGGCTTTAAAATCAGGGCGTGACATTAATAACCTAAGATCTGGATAGCCTTTTTAGAAAGAAATCGCGTACAAAAGTTTAAATACAGAATAATATGAGAAAGAAAAACAATCCCATATAAATGTGGAAACGATTCAAAATTAACCTCAACCTTGCCAATGCCAAGCACATTCAAGATATTAATTATCGTTTACTAGAAATTTCATTATACAAGCTTTAGCTTTGTATCTAGAAAGGGTTTTGAAGATGAAGCAAGTAATGGACTGTTTCTATAGGCATGATTGTCTCATTCGAACATGAATCAACGAAATTATTTAAGAGAAACCCCTTGTTGGCCGCTTCTCCCAACATTGCAGATTTACATGAATGCACTATTTGCAAAATCAATCAGAAACTGACTATTATTTCAGTCATGGACCGTATAATAACATATTAATAGTAAGTCCCAGTTTCAGTTCTCTCCTAAAATAGGTCAGTTAGTTCATGTGTTTCAATGTGAACTGTATTGTTTACTCTTTTTTGCCTTATATGTAATACTGAATTCTCAAGAGCTGCCACATAACGTGCGAAATGCCCTATAATGCTTCTGGCACGAAAACACCAAAGAGCGAGTGGGAATGTTCATATAGTTCTCTTAATAGATCAAGTTAGAGTCTGATTTTCACATTTCCTACAAAACTCCATTGAAGTTGATTTTATTTTTTGCCTGCATACTACAAAAGTCACACTGCAGATTTTATCTATAATTTCGATTCGATAAGATTCTTACCCATTTCTTTTTGCAATCCTTCTGGGTATTAAAAGCATTAGAGCAAACGTGGAAAAGAGGCCTACCGAACTATGATCCCGCCGCTGACCTTGACCATGAAAGGAGGTGGTAAACAAAAACATTCTGTCCAGTTTGTCGATATGCTAAGTATTGTGACCCAGTAATTTCTAAAGTAAATCAAGGGGTTAAATAGGTTCAATATCAAGATAGGTTTGTTAAGTTTAAAATTGTTGAAATGTTGCAAAGAAGTAGATAGGCACAATTACAAGTACTTGTTTGTCCACGTTCAAATTTAGATAACTATAATAACCTTTAAAGTTTTGGCTTACCTGAACGCATCATCGCCTAGTTAAGATTTTTGTTAACAAAACTATTTATCAACACCAACCAACATTGTCACAAAAATTCAATGTTCTGTTATGTCATCTTATTCAATGGAGAACGTCATTATTGTCCTCAGAGATTGTTTTGTATTTATAATGAAATTCATTATAGCGCCTTGAAATTCATTTTTGGTTGTAAAAGCCATCATATAACATTTGTATCAAAGCACAGCATCTTTTGTACTGAATAGTCTGTGATAAGTCTTTGAGGCATTTTTTCTTGCATAAAATTTATGCATTTTGACAGATTGAATATTAAACAAGAAATGAGGCAAGTCAATGTTCGTGGATGACATTTTTTCTAAAAAATGTTTATGCAAAACATATGACATATCGGATTGACCATGAAAGGTTATCTGAAGAACCATATTAAGTGGACCAGCAGACAATGCTTTATACTAAATATTAAAGTTTTAGACGGTGCTATTTCTGTGAAGATTGTTCAAAGTCAATATTATTGTCCCTGCACTACTGAGGTCGCATGTTCATATATACATATATTTACAGCAACGCACTCTATCTTAATTATTAAGAACATAAGTATAAACAGTCAATAGAATGCTTAGTTTAAACATATTTTATTCCCAGAATATATGTATATTACATAATGAACATTTGTTATACGTACACATACAAAAATAACATATTCAGAGAACAGGATTAGAACGAAAGACTAAGTCTTACAGAATTCTTCTCCTTTTAATTATTAAATATTTCTGTGTCGAACCGGTGACTTTAAATTCTGAGAAAAAATGTACACAATTGAAAAGTAGCATGAGAAGTATGAAAACTGAATAGAAAATGAAAAGTTCAAATATAGGGTGAAAAGTAAAGATAGGGTAAAAGTCTCGTGAAAAGTTACAACTTGATTATTACAAGAATCTTTTAGTTTTAGTTATTAAGGTGTGCACGTTTGAGAATATTAATGAATTTTCATTATCAGACAAACCTGGTTTTCCGAAGAGTAAAGTGTCGAGATTAATTTCGAAGTCATTGAGATTATCAAGTAGTTCATTACGATAGTTATTGTAGCGCTAGCATTCAACGAAAAAGTGATAATTTGATTCGACCTGACCACAATCACATAATGGTGATGGAATTATATTGCTTTGAAAAAGATGATAATTTAAGGAACTGCATTTATGTGCGAAGACGTGTGAAGAACTTGTAATTTTCTGTTACCTGAGTAGTAGTGTTTAGGTTTGCGTTTCTTGTTTGGGTTTAAGAAATTCTTGTATCATGAGTGTGTCGGTAGGTTTCGAGCTTCAGATGGTAGGTTATTCCAGTCACGAATAGTAGAAGGAAGAAAAGAATTAAAGTATAACGTTGTTCTTGCATATATACCAGGAATGTTATCAGAATTACGTAAATTATACCGTGTATTTGTTTGATCGGGGATTAAAGAAGATAAATAAGTAGGAGCCAAAGTATTTTTTATTTTATAAAATAGTATTAATCTGTGATTATAGTGTCTCTGTTCGAGTGTTTCCCAGTTTATTTCATTGTAAAGATTTTCAGTTGAAACTAATCTAGTCGCACCTGAAGCTATTCTAACGCATTCGTTCTGAATTTTGTCTAAACTTTCAAGTTCGTACTGGAAAGCATTTTCCCAGACGACATCGGCATATTCAAGAATAGGATGAATAAAAGAAGTATAAATGATTTCAAGGGATTTTCTGTCCAAACAAAATTTCAGTTTTCGCATTACATTAACGCGTTTCCAAGCTTTTTCAGTTATATATTCAATGTGAGAATGCCAGTTACAATCATTAGAGAGAATAATTCCAAGGTGTTTGTGGTCATTTACTTCGGGTATATTTTGGTTAAGCATGTATAATGTTGGGTGTAATGAGTCCTGTTTTCTGGATACAATGAGTGATTCTGACTTAGATGGGTTGAATGTAACAAGCCACGTGTCAGCCCATGTTGTTATTTTATGTATATCTGTTTGCAGTTGTTGAGCAGCAGTAAAAGGATTTTCTATAACAATATAGAGACTTGTGTCGTCTGCGAAAAGATTGACTGAAGATTGGAGGTCTAAAACAGTGTCGTTTATAAAGATGAGAAAGAGTAGGGGGCCAAGAATAGAGCCTTGGGGAACACCGGCTGAAAGAATACTCCAAGAAGATTTCGAATGAGTTACAACTACACGTTGGCGTTTGTTAGTGAGATAGTCCTCAAACCATTCTAAGAGGTTGCCAGAAATACCTGCATGCTTGAGTTTTGAAAGAAGACCTTTATGCCAGACTCTGTCGAAAGCTTTACTAATATCAAAAAAAAAATTCGAGCTTCTAGACCATTAGCAAGTGCCTTACATAAAGTATCATAAATAGAAATAAGTTGGTTGACAGTAGAGTCGCCAGGAATAAAGCCAGATTGAACAGGAGTGGGGAAGTGATTTGCTTGTAGATGATTGAATAGGTGTTTGAAAATTAGGCCCTCGAATACTTTTTCTATTGTATTTAGGAGTGAAATAGGGCGATAGTTGTTAGGCAGAGAGGGGTCGCCTTTTTTTAAAAACTGCAGATACATGAGATTCTTTCCATATTGATGGTACTTTCAGACAAGAAAAGGACGCATTAAACAAATCACAGAAAGGTTGTGAAAGTTCACGAGACGCTTCACGTAGAATGCTGTTACTAACACCATCAGGACCTGAGGCTTTATCAATGTTTAGTGATCGAAGGACGTTTTCTGTTTCAAGTGCCGTTAGAGTGAGTTCAGAGAGAGAAGTTGTCGTCACAGAATGACCATGATCAGGTACAGGTTTGTTTGAATTTTCAATGTGTGTTTGCTTTATGAAATAATCGTTCAATAAGTTCGCTTTATTTTCATCCATAAAGTTTAGTTCTCCGATTCAGGATTTTGTAATGGAGGGATTGAGGTTGTTTGTTGTGAGGATATAAAGGATTTTAATGTTTTCCACCAGTCTTTTGAAGATAAGGATCCTTGTTTGAGTTTGTCAGATAGTTGAGAAAATTAATTAGATTTAGCTTCTCTTATTTCTGAGTTGTTTGAATTTTAACAAGTGATTTGGTGATTGGGTTTGTTTAGCTTTTCTATAGATGCGCTTACGTTTTCGAATATGGGTTCTTACTGTGTTTGTCATCCATGGAACATCTAATGGTCTAATGTGTATTTGTTTGTTTGGTATGCTGTTCTTTGCAATACTTAGAATTTGATTTGTTATGTTAGCTGCTACTGTCTATAAGTTATTTATACGCTTACATTGTTAATGACAAAAAAAGAAGTTAACCTTGATTTAAAGGCTGGAGCGGACAAATATAAATAAAGCTTTAAAACCGAGTAATGAATTCGAAACGAACCATAAGTATTAAGTGTATCAAATGCATAAGTTTAGATATTGCCATACTTGAAATTAACCCTGCTTCTGAAAATTGCGTCTAAAATGGTTTATACGGCAAAAAAAAAGTTCCAGGTATTAAAATGGAATATGTTATTGCTTATTAAAGGCATTAAAACTGATTATTTGTCTAGGATATAATATACTGCAACTCTAACCAATCTCAGAAATTCTCTCAAGGATTCATCACCTGACAATAAGAACCTAACCTTTTTACACTACTTGAGACAGTAATAAACATAATTTACCTTTATGATAACTTAGTGATCGACTAGACATCATTTTTTATGTGAAATGTGACACAAAATTTAATGTTCCTAAGCAAATGAAAATGGTAAAATACAACTAAACTCAACGCCTTTTTTATTTTTCCTGTTTGTTTCTTAGCAACAAAGACCATAAACAATCATTTAGACAAGTCGTAAACTAAGAAAAATGTCACTGTATAGAGGAAACGGACATTTCTTTTTTTCCAATTTAGATTAATGAAGAAGCATCAAGTGTCTATTTATAAGTGGTCGATAATAGTCTTTTCATCTACACACAAAAATATAAGCTTGAAACTACTACAAGCAGTAGGTTAAAGTTTGTTCTCTAAACACGAACTTTTTCAAAATTTCTAGATTTTGCTGACAAAAGCATCCGCGTCGTTAAACATGTTTCTTCTTATTCAAAGGGTGTTATCGAATCGGCTAACTGACGTGATTATTGCAGAATATGGCATACAATTTACTAAAATATAACTCCGTAAAATTATTGGATTGGGAGAAATATGTACTGTCGGCGCAAATACCACTTATTCTTCGGCTGGGAATAATTACCCGGACAGACCATTGAAGAGTAAGTCAGAGAAGATCTCGAAGAAGAAAGTACCACATAAAGGTAGTAAGGTTGTCTTGTCTTCGGGTTTTCAGGCTTTTTTAAGATGCCCTAAGTCGAAACACTTGTGTACTAATTGACGATCCTGCGAACCTTTTGGAGCGTACAGTTAATTTATCGCACCATCGCCCATTCGTACACAATAAATTTTAAGTTATGGAGTTTCCACTGTGAGCTTCTTCCCCCAAAGATGTGCTATCTAGTTCCAGTATGATATAAAGATATGTGTACAAATGTATAAGACAATACACAATAACAATTTTGGTTCGAAATTAACGATTTCGTCTCCGACGGAACAAAAAACAACTTTTCCTTCAATAAATCTTCAATAACTTTTTTTAATTGGATAACCGTTCTCCGTAGATTTTAAATTATTATAATATAACCTTCACATGATGCACAACATTAATTACATAAAAACTGTCAATTGTCGCTGAAATGTGAAAAAAAATCTACCTGGATGATTGTTAACATTGTAAATATCCGCCATTTTAGTGCATCGAACCTTTTTGCCTCGCTTAAAATTTTATTGAACCAAATTACGTTCTACCCCCTGATTAGTATACAGAAAATTTAGTTTATTTTGCATTCAGAAAGAATACAATATATATTTTCTTTTGTTCTATTGTGTTATCAGAAATTATTGTATGTTTTAAGTATGGGCTTAAACTGACGATTTCAATATTACTCCTCCATATGAGTCTATTTCTTATTCTCCTACCGTTTGCGTGATCAGCTGTTAAAAAAAATGTTACAACGTTATTAGTTTGTTGTTAACTGATAAATAAATAAAAGAATAAATAAATAAATAAATAACGTGATCAGTTCTTTAAAAAAGTATACAACGTTATAAGTTTGTTAATTAATTAATTAATATATAAAAAATAAGAAAATAAATAAATTAATTAATTAATAAATGACGTGATCAGTTGTTAAAAAATGTAACAACGTTATAAGTTTGTTGTTAACTGATAAATAAATAAATAAATAAATAAATAAATAAATTAATTAATTAATTAATTAATAACGTGATCAGTTGTTTAAAAAAATTTACAACTTTATAAGTTTGTTGTTAACTGATATATAAATTAATTAATTAATGACGTGATCAGTTGCTTAAAAAATGTTACAACGTTATAAGTTTGTTGTTAACTGATAAATAAATAAATACATAAATGTATAACATGATCAGTTGTTTAAAAAAATGTTACAACGTTATTAGTTTGTTGTTAACTGATAAATAAATAAATAAATAAATAAATAAATAAATAACGTGATCAGTTGTTAAAAAAAGGATCAACGTTATTAGTTTGTTGTTAGCTGATTAATAACTTACTTACTAACTAACTTCTTAACTAACTAACTAACTTCTTAACTAACTAACTAACTAAATAAATAAATAAATAAATAAATAAATAAATAAATATAAATAAATAAATAAATAAAAAAATGTTGTTATTGGTACCAGGGGAAATTTGCAATTATTTTCATTATACATGAAGGTGTGAAGTGATCAATACCAATAGACTTAGCTGAAGCTGTTTAAATCATAATAAAGACATCATTAATAAATCTCTCTTTTTCGGTTCAGTCATTTTTCTACTGTATTAGCCTACTAGTTTTTGGATTGCTTCTGATTTATAACGTAAGAAATGTGTTATATATTTTTAGAAAAAAAAATCGAAAGCACAATACCAAGCTCTGACAAAACATTAATCTTTTTTCTATAATGATGTTTAAACTGAATTTGAACACCCCTTAACACATTTCTGTGTAGCAGAAAATCCTACCAAAAGAGAAAAGGTTCAATAAATTTGTTAATGCTACAAATTAGGCTTACCACAACTTAAGAAGAACTTGACACAGAAAACAAATATAATTGCATCTGCTTGTCTGCAACTGTTGTTGAAAAATCTATTTTAGTTTAACCCTCTTCAAAACTAAAACAAACGAAATTTATGTCTCATAAGTCGCGAACAATGACACACAAAAAAATGCTCTCACTTGCTCTAGACAATTATAGTTTGATCAGTCTACTTTGATATAATGCGGGAAGTTCCGAGACATCATACTAGAATTTGATATTGAAATACTAGGTAGCTCACTCCTGGAGCAGGTGGCAACTGCAGATAGAAATCTTAAAAATAGTTTGTTTTGCCGTATAAACTGAATATAATAATGTGAGTTGTCACAGTCTCCAATATAAAACAGAAATTCAATAGTAGTTTATCACAGGTAAAATTTGCAGAAAAGTATTAACCAGGAAATGAAAAAAAAAACAACAACAACAACAACTCAGAAATAAAGACGAGTGTCCATTTCTTTTGTACAGTAGAAGATACTGGAAATAAAATAAAATCAACTTCAAGTAATGCTTCACAATTTCGTCAATAAAGTGACTCAAAAATATAACTACTGTCTTAACAAACTAAAATAAATGATTTTATGATAAATTATTGCTGTCGTTCAACATGTGACTTCATTCTTGTTTAAAGTTTTTACCGTTGCAAAAACGACCAAGGTGCATGACAGTCAAGTTAAATGTTGAAAACAGAATGAATGTTCAGAAACCTTGTAGTTAAGAAGCAACAATAGCTTCATTCAGTTTAGATGGATATAATTGAAAATACATTTTAGTATACATGTATTATTAAAGTTCATTTTAGGCAGAAAGAATTTTACAATATTCAAGAAAGAAAGAAAAAAAGAAAGAAAATGTCTTTAATGTGAAAATGGCACAGAGATTATGATCTAACCAACCTGCAACCAGGCACTTGCTGAATATGCATCTGTCCCTAGAGGTAAAGCAAGCGACAACAAACCGTCAACAAATGCAATATAGCAAATATATTACAATCCTCTACGTCCGTTATACAACCATTCATTCGACTAGTCTTAAGTTGTACACATATCCGAAACAATATACTAATAAAATGTGATATATGGGCAGTCTGCATCATAACAATAACTTTTGAGGCTACAAATACTACGCGTTGCAGAACGTAAAAGACAGCTTGTAATTTTGACGTATGGTATATAGCCAGTCTGCAACATAACAGTAGAGCAGATGCTAATGATGCATTTAGTTTCTAATAAAGAAAAAAACAGAGGAAATAATATATCATATTACAAGTTGTAATATTGCTACCAGGCGTTATTTTGTTATTCTGGTGAAAACTTAATAGGATGGCATCATTGAAAGACACTTGTACCTTTTTCGGCGTAGCTGTAATAAAATCGATTTTGACCTATATTTGTAACGAATGAAATTGTTAGATACAAAATCTTAAGCTGAAGAAGGAAGTTTGCCATTGGATAAAAGTATTGTTATGAAATTTTAGGACAGAACTCGTAATTGTTAGTTAAATTGTCTCTGGAAATAATGCAATAATGATAGCATTAATACAGTCGTTAATTAAATATCAAAACGTTTTAACCATGAAAAATTAAACTAAATGGAATAATTATTTAATAAAAATGACCTAAATCTAATTTATTTTACTGAAAATGATATTGACACTTTTAGCATTAAACCCAACATTTTTGAGGTTATAGCCTTAAACCCTAATGGAGACTCGATTGCTAAATGTTTGCCAGTGTCCTCTTGCGGGGCATTGATTTTGTACTGTATCTACGCCGATCACCTTTTCTTAAAGATTTTTCTTGTTAACAATTGAAAGGAAACAAGGCATTTTCAGGGGACTCTTATATTGCTATAAATGGCAATGATTTAAAAAGGTTAAGATGTGAACTACAATACTCTTGTTAGAAAAAGTAACATCATTCAAAATGGTTTTTATTCCAATCTTGTCAATCTTTGAATCAAAATTTACAATTTTATCACAGCACTTGAAAACACACGTGACGAAAAACAAACTGTATGATAATTGAGTCGTCATAGGGAAATCAGAGTTTCATAAACTGCAGCAATTAAGAAAATGTCACCGACAAACTCGAAGCCTTAACTAGGAGAGGTCGTAAACATTATCACTGAATAGACAAACTGACATTTTAGCTTAGGAAAACGTGTATTTGAAAGTGTGTAATGGCCTGCTTCAGCTGCTCTATATACAGGACTAGTGTCTGCCAACAATCCCAGATTTTGTAGAAAAGTTTAATTTGGTCAATGCATCCTGTCGTTGTTTTAATAGAACATGATATTAAGAAGAAATTCTTACGAAAGACTTAATATATGCAATTTTCATGAATATGTTTGCACTTCGGCAATCAGGATTTTTGTTGAGGAGATGGACAAAAGGTCAAACATATTGACAGATGTATGATTAATTGAAAAACTATTACAACTTGATACAGGCGGTCATTTTTGATGACGTGATCCTTAACTTTACAGTTTTAATACTTTATCAAAAATGATTTCACATGTACGGAAATTTCTGAATTTTGATAGGTATACTGTTTTGTTTGCATAGAAACAATAATGTATGAAAAAATGTCAGTCTGATGAGAATGCAGTAAGGGCCACTAAAAGGTAAATTCATTACGGTACGGCTGCTCTAAGTTGTGCGCACTTTCAAACTTCTTTTTCTCAGAAGTTGACTTTTTAAACAAATCTATTAATTTGTTCGTAAAGAAAATGTGACGTCAGATACACTGAAAGTGAAAAAATAAGATTCACGATATGTGTCACATTAACTTCCAAGATTGATTGTCCCCCCCCCCCACTTAATTTTCATCGTTCATTTCGTTTCTGGTTGACATACTGAAGTTACATATGTGGCATTAGAAAATCTACGAATATATCCTACAAACCATCTGACTAATAAACTTTACCACGTTGCATTGCCCACGACTGCCAATAACCGTGATGATGCCCCAGTCGATCACTTACTCCTTGATTATAATATCGTTGCATTAAGTACACCTAACATTTTTTTACAATTTCTAAGCTCTTTATATTCTCAAAATTCTAATCAGCTTGTGAGCCAAGAAATTTTAGCTATGTTTTGTTGCATATGCATCAAAAGTTTTCCTTTATTTAGACCGACAGACCACTAATATTCGGAACAAGATAATAAAAGACAAGTGGCTTACAAGTCAGCCTTATCACGTTATCTCAAATCAGCTTGTGAGCCAAGAAATTTAAGTTATCTTTTGTTGAATATCCATCTAAAGTTTTCCATTATTTAGAGGGACAGACCACTAATATTCGGGACAAGATAATACAAGGCAGTCCGAAGGGCAGCTAAATCCCCTTCCACAGCGGACATGAATGTGTACTTCGTGATCTTAAACCAACCATGACCTTAATGTTGTGCCATGCATACTATAAGCACATAGTCTCATGATAGTAATTATTTGTGCCAAGTTATTTAAAATCTTCCATAAAGTCAAAAAGTTATGGAAAACATTTAACCTTGACCTTGGAGGTAGCAACCTGAATGTTGGGTTCTGCACATCGTGTCATAGTGGTGATCATTTGTGCAAATTAAAAAACTTTTCGTAAGCCAAGTTAGTAAGTTATAGAGCAGACGTGAAATGTGGATATTTGACCTTTAACTGTGACTTTGACGTTGTGGGTAGCAACCCAATTTTTGCGCTCTGCATATCGTCTCATAATGGTGATCACTTGTGCCAAGTTATTTCAAACATTTTTCAGCTATTTAAAAGTTATGGAGCGGACACAAAATGAAGACTTTTAACACTTGACCTTTAAGTGTGATCTTGACCTTTGGGATAGCAACCCAATAATTGCGCTCTGCACATCGTCTCATAATGGTGATCACTTGTGTCAAGTTATTTCAAACAAATTTCAGCAGTTTAAAAGTTATGGAGCAGACACGAAAGTGTTATGGATGGACAGATGGACGAACTGACGGAGGCCATTCTTATAATCCCCTCCCCGGTTTGTGGAAGGGGATAAAAAAGACATGTGGCTTACAAGTCAGCCTTTATCACTCGAACAGAGAAATGTGTTGTTACCAGTTAGGACGAGTAACAATAAAAACTTCTAGTTCTGTTCATATTTTTATTCTCATTCATGCAAATCATGTATGAAAATATACAAGAAAATAGCAGTAACATTCTATAGCACTTCTTTATTGACTGTATAAAAAGACAAAACATTTTCTAACACATGCTTATTAACTTAATAATAAAAGTTCATTTTTCATTTTCTTTTCCTGTAAATAAGGCTATATATTTACAATACAACTGCCTGATACACTGTATATATATATATATGTACAGAAGTATAAACAGGCAATCCTGATGCTCAAATATTTCATACGCACCCTCAACCCCATTTCAAAAGGCCATCCTGATACTCTATTTTGTATGGTCCTCTTTAAAAAGCCATCCCAATACTCAAATAAATTATACATCCCTCTTTCAAAATGCCGTCTTGATGCTGTTATCCTGCCTAGCTTTGTGAATAAGAACTGTATGTCTTTATTTATATAAGTTACAAAAAGTCAACGTTGTCAAAATGGTACCTTTTACACAGTTTTTTATTCCTTGCAAACTCTAGTTAAGCTGTTTGTGTGGTTCATATCCACTCCTAACCACTTCTTAATGATAGTCTTCAAGAACTACCAGAGAATGGATGAAACACCTATGTCAATGCATTCCTAAGCATACAAGTGCCCACTCACATTGACTTTGCTGCTGATAGACAATTATAACTAGATTAATTAATTTGTCTATAAAGAAAAATGCGGGAATTATTTTTAAAAACTATAAGAAACTGATACGCAGAATAAAATAACATGATACAGATGCAGGTGGCTAATAATTATTTTAAGTGTAGGAAATGGTTTGTCTATCTGCACATTGTAAATTAAGTAATATTCAGTTTTAATAATGCCCAGATAAAACATTGTGCAGAAATTTAGTTCAACATAAGTTTCTATTCTGCAAAACCATAAAATGGCAATTAAACTTTCAATCCCTCAAAAACATTAATCAAGTTACAGTATTCTTCTTTATGAGAACCAAAAGGATCTAATTTGAGTTTATTAATTTATGTATTTCCTTATTTTTGTGTATATATGTAAATTCCTAAACAAGAAAGTACTGCTAGATGCTAGCATGCTTAACATTTCTGCTTTTCAGAAAAAAAAAATGAAAATTTCACTTCCCACATCTGAATTAACTGCAATGGTGATAAAAGATGCAAAATGCTATTTTCAAGGAATAAACATTCACAAAACAGACAACTACAGGCTTAAAAACTTCACTAAAAACTGTTCCATTCAGACTTACAGTGCATCAATGCATCTCATCAATCCTGTCTCCTTTATATATTACCATTTCAATACAGTTCATTGTATTTTTATGAAATTACGTCATAGAAGACAAAAAAGATTCGACTTTATTATAATTCTACACACGTAAATTTTCCCCCGAGACTGTCTATGGAATTCCCAAACACCACTCATACAGTAAAAGATTACTGCACCATCTAGCATATTTCGGATACATATTGTCATCAAAAGCAGTTATCAAGAAAACAAAATAATTAAAATAACTTTAGTTAGAAAACATGACATCTTCCCTTTGAATTACCCCCTAATGCTACTTTTATTTGTCACTTTGTCATCATAGAACCACAGAAAAGTTTGTTTTTTTTGTCAGAAAAATTACCTCTAAGAATTCAAGTAAAAACATGAAAAACTGTACTTTCTAAACAACCACTCTGAATTTAACAACCAGTCTAAATCTACCCAAGTACACTGACCAACGGATTGAGAATATAACTGTATCAAGACTGTGGACATGTAACTGATGAAATAAAGAAACCGCTTATTCCAAATTAGTACACCTTTCTGTTATTGTATATTGACCAGTATTAAAGAAGATATACTAATATGGTTAATATTAAATAGGCAGTCAGCTACAAAAAATCCAGCTTACCGGGTATTATATTTCAACCACACAGTAATGCTAGAATTGATAATGAAAATATACCAGTCAACATAAGGTTAATAACCAGTCTGTAAAGAGACATCAGCTGGTTAAAAGACAACCAGACTGCAATGGCACAAATTACGCTGGTACATATGAAATATACCCAGTATGCAATGTACGTATGAAATACACCCAGTTTAATAGGTACATTATGTAATATACCCAGAATACAAGGTATATTATGTAATATACCCAGTTTAAAAGATACATCATGTAATATACCCAGTTTACAAGGTACATTATGTAATATACCCAGTTTACAAGATACATCATGTAATATACCCAGTTTACAAGGTACATTATGTAATATACCCAGAATACAAGGTACATCATGTAATATACCCAGTTTACAAGGTACATTATGTAATATACCCAGAATACAAGGTACATCATGTAATATACCCAGTTTACAAGGTACATTATGTAATATACTTAGTTTACAAGGTACATTATGTAATATACCCAGTATAAAAGGTACATTATGTAATATATCCAGTTTAATAGGTACATTAAGTAATATACCCAGAATACAAGGTACATTATGTAATATACTCAGAAAACATGGTACATAATGTAATATACCCAGTATACACGGGCTTGGGGTAATTGAATACAGTAATTGTAATCACCTGTAATTGATTACTCAAGTGCAAGTATTCAAATGTATTTGATTACTGTCGTACATCTGATTACATGTAATGTAATTCAATCGATTACATAGACAAAATTTTGTATTTTATCATGAATACTTTTACTTTCTGATTGCACGTGGAAATTGGATAGATGATAAATCCATTTATTGCATTTTAACTGCTGGGCCAAAAGATAAAAATATATGCTGCTTTTGCTAGAAATAAGTAATATGCTAATTATATTTTCAACCTCATCTCCTTAAGAAAAATATTCTTTTACAACATATATTGATCACAATGTTAACTGTCTCCTTTGTGTGCTCTTTATAAGGATCAATGATCTATTGTGTCACCTTTCTTAACACATATTGCAGGTAACTATCTATCTATTTAAGCTTATTTATCGTCGGTACCGGTTGCCCAAATGACCGACGCCCCCTGGAGAGATTAGTTATTTTATGTTGTGGGGGTAGTGCAAGATACAGAAAGCATCCCATTCCAGAGACACTCCTGGTTCTTTTACATGCTCAGTGTATAGCACTGTTACATGGGACCTCGGTTTAAAGTCTCATCCGAAAGACTATTAGTAATGTTAGTGGAGGAGCGGGGGGTCGAACTCGGGACCCCTGGTATACCAGTCCAGCGCGTTACCACTGGACCACATCCGCTCCCTTGCAGGTAACTTTGCTACAATTGTGAATTTGTACTTCAATAGGTGTGAAAGCCATAATCTTAATAATAATGAAATTATAGTGAGACATTGTCCCAAGGAAAATAAAAAATATCAGTTAATACTGCACTACACCAGTTGTTTAACTGTTAACCTAAAAAGAAATCAGAACCTCTTTTATAAGACCAGAACGATGTCGTCTTTCTGATGAAAACTTTCAACAATTGATGATAATTAAATGCAATGGAGTTGTCTAAATATATGATTCGAACAGAATGACATTGTGAATCTTCCTTTATAAAATTAGTGACTCAGTGTGTTAGACAAAAAACTTGACTGCTTTACTGAGCCAATATTTTTCCTACACATGATATTTGTTTCATGTATGTTAAATAAAGTTTCCATTCTGATTCATCTAATGTTTTCTCCTAGAAAATTTGTCTTGCAGTTTGAAATAATATTGAAAGTAATCAATTGTAATCTGATAACTTGATCACAAGTAACTGTAATGTAATCAATTACCATCAAAACATTAAAGCAATTCAATGTAATTGTAATCAGGAAATTTCAAAGTAACTGTAATGTAATCAGTTACTAACACAAGTAATCAGCCCAAGCCTGAGTATACAAGGTACATTATGTAATATACCCAGTAAACCAGTATACTAGGTACTTATGAAATATACCCAGAATACAAGGTATATATGAAATATACTTAGTATACCAAAAACAAAACCTACACGGCCGCTTATTAATTTAAAATATTTATTATTATTACATTTGGCAATCACAAAAGAACACCACTGAGTTATTTATGCAAAGTGTACAAGAGTGGTATATAAATAGTCAAACCCCTATATTACTAAATCTGTTCATACTACACATACATTCAAATGAATGGGAAGTAATGCAATGAACCAAAGACCGGGTACCGACGGTCTCATACTATGTTCTGCAAAATTTTAGTATAGTAATCCTTTTCACACTTTGTACCATCTAAATAAATAGCCAAAAGCAGAGGATGGTAATGAGTCAAACAGTCTGGTAATGGTTTTCAAGAAAGAACAAGATACCAGCATCATGTAAGGTATGCAATGCCTGAAATGTAATGCTTCTGTGACCATTTATTAATGGTGGAAATAAAAGTCACAATATATCACCTCAATAGGGTAGACCCCTCAATAGGGTAGACCTGCAACAACAGAACAGATGACAGAAATGAGACAAGTCTTTTATCATGTGCAAGAGAGAGTCAATATACCAGCTTTGCATGATCTATGGTCATCCAAGACACTAACAATAAATATTGGCCAGTTTTATTTTATCGTCCAACTGGCTATGGTATATAACTTCTTCTTGTGATGAAGATATACCAGGTAAGCAACCTGAAAAACAAACAGAGAAAATGTTGTAAACTGATTTTATGATTTGTATATAACAATAACTTGTCTTGGGGATTTTTTGTATTAAAAATCAGTTTGCAGTTGAATACTGACTTTATGATTTGTATATAACAATAATTTGTCTCGTGTAATGTTTTGTATGAAAAATCAGTTTGCAAAATATAAAGCTCCAAGTTCATATGTGATCAGTAAATACTCTGCCAAACTGAAAGATCTGGTCCCCCAGATTAACACACTGTTAGAATTTTTCATTTATATCTCTTGTAAGCATTCAAATACCTGAAAATCACATTTTTGGCCTCTTACTCCAGATATTCTGGTATCTTGCTTGATTAACAATGCTATTTACTAAATTACATATTTATTAATTTCATATTTTTACTGTCAGCAAATGCTCGCTTCATTATGGCAGCACTGAAATATTATATAAAAGCAAATATTTTAACTCTTATTTAAGTTCTAATAGGTAAGCTTATATTTCATCCCTTTAACTTATATTAACAAATCCAGACAAAAAAAATATAACAACTTCATTATTTTACTGTCCTTTTCTTTTTAGTGTAATACAATACTGAATAGCAGACATAAGGAAATAGCCTTGAGGTAATTTCCACTTAATTACAAAACCCACTGTCATGCTGTATGTGTTAAGCTCTCACTGTTTGCTTCACGGTTGCTGGCTATTTTTTTCCCTTTTCAATTATGTTGCCATTAAATATTTTCCCTTTTCAATTGTGTTGCCATTTAAATAATCTAACACTCAATTAAAAGCAAAGTGACTTTAATCAGACAATTTACCATTTCATTAAAAAGCCAACAATCACAAAGATCCAATATTATTTAACATCCTCTTCATTTGGTCTCTTTCGACTTGTTGAGCTATCACAGCTGCAAACAGAAAAGAAAAGCATATTTTGAAAACAATTTTAAAGTAAACAAGTTATACATAGATGAAATTTGGGATGCTATATCTGTATACAGTCAGAATGTCATACGTCTAATCTGCATAAAACTTGATTTTTTTTCCCATAGAACTGCATTTTTCATTGTATTGTCAAAATTAAGAAAACACTGATTCTCTCCTTTTTTGGTTATATCAAGATTAAACACCTTCTTACAGTCATAGTTGTATCAGGTGGGCAGTTAACCTGAACATCATTTCTGTGAGGGACAAGTACAAGACTCCCTTCCTCTGTAAGAAACTGCCAACTTTTTCTCACAAATAGCCAAGGTCAGTTTAGGTGGTTTTTTAGTAGCACAGTCATTCTTAGAGAAACTCACACTTCAAAGCCAGGTAGACTATGGATTTCCTGTTGCAACAGTTTTGTTTCCTCCACATACTTGTCCAATTCTGAGACATGTGTGGGCGGATGTATGTTTGGGATGTAACGAGAAAACAGCTGTGGTCGCATCTTTGCATATTCTGTAATAAACAATTAAAGAATGTTTTTCAACCATGGCTATTTTAATATTTCACAAATAACTGAAACAAAACATTCTAACAAAATTACTTCTCCTCAACTTTATGAATGTGCATAGCTATATTACTTCACACCATATGAGAACCTTTAATCATGAAAGATGTGACCCTCCCACTTCAGTCCTCCCTCCAAATCTTTTGGACAGATCTGTTAAAGAAATCACTGAATCATTTTCTTAGCAATACATTTTTGCATATTCTATAATATATAAACCTTTCGGGAAAACCTTTTCTCTTTAGAAACTGACTTTCAAATAAAAATCTGTTTTTCAAATGTCCTTGAAAACATGCACTTTAAATTTAAATCAGTGGTTGGGTTTCATTATTGTCACATTATTGAGAATTAATAGGACATACATTGTATTTACCAAAGACACTTATATACTTCAATATATGTACTTTAGACCAAATTAGTTGTTTTTTGTGCTTATACAATCGTCGCACCTTAAGGACTGTTATTCTCTTTAAGAAATAACACCTGAGCTCCTGCTATGTTTTTTCCAATCCATGATTTAGTAATCATAATTATAGATGTATGTGAATAGAAAGTGGAAGTGGCACCATTAATTTCCTTAACCATATTCTTGAACTCTAGAGAACAAATTAGTTATAAATAGCCATAACAAAAGTTCACATTGGTCACTGAGGGAATGTGAAACTCATGATATAAAAAATTCCCTGTAATATTAATCAAGTACCATCTGTAAATAGTGCCATCCTCATTGGTTAGTATTGCTTGTATAAACATTTTAACTAAATTTATTTGACATTAATTGTGATAAATTTGTTTGAAAGCTTTCTGTTTTCAGATTTACAAAATGTGACATTCTATGTTTATGGAAAGGTCATCCAAGTAACTGGTTATGAGGTTAGATTTTTTCACATGTTGTTATAGTTTGAAACTAGAACTATCGCTGAATGCGATTCATACTCCCACCAATGTCCATGACAGAAGACGACATGGAAAGGTGGTTAAGGGAATAACTTTAGTGGCACAAATACATATACATAAAAAAAAGATTATCTCTGGTGAAAAAAACAAACAAATTGTTCAGGTAATAGTATAAATATATATTGTCAAATCATGTTCGAAACAGTTACAAATAACCTTTCATTTTCGTGAATATCTGTTCTAGTTTCAGAAACATTTAAGTATTAATGGTTGTATCAGAACATTTTCTAAGCCTTAAAGGGGCATAACTTGTGTCATAATTCAATGGAATTGTAGAATTTTTGTCGTCTGAGCTTGCTTGTAACCATTCATATAAATTTTAAGTTTCAAGTAAATATCTGAAACAGTTCTGGTTTAAGAAATATTATAGTAAATAAATTTAAAGACATAAAAATGGACTTAACTTTGTCAAAATACAATACAAAGTTATCCCCCCCACTTTTTTTAGTTATGAAACTTGACCTGCATATCTTACTTGCGACACTTCGTATATATTTGAAGTTTCAAACGATTATCTGTTCTAGTTTTAGAAATATTCAAGTACATGTTAAAATTTCAGAACATTTTCTAAGCCAATTTTTGACCTTCAAGTGTGGCCTTGACCTTTAGCTGGCACAAGGGTAAGATGGGTTCTGCACATTGCCCAGTTGTGGTGAA
This sequence comes from Cyclina sinensis, assembly GCA_012932295.1. Classification (NCBI taxonomy): domain Eukaryota; kingdom Metazoa; phylum Mollusca; class Bivalvia; order Venerida; family Veneridae; genus Cyclina; species Cyclina sinensis. Next base: position 23,343,662 of record JAAONU010000016.1, read on the forward strand.
CATTTGAGTCAAGTTTGAAGAAAATCCTTCCATTAGTATAGAATTTATAGAGCGGACACGACATATTGTCTAGTATTGATTGTAAGTAAATTTAAAGACTTGAAAAGGGGCATTACTTTGTCAAAATGCAATGCAGAGTTATGAAACTTGACCGGCATATCTTACTTGTGATACCTCATATATCTTTTAAGTTTCAAGCAAATACGTTTTCTAGTTTCAGAAATATTCAAGTACATGTTAAAATTTAAGAACATTTTCTAAGTCAATTTTGACCTTCAAGTGTGACCTTGACCTTAAGCTGGCAAAAGGGTTACATGGGTTCTGCACATAACCTTGTTGAGTTGAACATTTGAGTAAAGTTTGAAGAAAATTCTTCCATTAGTATAGGATTTATAGAGCTGACATGACATATTGTCTAATATTTGATTGTTTGTAAATTTGAAGACTTTAAAAGGAGCATAACTTTGTCAAAATGCAATACAGAGTTATGAAACTTGACCTGCATATCCTAATTGTGACACTTCATATATATTTTAAGTTTCAAGCAAATACGTTTTCTAGTTTCAGAAATATTCAAATACATGTAAAAATTTAAGAATATTTTCTAAGTCAATTTTTGACCTTCAAGTGTGACATTGACCTTAAGCCGGCAAAAGGGTTACATGGGTTCTGCACATCCCCTTGTTGAGGTGAACATTTGAGCCAAGATTAAAGAAAATCTTTCAATTAGTGTAGAACTTACAGAGCGGACACGAGATAATGTCTAATATTTGATTGTTTGATATTTGACCTTCAATTGTGACCTTGACCTTGAGCTGACACATGGGCAACATGGGTTCTGCACATCCCCTTGTTGAGGTGAACATTTCAGCCAAGTTTGAAGAAAATCCTTCAGTTGGTATAGGATTTACAGAGCGGACACGATAATGGAGACGGACGGACGGACGGACGTGACAAAGCGAATCCATTATAGCCCCCCCCCCAACATTTTGTGGTGGGGGTATAATTAAATGCTGTTACATACTAAATAAAGTGTAAGTGGTTAATTAAAAATTTAATGTTAGTTTGAGTTTTTTGTGATTAATTTGAGGAATTTATCAATATTAAGCATTTTACAGCAGTATTTCTCTTATGCAATTATAGTGCACAACTGAGCCTAGGGCTGTCGGGTGCATATAAATTGCATGTACTGGAAAATTCATACAGTACATATAACTAATCACTCTATATCTACCAGACTGTATTCTTTAATGGGGTATAGAAAATCTTGGTCTTCAAAAATGTATGTATGAGGGTGTGTAGAAATATTTGGTCTATAAAAATGTATGTTTGAGGGTGTACAGAAACTCTTGGTCCTCAAAAATAAATTTGTGAGGGAAGAATTTTTTATAACTTTAAATCTTTTCTATTATTATTCAAGTACAGTTTACAGCTTATATTATCTTTCATCATATAAGTCACTGAAGGAGTTGTTAAACATAAGTTCCAATGCTGATAATATGTGAATAATAACTGATGAGTTGCTTCCCTTCCATCACTGAAGACAGAAATCACACAACAGTGTGTCTGAGCAAATTCAAGATCTAAAACAATTTTGGACATAGGAGAATATTATGTTTTCTTACAAATTACTTGTTGCATTGAAAGATTGTGCGCTAAAAATTCATTTTTCATTACTCAACTCGACTTTTTTACTCAGTTGGGCATCTGTGAATCAGGCAATGCAAAAGAATATATTTAATAGACGACAGGATAAAAAATTATAAGTTAATTAGGCACCTTCTCTTTTCAAGTGTTTCCCAACTCAATTTCTTTCAATTTAACTCTTAACCTAGTTAAACCCATTCAGACCAAGCTTTTAACTAAGCATAAAGATGATACACTGTTGCACTGGTTCAATTTTCTTACTATCTACAGATTGGTGACAGAATAACTGACATCCGACATCACATTTCTATTTTTAAACTTTAATCTGTGGTTATAAAAACAACTTTTACCTCATTCCAAAAACAACTTTATTCAAAGACTTTCACAGAATATCAGAAATCTAACAAACTTCAGATCATTTAACCTGAACAGCAGATGGACTTTTTTCACTAACTTACCTTGATTGAAAGTTTACAGATTATGCCGCAGCTTTTACCTTGAGTTTTAGTTAGATTTTCAACCTTCTGTATGATTTAGCAGCAGAAATCACATTAAGTCAAAATAAACTAAACAATCTGCATACATTTGTTTGTAATTAAGCAGAGTTACCTTGATTTAAAGAATAAGTATAATGAAACAGAAATACCTTGATTTAACGAATCTGAATTAAGCAGATTTACCTTGATCAAAAGAATCAATATTATAAATAACTAGAGCTATCACTAAATGTGATTAATACCCCCGCAAGACTGCTTCGGAACTGAGGAAGTTATTAGTAACAGAATACTTTGTAAAAGAATTGAAATAGAGTTACGGTTGTGGGCAATTAAAGATAGTTGTGGTTCTTATACATTGCATTTCCTGTCATAGTGCTTGACCATTGTATGAAGTTGCATTGAATTCAAACCAGTAGTTTTCAAGTTATGCTCCAGACAAGGAAAACCAACAAAGGGCAATATCTCTGCAAAAACTGAAGATAGAGTTACAGCTCTTGTACACTGCACTTTCTGTCATTGTGCTTGACCATTGTATGAAGTTGCATTGAATTCTAACCAGTAGTTTTCAAGTTATGCTCCAGAAAAGGAAAACCAACAAAGGGCAATAACTGTGCTTATGGTAAAGATGGAGTTATAGCTCTTGTATACTGCACTTCCTGTCAATGTGCTTGATCACTGTATGAAGTTGAATTGAATCCAACCATTAGATTTCAAGTTATGGTCTGGACAAGTAAAACCAACAAAGGGCAATAACTCTGCAAAATTACGATTCTTAAACACTGCACTTCCTGTCATTGTGCTTGACCATTGTATGAAGTTGCATTTAATTCCAACCAGTAGTTTTTAAAGTTACACTCCGGACAACAAAAACCAACAAAGGGCAATAACTGAGCAAATAGTGAAGATAAAGTTATAGCTCTTGTACATTGCACTCCCTCTCGTTGTGCTTGACCATTGTATGAAGTTGCATTGAATTGCAACCATTTATTTTCAAGTTATGCTCTGGACAAGGAAAACCAACAAAGGGCAATAACTCTGCAAATACAGAAGATGGAGTTATGACTCTTGAACACTGCACTTCCTCTTATTGTGTTTGACCATTGAATTCAAACGATTAATTTTCAAGTTATACTCTCGACAAGGAAATTGCAACAGACCGACCGCCCGACCGACAAACCAACCACCGGGTGATTCCTATATACCCCCCAAACTTTGTTTTGGGGGTATAATTAAGCAGATTTACCTTGATCTAAAGAATCCATATTATAAATTATTAAGCAGATTTACCTTGATTTAAAGAATGCAGATTCTTTATTAAACATGACATAACAGGGGGAGACACTGTAAATGGCTTTGCATTGGCTTCTTCTAATAATGCTGAAAATATAGTACAAAACTACACTTTAACAAAGGAGTCAGATTTTTGTCATAATGGCTCTTCTTTTAAACCTTTTTATTTGACATTAGTTAATCGAAACATATTCATTTTAGCTTAATTGTGAAGAATGCTTAAAGCTTATATGAACCACTCTTAAGCCCGCTTCCTGGACATTGATTGGGAAACAAATTTTGTAACTTATATTAATCCCGTTCAATGTGTATTTTCTAGATTCAAATCAGTACGTGTCAAAAGTGCGGGATGTGGAAAGTCACTCGAGTATCTGAATCATATAGGGATTTGAACCAGCATCCTCCAGATCAAAAAGGCACTCTACCACCTCTACTATGCTCCTCCACATAGACAGGTTATTGCAAGTTACTGTCACTCATTTAATGAAATAAGTGAGGACATCTCTTAGTTTAACTTTTCAATCATAAAGGCTCTGGCCCCTTTCAGGAAATCAAGAAGAAAATCACTTTGTTCCTTAGATACAAGTTCCTTTTAATACTTAATCTGGACTAGTATAAGTTATTTTCTGTAAATGAATGTACAAAGGGAGATAATTTTCTCCTATAGAGGAAATAACCTTCCCATTATGTGTTTTACAACCAATCAAAACTACTTACATAATAAATAAGTAATGTGAGTGTCCACAACATTGGTCCGAAACAACTTCAACAATTCTTCATTCAGATCTGTTTTTAACTTTGTTTCTACATAAAATCTGTTCTGTAAAAAAAAAATAATAATTACATTAAATTCACTAATCTTGCATAGGAAAAGCTCTGCAAATATTCAAATGATTTTTCAGATAAAATGTGACCTTGAATTGAGAAGAATATTAGATTTTAAGAGAATCACTTTCTGAAATAAAATGTATTATGCCTAGTTCAAGAAAGTTTCAGACAAGTTAAAATTACACCATCATAATAATATATACATGTACTTCATTTTCATGGTTCTCAGAAAGTGTCAGGACAGTTTGTACAATCATAATACAAGTATATCTCTTTCATTTCCTAGTACTTGTACTGAGAAACATGCATATAAATTCCTATCATATTTGATATCCTGAAATATGTGGTCATTTCATACATGCATGTCAAGAAAATGAGTAGTAATTCAAACAGCCCTTTGTGACTAAATTTCTGAGTTTCTTGAAAATCACCATTAAGTATTTCATTTTAATTTAAGCAAAGTTCAATTGTTGGAGAATTCATAATGTCCCCAAAACACAGCACATTAGCTTTGAAACTGAATGTTTGAACAATATCAATTAATCAAATTCCCTTAAATTTAAATAATATGTATGTTTTCTAAATATGTTTCATAATGCATGGACAAAAAGCCCCTTTCTCAATCACCCTTGCACAAAATGTACAGGAAAACATTGCAAAAGACATACATGTAAGGTAGTTAAATTAACATACCATATAATTAAATATTGGTACTATTCCACCAAGGGCTTGTATATACTGGTTTAATATATAGGAGAACTTTTCAATAAACAAGTTTGGGGACCGGACCTGAAATAAAGAATGTATTTGCAAGTCTTACTTTTTGTACCTGTTGTAGAATGCACTTGTACACACAATCTTTTTCTGACCTTGTCTGTCTTATCATTGATCCAATTTGTCTTCCTCATTAATATCCTTCTTACAATTACAGTGGGCATATTTTCACACACTTTCAAACAAAGAGTACAACTGAGATCAACACACTACTCAAAGTGTGCTTAAAAACTTTCAACATCAACATTCTGCTGTGTTGTTTTGAACAGAAAATCAACATTTTGCTGTGCTGTTGTTTTGAACAGAAAATCAGCATTATGATGTGTTGTTTTAAACAGAAAATCAACATTTTGCTGTGCTGTTGTTTTGAACAGAAAATCAGCATTGTGCTGTGTTGTTTTGAACAGAAAATCAACATTTTGCTGTGTTGTTTTAAACAGAAAATCAGCATCGTGCTGTGTTGTTTTGAACAGAAAATCAACATTTTGCTGTGCTGTTGTTTTGAACAGAAAATCAGCATTGTGCTGTGTTGTTTTGAACAGAAAATCAACATTTTGCTGTGTTGTTTTGAACAGAAAATCAACATTTTGCTGTGTTGTTTTAAACAGAAAATCAGCATTGTGCTGTGTTGTTTTGAACAGAAAATCAACATTTTGCTGTGCTGTTGTTTTGAACAGAAAATCAGCATTGTGCTGTGTTGTTTTGAACAGAAAATCAACATTTTGCTGTGTTGTTTTGAACAGAAAATCAACATTTTGCTGTGTTGTTTTGAACAGAAAATCAACATTTTGCTATGTTTTTTTGAACAAAAAATCAGCATTGTGCTGTGTTGTTTTGAACAGAAAATCAACATTGTGCTGTGTTGTTTTGAACAAAAAATCAACATTGTGCTGTGTTTTGAACAGAAAATCAACATTTTGCTGTGTTGTTTTGAACAGAAAATCAACATTTTGCTGTGTTGTTTTTAACAGAAGATCAACATAAAACAGAAAATCAAAATTTGCCATGTAGTTTTTTTAAAGAAATTGTTTCCGTAATTTACAGGTAGATTAAGGCAGTTTACCAATTTTTAACCCGTCTTGCTGAAAAGTACTTATACATGTATATGAGATTTTCTCATCATTCTAATAAAGTCAGTCTGGTAACAGCGTACTAACATCAAACATCATTAATGACAGGTTACAACTGTTTACAAGACTGTCCCTTTCATTCTTTATTTGAAGTAACATAAATACTCATGTTAGTTTAAATTGTAAAGAGTTCTTTATGTAAACTGAGACTGATGATGAATGTTTTTTTCCTTTCCCTTTTATACAAAAATCCTTAGAAAGGTTATACATACAAGGCTGTGCAACTCTTGTGATATGGAAGATAGATGACTGGACATATAGTTGAGAAGGTCTTGATATAACCTCTCTGAAAACTGTTTACATACACACTTGTATACACAACTGAAAAGAAATACATTTTTTTTTATCATCACAAAAGTTATGACTGCAAATCTAACTGAACAAAGAGCACATTAAGTGTGGTTGGCATGAACTCTTATGGTATGGATACAAGACTTAAAGTAAAAAAGATGCAGCAGGGTCAACAAATCATATACCAACAGCAGGATTGAAACCCACTACAACCTTACTGCAAGAAAGGAGCTCTACCAACTAACCTACCACTGCAGGTTGTTGTATGTTATTGATTATTATGTGACTGATTGTTACTGATTCGATATGCATTTAACTGGTCAAGTGACAAAAATCATTCTGTAATTAAGGGGTATAGCTGATTTTTTCATTTTATTTCTAAATTCACCAGGCATATAGCTATATGTACAAGGCGACCGGTAAAACCGACATAAGCTCCCAGAAGCAGGAGCCAAAGGGACATGTGCAAGACAAAAACATACAGGCAAAGTCATAAAAAGGGCACATTTTTGGCACTGCACTCTGCCTCAATGCCCTCTACCACTGTGTGCAGTATAAACAAATTATGTCCAAGGGTTTTCAGGTTACGCTCCGGAAAAGATTTTTCTAAAAGGGGAGAATAATTAAAAAAGAGGCAAAAGAGAGTTATGGTTCTTAGGCACTGCACTCCGCCTCAATGCCCTCTACCACTGTGTGCAGTTTAAACAAATCATGTCCAAGGGTTTTCAGGTTATGCTCCGGAAAAGATTTTTCTAAAAGGGAGATAATTCAAAAACGGGGCAAAATAGAGTTATGGTTCTTTGGCACTGCTATCCGCCTTAATGCCCTCAACCACTGTGCGCAGTTTAAACAAATTATGTCCAAGGATTTTCAAGTTATGCTCCGGACAAGCACAACGGACGGACAGATGGATAGACGGACAAGGTGGCCACTATATGCTCTCCCTTCGGAGAGCATAAAAAACATATATTAAAGTAATTATTAACATTGACTTTTCTTGCAAATAACAGTGAAAGGTGTCTTTAATGCTTACCTTAGAAATTATTCATTGAACACATACTTTATGTAAGAGTTACTGAAAAATACTGAGGCTCATAATTTAAAAAAATACAAGCATTTTATATCATTTTAAATATCTCAAATATAAGTTTCAGCTGTAACCAATCATAATCTTATTTCTTTATAAAGAAAGATCAATCCTATTATGTACAGAAAACGTTTCTTAGCCAATACATAACTGATACTTGTACCTGTACATCTGTTCATATGAAATAGGAATATACTGTCCAGGGGTCATTGTCAAGAGCTGATTTATTGCCTGTTCCAATTTCGGCCAGTACAACGTCTCATAATCCTCTATAGTGATGGTCATCATAACTACAATACAGAAAAGTATTAATGAATACAAATTTCCAAAATTTTATTCCATTTGGCAGCAAACAAGGGCCCATTTACAAATAATTTTTTTAAGCTTTCATCATTGATATCACTTGTGACAGACAAAATATGGTTTACTTCAATAAAAAATGTAGGTCCACTTTCAAAGAAGGGAACAAGCCATATTTTTCCCAGTAATTTTTATATCAAAATTATGGAATAGTGCAGTTTGGCATACATCTGGAACTTTGAATTTCACTGAATAGTAGAATACCTTAAAACAATCCCAAATCTAGGACTGTATGAACATATATCTTGTCAATCTATCTATTTACTGTTAATGTCAAACCCCTCACAGGAATGTACAGTAGACAGGATTGCACATCAGATTCACAATAGATGTTAGTAAAGTAAAACTTGAGAAAAGGTAAATCTAAAGAGTTAAGACCACAGAGTTGGAAAACTGGTCATGCAATTAACAAGCTTTATTTTCAAGTAAATACTGCTCAAACCATTGTACTAACCACTTAGTCACACTTATTTGACACATATTAGGAATTATTGAGCTTTACTGTGTCTGTAATATCTCTACTAACATCAAAATTCAGAAGACATAATTAAAGAGGGCTGTTGCAACATGTTTTTCTTTGCTACATATACTTAATAAATTATACAAACAACTTTTAACACAAAAGTTACAATTCAATAAAACTTGCATCCATGGATGAAAAGTGATTTAATCATTTGAACTTTCAAAATGTATACATAAGAAGTCTGGACATGCAGACACAGTTTAATTTAATTTTCATAACTGTTTTATTGGACACTGGATAGATAAGGCATTTTCCAACAGCCCGCTGTTGGGCTTGCTCTTAAGCGACATGGTTAGAGTGTCTGGAATGTTTGCTTGTTGAGCGATGTAATCTATGGTAGGTACTTGGATGGGTGTCAGAAACTGACTTTGTCGGCCAGGTTACTATGATGGTGGTAATTTCACGTGTCTTGGCTGGCTCATTACCACAGTCAGTGCCTGTGTGTACAGGAAGTGCAGAGTAAAGTCCCTTGCACATTCGGAGAGGAAACAGGCTATACCCTGTAGGAAGCTTTTGATGCCCGACCCCTAAAGATTAAACAAGTATGGAGAGTAGCCGACATTTGATGTGTGCACCGTTTCCAACAGACTTGCTGTTGGGCTTGCTCTTTAGTGACATGGTTAGTGTCTGACTGGCACCCAGGAGACCCGTGTTCAATCCTCAGTGGTGACTGTAGGATATATCTACACTGTATCTATATCATCATTGAAGGCACTGCTATATTTATACGTAAAATCACACGGATCAATTCAATTTTGATCAGGACATAGTAATAAATTTACCCATACTCCCAGGACGCAACAAGGGATTTGTTGGCTGTGGTTTCGCCTGTTCCGGTTCAATGTCAGGCTGAGTTGAATCAACCTCACATGTCTCTTCCATTGGTTCATCCATTACTGCATTACAAGATATCTGTACTTGCTTTAACAACCATAAACTTTACTTATAGTAAGAATGAAGAAAATTTGTTTCAACCGGAAACAGATCGATTCACTTACGACAAGTTTCTTTTTACGACATGCCTGTGATAAATTCCGTTTCTAATCTGTACGGTCTGATTTATTTAAGTGTAGTCGTTGATACATATCTCTTATTTCTATATGTTTTCTAGTTTATTCCTAATTTTATAACTTATCTAATTATCAACTTTTTTTCAGAGTAGATATGTAAGACCAAGTGTATTTTTTTTATTAAATCAACCACCAAAATGGAATGTCATTTTGGTACACTCACATACATTTGGCCAAAGATTAGCTAAGGTATATTAGGTCTTTGATTAGGGGAATAAATCCGTCTATTTTTTTCTGTTGTTGCTCGTCTATGAATATTATTGTCAATTTTATATCAAAGGGAAACAACGTGTAGTATACTTGAGTCTTCAGAGTTAGTGCAGGACATTCAACAAGAGGTGAGAAAATCGAAGATTAACACAGCATCTTCAATAAAGTATAAAGCTACACGAACATTTTATATATCTCCTCTTCATCTAAAGAACAAGAACTTAATAGTAATTAAATTTCTATCTTTCTCTTTATTCCTTTGTTTCTTTTTTCTCCTTCCTTTTTTCCGCATCCACCTCCATCCTTCCTTCCTTCCTCCCGCTTCTTCCTGTTTCCTTCTTTCCTTCCTTACCTCCTTCTTTCCTTCCACCTTCTTCCTTCCTTTTTTCGCTTCCTTCCTCCCTTCCTTCCGCTTCTTTCCCTCCTTCCACATTATTCCTTCCTTCATTCATTCATTACTTCCTTCCGTTTCTTTCCTTCCTTCCTTCCGCTTCTTTCCTTCCTTCCGCTTCTTTCCTTCCTTCCTTTTATGTTTGTTTGCTTCTTTCCTTCATTGTAGCATTCTTTCTTTCTTTCTTAATAGATTGTCATTTGAATGAAAAACTATAAATATCTCCCTTAGGCTAGTAAAAAATTCGACAGTTTGCAAAGAACCTGCCAGGGCTTAAGATTCACATCGATATAGAATGTAGTTGTAATAACTTTAAACGTTTCAATCTATATATCCATTAAACACTAAATTTTGAAGGATAAGCTTTGTTCTTTCGAAACCTGACGTCAAGGTACAAGAAAGGCTTATACAAATAATATTTAATTGCGTGAACAGGTGTTTGATATTACAGTGTAATTTTGATTCTTAATTTAAAGGTTATTATGTTTCGTTACGAACATTAATTACTGAAGAAATTTTCATTTGCATTGCCAAATTAAATTATGCTTTATTTCATATTTCTAGCATAACATTCACGCGTATTCAAAACCAAGGCTTCGCTCAGAATAAACAAAAAATAAAATGATAAAATGACTAGTGTTATACATTATGGTGGCTGATTTCTGCCATGTTGTCTTTTCGACTTGCGAGGCGAAAATGCAAAAGCAAAAACAAAATATACCAATTTATTGTGTTTTTGTCCCGGCGGGAGGGTGGGGTAAAACAGTGAAAAGTCGAAATTTGAAGACGAAAATACGACAAACATTTTCGTCGCGTTTGCATGTAAATGATTGTCGCGCGGTCCTATTTTTTCTCACTCGAGTTTTCGCCATTCCGCTCCGTCAAATCGGAGGCAAAAACACGACAAATCAGATTTTTTTTCGCCGCGCCAGGCAGAAATTAGCCACCATACTTTCATCAATATGAAACGATCGTCTGAACACTTGAACTTACTTTGTATGTACTTGCATTCTGTGTTTTACTGTCAGTGTTTATTCAAAATACACAATACAGTGTTACGGAGATACTTTTCGGAAAAAAAGATCAAGCAAATTTCCAGCATACATGTCATGAATGAAAGAGAAAAAACAACATTTTTTTTTAATGTAGACTGGTTGATTAATTAAACTGTTTTTTAAAGGCCCAATAGACCACATTAACAAAGGGCTAGACCATATGTCTACAGGTCATTTTATCACCAATGTGATGCTATATGATAAGCCCAGCCAGACACTACCAGTGATCAAAATCATATCTGGCCACACGGCGAGGCCATTCGTTCACGCTGAGCGAGACAAAACATTTTTATGATAATAACACAACTAGGTAATTATCTCCACATCTGTTACCACTCATGAATAAATAGGTAGGTAATATGTTAATAGTATTACATATAAGAGGCTCGGGAAGGGTACCTACGATAAAGTATAAAAAAAGTATTCTAGAAACACAATTTATGTTTACTGAATTGTATTGAATATACAAGGATGGAGAAAGGTACTTGACACACATGTCAGAACCGTTCTACTTACCGGTTAACCTACTGCAATTTATACAAAATCTCACTTTGACTTTATTCAGTTAAAAGTTTCATTTTTTGTCAGATAAGAATCTTAACTTGTACAACTTACTTTCATCACGAAAGTTCATTTGTGGTTAACCCAAATTAAATCGATTTAAGCAGTACTTCATTGTAGCATCAAGTCCCAGTTTCATTTTTATTACCTTCTGAAGATGTTAACTTTGCCGAATGCTGGAAAGAGGCTATCATATGAAACTTTTTTTCATAGTTTAACCATCTAACTGTCCAGGTATATATATTCTCGAAGAGCACCCAAGTCACTTTGGTATTCTGTAAAACTTTCCTGTTTATTCTAAGGCGACAAAAATAGTCAAGAAATGCCGCACTTATCCCTGTTTTCAATTTTTTCTTCAATACATACATATTCATTGTTTTCAAGTTAAAATGGTTTTCAGAACAATCTTTCCATTTTTTACCACTCTTGCAGCCTTATCAACTTACAGCTCCGCACCAAAGAACTTGTTAGGTCTTTGCCCCGCACAAACTCTGGACATAGACAATACTGACTAAGTGGTGTTAAATATAAGGAAGAAAAAATATAGCGAATAACTTGGCTGCTTTACTTTCCGTCTTGATAGAAACTTTGAAGTTATAAGAACTTTGGTATTGAAATAAACTACATGAATACAATAATCAGGGACTTAGTAAAAAGTATGTAAATAATCTGGTTTATTATCATGCAGATAATTGTAAGCTAATCGGTAAGTCAGCGTTTCCGTTTCTGTATATGGAAATCAAGGGGGAAAACTAACTTTTCTGCTGTAAATGGTTATCGAAGAATTTTCGTAATTCTTACGTTTTTGTTTTCTGTTTGTTTTTTGTTTCTAAATTTTCATTTCATTGCTAAATAAGATTTAATGATACGCATGATTAGCATTTGTATTTCTATTAATCAAAATATCCAATTAAAACCAGACACTATATATTTGACACGCATTATTGTTTATTTAATGATACGCATGATTAGCGTTTGTATTTCTATTAACCAAAATATCCAATTAAAACCAGACACTATATATTTGACACGCATTATTGTTTATTTAATGATACGCATGATTAGAGTTTGTATTTCTATTAACCAAAATATCCAATTAAAACTAGACACCATATATTTGACATGCATTATTGTTTATTCTGCTAACCGGTGACATATCAATACTTGCCTATGGCAAAATATTTTAACGGATGTGAATTGTCGAGCATGTTAAATGATAATTAACACATTATTAGGCACTTTTAATTAGAATTTGCGTCAATCTAGAAAGATGAGTAAAACACATGCGATTTCTAGGAAAAAGCAAAATGCATATAATATATTATTATATTATAATTCTCGAATATGCACAACTTGAAATGGAGACATTATCTTAAGAAGATTCTATTTCTGACGCTGTATTTTGCTCTCCATATCAAATAAAAGTGCTATTAAAAAGCAATTTCTTTTCCCTTTATTTTTGAATTATGAGAAATGCAATTTCTTGCAAAACTTTTTTCCGTCTTAATTGTTTTCTGAAGGTGCACCATTATCACGCATTCGATTGTGAAATTGATGTTTCTAAAAACAATTCTGAAACAAGTATATATTTTACAAATATATATATATGAATGCAGCAAAATGTTAATAAAAATTAGATATATATTTATAATCTTGTGCCAGCAACTTTGTCCTGCTTGAAATAAAAAACACATTAATGACAGATTACATACACTTTAAAACAAATATACAAAATAAATAAGAAATAAAAAACGGGAACCAGTCTATTAAAAGGTTCTGTGGATCTGTTTGAGGAAAGCCCAGAAGAGATATATATTCACAGTAGCCCTCTTTTACATTATACATGGGGGATAAAACATTTTTAAGACTGATAGTGAAAAAAAAAAATCGAATCACTTTTACAGTTAAGCTGAAATATTAGCAACAGGCAGCCTGTTGTATATCTTCAATCTACTCCTTCTATCAATCTAGTACCTAGAGATAATATCAGGCATTCAGTCCAAACTAATTAATCCTATCTCGTGTTAATTGACTGCACATATGAAAACCTTCAAACATCGGAAAGAGCTCTTAATTTGAGTATGTTTATCGTCAATACCGGTTGCCCGTAGTGACTCATTCAAAACTAGTTGTGTTAGCGGAGGTTCAAAGGATCGAACTTTCAACCCGTGGATAACACGTCCCGTGTTTTACCACTCGACCTCTGATCCGCCCTGGCAGGCATCCGATATTGCAAGCAATCTTTATTTACCGTGAACCTCATTCAGTTACCAACCATTTTTATTCCTCTGTACTTATTTTTTATTCCGGTAAGGTATATAAGTTATGACAGCTAATGTTTGTTACATATTTTTCTGTGTTCTTAGCTAATTAATGATGTCACTATTATGATTGCTTTCTGTCTCCTGTGAAGAGGTGATACGGAAATATATCGTTCCATGGTCTATGTACTTCCATTGATAAAATAAGTAACACCTGTCCTGGAGCACTGTATCCCCAAATCAGCGGAAACAAAGGAGTATTGGTTGTTCATTAGTCCGTCTGTCTCCTCGTTTGTTAGTGCACCACTCATTGATTAGATCAGTCATTAGGTCAGCACGCCTATCAGTTTGTTAGGCTGTTTTTCTTTCACACCGTGCATCTCTTTCAGCTTATTTCGAAAAAAAAAGTCGCTCTGCGGCTCTTTCAAGTGACACGCAGTACGTTAATTTTATTACACCTAGCGATCTGCCTTTTCTAGCAGATGAAAGTAGAAAGTAGTATAATAGAATGTTGAAATCAAACCAAGAAAGACTTAAGAAATAAATAGTTTGGAATCATACTTTCTGCCAAGATACCGAATCTAAAAGGCATTATGTCTTTCTTTCCTCGTGCAGAGTCAATCCTATATATTAAGAAGGATTATGTGTATATACTATGCTATATGTATATGTGGGATTATTAATAAAGTGTAGGATCATCTGTAACCATTGCCACGTGCGAAGAATTGACATCCTACCATTGCTTCATAATGTCTGGCAGGAGTAATTTGTTCTGTGTAGACTTGCAACAATGCTTAATAAGCTTATCTATACTTCGGCAGTTGTTTGGCTATGTTATTTTATAAAGATACACCAATTCTTCGTGTTTAGACGACAAAGGCAATATATATCATACTGACTTTTTCCAGTTCACTGATCAAATTACACAAATGACATTTTTAATCTTTATTTTGAAAGAGAGTATTCTCATGTTGGCTAAAAGAATATGGTAGCCTTTCGAACACAAACACTCATTTACAAAATAGCATGTAGCTAAAATGGTTATACGGATGTCCATAATGTTAGGAGAACCATTTCTTAAGTTCTACGTTACCTTAAATTTCGGACACATCCCATAAAAGAAACTGTTTGGTGGGAGGTTCTTTTGTGTCGTTTTAGTCTTCAGAAAAAAACAGCAAAATGGTCACAGCAGAAGTTATACACTTAAAATGAATGTTGTACAATTTTTGTGAAGATTATTATTTGTAAAAGTTAAATTTTCCTTAGTATCTATATGCCTTTCAGACATATTTTAACAAATCTTCTTCTTACAATTTTGAATTATCTGTCTTTTTTTGAGAATGAGCAAATAACACATGCATGCAGAATATCTAGGGTATGACCCTTTAAACAGACATTTTTTTCTATACACACTTCATACTTTTCTGCGACTGATTCAGATCCACAGCAAGTCTATCAACTAGAAAAAAACAATTAGACACAGATGCATTAGGTTCATGTTGCAATGAATCCCTTGCATAGTTTTGCTCGAAAAGTATCTCGGTTGCCTTTTAGCTCTTAGAATAGTTTTATTACTCACATATATACACTAATATAATTGTACAGTTGCTTCACTTTTCGACGAGAAATCAGAATACAACTCGTTTATGTCAGCTTCTTTTCCAAAACCCCTTGTTGAATGCCACTTGGATAAAATCTACATTTCTGTAATTAATGCAATGATAACCATTTGTTTTTGTTTGACAACACTTCTGTTCTATTTTTTTATGAATAAATATATTTTTTGATTTAAATTAGAAAAGATTTGTCCGGAAAATAAATTTTAAAGGGCTTTAGCAAAAGACTGAGGAAAAATTGTATAGAACATTTTGTACTGTATGTGTTGTTTCATATATGTTTGAACAAACACAAAAACACAAAGATACAAACTTTTAACTTCTAACTTTACTCCGAATAAATAGTTTCTTTAATATAACAATAAAAAAGACAGATATATTTTTTAACCTTTAAAATCATGACAAATATACGAAAGTGCGCGTCAAGGTTATTGCCTCTGAAAAAAAAAATAAAAAAAAAACAACAACTAAATATTAAGAGAGCGATAAGTTATAAATTTTAACATAATAATTTTAGGTACCACCAACTCAGCATTTCTCGGTGCCATTAACCTGTTCTGTACTACATAAAAAGCACGTGCAAGTAGAAAAAACACCCATAGAGTAATGGATCACATGAAAATTCTGGCAAACATGTGCTTTGATCTATAAAACGCTGCAGATAGTATGTTCAATTTGTCCTCTAGCAAGGCTGCAAAATAAAAGGTACTTAACAATATATTTTGCCACAGGTATTTACACAGAATATTTCAGTGTATGATTATAGTAATGTTTCTACACTAATACTTTTTAACTTCCTTGTTTTAACGAATTTAATTATTATTTAGTTTAAACTGTATTATTTAAAATTGATTTGTAATAATTTCTTGCAATTCATATTAATCCCACTTGACTGCTCTTTTTGGTTCAAACTAGTACTCCCCCCGAAAGTGTGGAATTTAGAAAGCCATTGGAGACTCTCACCCCTGGTGGGATTCGAACCAGTGACCTCCGGATCTATTGCTCTCAATCCAGACGCAGCCCAGTCTCTTAGATGCAATAGAGCGATCTTTTATCACAACAGTTTGCACTTACTGCACGCAAAGAATACTATGGAAAGATATACCAAACAAACATATTAAATACTTATAACTGATGTCTCGTCAAGGGATCAAAATGAGTTGGGATAAGTAATTGTTCAAAAGAATTCAATGCCTAATGGATTATGCCATCCTTACTAGTTGAATGAGTCCATTTTCAGTTAAAAGGATTTCTGGTTTTAATGTTCAGTTTTGTTCTATAGCTATTTATGGAAGAAATCCTTTTATACAAACAATGAATACCCTGATCAGACGATGCAAATTGGGGCGCCTGATCTGGCTCTGCACAGTGTTTGCCTAAGTCTACTTTTGTAATGGGTTAAAGATTGTCTACGTAATCACGAAGTAAACTTATTGCACTAACAGTTCACTAAGTAGAAGTAGCTAACCTGTGCAGGTGTAGAATCATCTGTCATACGTAAACTTCACGACGTTGAAAATGTCACGTACAACAATTTCATGTGACCTTTATTGCACAACATACTAGTGAAGTTTATGTACACCTGTATACGCAACGTTGACAAGCGTTTGAAGCTGACGCAAAAACTGTATGCAACTTCGAGAAACGTGTAAAGCTGACGCAAAAACTGTATGCCACCCTGACAAGCATGTGAAGCCAGCGTACAACTATCCACTACCTAACACAGAAGTGAAGCTTTCGTTCAACTATCCATTACCATAACACAAACGTAAAGCTTATGTACAACTGTACACAAAAACATACTGACTGGACAGCGAATAAATTAAGCATACATACTCGATCGATGTTTAAAATTGCTTTCTCTACTTACATGTATTTTCTAAATAACATAAAGACCGCATATTTACTACGAGTTAAATTCATACAGTCAGGGTATCAATTTATTCGAAAGTATCGATACACAGAAGCGGACAGAGTCCGAAAAAAAAACAACATTAAATGAATTCACAGGCCCGGTCTTCTTCAAATATCGATCTCAGAGCTGGCTTCATATATACAGCTCAAAATTAACTTTAACTGGAAATCGATCTAACAGCTGGCTCGATATTTAATCTGACTAAAAATTCACTTTGACAATATTGATCTCAAAGCTGGTTCAATTTTTACACAAGCTCAAAATTTACTGTAAATGATCACACTCGCTCAAACTTTACTATAAATGAATATCAGTTTAAGAGCTGACTCGATATTTACACAAGCTCAAAGTTCACAATAACTGAATATCAGTCTCAGAGCTGGCTCGATATTCACACTAGCTCAAAATTTAGAATAGTCAGTTATCGATCTAAGAGCTGGCTCAATATTTACACTAGCTTAAATTAAGAATAGTCAGTTATCGATCTAAGAGCTGGCTCAATATTTACAGTAGCTTAAATTCAGAATACTAAGATATCGATCTAAGAGCTGGATTGATATTTACACAAGCTTAAATTCAGAATACTAAGATATCGATCTAAGAGCTGGCTCAGTATTTACACTAGCTTAAATTCAGAATAGTAAGATATCGATCTAAGAGCCGGCTTGATATTTACACAAGCTCAGAATCCACTAAATGAATATCGATGGCTTGATATTTACACTAGCTCAAAATTCACCATAAGTTAATATTGATCTTAAAGTTAGCTCGTTATTTAAACTAGCTCAAAACTCACTATAACTAAAAATATATCTTACAGCTGGCTCGAAAAGCTCTAAATTCAATGTAACTGAGAAGCGATCTAAGAGCTGGCTCGATATTTACACTTGCTCAAAATTTACTATAACTGAAGAATGATCTCAGAGCTGATTTGACATTTAACCTAGCTCAAAATTTACTAAAGTGAATATTAATCTCAGAGCTGGCTCGACATTCGAACTAACTCAAAATTCAACCGCCTGGTTCGATATTTTTACTTGCTTAAAATTCGCTTTACATGAGCATCAGTCACAGAGCTGGCTCGATTATATTTTATATGTAATATATTGGAACTTTGAGCTTTGTTTTCATTTCACACCTGGAAAAATCGAAAGAAAAAAAAAGACAGTAAGAGTTGATAGTCGTTTGATGACAGTTTCATTCTCGAGTTAGTTTCGCCTCCTCTCTTCTGTTGGTGTAAAAATACGTCGAGACATGCTGACAGAGGATCTTTTTTCTAGTCTGTTGATGTCATTTTCTGATGTGCAAAGGAAATATTTTATACGAAAAACAGAGGGTGTTTGTGCGAAAACAAGCTATGTAAGTGGGTCGTACATCAGCAAAACAAGATTCTTTCACATAAAACAAGACATATGATCCTTTCATTTGTGTTGATACGTGCACTTTTATAGCTTAATCCTGCATTTTGTTCCAGAAGGTATAGGGATTTCACAAACACAAAGACAAATGTTTCAAATGAAATGGTTTGTTGAATTTGTAAGTAAAATAAAAGGTAACTACACTTTAAGACTGGGTGTGGTAATTATAAGTAAAATTGCTGGAAGTCTAATAAAAACTTGTTCTAAAACAATAGCTAGTCTAAAATATGATGGTTATTCTAAACTGTCCTGAATCTGCAGTTATTGTATGTTAGGTACATACATCTACCATGTCCCATACCCTGGCAGGCGCCATAAAAAATTATACGTCTTTTAAGAGCAGCTCTAGTAATTTTAAAAATGACAATTTCATTTTCACATTGATAAAACTTGACCCGTTTTAACATATTTATGCAAACGAACTAATTACTTTTCATGATATATTATATACCTAACTATTCAAACAAAATACCATGAATCTGAAAACAAGACCCCACACGGATGAAACTTTACACGTCAATACCAGAGTTTATTAAATGAAGGGTGGTCTGTTACTTATCTTTCATATTAAGAAATAAGAGCGTAACTGGTACGTTATAAACACGTTATTTTAGCACACATGAGTAAAATCAATAAGTTTATATTAATTCATTTACAAAACGAACTTTAGCACAACAACTCTTGAATCCGTGTATATTTATGTTACATTAACTTTTGTAATTGTTCTTCGTCAAAAAATAAAGTGATGAGATATGTTTATAGCACATTCCAATATTGACAATATACCTTATTTTAATGTCCTTACTACATTCTGACCTCCTGCGCACTGAATTACTCTTGTATCACGTATAATGATATTTACTTCGACCTCCTGAACACTGATATTTACTCTGACCCGCTGCACACTGAAAATTACTCAGACCTCCTGCGCACTGATATCTAAATATTCTAAGACTATTCTCATTTTGTATCATATCGCTTACCCCTTAAAGAATAAGAGGGTTTATTATTACCAGTACGCATTCTGTTTATTCGCCGTCGTGTATCATGCACACTACTTTATAATGATGTTGCAAAGAAAATACTTATTATCACAACTGGAAAAAAATTCTTGCAACTACTATTGATCCCTTTCGACAACTGCTTCCTGGGTTCGAACCAATATTTGCGCCGAAAATTTCGATCGGGAGTCTGGCGTCTTACACCTCGACCACTCTCTCCCCCACTTCGATCAAGTGACGTTCCTATCGAAGCTATGATTCTGTAGAACCTTTACGTTGATATCATTACATACAAAGACTTTATATCCAGAAGTGTGGCTCAAAAAACTAAGCTTTCATTTGTTTATTGAAGGATAAACAATCTAACACGACAGAATTTGATTGATGCAATTATAAACACGATGTCAGTTACTAAATTACTTATCTCATGATGTGTAAACACAGAGACGCAAATTTCATCTAAGAACGCTAAGATTTTCATGGCTCAGCTATAAGCACTCAATCACAAAGTAATGATCAACATGTTGTATGACCTGTATTTTGATAATTAGTGACAGTAATTCCTCTTTGATTAAAATGAGCAATAAGAATTCAGACTTAGCTAAGAAACTTCGAAACTCATACGACATTTCGAGAGAACCGTATTGCATTCGTTTCAACCCAAGCCTATAAATTTGGACAAGAAAAGCTACGATGTAATTACAACTCTTTATATAAAAGGATTCTATATAGTAACATATCCATTTTACCTGTTGTACATAAAAGGCTAGTACTTTGACATCGGGTAATGATATCATTCCCATTTATATGCTTATAGAGGAAATGGAATGTACTACATTTTACGGCATCCAAAATAATTTTGCTGAATTAGCTTGCAACAAACGTCAAAAAGTCAGTTCACCTTTCTTTTTTTGCAAGTAAATAAACTACCATGTGTAATGTCAATTTGCACTAATGTTCTTCTTTCTGAAACAATACCCTGCAGGTAGAGAACACAGGCATAGAACGATTTCCACATTGCCACAGTTCCACATGTGTACATACTGTTATCAATTAAGAAAACATAAAGATGTTAGTAGATTATTACCAAAAACCACGACTATTGTATAAAATTATATCAACAGATAAACATCTTTGTATGTCCCCCGCTGTGAGAAAGTGTACTTTTTTGTCGATATGGGAGAGCATGGTGACAGGGGGTAGGAGCGGAGAAGGGAGGGGGGAGGCAGGGGTCAGCTCCAAAGATTATATCTAGCTAAATCGAAGAAAGTAAAATAAGCCAGTTATTATTTCTCATTAATGTCGGTTGCTTTTTTAAAATGACATTTCAGACAATTATTCCATATTTCAGTGTAATCAGACAGAGATAAGGTAACAGAATAAAGTAGTCGTAGCCCAGTCAACTATGAGGCCCTCATCTCGACATAAAGAGAACGAAAACAAAACAATCTAGACGAATAGCTTATACAAATAATAAAAAACTCCTAATATTCGATATAATAACTTTCATATCTTAAGATGTCCTTGTATTTTACACTCCGTATATCTAACAATACAGTGTAACACACAAGTAAATAAAACTTAACGCGAGTGTTCACTGAAACATGTATTTGTCCACTAAAATGTGTTTGTTCACTAAAACGTGTGTTTACTAACGTGTTTTTTTTCTTCTCTGAAACGTGTCTTTTTTCCAGTAAAAACGTGTTTACCCACTAAAACAGGTGTTTGTCAAGTAAACCTTGTGTCAGTTGTCCACTACAACGAGTGTTTGTCCTCTTGATATGTGTTATTTTACTAACACGTTGAAACTTCATACATAAACAGTTTAATTTCCCTGTAAGTTTTAGAATTCTATTACATAGCTTCAGTTGTACATTCAGATAAAAAAAACATTCAAACGATACAATAACTAAATTGTACTCAAATTTTAAGAAAACACGTCTTAATAGGCCATTTGCGTTTGGGCAGGTGCTTTCATAACATGTGAAATAAAGAAATTCAGAGCGTTTAAAACATTATAGCTTTAGCTTATATTGATGGATTTTGACAGAATGTTTGCATCTATCTGGCCAGAAGAAATGCACGAACAGGTGCGCTGAAAGATACAGTGTTTTCATATACACCCATTTTCACTTTAGACAAACTCAATATTAGCCCCGTGAGTTAGTTAAAGAAAACCTACGGTCCTTATAAATTAACCCAAAAACAAAAAGCAAAAAAATGCATAGAAGTTGCATTACAATTTCTAGTTAGTTTACTACAATTAAACTAACTAACACTATCTGAAAACTTATTTGTATTTTCTAATATTTATTCAACATAAATGTATGTTTTCTACATCAACTCAAATTACGACAATTTCAATTTTTTTAAAGTTAGCTTTGCAGTGTTAATGACACCTGTTATTTTTCAAGGTTTTTTGCACATGTATTATTCTGGCATTCAAGAAAACATTGCACGTGAATGAAAGCAGAGAAAGAATATCCTGAATGCACATCTAAAAATATGTTTAATTTTTAAACAAGTAGCTTACAAAGTTTTTTGTCGTTTCTTGAAATAGCTATTTTACTATATTCAATCTTGTAGCTAATTAGTAGTATAGACGTTCATAATTACTACAGACTCGGTGCAGACGAAAATTATACCTCTAATGAATGAATGTTCTTTTTTCTTGAAACAGACTATAATTCTCACATGTGATTCAAGATGGCAGCCTTAGTTTCTTGGGACGTCATATGGGGAAAATTATTCTCATGATCTTATCTGTTTCTGTTTTAAAGAAAGCCTATTGCATATTTAAATAATACCAGGCGTATAAAGAATTAACTAACAAATTAGTTAAATCATCGATGATCTATCAGAAAGAAGTCCCGCAGCGAATGAGCGCGTGTAACAGCTGACTTCCGGTGGAGTGCTGCGCATCATGTTTCCCCTCCAGGTGCCTCAGCTTGCAGGATCCCACAGAGATTACTCTTATCCTATATGGTAAATCTAGATAGCGCCAGCCAACCTTCTTGGGGTAGGCTCTGTGACGTCACACAGGGTAGGTATCAACAAATAAATGAGATGGTAGATTTCACTTTCGTAGTTATCGTCGTGTAGCTTGGTCGAGGTGTTTAGTTGGTGGCTGCCTCTGGATTGTTAGTCAGTTTTCTGTTAGGGTAACAAAACAAAAGGTAAGACAATTTATAAGTACACTCTATGCTTTCTTGTTTCTTAAACTATAAGTTATTTGCTTCCATCAGAATTGGTTTTTATTACTTTATTTTATTTTATTTCTAGTATATTAGCATTGATGTTTGCAAAGGTGTGACCTAAATTTCAAAATGTGCAGGAAAGATATTAGCGTACACAAAAAAGTCGAACTCGTTCACCAAAGGAATACATTGTTTTATGATGTATTTACCTCATTAAAACGTGCTTCATTTAATTACACTGTGTTTGCCTGAACACATTGCTTTTATATAGCGAGCTGAATTCAAAATGTTAGAAGAACTTTTTGGACACTGTAATATGATTCCGCCTCCCGCATTCCTAAATATTTCTAAACAAAATTTATATTAATATAGAATAAATCATAACTGCAGACATTTTGAAAGCTCAGCAGATCTGGTAGGTCACGCCCTTCTGTACATTTACCATTTTCTTAAGAATTTCGTTGTTTTTGTTCAAATATATGTCAAAGATCATGCGAACGATTTTAACTTGACCGAAGTTTTGATAAAACTTGTTCTCTATGACACAGTACGTTTTATTTTATTGTATTATTTCTGTAAAAAATGTAAGTCACCTGTTTAACATATTCAAGATGGCGGCATCCAGGTTGATTACCTTCCTATAATGCTTGCTGTGAAATGACTAGAAAAATTAATAGAGGCCCGACTAGCATTGTTGAAAACATTTTGCATAAATCAGTAACTATTAAATATAGCTGTTGTTTACTGCGATATCAATTTTTTCTTAAGATTTCCGCCAAATCGTCAGAAAGTCAAAACTGTTATTGTGATATCTATATACTATAGTTTAGTTATTAGCTTCTTTTGACCAGTTTTTGCATTAATAAAATGGGAGGAGGCATACGGTGTATTAAAAGGGCGATATTTTTCTGATAAGTTATGCATGATAGTAAGAAAACTAATTCATATGTTTAGTTCAGAATAGAAACTTTATATTATTATAACAGTGACAGGAATTGAGAAATATATACGAATAGCATAAAAGATGCGAGACTGACATTATATTTGCCAGGGAAATTGCTGGTTTCTATGATAATGTATCAAGTTTCGCTAATCTATTAATAGAATATCGTAATTTCCGAGAAAAAAAGAGATCTCGCGAGAGGATTCCGTAACATATGCTATCGTTGGCGTTCATGTAATCAGAGGACAATGCGTAGAGATAACCACATGTGTTATCGATTTTGTTGGTATGATAATTTGGTGTATCAAGAAAAAAAGTACGCGAGTCTAATGAAAACTTGCACGTGCGGAGCACTGATGAGCCATTTAGCGGATAAATATTTTCATTATCGATTACTTTACCTGATTAGAATTGCCTACATAATACTCAATAAAGATATGCTAATCGTAAATTATATACAACACATTTCCATTTTATCTGTGTTACTTTAAATTACAGTCGAAGTACACTAAATGTTAATTATTCTCTGAACACGTACCCATGAATACTTTTAATAGAAAATGATCGACAATTTTATTTTAAATGCAGCAAAATACATTATAACACGACAGGTATAATTTGTTGTTGTTGCTTTTGAAACGCACACGAGTAAATAACAAATGTGATATTACAAGGTACAAAGAAAAAAGTATAACAATTAAATCACATATCATTTTATGAATTTCAATCTCAAATTGTAAAATAACAGTTAATAATGTAAATATTTTATTACAAAAAGAGGGTTCTTGGAAAATAAATAATGGATGCTGATGCTTTAAAATGACGGGCCTCTGATATATACATTGCAGCGTAGGGCGAATAGTTCTATAGATGATGTCCCGCTGTTAAGAGCAAGGTAGTATTTTTTCTCGGTAACGTTGGCAACGAAGGAATATGCCAACCTACTGAATTTCCAGGTGTTGCTTGAATTATCTATAGTCCGTTTCGAAATGAAGAAGCTCTAAGAATTTTGATAAATTTTGATCAAGCATTAAGAAATGCAGACTTTCAGTGATAAAATGCAAAAACGTGTTAAGTATCATTTCCATATCATATATCTTAACAATTCAAATATCCTTCACTGGTACAAACTTTCAGAAAAGCGTCTGTTTTAGCACATGTTGTGATAAATAAGATAAAAAAATCAGAGAATTTGTTTACTTGTTTCAAAATCGCTAAATCTCATTTTTATAAAGAAGACAGGAGAATTTTGTGATAAGATGTCGACTTTGTTCATGTAATTTCAAAAATCAAAGCGCTGAAAGTACTGAATGGAATGGTTGATTTGCCTGGATACTGAGAAAAATATCTCAATTGTTTTCGTCGCATAGATGGCTTATCGCTATGATCATTATAATCACATCGTAATTCAACATAGTAAAATGATATTCATTTCATCTGAAAAATATATATCGTTTTGGTCAAATTTGGCATATTGTATACATGATTTAAAAATATCAATCAGCTTATTTTGCGCAAAAATGTAATGTTGATTTAAACAACAAAACAAGTAGTCCCCCACTAGGTGTAACCTTTATATATGAATCATTTTTAGCTGAACCTTTAACACATTAACAAAAGAAATTAATCTAAACATTAATAGTGAATGTGTCGTGATTTTGGCTGATCTGTTTATTATTATAAGACAGAAGATTCCAGATAACTTGTGTAGGTTTTCTTTGATTCCAGATAACTTGTGTAGGTTTTCTTTGATACACTTGTAACATACGAAAGCAATAATAAACTTCGTTTTGCTGAGTAGACAGTCTGAATTATTAGTAGGCAGGTATAAAACACAGGCTTGATTATTATCACACAGATTACGTTTGCATACCTTGAGTTTGTTATATTGGAAAGTTGCCAAACATTATTCTTCTACCTGTAACTCTCGTACGTTCCTATTTAAATGTTTAACCTGGCACATTCTTATTGAATGAATTAGCTGAAGGAGCCTATACCTTTGATCAATTGACAATCTGATTGCAAATTTAACCGTAAGTAGCAATTTTCAAATAAATAATTTCTCAAGATTCAAGGAAAGAAAAATATTTTGTGAAACACCGAACAATTATCATGTTGTGGCCATGTCTGCAAATTGTGTTAAAAACAGTCGTCAACTAATATGAGACATTATAGGCTTACACATATTTGTTTCAATTTTAATTACGCCGACCTATTTATTTTCTAAACATGAAAGATAATTCAGTCGTAATTAACACAATGACATTTTGAAAAAAAAGAAATGAATAAGAAAACTTATAAGACTATTGGAAGACATTACAGACTATTGATTAATGCAGATGCAGTATGAGTTATTGAATCTCAAACCTCAAATTTCCAGTCAGTCAAGCTGTCAGTGTTACAAACAATAATGCATCATCATAAAATTTGTAAAAAAGATATTCATTATTATTATTATTATTGCTACCAAAGAAGCGAAAACTCTAAGCGAGTGATTTTTCTTTGAAATAATGTTGAAACATTCTATTGGAGTTACCTAAGTCTGCTTCAATGCTTGCAAAGTTTTTTTCTTTTAAATTTTACATATAAAAGAGAAATACCTGAAAGCTTCACAGAAAAAAAAACTTGACAAACCCTTTGTAAAAGTATTAAGTTAACAAGATGACATGAACCACCTGTAAAACATCAATAAATGTCCCATGGAGTTTACGCTTGTCAAAAAATCTTTAGCTTAGGTTTTTACTAGTTACCTATGGAGCAAACATTCATATTCTAAAAATATTACATTAAAATGAAATGCACAGAAAAAAACAACACATCGTAGCACGTGATTCTAGTTTAGGTGAGTGCAGTTGTCCTGTAATTCAGAAAACTATCTGTAGTGATTGCCAGAGTATCTAATTTGTACTCTTAGCACAAACATATTTCGGTTACTAATTATCGTAACATTCTGCAAATCCGTGGAGGATCTGCGTTTATCATTAAGGAAAATTCTCCTCATTTATGTGGAGGCAGCATCTTTGATGGAATAACCATAAATCAATAATACATACGTGTTTGCACGGTACTCGATGAGTGCCTGTGGAATCTTGAATTGGGATACCCATAAATCAATAAAACATACGTGATTGCAGGGTACTCGACGAGTGCCTGTGGAAAAAGGTTAATGCATTTACTTTACAACTAACAATCCCATCAACGTGGGTGTATATACATTGAGTATACCTGGAATAGTATTCTGGCATTTTGACGCAAGGCATCAAAGGTATTTTGCGGTTTATGCACGATGTAGATAAACAAGATAATTATGCACTTTATTCTCACACAAAAAATGAACAGTTAGATATGGGTTCAGTTTAATACTTGAAAATAAGCCACCAGAATTAACTGTAATATTTGACTATAAAGACAACATTAAGTATTTATATTTGAATGTAGTAATGCTGCAAAAAATATAAGTTAAACGATAGAAAAAAAGAAACGTCGTGTCAATCACTTTCCATTACCAGTCGCAGGTGAAAAGGGAAAAGGAATTCATTTTTACGTGAAGCATTTAGTCCAATTTAAGGTATTCTTTTAAAAAATCGAATGTTTGAAAAATCTGTTGTTCTA
Organism: Cyclina sinensis; assembly: GCA_012932295.1. NCBI lineage: Eukaryota > Metazoa > Mollusca > Bivalvia > Venerida > Veneridae > Cyclina > Cyclina sinensis. Next base: position 23,371,339 of record JAAONU010000016.1, read on the forward strand.
ACAGTAGGTTCTGGTAACTGAAACAAACGCTATGAAAGAAATATTCTATTAATAAAACTACCTGTCGGAAACAAGTGGAAGTTAAAATGACTGCTAATTTTGACTTACACAGCCTCAGGATGTTATGAGATTACGTGAAAAGTAAAGCAAGTCATGTGCATTATAGTACTCGAGAACCCCTAAGAAGTGAGGAGGAAAGGTAAAATCTCTTAGGCGTTTATGTTTGTTGTTTCTATCTTACAAAATTGTATTAATTCCCTTTTCATTTATTTTCAGATCCATCATGTCCGATGACGTAAGTATAGTTTTACTTATAACAACTCTTTAAATTTCGTGGGTTCGGAGCAAAATTACGTTAACTTCTCCTCATTGCATATGTAGTTACAATGTTTTGCACTGAACCCTCACCTTTGCCTATTTCATTATTCAAAATTCAAACATATCAGAAACCGTTAATAATTTTAGAGTAACAGTCACCACAGTTTTTTATTAACATTATGTAGAAGCAAATTGATGTTTTACTCAAAAGCTATCGGGAAAGTAGCCTGTGGAATAAGTAGAGGCTATTACTGAAAAGGACGTAAGCTATCTGTCTTATTGATCGTAAGCCTAGCTAGCACTTCGAGGGGGTTAATGTTAAAAAGCTCTAAGATTATAACAAAGATGCAGATAGCACTTGTTTTTATTCATCCCTCAATATATTTTTTTTCAAAACTAAAAAGCTGTGCTTTCTCATGTCCTAGTTTGTACGCTGGACATGAAAGGTATAGCAAAATTATGAAGGTGTTCTTTACCTGGAACGACTGCCTCTAGTTATTTCATTAAAAAGTTTTATCTTGTCTTGGAATTCACAATTTCTCCAATTTATCAGCAGTTGTTTTCCTGTAATGCCTAGGTATTGAGTGGGCTTCCAATTGAAAAGTTGGAACGATTTCAATAAACTCTGTGGAACTTGAAGTGCCGAGTATATTTTATCATTTTCTCGATGATAGTGGCTTTTAAAACATATTACATAAATAGAAAGTCTTTTTACAGAACACATACGATTTTAATTTGTGATATTTCCTTTCAAAGAATTTAGTGGTTAAGCTATGCATATCAATTATTTGCAGTAAATTGATATTTATTTTGAACTGTTTTGTTATAATAAGCTACATAGTCAAAAATACTTATTTAAAAGATTTTCGAACTTCACAGTTTGTAAATCAGTGGTTGTATTCTTATTTCTATAGCACAGGAACTTTTGTTCATTGCTTCTCTTTGAAATGTAGGTATATTGTGTTATGCTAAATGTAGGTATGTTGTGTTAAGCTAAATGTAGGTATATTGTGTTATGCTAGTAAATCATCTCGAGGTTGTTTTCTTTGATAATCTTTTCCAATATTATTTAGTAAGCATAAAAAACATTTCTATCTCAAGCCTAGGGTTCGAACGAATTAGCATTTCAGTACTGTGCTTGTGCAACCATCGTTGAATTTCAGCTGCGGTTTAGTTAATTATTTGTATTTTTGTGCGTTTCTACAGATATGCATTTCTCCTACACAACAGTGTAGTGTCGCTGGTAATTATGCAAACTATGTCTGGTGAGAAATAGTTGGTACTTAATTACATTAAAAAGTATGAAACTTGCGGCAATCTTAAAATATAAAATATGGGCATTCTGATATTATATGATATGGAGCAGGTATTAATATCGAGTATGGAACTTGTACAGTAGGGTAAGGAGGCAGATAAGCACATTGCAGTGAAACAAGCTCACCTAACTGCTATTATTTCTACAGAAAGACAAGAAAGGTCGGGCTGAGCGGGCGACGTCCAATGTATTTACAAGGTTGCCCCAGAAACTAATGCAAGAAATGAAAGAGGTATGCCATAGATAGCAGTAGAAGACAGTAGTTCTTGGACAAATGTAGCTAATCTCTTTTCACATGATCTACTTTTCAGAAAAAAGCCAAGGCCGCTACTTCAAGCGTTCTCACAAAATTCACCCAAAACCAAATCCAGGAAATGAAAGAGGTTCGAATAAAACAAATAGTCGTGGTTTACCCTGCAGATTTTCGTTTTAGTCTACTTTTTCTTTCTTTTCACAGCATGGCAGACTATATTGCACACTGGCTGACATTTTATGACGTCACGTGTGATGTCACGTGTTTTCGAGTACCTGTTTCACATTAACACCGAATTTAACGATAATAATTTAACATGCTTATACTAAATTAAGCCTCTTTAAACCAAAGAGTCGCCTAATTTTTTAATGAAGTCTTTTGTAATTTGTTCCCATTCTCGTTTTTGTCAACCAGAAACCTACCGGAGTGTTATCCCTGTTAAACAAACTAATGCAATACCTAGTGATTCCATATTAATATTTACCACTTTTTGTTTTATGTTCGTGAGTCAACAAACCGCCCTCTGTTTCAGCATCCAGGTTACCTTAACGTGGATTTACATACGAACCTTCGAATTTTACACAAGATCTAACAGTTTGCTGTGGAATACTAAATATAACAACACATGAAAAAAGGGGACAGGCACTTGGAAACCTTGAGTGATTTTAAAATCAGGCTCAGCTTACTTTTAACCTGTTTATATAAATAATGCATGTACACTTAGTTATTTATTACCTCAAAGAAAAACCTCCGAATGCCTTGTCCTCTGTTTTTACATGGAAAATACAAACTTTGTTAAAGCAGGATAACACAGAATGTTCTCAAACACTTGACTGATGTAGACATGTTTAAAATGACTCGTAATACCAACAATATTACTGAAAATGAAATGATTTGAGTTATCATGAATAACACTGTGTTGATATTGAAGATATTTGAAAGAAGTTCGTGTTGAAGAAATCTTTTGACTATGGCATGCATTTGTTGAGAACATTCAGCTTAACTTTTAAAAGTGACTGCTAACACTAAGTCTGTGAAGTCAAAGGATATTTGACGTTTATTCATTAAGTCTGAAAACTATCATTCAATACTGTAATAATGTTATACACTGGACTATTTTATGATTTGTTTTTAATTAATCAACTTGTCTTTTATTTTCCTAAATTCGAACTACACAGCCTAAGATAATCAGATTGATTTAAATTATACGAAAACCTGGCGGTAAAATAATAGTTGACGAAACAGGTTTGTAAATATATAAATAACTTTCGCTCACTTTCTTTTACGTAAATTATAAAATTGATCTTGTTTCTGTAGGCTTTCACAATGATAGATCAAAACAGAGACGGTCTCATTGATGTAAGTGATCTCAAGGAAATGTACTCAAATCTAGGTAAGTTCAGTCCCTTTAATATTTTGCACCATTTGTTTTCTAGTCGAAGCGTACAGTTGTTCATTTCCATGTAAAAATGATTGGTTCTACTATCAAACAATGACAAGACTATTACTGGCTGAAGTTACTGCTTCATAAAAACACAAGAAGTCTTTAATGTAGTAGTGTCGGTTAAAAAAAGTTTGCCGTCATTTTGAATCTTAAATGTCATTGTGACACGACTTGTTGAAACATTTTATACTGATATACCTTGCACATGTTTTATCTTTAAAATGTCAGTTTCAGATATTTCAGCTTGGAGTTTCTGTAGATGGGTGCATTTAATACAGATGCTATAGTTAGATTGGTGCAGTGAAATGCTTAGACTGCCGCCATATTTGATAAATAGCTAGAACCCGTATTACCGTCCCATTTAGACTGGCACTTAGTTTTGTCTGACAAAAAATGTTTATTTTGGCCTTTTACTAAAATTTTAGCCTTGTGAAACCAATATCAGGTACAAATGACTTTGATTTTTTTTGGTTTTTAAATCTGCATGAATTGTAAGGGCTGCCAGTCTAAATGATCTCGATAAACATTGATGTATATTTTTAACCCGTTATGTCAAGTCTGAATGTACGTTTAAACCCACTTATCCTACGAGATATTACAATAAATGTGATGGCTTGACCGTGAAGCTTTCGTAAAAACGATTTTACTAAGACGAAAATTTTGTCTGTATAGAATGGTGTGTTTACCTTAGATATTCTAGAAAATACCTGCTTGAATTGACATCAACGAACTACTGCTCCCCCGAAAAAAACTCTAGTAGTGCTAACTAAACAAGAACCTAAACTTTGATTCAGTAATAGTTAAGCAAAACTTTTTTTAGAAAACCCAAACGAGTACAAGCGATTGAATGCAGTTTGTTTTCTATCTATTTGATATAAATACTAGGTTTAGGCCCGTCAGATAAGATCCTACAAGACATGGTGAAAGAGGCGCCAGGTCAGCTCAATTTTACCATGTTCCTATCATTATTTAGTGACAAATTGAGCGGTGAGTATGCAGGTTACATGTACAGCACGGGGAATGTCTAGAGCAAGCGTAGAAAGGTAGAGGCTGTGAATGTATTATGTTAGCTATATATACATATATATATCCAGCATCAACTATGTCCCGGATGTAGGTCAATGTACTCCGTTACTGTTGTTATGTATAGTCACAATATTCAGTTAGAATAGACGTAACATCGCCTTAGAAATTCACCATGACCAGCAAGTTCAAGCACTAGTACAAGTTGATTTTAAACCCTTCTTATAGTTAAAAAAACAACAGACAATCGTTTCGGCTTCTGTATTCACCGCGGACTTCTTGACCTATTTCAAGTGCAATGTCTTGACGTCATGGTGGATTCTAATAGCGCAGCAGTTACTAATAAAGAAGTGGACGACTATTATTTGCAGGCACTGTACCAGGTGACTCTGTCTTAGAAGCAATGGTGAAAGAGGCACCGGGCAGCCAACTTAATTTCACCGCTTTTTTAAGTATATTTAGCGACAAGCTAATCGGTGAGTAGAAGAAAAAGAAGCCATGTATTTCATCATAAAGCTATGTTTAACATGTTTCATTATCTCTGTTTCGTAGGAGCTTGTCCTCAAGATAGCGTACTGCAAGCCATGGTAAAGGAAGCCACACAATTAAATTTCACTGGTTTCTTAAACTTGTTTAGCGAAAAAATGAGCGGTAAGTTCAGAGTTACCGCCCTTTACCCCTGGATTCCCTGATGTGCCATGGGAGCCACGAACTAAACCCCAATCACCTTTACAGAGTGAATACCAGTTCACAATGTACTACATCTAACAAGAGCACCTCTTCCTTTTAAAAAAAGTCATTATTGTACCACAACCGATCCTAATTCCATAAACCACCAACAAATGTTAACTGTAAATAAATACCTCTGCAATCTACCTTGTCAAACCTGTGATTCAACCACTTATGGAAAATAATTCAGCATTAAGTAAAATTAAGTTCCTTTCTGGTGTGTTTTATTTTAGATAAAAAGTCACACGATATTCTCTGTCTACTTGTCTTTTGTTACACAGGTGGTCTCTACCGCAGGTTTGACTGTACTTAACACGATTGAGTATAAACACTTAGTCCACCATTTTATTTAAGTTCATAGTTGCCCACATTTTATTTCATTTCTGTTTTACCTTTTTATTGTAACACCATATAAATATTTATCTAACACAAGTTTTGACATGCTTAATTATCTTTATTTCGAAGCATCTCATTTTGTTTTTTATTGGCAAGTTACTGGGCATCCTTAATAGTTGACTATCTTAGAACTTATTTTGGACATTTCTATGTAAAAAGATTGGATAATAAAAGTTGTGAAAACAAAACATATTTCAAGCATATCGTACATTTTCTTATCAAAGCCCTAGTAACTATACCAATATTAGTGTATCAGTGGACGAACTAATCGTTTAAAGATGACGTCATTTCCGCCCATTATTTTGGCGGCTACTTTGTCACATGTTTGCTGCAGTTAGCTCCTGGTCATTCTATTGCTTTTCTGCATTTATTTTGCATCTTTGGTTTTTGAGCTGTTCTCTATTTTTCATAACTTTTGACTGGAGATCATTCTACTGTCAGATTTGATAACGGAACATGTAAAAGAACCAGAAATGTCTTTTCTAAAATGGGATGCTTTCTATATCTTTCACTTTCCCCAACAACCTAAAAGAACTAAACTCTACAGCGGGCGTCGGTCATATGGGCAACTGGTACCGGCGATAAATAGACTAAAATAGATAGAGAGATAGGAAGTTAATAATATCGAAGTTAATTAACGATCACAGGAGCTATTATTATGCTAGAGTTTGAATATTTCGCTGATTGTCAGTGTTGTTAAAGGATGTATGTTCACATCCTTTTTATCTTTAAGTCTTCAGCGTTAATGTTTTGCATCGCTTATGATATGAAATTGGTTATGAAATGTTTTTTATTTGTACATTATAAATGTCTATTTATTATGTTAATGTTAATAATGTTTATTAATTATGTCAAGTATACACTGCTTTCTAATATTAATATATGTGTCTGAATGCTTTGATATAACATGTACATTTTTTAATACACTTGTTAGAATAAATATACACTGTTTACTTTCGTTTTCAAAATTATGTGCTGAACTTGATTTTCTTTAACACATTTGCATAAATATCTTTGTGAATGGCTTTGATTGATTTACGAATTGGTTAATGAATGAACATTGCAAAATTCCATTAAACAGGCACTGATCCAGAGGAAACCCTGAGACAAGCCTTTCAAATGTTCGATGCTGACAACACTGGTCACATCCCAGAAGAATAGTAAGTTCTATATTTAAACACTGAATCCAGGAGACTCCCTCATTTATCCGGGAGCATAATCTTATTAATGAAAATGTTTTTTATTAATTTGGATGTGTACATTTATGCATGTTTTTTTGCAGAATTTAATAGTTTTAAAATATATATCATAAACATTTTAGGTCCTGTGGTCTTACATGTGTTTATTATTATTATTATTATAATCAACAAAACCTAAAAACAGATAAAATATGCGTGATAAAAAAGGCAATAAGAAAAAAAGTGTTCTGTATATAATACTATTTCAGATTATGTCTTAAATATCCCTTTATAAAAACAACAATGAACGCATTTTTTTGGAAGTTTGAAAGTTATTTTTTTTAATTACAGCATGAAAGATTTACTACAAAATATGGGTGACAACTTCACAGCTGATGAGGTAAGATTTCTTTGATTAAGACGTTTCACTTTAAAAAACCACTAGGATGTGTAAGAGGGCTATGAGGTCAGTCGATTCCTCATAAAAATATCATACAGCGTAGTTCTAAAAATTTTCATGAGAGATTTATGTTTGAAATTGCACTTCACCTTAGAAATCTTAATTGCAATGACAGTTGAAATAAATTTTTTATATAAGTTTCTTTTGACTGTCAATTAAGCTTTTTTATATAAGTTTCTTTTGACTGTCAATTAAGCTTTTTTATATAGTTTCTTTTGACTGTCAATTATGCTTTGTTTATGTAGTCTGATTCTTAAGCCAATTTCAAAAACCATCTTCAGAAACTAAAATAGGATAAGAATAGCAAAAACATCAAAATAGAACATAGCAAGTTATAAGGTAAAAGCAAAGACATACTTATAACGAATAAAACTCTGCTAATTTGAACTGGTTTTTTCCCCCTGGCAAGTCAGCCATTTGTTGTGTTAGTATCAAATGTACATACCTACACTTCTGCAAACTCAGAGCTCAACTACATAGTTACCGAGCTAGGAAAACTCGGTATTCCGCTGGTAAATGAATACATAAATGAGGGATATATACTCTCGTATCAAATGGATGCCAGATCACTAACTCAAAGACATTATCGTATATAATCATACATAGTAAGACAATGTTTTTATAACGAACACATGTAACAAGAATCTTGTCGTACAATATTTGTATCAAACGTGATGGCAGACTTCCATACTTGTAGCACATTATGGCCCCGGTAACTTATTGCTTACCTTGATGAGCTGGCTGGTTTTCAGAAATAAAAAAGATAAGACAATACATATACGCATGCCTCGCTGATCGTTGATTGATAAAATATTTATGTACGATACAGATTTTTCAATACCTTGGGTCCGGATAAAGCTTATTCAAGAAAAACCAAAGGCTTCGTGAATATTCGGTTAACATTCATACTTCATAAAACTCAAAACTTTCCTTTAAGAACTGAATAACAACGAATGGTTAGACGGATTCGATCGAAAGATTTACAAAAATCAAACTTCTGCAAAGGAACATGGTACGTTGCACGTTCAATATAATTTAATTTTTTGTTTACAGATCAGACAAACCTGGAAGGAAGCACCCATCAGTGCTGGAAAGGTCGATTATAATGCATTCGTATCTAAAATCAAGGGTAAGGAACAGGATGAGTAGAAAACACGTGATCATGGGCAGCCAATCAACATTTAACACCGGGTTACCACCCCTTTTTGTGTGACTCTGACAGTGCACATTACCCATTTTGAGATAACTTCATCGACCAATAAAAAAGGCTACACGAACTCATGGAAAAGAGTCACGTGGTAAAGGGGTGGAACTACATTTTCTTTGTCAACAATCTCATCTTAGACCGTGTCAATACTTGAGTTAACCGGGCCAAAGAGTGCAATCATTCCATATTACCACAAATTTGTTGGGCGTTCAGAAGGCGTGACGACAGGCCCTTCAAACCTGAGTGTTAAAACCAACGACTGTAACATTTAGCACCATTTCTTCTTAAGCTTTACTTTATAAATTTTGAACACCCAGTAAGTGTAGACATTCACCCGTGTTGGAAGAGTGTGGCTATGGAGATGTGGACTATGCATAATGGACAGTCGACTGGAAAAGCGATTTGGTACCACCTTGATAATAAATCGGTTTGAAGATAATAATTACTCCCCCCGCTGACAGTGGTTGTACAACCTCTGTGGGCAATTGTTTACTTTATCTGTTGGCCCGGTTTGCTTCGGTAACTCGAGACGCATAAACACAAGATGCCATTGCCGAATATAGATTCCCGGCTCTGGTTCCCGGTTACCTGTGGAAAACCACCTACACGGTTCGGTTACATGTATTGGTTCCCACTACAGGTAACCTCTCACAGGTAATCGATAAACAGAGTCGAGATCCATGCAGAATGTGATGTACACAGTGGTTATTTTTAGCTCCTGACAATCATACGAAATTACCATGTGTTTTTACTCAGAATAGTACTACCTATGTTAACTTATTTATACCTCTGGAAACAATCTTGGAATTGTGTAGGCTTATATTGATGATTGACTTGACTGATAGGATGCACACATGGTGCTTGTGATACTCAAATTATTTAGCAAGGTTACTTACAATGATGAGAAATGTATTTGTAGTTAGTTACAAATTGTATAGATGAGTATTAATAATTTAATAGAGAGATGCAAATGCATTATGTTCCTGTCGTTTCATGTCAATATTTCTTGATTTATTTGTATTTATTGATGATTTTAATTTATAAATTTTGTAATGTTATCTCTCTTTACTTACCTAAGACTATTACGTGTGATAGTCTCCACACTATCTGCAGTAGACAAGTACTTGACTCTACAACGGATGAGATACCCACTCGAATTATCAGTTTGAACACAACCTTAAACGCGAGTCCCGCTGTAAGCCGTTTTAATTCCATCGTATCGGCAAAATGTATATTTAAATGTTATTTGTTAAGAATTGTCTAAGGTTGTCTTCTTTTTGATAGATTCTGGTGACGTGTATATTTGGGTCTATTTCGATATTTGGACGCCACTCACGTGGTTTAGCGCCTTATCGAATGCGGCATCGATATATATTACGTCATCAAGAGTGCGTATCACTTCCGGACCTTACTCCCGGAGTGGATTGTTCCTGTGTATATTTATTTAATAAAACCTCTGTGCACAGACAAAATGCCTTGTTACGTTTTCTTGATTTGATCTACATCTTTTCAACTCGGCCAGAGCTGAATTAAATTGCTGCCAAACTACTAAGCAGACTCAAAGAAAGCTTGATGGCTGTTCTATCAATTAGCAGTTTCCATTAAATGAAACCGGCAAAAGCTGATTGGCTTTTGTTCTAACCAGAAGTTACTAAGTCTACCGCACGGGTCTGACTGGTGATATGCAACCATATTGACGGTGGCGCTTACATGTTTTGAGAAGCATATTTCACAACGAGTACAGTCAACTAGAAATCTACTTCATTATAATTTATAGATCCAGTTCACTACAAAGATTTCATCATACGAAGCCAGCCATTCCTTTTAACCAAACTTTTGTAAAAAAAAGTTGATAATAGCTTTGGTAAAACATTAAGTCCACTGTATGTGACGTCCCAACACAAGGTTTTACACAGGATGGTAATAATGCCTAAGTTTAAAAAGCTAGCCTTAGTACAGATTGGTACTCTGAAGACACATTTGTAGACATACTGACCAAAGTGCTGACAAACAATCCTCTCAATGAAGACAGCTTCTCTTCTTTCAATCGTCGGATCACCTGAATAATCTTTACATCGTAATCATAGTGATTTTCCTTTTCCCTTTATTCAATGAATACAGTGTAATGTTGACAGTTTCAAGGGAAAAAAAATGAAAGTTCGAAATTAGATACACAGTCACTGCATGGTGTGTGGTGCTGGAAATATAAATCAATTAAAAAAAAAAACAGTTATCGTACAGAATGGGCGTCAGGATGAATTTAAGAAAAAGGATTTTTTTTAAAAAAAATAACCAAGAATATAAATCTGAAAAAAGTACACAACGCAAAAGTCCTTCACATCTGTCGCATTCTGTATGGTTGATATTTTCTATGATCAGTCTTGCGTGAAGAACTTGAAATGTCTAGACTGTTTCAAATGCATAACATTGTTTCTTACAGAGACATAGATTATAATAGTAATATACGTCTCTGTTTCTAAAAAAAAATCTTGAATGAACAATGGCTAGCTCATAACCTCTCACGGCAGTTTGCATTGTTAATTGATAGTCCAGACTTTTCCATGCTCACTCTATACCGTTGATAAATGGGACCTCGGTTTAAGGTCTCTTCCGAAAGACAATTAATGTTAGTGGAGGAGCGGGAATCGCACTCGTGGCCGTGGATTACTAGTTATCATTTGACCACTGATCTGCCCCTGGGAGAGATTAGATACCGTAGGGCACTTAAATTAGTAACAGACTAGTAACCAAAACAAGCAGTATTATCTTTGTTAGAATTGATGATTTATTTATTAACAGCTTGTTCCAGCCAATAAGAAATTTCATTGCTCGTGAAAAAAACAAAACGTATATAAACTAGCTTCAGACATCATTGTTCTTACTCTTGCAAGCACATAGTATAAGTTATAGTAGTTTATCGAAAGAAACTCAGCAAAGTGGAAAGCATTATTTGTTACTGGTACAAGTTTTACAACACGTTACTGCATGAACTGTACTGCCCAGTGACTGAGCTTCAAATATGTTGACAAACGAAGGATTTAACTCTTAGTTGCTTTCATATATCACCAGTCAAGGTAACAAAGAAACAGGGTTCTACTAGGGGAAATACAAGGAAGGTAACTAAACTACAAACAGGGAGACCCCAAGTACTGTCAATCAAATCATCCTCATATGGGACTATACAACACTGCGAAGAAGTTTGAAGTGGTTTTTGTAAAACTGGTTAAAGGCTGAGATAGGATAGTTTGATTTCGACACTTGAGAATGACAAACTATGGGCAAATGGTAACAGCAGCAGAGGAATTTTTACCCGGGGATTTTTAGGCTTTGTAAATAACGAATTTAAGTATTAATTTTAGAAACAAAGACAACTAACTGAAGTAATAAAAACCACATTTAGTAGTCCTTTTTTTATTTCCAAAATCATCTTCAGAACTGCATAATCAATCATTTCAGATAAACTGAACTGTATACATGGAACTATGGAAAATGGAATAGCACAATTTCTTATCAGCTGATATTTCCAGAAACAGACTCAGTAAAATGTAAATGATACTGCAAAGGTCAGAAATAGACGTGACATAAATATATCAAAAATATAACATAAACAATGACCAGTTTTATCTATGATAACATAATGATGAGGGAAATGGCTACGCAAGCTTACATTTGTATTTATTCACCTTTTTGCAAAAATCAAATGTAGCCTGAACATCTCAAAGTCCTCTCCAATCATTTCAGTATACTAAGGTGCAGAAATCAACAAGTGACAAATCTAACAGAATAACTAATTGTTTTAAATGATTAGGAACTGAAACTGGCAGTGAAAACAGATACAATTATGAAAAAAAAAGTCGCTCTGAAATCTGAATAAAATGCGTAATAAACATGTGTCGAAAATACCTGGAATGGTTGTTTCATGAAACACTTCTAAGCATTCTTTTAGAATATTCTCATTCAAAATTTGGTACATTACTTTGTCACCTTTTTCTACCATAAATGATAGAAGGAACTAAGCTATGAACTTTCATACATTAACAGAAATCATTGACTAAATGCTCTATACAAACCTTTCAAATTACACAAACATTTCCCTATTAATACCACAAACATCAATAAAAGCATTTAATACAGCTAACTTAACAGATATCTCCTTTTGGGTAACCACATAAACATTTAATCAGAGATCTTTTTTTTTCACTTCTGAGATATTATTTGTATTTTTTCCTAGGATTGTTTGACTAATGAATCAGGACATATGTTTTCATAAACAAAGCAAAGAGAAAATCAATCGGTTAGACAACACTTCATTGGAAGTGACATAGTTGTTTTATACTGGTGTGATATAACATCCCAACCTTTAATTCAATTTATAGCTTAACGGAGACATACAGGAATGTTGAAGGAAATGCATTCACTCCAAACAGGAAATTGATCAGATTTCTTATTACATGTATCGCACCTTACTTCAACCTAATAATGCTTATTCCCCAGTTAGTTAGTGTCTTCCTGGCAGACATAACTTGTTTAAATAATTCTACCCACTACATCATTATTTATTTTTATTAGTATTAATTATTATTCAAAGAATTCAAAAAAAAAAAAAAAAAAGCACACATGTACTACTCATAGTACTAAAACTTTGCTACATAACTCACTCTGATCAGTTAAGGGGAAACAACTGTATCATGCATTTTGTGATGCATGTTTTAAGTATAAATCAAAAATCATACAGTTAGAAAAGTAAACTAGCACACCCGGGTTAATAACATTCATCTTTTTCGGTAAGTTTGTAAAACATGACATTTACATGCTAACAGCTTAAGATTCACAGGCTGCCGTTCTTCTCTGGACTTTGGATTTCATTGTATCTGCCTTTGACTTTGCATACTCCTTTGCTTTATCTTTCATTGATCCGGTAGCCATTTTATTGTCACTGTTAGCCTCTGGCAAATACATTTTGTTCAAAACGTGTTCAAAACCAACTAAAGTCTGTCCAACATTTTTCTTGAAGCGGTTTAAACCGAAAGCACTAAGAAGGCTAGAGAAGCCATAAACATTCGAGTTAATCCAGGCTTCACGTCTGCAAAGACTTGTGTTGGTATTCTCTGGATGACTCATATAAACACATTTCTCATCAACGGTCTGAAACAGGTGAAATTAAGATCAAATATCTGCTTAAGATAATCAGCACAAAATATAATTTCAAGAAGAATGAGTATTTTTGGCAAGAAACTTCGATGAAAACAAAAAAAAAATCATGATTTTTTAAAAATATATCCTGCACTGTTAACACAATTCATATAGTACAATGCCGATGAATACAAGAAATTTTTTTGTTTATCATTTCCAATGCCACAACTGCACAAAAACCCCAAATCAAGACGTTTTTCCTTTACTGTAATTCAAATGCTGATTCAAAATAATAATAAAAGAAATAAGAATTACATTTCTTAAAAGTTTTATAAAGACAAAGCCTCATTAGAAAATATTTAAATAAGAATTTCATTCATGATCACATTTTTGTTTTTGTACTGATAATGTAATTCAAATACTGCAAACACTGTTCAAAACATGAAATGTAAAATAAGCTCCTTTACAGTTTTATCTCATTGTAGCTTTATAAAAACAAGACATGCCCCAGGGTTGGCTTATTGACCAGTCGATTGAGTATTGACAAATTTTATACACCCGCAGAAAGTGATAGAAACCTACTAGATCATAAAAAACGGGGATAAGAGACTCACTTTATCAAAGACTTTCTTCTAATGATAAATAATTCAAAACGTTTCTGACATATGTTCAAAACAGACTGTATGAATATGTTGTCCTCATACGAACGGTCATGCCCACAGGCAGAATCTCGAGTCTGCTCGTCTTAATTCAAACCTGAACCTATTAGCTTCAAATCAAGGAGAAAGATGTATACACAGGTGAGATGTGCGCAGCACATCCTCTTTATACCCAAGGCAAATTCTTGACATTGCATCATCTTAGGTGGCCTTGACCTCTGACCTGGTTCATGTGCATGACATGAAGTCTCATGATTAACATTTGTGCCTAAAAAACTCAATTCATGTTACATGTATTTGAACATTTTGATATTTTTATTTGATCTTTGACCTCTTGTGACCAAGACAACTCAACTCAGTATGGAGAACATTTGTTATAACTTATATAAAAATCCATCCATGTATAAAGAAATACACTCACAAATGAATGTTTTAATTTGTTATTTGACCTTTGACCCTGAAGTAAGACCTTGACCTTTACCACAGACACATAAATTTTCACGCGACACTCCGCCTCACTATGGAGAACATTTGTCTAAAGTTATATTAAAATCCAACCACGCATATAGAAGTTATGCTCTGGACACGGGTATTGACCTTGACCTTTGAGCGGTGGACCTGGGTTTTGCGTGTGACACACCATCCCATCATGGTGAACATTTGTATCAAACTATTTTGTTATCCTTCAAAGAATGAGCAAGATATAGACCAGACAAATCTAGACAGACACACGAACTGATGGACGCACATACACCAAACCACAAAAAGTGAAAAGCAGCGACTAAGTCGACCTCACCACAAGGGGGCTCAACAATTTCAAAATCCTCTGACCACTAAGCATAATACTTGAAAGCATAAGCAAGATTCAGCGCCAACAAATTTTCATATTTTCATTTGACCTTTCACCTCTTCTGACCTTGACCTTGATTTTGCGTGAGACAACTCAACTCAACATGGAGAACATTCGTGCTAAGTTATATTAAAATCCATCCATGTATATAGAAGTTATACCCTCAAATGAATGTTTACTTTGTTATTTAACCTTTGCCCCTAAATGTGACCTTGACCTTTGCCACAGACACTTCAATATTTCAAATCCTCTGACTGCTAAGCATAATACTTCAAAGCATATGCAAGATACAGCACCAACAAACAAATTTTAATATTTTTATTTGACCTTTGACCTCTTCTGACCTTGACCTTGATTTTGCGTAAGACAACTCAACTCAACATGGAGAACATTTGTGCTAAGTTATATTAAAATCCATCCATGTATATAGAAGTTATACCCTCAAATGAATGTTTATTTTGTTATTTAACCTTTGACCCCTAAATGTGACCTTGACCTTTGCCACAGACACTTCAATATTTCAAATCCTCTGACCACTAAGCATAATACTTCAAAGCATATGCAAGATACAGCACCAACAAACAAATTTTAATATTTTTATTTGACCTTTGACCTCTTGTAACCTTGACCTTGATTTTGCGCTAGACAACTCAACTCAACATGGAGAACATTTGTGCTAAGTTATATAAAAATCCATCCATATATATATAAGTTAAACTCACAAATGAATGTTTTATTTTGTTATTTGACATTTGACCTCTAAGTTTGACCTTGACCTTTGCAACAGACACCTGAAATTTTCGCGCGACACTCTGCCACACTATGGAGAATATTTGTCCCAAGTTATATTAAATCCCTCCATGCATGTAGAAGTTACGTTCCGGACACAGGTTTTGCGCTGACCCCCAAGTGCGACCTTGACCATTGAGCGGCGGACCTGGGTTTTGTGTGCGACACACAACCCCATCATGGTGAACATTTGTACCAAATTATTTTGTAATCCTTCAAAGAATGAGCAAGATATAGAGCGGACAAATCTGGACGAACGCACGGACCTATATGCCAAAAGTGGCGACTAAGTCGAGCTCACCGCAAGCGGGCTCGACAAAAATCTTATCCTAGACTCCCTCCACACCCCACATAAATAAAGGCAAGGACATTAAATAACAGACAACTGAAAGCTTTGATATAAACATTTTATTGTCTAAAGATTGTTCTTAAACTGAAGCTACATTTATTGTATAATTCTTACCATGACTCTCTGGTGACTGATATTTCTTGTGTACGTAGTGAAAGTTCTATCTGTTAAGTCGACCACTGACTCTTCAACGATATACATGTACCTCTGCATTCCATGTACAAACCTCTCTCCCCATTTAGGCAGATGATTAGTCTTGCTAAGAAGTCTTTTTGTAAACAGCTTGTCTCCAATCAGCTGTCGCTCAATTACATCTTCTGTTAAAACATGCTTACTGAAAAAAGGAACAAGGGACAAAACCTTTAGTTTCTATGACAAGTAATTCCAGTCAGAGTTACCTGCCTTATACCTGTACAGTGAAAGAAAGCTTTCCTGGACAGTGAATCTTGTAAGTTTTTTTTTTCAATCTTACTTACAAAATAATGAACACCTAAATACTCACACAATCACTGCACCATTATTTTTTTCAAAGTTTTACTCATATTTCACATTTATACTATACAAAATGTAAATCACTGAATATCCTCTATGTAAAATATAGAAAAATCATGTTAATATTACTAAAGAATATTAGAATTAAGAGCATTCAGTGTTTATTTTTCTTACTAATATGGAGCCTAAATAATGCCCTAATCCTGATGCCAAAAGGTATATCTTTGCCAACAATAAGAAATTAATTCCAAAAATGTTAAAATTTGGGCACCAAGACCAAGAGGGTGCCCTGTTCCACACTCATCAAGTGAAGATATTTTACCAAATAATTATGAAATATACAAACCTTTGTGGGTTAGGGTACCTCTGCCAGAAAGCTGCCACTACTTGGTCCCAGGTGAACTTGAAAATTTGGTCTGTAGTGAAGAACTTCATTTTCACTCCCTGAAATTGTGTATTCAAAATATCACAAAGAAAAGTATATTCTGTAATTAAAGTGACTGACTCACAGAATTTTGCTGAATTTTTTTTCTTTACAATATAAGAGAATTTAATGTACTATGAAAAAACATAATAATATGCTTCAATTATGCTTCTATGCACCATAAAAACTGAAAAAAAAAGTTTTGACTTTACCAGGATTCGAACTTACGACCTTTCGGTCAGTAAAATATAGAGCGACGATCTAGACCACTGAGCCACAGCGCCTACTTGTAAAGTTGTGTCAAAATTAATATTATAACTAAAGTATCTACCCCGTGACTAACGGGGTAAATTTTTTACTGATAAAAGTGTGTAAAACTTTATATTTTGATGTTTTTCTGTATCAAAAAATGAATCAGTAACTTAGTTTAAATATGTTCTTCACAACTGCAGCAAAAATTTCAAGATGTAAGAACATTTTCTTTTTTTTCATCGTCGGCCCATCTGTGAGTCAGTCGCTTTAACAATACCAGTAAATTTAACAGACATGAATGATAACAGGTTTTATGTGTTATAAAATTAAAGCAGATAAAACTGTTCATTATATTAAAGAGGCTGAACTCCAGATTTTATATGAAAATTTTTTTACTTAAATTAAATATCTAGATGCCGTGAGATTATAACAACATGATATTTTACTTCAAAACTGATTATAAAAGTCAAAATAGAACAAAAAAAATATATTCGCTTCAGCCGGGTTTGAACTCTGGACCCTCATGTTAACAAAATGTTAACAACGCTTTAACTGTCACCACTATTGCCGCATCTGAAATAACTATTGTTTACTTTAAATCTTATACAATATAGTTATACCGTCGCGTTACGGTATAGCACTATGACAGGAAAAAAATCAATTTATAATGTGATTACTTGACTTATTTTTTGTCAGTTAGTCAGTTTTTAAGCATTAATCTTAAATATCACAGGAAATTAATAATACAAGAAAACTTTCTTTTTTGTGTCATCTGGAGCACAGCCCCTTTAAATAAGTAACCCTGCATGAATATTTTACAACATTTTTACACAGAAGTGTTTAACTTTGTATAGTACAAGAAATGGATTGCAACTAACATTATACATGTAGGAAATTATTGAAATATCCTGTTTCATTTACATGTACAACAGATAAAATATAACAACATACCATTAACTGGATTTACGTGTGCTTTAGTTTACAAAGATAAAATGTAACAATATATCAGTCACAGGATTTACATGTGTTACAACTATGCTTTATAATTAATTTATAAAATTTCGGAAGTCAAATGGCTATGCAAAACCCCAAATCTTGATAACTTTGATATTTTCACCAAGGTTTATGACACATCTCCCACTAACTTCAAATTAGCTACAATCTGCCACATACATTTTTGCATGCAGTAGAGACCTAAATCTGTAACAAACACTACAAATGTCTGAGGGCTTATTATTTATTTTTCCAATAAAATCAATGTATTAAAATATTGCAGCAGCATAATGTTCATACAGAAAAGCATTTTTTGTGTGTGGTATTGCATATTTGTTTCTAGTATAAATTACTTGGAGAGTAGGGCTGAGTAGCAATTTAAAAAACACAGTATGATATTTACAAGCAATGAATTTAACTAGAAACATCATATAATACTATTTAAACTTATTTCCCAAAAAGGTTCCATTCTTACCATAAATCTTTGATTTCAGTTCTTTCAGAAGTTTTAAGCACAAATATATAAATCTTCATCCTCCAAAAAAGTCCTACTCCAAAGTAAAATAGGTTGCCTATAAAAAAAATTCTGAAGAATATTTACTTAATTATTTTATACTTTATAGGTAAAATTAAATAAAAAAATAAATTGTTTCAATACTTGGTTGATACAGTACTGAAAGGTTTAATTTTAATAAGATATATCTATCAAACCATTCGAAATGTCAAAACACAAAACAAACAACTCAAAAAGCAGCATACAAAACATACAGTACGCACCAGGAGGAACTCACAATTTCCGCTTTAGCGGGAAAAAAAATATCTGCCGCAACATTGAGGAAAAAACGGATTTCCTCGATGTCTCGACATCGCGAAATATCTCAGCGATATTTGACGACCAGCGCAAAATAATTAGGGTCATAACTCACCTGGATAAGCTGAACATTTAATGAAATGACCGTAATGAAACTGTGCATTTTACGTCTGCCAATTATGTGACATTTGGTAAAATTAAAACCGAATTTCTAATACATTTGCTGTGTAGGTTTATTAGTACTTCCATAGTTGAAAACGTTGAAAAGAGCAAAATCGATCAATAATTTTGTCAAGAGCATAGACGATACAGATGTCGCAGTAGGGTTTACATGTACATGTTGTATTTTTTCTTTAGATATAGGAAAGTAGTTTAACACATGTAAATCGGAAACCAGTCAATTTATTTTCTGAAAAGAGGCAATTATTTTCGGTTTTGAATTGTCATTCCTTCCGTTAACAAATATGAGCATTCGTAAACAAATGCATCAGAATGAGAGTTTTATACATTTAAATGATATTTTAAAGCATAAAATTCCTGAAATGCGTGTAATCAGGAACTTTGTGAGCCTCGATACATCAATTTTTACCTGTGAAAAAGTTTGCGGAACCATTTAGCGGATGTCCGCCGCGATATTTGGTGACCATGTCCGCGGCGGTGATCCTTGAAATGCGGGGATTTGGGTGCGTTTAAAGGAATGGGTAGTCCGCGACGACCTTGAGGAAAATGAGAGTTCCTCCTGGCACGTACTGTTTGTAAGGCCACAGGTTGAATACTGCTCAACCATATGGCATCCATGGCAAAAATATCTCACTCACAGAATAGAAATGGTCCAGAGGTCAGTTGCAAGGTACGTTCACGATGATTACCACTATACAAGCAGTGCAACAAACATGATTAAGGAACTAAAATGGTCAACTTTAGAACAAAGGCGAAACCATGCCAGCCTGGTCATGCTTCACAAGATAAAAAACAAACAGGTCAATGTCGATCACAATCACCTTATAAACACAAGAAACAGCAAATTCCTCATCCCACAATCGAAGACACAACATCACATGAACTTATTCTTCCCAAGGACTATATGACTCTGGAACGAATTACCGACCGAGATTAAGGTTTCCCCAACTGTCACATTACTGTGCCAGATTTTATTAGTGGACTAAACATGTTTTATAGATTTTAAGTATTTAAAATAAATGGTTAAGTAAGATCTTAAGTTTAATCTTGTTTTTTTTGTCATAATCTTTTATAATTTTAACATTCCTGACTTGCGCCTGCCTAGTATAGTCAGTATTGACTTTTGGCAGTAATAAGTTGAAGCTGAACCATGTGTACCTGTTTTTGATCCAATACACAATAGGATACTCAGCCCTACCAGAGAGACTGTAGGTTTATTCCGAAGTACATTTAAATGCATTTTGACACTATTTGCTCAATCTTCTTCTTCTTGGCCAACCTAATGATGTTAGAATGTTTGTCATTGAGCCTGGTGCCTTAGAATCGTCATTAGCAACAAATCGAGCTGCTCGCCTCTGTATAGTTTCTATCTTATCGATATCTTTCTTTAGGTAAGGATCCCAGGCAGCAGAAGAATATTCTAATGTTGGGCGTACAATTGAGTTGTATGCTGCAGTCTTGGTTTCTTTAGATGCTGAATGTAGGTTGCGTTTTAAAAAGCCCAATGTTTGGCTAGCTTTAGATGTGATTTTGTTAGTGTGAGCAGACCATGATAAATCAGATGTAATCTCAATCCCTAGATAAGTAGCTTGATTGACAGATTGGAGAGGTTGATTATGCAAGGTATATTCTGTCTTAAGGGATTTCTTTGAACGGCCATTAATATGCATGATATGACACTTGTCAATGTTGAAGGCCATCTTCCATTTCTGCTCCCATTCAGCTAGCCTGTTTAGATCCTGTTGGAGTTTAACAGTATCACCTACAGAGTTGATCACTCTATAAATAACACAGTTATCCGCAAACAAGAGGGCCATGATGGCCCTGTATCGCTCACCTGAGAATGACTGCTTTTAACAAAGTTGCTATGGACCTGGTTAATTGACCCCAGATGACCCATATTCAAACTTGACCTAGAAATTATTGAAACAATCTCTTTGACAAATTTCAAGGTTATTTGTACTGAAAATGTAGCCTCAAGAGTGTTTACAAAGTTTTTCGATATTTGGGCTCTGTGACCTAGTTTTTGACTCCAGATGACCCATATTCAAACTTGAGCTAGAAACTATAGAATTAAGCTTTCTGGCAAATTTCCAGGTTATTTGGAATAAAAATGTTACCTTTAGAGTATTAACAATGTTTTTCCATATTTGGGCTCTGTGACCTAGTTTTTGACCTGAGATGACCCATACTCCAACTTGATCTAGAAATTGTCAAAGCAACCTTTCTGACAAATTTCCAGATTATTTGGGCTGAAAATGTAACCTCTAGAGTGTTAACAAGATTTTTCTATTTTTGGGCTCTGTGACCTAGTTTTTGAACCCAGATGACCCATATTTGAACTTGTGCTAGAAATCTTTGAAGCAACCTTTCTAACAAATTTCCAGTTTATTTGGGCTGAAAATGTAACCTCTAGAGTGTTAACAAGATGTTTCTATTTTTGGGCTCTGTGACCTAGTCTTTGAACCTAGATGACCTACATGTATATTTGAACTTGAGCTAGAAATCATAGAAGAAACCTTCCTGACAAATTTCCAGATTATTTGGTCTAAAAATGTTATCTCTAGAGTGTTAACAAGGTTTCTCAATATTTGGGCTCTGTAACCTAGTTTTTGACCCCAGATGACCCAAATTTGAACTTAACCTAGAAATCGTCAAAGCAACATTTCTGACAAATTTCCAGATTATTTGGGCTGAAAATGTAACCTTTAGAGTGTTAACAAGTTTTTTCTATTTTTGGGCTTCGTGACCTAGTTTTTGAACCCAGATGACCCATATTTGAACTTGAGCTAGAAATCATCATTAGAACATTTCTGACAAATTTCCAGGATATTTGGACTGAAAAAGTAGCCTCTAGAGTGTTAACAAGGTTTTTCTATATTTGGGCTCTGTGACCTAGTTTTCCAACCCTGATAACCCATGTACGAACTCGTCCGAGATATTAATGAGACAAACATCCTGACCAAGTTTCATGACAATTGAGGCAAAAATGTGACCACTAGAGTGTTAACAAACTAATTGTGGACGGACGACAGACAAAAGGTGACCAGAAAAGCTCACTCTGTCACTATGTGACAGGTGAGCTAAAAAGCGACAGCTAGATTTGACAGCACTAAGGAGATCATTAATGTAAAGCAGGTATAGATGAGGGCCCAGAACAGAGCCCTGCAGGACCCCTGATATAACTGGGGCTTTATCTGAAAGGCTACCATCCAAAACCACTTGCTGATATCTGTAACCAGAGCTGTCATGACCCAGAAAGACACTAATCCATTATAAAGTGTTGCCTCTAACACCATAATGTGAAAGCTTGTGCAAGAGCCTACCGTGATATACTACATAAAAAGCCTTGCTAAAGTCCATGATGGCTACATCTATCTGACTCTTCTGTGTTGCCCTGGCAAGATCGTATATAAAACCAACTAACTGAGTTTCACAAGAACGACGGGCACGAAAATCATGCTGGTTGTCAACCAAGATATTATACTTATCACAGTGGTCCAGAATATTGCTTACCACGATATGCTTAAGCACCTTGCAAGCAATGCATGTCAGAGAGACAGGTCTGATAAAGAATGGTTAAACAAAATTGTAAAAATGGGTGCAATCTCTTGGGCACACTCCATTAGAATCCTGGGCTTCATAGCATCTTTCCAGTATAAGTTAAAAATCAAGCCTATGCACTTTCTCTTTAGAATTTGGTCACCTGCAACTGCAAGAATTTCAAGATGAGTTGAGCTCTGTCTAGGGCTTTATTAAGTTAAGTATGACATAAACAATGTGTTAAGGTTTTTTGAATATCTGGCTATCGTGGCGTCCTGTACAATTAATGAAATCAATAATTAAGAGAGTCTAATTTTGACTGTGCCATCTGTTCATAATATCGATATATTTACCCCACCCCCTTCATTCTTCATAAAATTATGTTGACAGCTGAGATGACGAGTGTTTGTCTCACCTTAGGCAAGTAGCAATTCCAAAATTGGTACTGTCATTGGCTGAAAGGTTCGACTGTAAAACCGTAGCTCTTTACTCCCAACAAAAATCACTATGCATCGAATATTCTCGTTCCATGCGCAACACTACGTTATTGTAAGGAAAAGGACCGAGTCAATCCAAACAACTTCAGACTAGCCCGTACCTTGCCGTACAGTCAGTGCACAGTGTTACTTCCCTTTGCGAAAGAACCGTCTCTATCATATACATTTCAATAGACCGACATTAAAGTCTTTACATCGCTCAAGCTTACCACAAGATTCCAGTAGTGACTTTCTCTAGCTTTTCGTTCATTTATCTTAAACATACAACATCACCATTTGAAATTACCGCTAAAATTTATTTCCGATTTTGAAATTTCTACTTCTATACTTGGTACTCCCGAGCAATCAATACTGACTATAACTGGGAGGCGCTTTGTCGGGAAAACTGTGTTAAAAAAGTATTAGGTGCACTGTTAAAAGTTTAAGAGATAAAAAGTTCACAGAGTAAGAGAGTGCATGATTAAAAACAATATGGGCCGGGTTAGATGGTGACGGTCACCAGCCTATCCTTAAAGATATCTAGGCTGGGACTGGATTTGAGCTGGTATGGTAAGCTATTCCAATACCTTAACGTTCTGGGAAAGTAGGAGCTGAGGTGATACTGTGTACGAGAATGGGGGATCAGGAAGTTTAAGTTTCTAGCTGGACCAAGGTGACTATGGTCGACATAAACAAGGTTGTACTGGATCTTATAGAGAAAAAGTACGGAGGATTGGAGTCTGCGGCTTTCGATGGTGGGCCATCTAAGTTCATTTAACATATTTGTTTCACTACTTTGAAAGTCATAATTATTACAAACATATCTAGCCGCAGCCGTTTGTACACTTTCAATTTGTAGGTAAGATGTTTCTGCCAGGGGTGCCATATTATTGAACAATATTCTTGTTGAGGTCTGACATAGGTGGTATAGGCTTGAGTTTTGATTTGCCTGTTTTGAGTTTTGATGTTCCTCTGGATAAATCTTAGGGAATTTTTTGCCTTGGAGGTAATGTTATTAATATGATTGGCCCAGTTCAAGTCTTTAGAGATGGTAACTCCAAGGTACTTGGCAGATTCAGTTGTTTTGAGAGTTTTATTGTGTAGAGTGTATGGGAAGATGGTGGGGTTCTTTTTTCGGGTGATCCTTAGCACCTCACATTTGTCCGGATTGAACTCCATGGCAACTCCATTGCTGATAAAGAAGTCAACATATTATATTGCGGAGTTAAACAGTTGACATCATTAGTATCCAGTAAGATCTTACCGTGATCGAATGGATCCGTAAATTTCCTGCAGAAGCTGAAAGATGCCTGCTGAATAGGATTTAGTGGAATCATACCTACAAGGAAATTTTGTTCAGCTTGTGCGCAGTATTAAAATTTGAACTACTGCATATAATTTTGACTTGCTTTTATACAGTTATTGGCCAGTTTAATTTTTTCATCTAATATAACGTTGCATTTCTAAAATTATCTACGCCTTAAATCCAAAGAACATTCTGCTTAAAATATCAGTTCAAAAAACAATACTATCTTTCACAGAACACGGATCATTCATAGTAAGTGCCTACAGTGCATCGTTGAACGGAATTCGTGTGTGTTTGTGTACGGGGGAGGGGGTGCGAAATAAAACAGAGGGTGTATCGAAAAAAATCTGCTTCTGTTTACCAGCCGCTGACACACTGCGCTTGTAGGCTTTACAAAAATGGTTGTATTAAGGAATCACGTGAATTAAACAAGCATTAGAATTTTGCACATCTTACCTTTTTTAATTACTTTACAATCGAAAACTGGCTAAATATAAAATTGTCTGGATTCATTAAATCAATTGTTTCTCTCATATTAAAAAAACGGCGTAAAAGACTTTCGCTCAGGGAATCTTTATTGTGCTTTTTTTTCATTATTCGTGAACAATTACTAAATGATTAAAAGATAACACCTGTTTGAAAACGAACTATATATACTTCTCTGCCCATTATCTATAAAAAAGAACAGAAGTCTGTATGTAGGATTGCTTTCGAATTTGAAAAACGTCAATTAAAGAAACATGCAGCAGCAACAAAAGTAACAGCAGCAGCAGCAGCGGCAACAACAAAATAACTTTGAGGCACTGCGGAAATATTTTCTGAAAACATTTAAGTGCAGCCTCAACATTTAGTAACAAGAATATTTTCAACGATGTGTACACGACCTTCTTAAGCTTGTCGTTAACACAATTCAAATAAAACTGTAAAAAGCGTATCTGAAAAAGACACAATAATGGGTATTGACGAGTGACACTGTTAACTGTCAAGATAATTAATAGAAGATGAACAACAAAGTGATGTTTTCTTGCTATTACCAGAGGAAATCTCTTATATTATGTCTTCGTTTTGAAGTACTTCATTGAAGCATTAATCTTAACTGTATTTCAAAATACGTAAACTTTTGAAATAATACGTATTTCAGATTTTTAAGGTTTGATTCAAAATTCGATTGTTTGTTTGGTAAATATTCACTAGTAATGGACCTAGATATGCATTTATGTTATGTGTTACTGTCCATCCTCCCTACTGTATCTCCATCCTTGCATTATTCTGTTTCATTTTAGACCTTACAATGTGTAAGGTGGGAACGAAAATGATGTCTTTGCTATGTACTATATTTTGTTTTTTCTATTCAGAACCCTGTTATTCTTTTTTTTTCGTGAAGAAATATTTACAAAGAAGAGAAAAATACCACCTTTGACTCATAGAGAAGATATAAAATATCACATATCAATATAAAAACAAATGCAAAGAGTCAGTAAAGTCTCATTATAATAGAATGCTTGGGTAATAAAATGTAGGATAAATATAAAGCAAACCTAACACAATTTCTTCGAGTGAAACCTGTTTTCTCTAGACAGGAAACACCATCACATGTCCAATCCAATTCAGACACGCACTTCTTTTTTACAACTTCAGTCATACTATGTAATTTTTCGACCAGCAGACGGATATGAGTATTGACATAGCAGTGCCACTTTTCAGCGTCGCTCAGAGACTGGTTTATAAAAAGTAGAATGATTAATTTTCAAATTTTGTAAATATGTACCCACTTTACTGTCAAAGAAAAGCAAACTTTGCACTATCTTCATTGGCAGAATTGCAAACTTGTAAGCCCTAAGCAGGCTATAAACTTTAGAAAGGACATCTTTAGGTGTTTTTATAAGTACGACCATAATTTTAACTTATGTAAAGCATGAACCACGGAAATCATTGACCTGTTTCAAAAAAAATGTCTATGTTAAGTGTGTGATTAATCGTTTCCTCATATAATTTGAAATAAAAATCAAACTTGTTGTATTAGTTTTAAATAGTTTACTGCCGTATCAAAACAGAAATGTTAAATATATATAATGTTTGTGATATAAATATTGAGTCTTTGCCCCGCCATTTGAATTTGTGACTTTACAATTATCTTGTTAGTGCCATAGATTGATAGCCTTATTACATTTTTGTTCAAACGGCGGTTTTGCCAAATATAAAATCTACTATTTCTTTTTTTCTACAAAATACTTTTCTGAAACCGGTACTGATCGCATGTTGTGTTTCCAACAAAGAAAAAATGTGTTGTTCATTTTCTATTCGTGTTTTTGGCTATATATACAAGTTTTTCTGAACTCATTTCAACAAGAAATCTTCGAGGAAAAAATAAAGAAACTAGATGTTTTTGTAAAAAAAAGCGCATCATTGTAACAGGGGTACAGAAAAAATTACAGAGGTCTGCTAGCGGGAGGATGGACTTCTATCCAACAATGACAATCATCGTATGAAGTTTGAAGACTCCGGGTCAAATAGAACTCAAGTTATTGAGAGGAATAACTTAAAGGTCACTGTGACCTTGACCTTTGATCGGCTGACCCCAAAATCAATATACTTCTTTAACTCACTAAGGACAATCATTCTATGAAATTTGAAGACTCTGGGTCAAATAGAACTCCGGTTATTGAGCAGAAACCATTTTCAAATTAAAGATCACTGTGACCTTGACCTTTGACTGGTTGACCCCAAAATCAATAGGCTTCTTTTACTTATTAAGGACATTGATTATATGACGTTTCAGGACTCTCTGCCAAATGGCACTCCACCTATTGAGCGAAAACCAATGTTTATATATAAGGTCACTGTGACCTTGACCTTTGACTGGCTGACTCCAAAATCAACAGTCTTCTGTAACTTAATAAGGGCAATTATTCTATGAAGTTTAAAGACACTAGGTCAAACAAAACTCTAGTTATTGAGCTGAAACCATTTTCACACTGAAGATCACTGTGAGCTTGACCTTACCCCAAAAAATAAGCTTCTGTAATTCAATAAGAGCAATTAGCCTATGAAGTTTGAAGACTCTAGGTTAAAAGGTACTCTAGTTATCGAACGGAAACGAAGTGTGACAGACGGATAGACGGACGGACGGACAGACAGACTGACGGACAGGGCAAAAACAATATGTCTCCCCCAGAGGGGGTGGAGGTGAAGAGAGGATAATTTTCTTTGCGTTCGTGAAAACATGCATTTGTATTTCTTCTCTGTAAAATATTTTCAATATCCTACAGAAACAAATATATTTTCAATGTCCGAAGAAAAACAACATTTTTTAAAATTTTTACTTTATGCTATTTTTATTATTAAACGCTAAAGCAATTTTAAACTTGCATAACGCTCGTAAAAATATTTAGTTGTAACCACTACTCAATATATAAAACAAAAATATGCATAAACGTATCTTAAGTAACATTATTTGTAGAATAGTGGTTTATGTATAAATGTTAAATGATTTGTGATACTAATAAAATGTTGTCTTGAGTTTATGTATTTTTTATAATCTGTGTTTTCTCAAGAGAGCAAAATGACCGAGAAAAACATTGTTTTTGCCATGCATTTTTTTGTAAGTGTTAGAATAATATCATATCTGTGATTTTGTGTGAGAAAGGCTACCTTTTTACATTTGGTCAAATTACCGTTCTTCCATGCTATGTTAACTACATGTTTTGTACAAACTTATCTTAACGAAAATCCTTTTAAGGCTCTCTTTGAAGGAAATTATGGCTGTAATGGATTAAGTAATGTACTAAAAAATCATAATTTATAAAATCATCATCAGGAGTTGCATTCACAAAGCATCTTGAATTTTCAACTTTCAACTTAAGATTTTGTTTTGTTTCTTATTCATGACAGTATGATATACATTGAAAGTTTCACATTTTTGCCATAAGCAATAAAGCTGCAAAATTTCGACTTAAGTAAATTTTAACTAAGAAACTTATGATGCTTTATGAAAATGGCCCCTGGTATCTAATATTATGGACATGAATAAATTAAATTAATTTTAGACAGATAGATTCATAATTCATACGGATAAGAAGAACAAAAAATGTTAAAGACAAATAAATGCAATAAGGAATCTTATGTGTATCTGTTCCTTATTTTGTGCTTTTGGAATTACATCTACAAATTCACGGAACAACAGTATCCATAAAATCTATCACTTTAGTCTATGTTATATTGAAGCAAAAGCTACTAGTTATAATATTTTTTCCATTTCACTGGGAAAGCCTTAGAACGTATGGTAAAATGTAAAGAAAAACAACAAACAAACAAACAAACAAAAAACAAAACAAAAACAATCAAAACCGTGCTTTTGTTTTAGCGATTTGAATTTGATATGTTCACCGTTTCACAAGTTTTAATAGATTCACCTTTACTTTTCTCATACGAGCATTGGTAATTGTTTTCACTCATTATGTGAAACAGATTAATTTTGCAATAGTTAACTACTAAAATAGTACTCTCGAATGATTCAGCTTTCTCATAATACCGTTAAAAGTACAATGAACTCGTTTGAATATGCTTATTCTATAAATAAAGTACAAATTTACTCAAAATTGTCATGATTATACAAGTATTAATTTATTAAAGAATGACTTAGGTCAATACTGTTTACAGTATAAGACGTATTAAATTTCTTCAAGCAGTTCTGACGTATTTTTATTTTCACCAAATCCAGTTAAGCCCTAGAGCCAGTCGTACAGTCGTAATGACTTTTAAAAGACCGTAGGAAATAGTTATGAAATAAAGAAAATAATAGAAACAAAATCTTTGAATAAATTTTTTGTTTTATGTTTATAATTTCATGTGGAATATTTCTTTTTTATATTAATTTATAAAACTATTGCGTGTTGCATATACGTTTGCGAAAACGAAAATCAATCTCGTCATTGTCTTATTTTTGTTTGACTATGGATGAATTTCGCAGTAAAGCACGTTATTATTTTTTCGACGAAGTCGATTTCTTTTGGTTTGAACTTCCGTTGAAATGGTCGCGCTGCCAACAAAAATCTTTAAAATCTAACCAATTAGGAATTCGAGAATCTGAGTCGTCTAAGCCGGCGTAATCTTACCGTCTAAAACAGCATAACGGATGACCACAATCGATTTGCCTTTAGCGAGAATAGAATGCAATTCTAACTGGAACCGACAAATAAAGGTATAATATTTACTCGCTGTTCTTAAGCAAGGAATTGGAGACCATTTAAGGTTTATAGCCTAGTCAGTACAAACCGGTGCAATTTATGTCTTTAAAAAGTCTTCTGGAAACTCGATTTATTCTGCAGGCATACAGTAATACGGAATTGTAGCTACCCTTCGAAGTAGAGAGATTACACCTTTTTCAATCTGATTAATACAAAATTTACAATGTAAGCTACGTTGACAGCTTTTTCAAAATATATTTCTTGTTTTAAATCAGATGAAATCGGCAAAAATGGAACAAACAAAACACGATAAAGCTGTCTAATCTACATTTATGAAAACCTGCTTGTTCTGGATTGATATTATCATTATAGATGAAGACTCAACACTGTGATTTCCGGAAAAACTGTTTATGATTTTAAACAAACCACATTTTAAAGAAAGAATGCTTCTATATATTCCAGTGTGGTTACTCAAAGACCATAATATAAAATTGAATAACTAGGTATTGAATTTATGTTAGAAAATACAAAATAACGAAATATTGCTGATTTAAGGCGACGATATTCTCTTTATGGTCTATTATTAGTATGATTGTCTGGCTTTCAGTGAAATTTGGAAGAAAATCTAATACACTTCGAGTCTTCGTTTACTATAAAAATAGTAGGGCACAGCGTAATAAAGATTAACTAAGATCATAAATTTGACAAGTATAACAGGTTTCCAATAAATTTGAAAATATCAATTCTCTGACGTTATATCTGGGAAAGCGCTTTTTTTCTTAGTGAATATAATATACGTCAATATTTTTCGGCGCTCCTGTCCATTGCCGTAAAAACAGAAATGTGTTGCTTTAATAGAATCTAGAACAACCTTGAGCACGTGGAACAAAAGAGATAAATAAACAGAAAAGAAACAAATGTTGGAAGGATGTCTTATTATTTCTCATGTATACACTATTTTTAAGATACACCAGTATTTGTCTCCGCTACCGCTAAATGGCAGTTAACTCTTTTTGTCAAACTATCTTGGACAATATATTCTTGTAAGTGTTTGCAGAATAGACTCTATTGATCTCTATTCTTGGATTTATTTTGTTTCATGTTGATTTTGCACAAACGAGAGCCGAAAAAATGTCTTTGCTATTTACTAGTATTTTCTTCTTTGTATTCAGAATCTGATTATTCGTTTTTGGAAGAAATATTTACAAAGAACAGAAAAGAACCAAACGGAAAATATTAAATATCACTTGTCATAGTAAAAACAAATGCGAAGGGTCAGTAAAATGTCATCATAATAGAATGCGTCGGTCATAAAATGTAGGGTGAATATAAAGAGAACCCGAGACAAAAAATACTAGCACATATCCAATCACATTCAGACAGGCACTGCTTCTTTACAACTTCAGTCATGCTTTGCTATTTTAGACCAACAGACCCCCATCCGTGATTGATAACATAGCAGTGCAACTTTTCAGTATGTAGTTTAATGTTACCTTATATAATTCTTAACATAGCTTAAAGTGGTTGTATTAAATTTTTGAAAAGTTAACTGCTGTATGAAAACAAAAATTCTGTAAATAAAGTAAGTTTGTAATATAAAATATGAGTTTTTGCCACATTGTATGAATTTGTGAATTTACAATAATATTGTGGGTATCTAACAGCCATTACCTTATTATATTTCTGTTCAGACGATGGTTTTGCAAAATACCAAATCTAGTATTGCTTGTGTTTTTAAATGAAATACTTTCTTGACACTGGTACTGATCGCTTGTTTTGTTATCAGCGAGGAAAATAATTGCTGAGAAAAAGTGTGTCGTTTCATTCCCTCTTCGTGTGTGAGAAAAATATGCTATGGCTATCTATACACGTTTTTTTTAACTAATCTTAATGAGAAATCTTCGAAAGTTCTCTTAAGAGAGAAAATTAAAGAAATAACTAGCGGTAATTAATAGTTAGATCAAGTAAGGGCTTATATAATCAGGTTTCATGGCTTGATATCATAGACGTAATGCAATTTCATAGGGGTTTTATGGTACGGTATCCTAGTAACATCCCTGTTTTCATATTGTTTATTCAATCGTCTTTTTAACCAATAATACTTCTTATAATTTTTACTAAAATTGTCAAAATTTCAAATGCAATATACGCAGTCTCAAGGTTGACATCATACAAAATTGCATGGATTACAACACAAAATGGGGTAATGCTCAAATACTGATATCTTTCAAGATATACTTGTCATGTTGTAATGTTGTTTACTTATTTCTCAATTTATATATCTATGTATAATTGATATTGATTGATTTCCTAAGAGCACACATCTGTACAAACTGAATAACTAATACTTGAAAAATTCAAGGTTTCTTTTTTGACCACCAATATAAACTTTGAGGCAATCCGTCGAATGCATATCAAATTCGGAGAAAGATATTCGATTACAGATTTCTTCAGTGAAATTTGATATTATTCATCTTTTTTTATCAATTTATTATTACATCCGGTAACTTTTCATAATTTACTTCCCGGTCGTGAAAAAATTCATTTGTTTCTCTTCAAACATATTTTAATTTCCACTTAAAACAAACAGATTTTCAAACACTGAAAAAGTATTTTCAATTTCCGCATAATACAAACATTTTTTCAAAATCCACTCAAAACATATTTTCAGTTTCCGCATAAAACAAACATATTTTCAATTTCAGCATAAAACCCACATATTTTCAATATCCACATAAGACAAACATATTCCAAAATCCACAGAAACACAAAAGTATTTCTAATAACTACAGAAAACAAAAAGGCTTTATCTTTATTCATGCTACTTGAAAAATAAATGCCTTAAACATTTTAAACTTGTTTCGCGTTCTTAAAATATTCAGTTGTAACCATTTCTAAATTAGACATACTCAATATATAAAACAAATATACTTCATTATCTTAAGTAATATTATTTGTAGATTTTAAGCATGAATGGAAAATGATTTGTGATACTAATAAAACGTTTTTTTTTTACTTTATGTAGTTCTAATAGGCTGTGTTTTCCTAGGGGAGCGAAATGACCGAGAAAAACATTTTATTTACCATGCGATTTTTTTGTTAATATCAATATAATATATTTGTGATTTTGCGTGAGAAGGGCTATCTATTATATTTTGTTACATTATTGTTCTTTTTGCTATTTTTATGAGCATGTTATGTACGAACTTTTCTTAACGAAAGGCCCTTTAAGGCTCTCTTGGGAGGAACTTAAGGCTGTATTTTTTTGGATGTATTGCAAGATGTTGGTGAAGAGGCTAGTGTAATCCATTACTTGATGCTTGATGTATATTGAAATATCCTATCGTAATTTTCCAAAATAAGTAAGGTACGTGATGCTCTAAAGAGGTACTATTTATATCCACCAGGAGTTGTATTCATTAAGCATCTTAGTGAAAACTTAAGTATTTTTCTTCAATTTGAATTAAAAATTAAGAATTTCTTTTTGTTTCTTATTCTTGGCAATATGATGAACCTAGTTTTAAAGTTTCACATTCATGCCTTAAAGAATAAATTGGTTTGCAACATTTCAACTCAAGTCAATTCTAACTGAGAAAAACTTATTTATATTTATATCAGGCAGCTTATTATAGAACTAACATGTGTAAGAAAAAGACAAGTAGAAGCTGTAAAGAACCTTGATATAAATAAATGAGTATCTGTTTCTGATTTTGTGTTCTTGGTATTATATCTATAAATTCAGTGAAAACAGTACCCATAAAACTATCAATTTAGTCTATCTCATATATTTCATATATCCCTTTTTTTTGGGTGGGGGGATGCAAAGGATGAATTTTGCGGTAAAACACGAAATAACATTTTTGAAGTGAGATCAACTCGGCTAAATTGAAACAAACAAAATGGGATAAAACTGTCTGTTCTAATAAAAAAAACCCTGCTTGTCCTAGACTGAAGATTGACAGAGATGTAATATAGCTTAACATTTTGTTTTCCGTTAAAAAAAGTGGGGTACAGCATTACAAAGACTAACTATGGTCATGCCGAGCGTTGTCTGGGGCTGGCTTGCATATGAAAAATACATCTAAACTGCTTATGAAGTTTAAGTAGACTTTAATGTATTTGTTTAAAAACAAACGTGAAATTGGTGTAAATACTTTAATATAAATGAACTCTTTCATTTAGGTCACTTTTCGATTGATACTAGTATTGAAGACGCATATGCTTATCATTTGATAGAATGCCTGTCTATAGGTAAAGGAAATATATGTAAGCTGCCTTGCAGAATGCATCAATTACTTGTAGATGCAGAAATTTGAAGGTTTTTCTTTCTTTTTCCTTTTTGTTGTTGTTGTTTTGTTGTTGTTGTTGTTCACTCTTTATTAAAAATGTCGTCGAAAAACCTTGACAGTGTGATGATCATATCATATAAAGAGTAAAAAAATAGTTACATTTGAACAAAATTTATAGAATATGGGTAACAGCAAATTAATGTGTCATCTTAAAAGTGCCGATAACACTTTCGGTTTGTACTTTTATTTTCTGTTTGTGTCCCGGTTGCATTTTTCTTTGTATTGCAGACAACATTTTGCAGATACGAGCAACTGACAGATCAAATCAAATCCTCTAAAATTCTTGAAAACCAGTCAGGAACAATATTCACGTTTCAGACAAATCATTTTCAATCATATATAAGAAGGAAAAAGATATCTTAAGATATGTGGTTGCATTAGACATTGCAGAGTTGAAAACGGGTTAACTGTAAAATTGGCTGGATTTGTAAAACATTTTTTTTTAATTTTCTTTATATTAACTAAAGTTAAACGAAACGAATTACTTGTAACGCTTTTATTAAGTTTTCATTTGAAATTTAACAGCGTAATGTTTTCAAGGTCATATTTTGTAAATAATAATTTTTTAACCGAAGAAACAGTTGGGTATGAGGCAAACCAGTATTGTCCTATTTTATCATTTGTTTTTATTATTATTCGAGAATATTACTAAAGACAACAGATGTCTGGAACCCAACTATTTACACTATACTGCCTGTAATGTACCAAAATTTATGAACAGTGAATGTTATGCAAGGTTGTTTTCAAATTGTCAATCAAAGAAGCAGCAACAACAAAAGCAGCTAACTTACTCTTACAGGGACCAAGGGAATGTTTCAAACTGAAACAAACGGATAAAACGTATCTGAAAAATACACAAAAATTGGCTTTGACATGTGACACTGTCTAGAGAATTGATAGAAAATGAACAGCAAAGTGATGTTTCCTTGTTAATACCAGAGGAAAATTATCATTTTCCGTCGGTGAGGCATTAATCTGAACTGTATTTCAAAATATGTAAATTTTTGAAGTGTAACGTATTTCAGATCTTTGAAGTTTGATTCAAAATTCGATTGTTTATTTGGAGAAGATTCGCCAGTAATGGACCCAAATATGTAGTTGATCCCCTCCCAACACCTACTGTATCTCTATATTTGCATTTTTATTCTGTTTCATTTTGAGTTTACACATGCAAGGACGAAAACGATGTCTTTGCTATGCACTATATTTTTTCTTTTCAGAACCCGATTATTCTTTTAGTGAAGAAATAAATACAAGAAACAGAAAAGTCCAAACTTGAATCGAACAAAAAGTATAAAATATCACTTATCATAATAAAAACAAATGCGGAAAGTCAATAAAACGTAATCATAATAGAATGCTTCGGTTATAAAAAAGTAGGGGGAATATAAAGAAAACTCAAGACAATTTCTTAGACTGAAACCTGTTTACTGTCCTTTTATTAATTCTCTAGACAATAAACACTATCACGTGTCCGATCCCATTCAGACACACATTGCTTCTTTACAACTTTAGTCATGCTATGTTATTTTTCGACCAGTAGACGGATTTGATTAATAAAGAAACAGTTCCACTTACTGTGTCTTTTAGACACTGGTTCATTTTCAAATTTCAAAAATGTGTATCTATTTAGCTGCCGAAGTACTGCCTTAAATGGTAAAGTAACTTAATTATTTGAAGACAAACTTGTAAACCCTAACTCATCTTAACGAGCAATTTTCGAAGGTTCTCTTAAGAGAAAAAAAATTCAAAAATAACCTGCGCTAATTGATAATGAAGCTAGATCAAGCCAGAACTTATTAGATTTCTTGTTATAATAGATGTATTGCTTTTTTTCGGGTGGGATATTGTGTGTTAATCTAGTAACATCCCTGCATTCATAACGTTTATTCAGTCGTCGTTTAAACCAATAATGCTACTTACAATTCTTATTGCTATGTCTATTACAAATGCAATGGTTGACATCATGCAAGATTACATGGAATACGAAACAAAATAGGGTAATGCTCATATATATACTCCTGATATTTAACAAGATATACTTATCACGTTGTACCTTTTTTTCTAAATTTATATGTTTAAGTAGAAGTGGTAATAATTGATTGCCTTCAATGAAATTCGAAATCATTAATTCGATTTATTCGATATTCACAGATGACAAATTCGTTTTCTATTTGTTTTATGGTAATCCATTTTTTAAGCTTGTAACTTTTTAAAAAACTTTCTTCTGTTCGTTAAAACATGCATTTGTTTCTCTTCAAACATTTTTTTTTTCAAAATCCATAGAAAACAAGATATTTCTTTCATCAACAGAAAACAAAAAAACTTTATCTTTAATTTATGATATTTAAGTATTAAATGATTGGCCTATTCCAAAAAAAGCTATACGTTCGTAAACATATTCAGTTATAACCACTTCTAAATTAGACATACTCGATATACGTGCAAAACAAATTTACTATATATACTTATCTTAGAATTAGCATTATTAGCAGCTTAGTGATTTGCATCTATAAATGATAAATAATTTGTGGTTGTAATGAAAAGTTTTCTTGACTTTATGTATTTCTTATAATCTGTGTTTTCCTAAGGGAGCAAAATGACCGAGAAAAACATTTTGTTTATATTGCAAATCTTTTGTGTCAGAATAATATAGTTGTGATTTTGCGTGAGAAGGGCTACCTTTTAATTTTGTCACATTATTGTTCTTTTTGCTATTTTTATAAGCATTTTATGTCCGAACTTATCTGAACGAAAATCCTTTTAAGGCTCTCTTGGGAGGAAATCAAGGCTGTAATTGATTGGGTTGTTTTGTATTGATGTTGGTGAAGAAGCTAGTGTAATCCATTACTTGATGCTTGATTTATATTGAAATATCCTGTTTTTATTTCTTAACTAAGAAAGGTACCATTTATAAAATCACCATCAGGACTTGTATTCATAAAGTATCCTGAGATGTTAAATCATGTCCTTGGATCAATTAGAATTCTAATTATAGTATATACTTTTGTTTTCTATTTTGGTCAACAGAATGAACATTGTTTGAAAGTTTTACATTCATGCAATAAGCAATAAAGCTGCAAAATGATCTGCAAACTTTACTAAGGAACTATACTTGCTTTTACATCTTTTGCATTATAAATACGGCAACTGGTATCTAATGTTATAAACATGAAGAAAAACAATCATATTTAGACAGATTAATATATACGTCATATATAAAATTAAAGTATTAAGCATAACTAAAACCTATAAAGAAATTCGATATAATGTGTTTTTGTTTCTTATTTTGTGTGCTTGGTATCATTATTGTTTGCAGATTCATTGAACAAAGGTAACCGAAAAAAAAAACACCAAAATACTGATGAAAAACTATTATTTATAATATTTGTCATTTCACTGAGAAATTACCATTTTTAAGCCCAAAAAAGTATGTTTAATGTAAAAATATGTTTTCCCCTTTTGTAAACTAAAACAAAATTTGATACTTTGTTTCCGCTTTAGCACTTTGAATATGACCTACGCGCGTCAATATAATCATCGTTACATTTCTCATACGAGCAATTGTTTATAAAACGAAATTAATAGATATACGATATTTTTGTTTTATGATTATTGAATATTTGTTTTCCAGATAAAATTGAACATATGTTGTTGTTCCATATACGTCGTCAAAAACTTTGCAATATCGTCATTGTCTAGTTTTTGTTGGAATTAAGATGAATTTTGCTGTAAAACGCGATATAACATTTTTAATGAATCACATTTATTCAACAAAATGCAACTAACAAAACAGGATTAAACTGCCTGTTCTACATTTTAAAGAAAACCTGCTTGTTCTAGATTACAAGTTTAAGACAACAGATAAAGACTGAATAAGGCGATTTCATTCACAAGATTTTTAAACCAACAACAACAAAACATCTTCAAAAAATAATGGCTTGCTCATATGTATTCCAGCGTGGTTATTAAAAAGATGAATAACTAGGTATTTAATTAATATTTGAAAGTGAGAAGCATCTGATATTAGCATTTTACATTTTTTGTTTGGTTTTTGTTTTACTTTATCTATTTGTTAACACTGAAATTCATTCAATTTCCTGAATAGGCTCTATTGCAGAGCATTAATGTTTAGTGTTCATAATCAACATAGTTTAACAAAGGCAAGAAACATATTGATTGATGTTATGAAATTGAAAATGGTACAAATATCAAAATTGGCGTGGTATTATGAGATTCTGAACTATTTTTGTCTTGGAACGGTGGTGTTCTCTCATCATTTATCCATATTTTTTCGCGTATCTTTTTGTGTGATGATTGTGTGATGATTCTGACAGAATGACGAACTTTCCAGTTTTCACCATTTTCTGTAATAGAGGTTGGGTACAGCGTTACAAAGATTTTCTGTAAAAATAAAGATTGAACAGCTAACACAGTTGTTTGAAACAGATAGAAGTGTATTCTGCGGGACATGAGTTACCAATGTCATGATTTTCCAATGCTGAGTGGTCTGAACTTGTGACGGTCTTGAAAATGTTGGTGTAATGTATATACAATACAGAAATATAAGCATGTTGCAAATATTTTATTATTAATCTACAGGTAATTTATCCCGATTTACTTGCTTAGAATTCACACTGGGTGTTCGAAGATTTCAAAAAGCTGTTGAAATTAAAACTGAAATATCAAAATGATTTAAATTCATTGGAAAAATGAAATCTGGGAAAGTTAATTATGTCGCAGACTTATAAATTCGTTTAAAAGTAAAAGAATATTAAACAGCTGCACTGTGAGATCTATCAACACATGAAGTTTCAAGTTGGTATCTCAAACACTTTTTGAGTTTTTGTCTGAACAAAAATCAAGCATGACAAATAACAAAGGGCAATACCAACAAAAATTATTAAAGGTAGAGTTATTTTTCTTGCGTTTTGCACTCCTCCTCAATGAGATATATCCACCTATGAAGTGTCAAGTTGATATCACAAACACTTTTCCAGTTATGCTCCAGACAAAAGTTAAGCATGAAAAAAAAGAACAATAACTTTAAACTTGTGAAAGATAGAGTTACCTTTCATGTGCCCTGCACTCTTCCCCAGAAAGATCTATCCACCTATGAAGTTTCAAGTTGATATCTCAAATACTTTCTGAGAAATGCTCCAGAATAAAACTATGCATGAAAAATACCCAGGGGCAATAACTAAAAAACAATTAAGGTAGAGATATTATTCTTGCACAAAGCGCTCCATCTCAGTGCAATATATTCACCTATGAAGTTTTAAGTTGATATCTCAAATACTTTTCAAGTAATACTCCGGACGAAAATAGTGCATGAAAAATAACGAAGGGCAATAACTCAAATATTATGGAGCAAAATTTATTATTCTTGTGTTTGAACTCCTCCTCTATCCAGCTATGAAGTTCTAATTCGATATCTGAAATACTTTTTGAGTAATTCTCCGGACAAAAGTATGCATGAAAAATAACAAAAGGCAACAACTCATACATTTTGACGGGTAGAGGTATTATTCTTAAGCACTGCACTCCTCCTCAAGGAGATCTATCCACCAATGACGTTTCAAGTTAATATCATAAATACTTTTAAGGTTACTCTCCGGACAAAACTGACAGTATAAGCTATTATCCAATGTTACACAAAAAAACATCTGTCCAGAAGAATCCAGTTTAAAATGATCATATTTTTTTCATTCTTTATAGGCAAGCAGCAAATTATCGCCTTTGTCCATATATAATAAATAATACGGCAACGACGTAAATATAAATGTATACTTAAACATGTATTAAATGCTAAATAAAAAAATACATTCACAATTACACAGCTAATTATTAAACAAAAGAAAAAAAGCGTTGTAGAAGAAACATCTACTGCCGATTTTCCAGAGAAATACTTCTCTTCTGTAACACTCTTTTGATAATTGGCTACCTTACTAAGATATTTTTTTTTTGTTGTTGATATAATTATCTCAAATTTATTGGTACTTGGCCATGGTATATTACATTTTTTTTTTTATAAATGTCTCTATATTTATTACAGCATAAAAGAAAGTGTAATTCCGACTTAACTACTTTTTGATTACAAAACTTACATTTCTGTTTCTCTAAAAATACCATTATATCTGTCAGCTTCTATCTCTAAATTATGAGAATTTAATCAAACCTTTGAAAAGTTACTCTCAAAGAATCGTAAGCATTAATTTCTAGACATTTTTTCAAATTCAAAGGTTTTTTGTACTTACAGCAGCAATCTAATTTGGCCATTGTATTTACTGCAACTGATCTCTAAGTCTTCATTTGAAGAATAAATGATAACCAGTATGATTACTACTAATAAAGTTCTAACGAATGTTTGTTAGAACAATATGAACAATAATTGAATTAATTCTATGAGACCTGGAAGTAGGCAGCACATTAAACAAATCTCTGTACATGTCATTATCTCGGAAAGTACTTTCCATGACTTTTAACCAAAACTTCAAAGACCTTTCCTTTCATATAAGTAAGATTGGGAATCAACCTAACTCTGCATATATTGCATAGTTCGGGGTTTGTTGTTTAACTCCAAGAATATGTTTACACACTTTTAGATGCAATTTGTCAACCTCCTTGTAATTATAAACACCCCACACTTAAGACCCGTAGGCACAACTATTAAATCAAAAAGTTTGAATTTAATTTTTACATCTAAAAAACTTTATCAAACAACGATAATACGTTATGATAAAACCGTCCGAATACGTTCCTAACGTAACATATTATAAGTCACTATCGTAGAAAAACACTCAATTGACAACAAAATATTGTGGAATGAATACTTAAAGAAAATATATTTCAGATTTTTTTCTGTTTCTGTGAGGAAAACAAGTAACATGATATACAAACCTTCTACAAACGTTTATTCTATGCGATTAAGAATTTGATACCAGCTTAAATTGTTTCTGTCGGTAAGACTTATGGGATGGAAGAAAATGCACGACAAACTCTATGCAAATCATTTCAGTACATTTAACATTCGGTAGATAAAGAAATAATCAATGGAAATTGTTGCATCGTCAGAAAAGTGAAAGTTACTCCTTGGACTAAACTAGGTTGGTAGCAAGACAGGTAAAATTAGTCATTTTCACAGTTTCACCGAAGGAGGACTCGTCCACTCATCTGTCTGCCATTTGTGTGAAGTAAGCTCATCAATCGACATTAGACATAGGTGAGTATGAACGTCGTGTTAGTACATCATTAGACATTTGACATTGGCAGAAGTAAATGTTGTGTAAGTTTTGAATCACTTAAATCTTAAATATAAAAGAATAAAATAGAAGTTTTTATATCTTACAAAACATCGATAACACGTTAAAAAGATTACATCATGAAAGAAATTCTAACAAAGTCATGATGGAGAAAAACTGCCCAGACTGTCAATTATCTCAGGCGACTGTCAATTGTTTTCAAAGGACTGTCTTGAAAGAATATCATATAGACAAGATAATAAAATAGTTTCCAGGAGAAATAGAACAACAATTAGTTAATGTCGTACACTTTATAAAGAGTAATCCATTCACATAGCCTGTATGCGTCAGCTTGAATGTCTGCATCCCTTCAATTTGTATCAATTGGAGACAAGACAAGGCAGAACTGGATGGACAGAGTATAGCTGGACAAGAAAGAACAATGCAATAACACAATAAATGTACATATGTACATTAGTAAAGGTAAACACCTGTTTTTATTTACAATAAGAACAGATTAAGAAAAACTTTCCTGTTGTTAGATGTTGATTTATGTAAAGCTATTTTCAAAACAGATTGTTTACCAACGTTTTAATTACCCTACCTTCCTTCAGATTTTCAAGTAAACATGCATATCCGATAACTGGCGCTGCAGTTTCACGATAAACCGAGCTAACAGGATCATGATATTGACCCATTAAGTTAGTACATGCCACATTTATTTTGCATATAGTTTTTTCAAGCATAACTTGTTTTTATTTCTTAGATATTGTAACAGTCTTCGAAAATGATAAAATATGCATGCATTGCGGAATTTTATGGATGTAAAAAAATTGACATGTCCTTGAAATATAATATAAGGATATCAAAGTCTTTTCTATATGACCGAATTATGCAATACATACTGTTTGATTCCGTGGATACAAATAAACCCTTGGCCTCGGTGCATTTTCTTAATTTAGCTTACCACATAAAGATAAATATTGCGTCTTTAACTTACAGCGAGCATCTTTAATTTAACCTTAACCTTACCTATATCAAAAAAGAGAAGGAAAGAAAATAATTATGGTCACATTTTGTAAAAAAGTCAAGGGCTCTTCCTGTTTTTTTATTGTTTTGTTTGTTTGTTTTTTTTGTTTTTTTAATGTACTGAATTTTATTTTATACTTTCAACTACAAATGTAAAACGAATCAAATACTTTCACTTCAAATCGGACTATGTTAAGAGTTTGGGTAGTCAAGTGATCGCACTTTTCCATTAAACATCTGTCTTATACACCTGTCTTTTCTTAAACATTTTGCATTAATGCTGTGAGTTATGCATTACCCCCTTTATTTTGTACTTTTTAATTTTTACATATTTAGTCGAAACTTTTGCATCGATGGTGACAGAAGTAGGACTACAGCCGGCTGATGGAACTGTTAGTCGTAAAGGATCGATGCCGCATAGTTTTAATGAGTGAGAGCATATTGCCTCTTTGTTAAGCATGGACTGAACTATCAGCCGGTAGAGGATTTCCTCAACGACCAGCAGATGATAAGAGCACCGAGACAAAACGTAGCAACAAAACGGTAACACAACGCAAGCCGGCGACCAAGAGGCCAACACAAAAACAAACCAACAAATAAGACACGGCGGAAAAGCGCATAAAACACCAGCGCGTACAAAATAAGATAGAGAAGAAAATTGGGAAAGCAAAGCTTCAAAAATCGGAGAAAGCCAGGGAAATACAATGACGTGGTAAATAAATACGATAAAGCTGAAGCAGAAGTAGAAGCAAATTAGCAACCATTTCCTGCATCATATATACTTGTAAAATACAGCGTTTACTGGATACACCTG
Organism: Cyclina sinensis; assembly: GCA_012932295.1. Classification (NCBI taxonomy): domain Eukaryota; kingdom Metazoa; phylum Mollusca; class Bivalvia; order Venerida; family Veneridae; genus Cyclina; species Cyclina sinensis. The sequence goes on from JAAONU010000016.1 coordinate 23,414,538, forward strand.
TTTGTTTAAAAGGAATTATATAGTATTTCATCAAAATTATTTTCTTGAATGAGATAAATTTGATTTTTCATTCGTCCATAAAGCTTTTTCAAAAGATCCAAATGAAATTGTACAATTGTATAATTGGTTGAAAAAACATTAGGTTTCGGTGTTTTCAATTATTAATTTCTCTGAAACTACGAACCTCTTTCATAATTTACTTTATTGTTCAGAACAGTTTATGAATAAAAATGATTACAGCTTATTAGAAAACCCCAAGATAATGTTGAGGTTTACATTATAAAACAGATGGAGTAATTAAATATCATGTTTATAATTATATTTCGTCATTTCTTTTTTTGTCAGCGGTCACATACTAAAGCTGTATTTTTTTTATCGAAATAGTTTTCTGTCTACATTCTGTTGACTAAGATGTTATTCTGTCCAAGCAAAATTCTACCAGGAATACGTTCATTATTCTCAGTATATTCAGGTACACCTTCATTTAACTCAGTATATTCAGGTACACCTTCATTAAACTCAGTATACTCATGTACACTTTCATTTAAGGTAGTATACTCCTAATATATTACCTCCACATTGAAGAGTTTTTAAGAAAGCTAGGATTACCGTCAAATGCATGGAAAATGAAGGTTGTGTGTTCAATTTTTTTCTTTCATCTTTTTTTCAGTTATTATTATTTATGTATCTCTCAGGTCCTATTTAGAAAGAAAAAAGTTATTTCTTATTATATATTTTTATAGTTTTTTATTGGCTAAATAATTCTAAATTTAATAACAAATATGGTACCCGATATTTTCAAGGTCTATAAAATAAAAACTACATGGTTAAAGTCTATATCCGACAAGATCATCCAATATACTTCTTAGAAAATTTGGGCAAAGTTTGAATAAAGACCCTCGAGTAGATTTTAGCGATATTTTTATTGGGTACTCTAAGCAGGAAAATGGTTAAACCAGTGTTTAAAATTTATGGGATAGGGTAAATTTTAATACATATTTTTAACATTTAGAGTAGAAACAATCATTTAGCTTGTGTGGTTCGTAACCTGAATGCTATTATTTGTTTCTTAACAAAAATCAATAGGAAAACATTTATCATAAGGATGATATTACAAATTATTTAGAGTTTCCCTATTTCTGAAAAAGAACCCTTCTATTATCCAAGCTTTTGTTCAGAAGTGTCCACAAGTCCAAAACCGTACGGTAAATTTTGTTTAAATTTTGCATACTGGTGACAATTAAGGCATTCAGCTTTACTGTACTGTCAATTTTTCAGTTCCTTATAGTGCTGATTAGAGGTGTACTACCTTAACTCAGTATATTCAGGTACATCTTCATTGTACTCAATCTATTCTGGTACACCTTTATTAATTTCAGTATATTCAGGTACAGTTTCATTAAACTCAGTATATTTCAAGTTACCAATATAGAAAGATAGTTTATGTTATAATATGAAGTGGTCAGGAACGTGAAGACTTTACCATAACTTACGAATCTTTCAGTTACACCAAACATTCTTTTATATTTTTTTTCAGATGATACATGCTGTCAGTAGATACATTTGCTATCAAAATTGTGTTCAAGAAGAACTTTATCCACATTTTAACTGCTAATGGTATTTCAAAAAGGGATACAGCTGCAATATTTTCAACAATTAGATAAGAGAAAAGCTGCACCATTTAAAAGGGAAAAATGCGTGCGTAGACCTTTTGATTTTTTTATGTTTTATAAGATCGATTTGTCCAGATATGCAAAATTATCTTATGAACGAGACAAAAGATGCATACATGTTTTGTTCAGCAGTAAGGTTTTTTTTTATTACACAAAGGTTTGCATCAAACTCTTACGACCATTTTATACTGTTATAGCTGCCATTAGGTAGCATATCGGAAATATGGCCAGGACACGCTTTCTTAACAGGACATGGTAGCACTACTGTTTCAATGTGTAAACCATCATTGATTTCGTTTAATCATACGGTTGAATTATCCTTGTCATGTATAACACTTATATCGGATCAATAACTTAAACAGGTCTTCATCGATTAAAGCCGGTGCTCCATCCGGTTTCTACTGTTTTATGTTATTATTTTAACAAAGAACTCGAATGTCCGTCGTAAACATGCTCCTTAGCCGCCTTTGCTTCCGGTCTATTCGATTATTGCCAAGCACCGCTCCCGCCTGTTTAGTTCCCCAAGTTTGACGTCATTGAAGTTACCCCCAGGTATATGAACGCTCACCTCGAGCGCTCAGGTCCACTTAATTGTTTTAAACAATTCAGACATCAAAAAAAACAATCTTTCAATGTCAACTACTGTACTTTCTGCACAGGTAAATGTTACAGAATGTTATAGAAGCTTAGTCCTGAATCTTTAGACAACTACAGTATAGTTTTGCTGCAATTACCCTTCCCTTTTTCTTATGTAAGGATTTCTGGCTACTTTAATTGACCATCTGTATTTACGTACCTTCATTATTGTACTTATTCTTACTACTAGTATCACATAACTAGTCAGATTAATATCCTTACTAGGTACCAGGAGTTTGTTATTCTCTTAAAGATCAAGGAATAACCCCTAAATGATACCCAAGTTCTCGACACTGTCTAAGTTAGACTCGTACCCGTGACAACTCTCTCACTCAGTCATCCTGTACACTGTTCTTCGGCATCAGAGTAGGTGTATCGGCAGAACAATATAAACGTACATAACGGTGCAAGAATAAGATATCGGTCGCAACAACTTAATATACTGCGTCAAGAATGCCTAAGAATTTAACATCATAAACGAGATTCAGACAGGTTCTTAATTGATCTAAACTCAGTGTCTAGACTATCCATATCTTCAGGCGATTTCCTGAATTTTCTCCCTGGAAAGTATATGAAAAGTAAATAAAGATAATTCAACAGCATACACAATCCGTTTAGTAATTTTTTTTTAAGAAAAATGGCAAAATGATGCCACGAAATTGTATAAGGTCAAGAAGTAATCAGCTGTTGCATCTCAAAAATCTTATTACACATTTACAGGACAAAGTCATTTTGATTTTACCTTGATAAATGCGATGTTTTGACAAACTGGATTTTACATTTGATACTGCAGTCATCATGTCTGTGACATGTTTTCATATTTTGAGTCATAGATTGATGACAATTAGAATGGATATGTTAAATGAAATCAGTTCATAGGCAATTTTATAAATAATTCGCAATTTCATTTAAACTTTTTTTTCTGAAAAGACATAAACTGCTATATTTTAATCAACGGTCATATTATTATCAGAGGATCAGAAAAAGCGAATTGAATCGTTCAAGATTGAAAACTAGACAATCTAAAAAATGACAAATGTAAAATCTACTTTTTTTCATTGTTTGAGACATTTTAAGACAAAACATACCCTTTTTTTACAATTATGTACCCGAAACCGTATTAAAAGTTTAGTAATTTAGTTCCTGTTTCACCTCCAGTTTGTACAAATATTTTTGATTTTGCTGCATTTTTTTTGTTCAGCTCTTATTCAGTTCATGTACAGTTTTATTATCCATTGTCATTTTGCGTAAAATGACAACTAAAGCCATAACATATTTTTATAATTAAGTTCATTTTTGTGTAAGATAATAGCTGTCTATGTTATTAATGCTTATCATAACCATATATCGTATATCGCACTTCACACCAGGAATATTGTAAAACGTTGACTCCTTTAGATGAAATATAAAAAAAGTGAATTTCATTTTTCTATTTTCATGTGTTTATTACTAGCTGATGTACTTATTTGTATCTGTTAGGACAAACACAAAAACAGACCCTTTGAAAATAAAGAGCAATTATGTCACATTCCTAAGTTTATTTCTAATTTATTTGTCTGAAACCCGAATAATATCACACATCAATAGTATTACGACATCTGTAATCAGTCTGCAGTCTATAGAATGTTACTCCTTATTCCAATTGTGAGTTATACAAAACCAAAAACGGCTATGACAATATGATGTTAAAAATTTCATTTTCAAGCAAGTTTTTACGTTTATATCTTATGAAACATATTGAGAGATATTTGATTTGAACATATCATTTTTTGTAAAATTATCTTTAAAATTTAATATGGTCACTGAAAAGAGTTAACATATTTGATTGAATGTGTTGATATTTTTGACAAAGGACTATCTTGCACGGAAATAATGTCTTAGCACCCGAGTTCCTCATTCGGATATTGGATATTTTGTACAACAACAACAAAACTTATTTCTTTAAAACCTTAGGGACTCCTTGACTAGATCATTCACAATGAAGTTATCTTTGGTCAGACGTAATGATCTCCAAAGATCGATTATCTACAGGATTATACGTATCAATTTCATTTTGTCTCAGGGAGTGTCTGTTCTTTATCAAGCAAATATATTCTGAATCATCCAATGGGTGTGTTTCGTTTTAGTCACTTGAACGATGCCATTAAAAAAATCTAATTTGTTTTATAATTTTCCTTTTTCACACTATCACTTATATAAAACAGAAGTTATGTTAGTAAAGGACTAATTGAAGAAATATAAAACAAACTCAGAGACACTGCGATTGCCTAGAATGAATTAAACAACACATGATACCAGTTACAAATGTCCAACAAAGGGAGAAGGAACAGTCTGTCCTCATCCTTCAGTCCTATTTCTACGTTGATTATTTTATGTTACATCCGATCTCATAATTGTGAAATTGTTAAATAGCAGTCTGTATAGAAAATCATTTTTGATAGTTGGAAATATAATTTTTCTTCCATGGAGACTCTATTCCATGACATACAATCATTTAAACTTAACTTGGATTGTTTTTTTTCTACTTATAAACTACCTAAGAATAAGGTTTATCTAAATAACGCATTTCAGTTTACAAGCAAGAATGATAATTTGTCTTTTTGTTTCTCGGAAAGCCGAATGTTAAACTTTAGTATCTTTCCAAGTAAATGGTGTTAAGATGGACAACTGAGGCCATGTTGTTTTGTTCTCCTAGCGGAACAGTTTCTGTCGTGATAAGATAAAAGGCTTTGTCCTATATTATCATTGTTTACATTATCACTTGGCTTTCTTTATTATCAAGCATTTTATTATCGGTGTCTTTTGTATCGTATCAATCAGTTTAAGAATCAGTTAACCTTCCAAGATTCTCAACAAAGATTCACAAAGTTATACAAAATAATTAGAATCAGTTACAGTGTTTACGGGATAGTATTTCAAACAATTATTTCGGTAAATATCTTATCGTTTTTTCAAATAAACTACCAACTTTCTCAATACAAAATACAAGTCTAAAACATAAACCATTGGTCAAAAGTCTTTCAAATCAAACAAATAAAAGATTTATATTACATTTGTTTACGTTTGCGGTTTGCAAATAAACCCGGATCCAGGCACACTAAATGATTATACAAACCTGCAGTAAGAAACTTGCAGTAGGGTCAAGTACTAGCCCCATCACTTATCCTGCTGTCAGACTGAATGCGTCATGTGAAATTGATACAATTCGTGCATTATCAAGATGTAAATTGTAGTACCAATGGCTTTTCTGAGACAGTACAGCAGGCCTTGTAAAATGAGCACTTCTATGTCAAATCTTGTCAAAACATCGAACTTATTTGAGGTCTTCTTTCCAAACACAGATGTACATTTTTATATTATCTTTGTATTATTTAAGTGGTTCGACAATTTATCATCTGTTTTAAAGTACTGACGCAAAATATTTCTTACTTATCTGAAACCATCAGAGAACATCAGCAGCAATCTTTAACGAAATGCTTTCAACAATAACAGAATTGACAAATAGTATTACTCTATAGTAGCCATTATTCAAGTATAAACGGTATGGGAATTTAGAATCTTATGTTTCGGTTAAAGGTCAGGTATAATAGATTCAATATCCTGTTGCTGTTAAAGAATAGCGTTATACATTTTTATGCATTTTTGTACTACTGTGCTTTTTGTGTCTTTTTGTTAACTTGTCTTAAAAAAAACCCATTGTAGAAATTCTTTGAGAGTACTTTATCGCTTGGATGAATTGATATTGTTTACGTTTAGCTGAGATAAATCAAGAACCTGATAAAACTCTTGCGCAATGTATTAAATGCACCATCAGTGCAACATTTTATATGGCAACATTATTTCAGCCAACAGAGCATTATCTCTAGACGAAATATATAACTAGAAGTTTACACATTAACATTTTAAGAACTTTGGATATGAAATTAAACAAACATAATGCCTATTTTTTAAAAATGTATGTCTGTACTGGTTATTTATTAAAAAAGTATGTCTTATGGCAAATATAGAAGCAGAACACATTTTTGTTCTAATCCTTGGAAGTTTTTATTTTTTGTCATTTCGACACAGGCATAAGTTGCTTTTAAATGACAACACTAAGAAGAATACTAGTTTGGAAATGCACATTTGTAGTAATAAACAAATACAAAAACAGAAAATACCTATGGCTGATTAAAAAACAAAAAAAACAAGAACAAAGACAACAACAACAGCAAAAATACTTCAATTTCAGAATACACCGGGATATAGCATTAATGAAACACGTGGTCATAAATAGGCTGGATATAAGAACACTACTATATATTTTATAAGTGTATTAATTCATTCTTCCGTAAAAGACATCATGTTGACTACCATTCACGTATAGCTGTTTAAGCCTGTGTCAAGAATTATCTATTTATATGGCCATCAGAGATTGAAGAGGAGATATACAATTCAATTCTTGCCTGTCTCCGACCATGGATCATATTTCCTAGAAATTACGTGTTAATTTCCGGGAACCTGTTTTGCTTGATTAGATTCCTCCTACTTCGATTTCGTTTCTGCGCAGACGAATGTCGTTTTTTATGTGCACAAGCGGCATGAATGAACTTTTTAAAGCTTTATAGGAGTGAACTTTCATCAAATTGGCATAAGGCATAATTCTATTTGGAGGCTAATTTTACTGATGTTTCATTTTTTCAAACACTTCTTTGCACAACAGAAATAAAGAAAAGTAACTGTCTTAGATCGGAATGTATAGATACATAGTTTCAAATTTCTTAGACACTAACGGAACGTCAAACCATATACTTCTCTGCACGACAGAAACAAAGTACAGTAATTTTCTTAGATGGGAATGAATAGTTTCAACTTTCTTAGATACTAACTGGACGTCAAACCAGATATTTTGTTTCATCATCTTAGGCTTACAGTAAGTCATCAGTTACTACTTATAAGAAGAAGATATCTTGATTCAAATGAATTAGGCTTATAAGCCCATGTTGACATATAATATCGTGAATTTTACTAACAGTGTTAACAATTAAATATCTTAAATACCTTTATTATAAATATGTAAAAGTTATGTTATATGTAAATAACATAATATCACAGCTATGCAATTTTGAATAAAAAATACATGTAAATACTAATGCTTTACTAGCTTACCACATATGGAGAATGTCAAATAATAATATTTTGAACCTTAACACATATATTACGAAATAACTGCACAAAGGACAAGAAAAAAAACGACATTGGCAGTAAATATGTCATCACCTAAACATGTGTTTACACTCAGACAACCAATAAATAAAAAGAAATTTCTACCTGGAAATGTTCTGAAAGAAACCAATTTGAATTACCCAAAATATACTTCAGGACGGATGACAGAATGTTTCAGTGGTGAAATATTTTACAAACTTCAAAATATGTCTATTAACTTGGCATTCGTATTTTTTTCTTTGAGGGATGCCAGAAACAAATTGATTTCTCTTTTCAAGACAGAAATCCATTAGAATTAGAAAACGTTGCCATTTTATGTCAACAGTGAAGTCAAACTTTTTTCACAGACGTTTTAAAATGTTATGTCACAGCTTGTTTGAATCATCATATTTTAACTTAAATTTTAGAACATTGCTGACTGCTTCGACAATACTTTTATCTATGTTCGTAGGTATAACGTAAAAGCAATGTCAATGCCTTCGGTATTTGTAATTTTACAGGACATTTTCAATGGCACGTAGAACACAAATTATAAAAGCTTGAGATTTCCACAATAAAAAAATAGACACCATAAATTAATGAAGGCAAAGACATTTTTATTTGGCAATTTAGCTGTCTCAGATAATTTGCTTGTGTGAAAACGTAATAATTCAGAGCGTAATGTTATGTCTTGTTGATGAAGACTATCACAATGTCAGCTTTAGTTATACCACGATTTCCGTATTTAATCTTTGATGATTGCTGCCGATTTCAATTATAAATATCATGATAATATCTATTGATAAAATTCTAAAATGAGTCATTGAGACTAAATTCGAAGTCTATAACACTTTACAATGTAAGGCCAATATAATAAATTTTAAGTTGTTTACGGTATTTTTTCAAATATCTTAGATCATTGAGTGTTTTCTATTTGCTGTGCTGTGCATATTTTGGACAAAATATAAACCCAATGCAAAGCGAAACAGAAATTGAGTTACGAGTCTTGTAAATATTTTAAATATCACTATGTTGGATAACTTATATATAAAATATAAATTAAGACATACGTAATCGTCTCTGGTTCTTTTGAGACTCTCCTTTCAATATATTTTTGTTGTTAAATTGTAACATTAATAGTCGTGAAATGATAACGTTCGAAGCAATTCTTTCCAAGGCGGTGATTATGTGTATTAATTTATGAGCAATTTACGGGAAGACAAGAACATAATACTCTTTCAGTTTTTGTCAAATACATGGAAGTGGTCAAGAGGGGTAATACTTATACATTAAATTATCTGAAATAGTCATGACATCGAAACATCTGAGAACCTCTTTGGTTTATGAGATTAGTGTCTTTATCTAAGCATCGGGGAACCTTTCTAGCTTAATTAGATTGCTTCCTTTTCAAAGACGTACTTCCGCTTGCGATTACTCTCTCATGTAGTCAAATCTCGGTTTGTTTGAAATGTTACGCACATAGCCCTGTCGATGTTCAACATCAATATAATGGGTAATGTTTACGCAATTTCTATCTTAAAAAAGTTTATGATTTTTGTCTCTAAATGTTTTATTCGTTGTTTTTTTTTCTATAGGCATGTTAGTTCCTTATCGCCTGCGGAGAAGATTGATATATATTTTTCGGAAAAAAAAAAGAATATCAAGCATTTGTTTAAAGAAAAAACTTTTTAAACTTAAACATTTTTTTATCATATCAATTACGCATTGAGACATTCGCTGATTTAAAATATGTTTGTGGAAAATGTGTGTCTGACTGCTAGACTAGTATTAGAACGAAAACGATATTCATTACTTATTTTCCATCCTTTAGGATTATTCATCAATTTCATTATGTTTCTGCCAGACTTGGTGGCCAAGATAGGATAATACGTAGAGTGAGTCTTCTTTAGTTTTGTATTACGATATGTATTCGATAAGAGCAGACAGAGAAGCTTTTATGTGAGAACTGACATGAATTTAATGTTTTAAGACTGTACAGAATTTCACCAGTTTGTACTCAGCATAACTCTGACATGCAACCTACCTTTTGGACTTCATTACAACCCAGCTGGTTATAGTGAAAAAGTCTGTTAACCGAAATAGAACTGACTTCCTGTGAAAACATGTATGGTCCAGTCGAACTAAATCTACCATAAAATGCTTACTCACACTCAGACCTCTCAGGAACTATAATATGACAGAATAATTGGATTCGGCTTCATTTCTGAAGACATCCTTTTGTTAATGTCATCATTTCCTTTCCGGCAAAAAAGTTGGTGCACATGTTCTTTTGAGCAGTTAACATCTTCAATCATTTGAATGACGATAGTTTTGTGTTTTTATAACCTAGCACTTGTCATAAAACAAAGGCCATACAGGCAATTAACTGAAAGAGAAACAAAGATATATTTCCTTCACATTGTGAATAAGTTTCTTCATTATTTTTGCATAAAGCACAAAATACCAACGCGATTTTAATTAAGCCTTTTCAGACCAGAAAAGAAAAAAGAATACTTTTCAGACAATAAACCGTTTCTGTGTATTTTGAGACACTACATTTACGTGTAGTGTTGTCAATCTGAGAAGCTTTTCACGTTCATATGGTGGCTGATTTGTGCCATGTCATATGAACGTGTTTTCGGGGCGAAAATACGAAAACACGAAAATACTTTTTTCGCGTGGCGGGGCGAAAATTGCAATTTTGGCGTGTTTTCGCCTGGCGACCTTTTGCCCCGCCACATGAAAACACGCCACATTCTATGTGCTGTGTCTGTGCCTAAAGTTTGTCGTATCTTTGTATGACGGGGCGAAAACGTACCATGCGAAAACACGACAAATTAAATGTGTAGCGGGGGAAAAGGTCGCCTGGCAAAAACACGCCAAAGATACAATTTGTCGCGTTTTCGCCTCGCCACGCGAAAAAGAAAAATTGTGTTTTCACATTTTCACCCCGAAAACACGCTAATACAACATGGCACAAATCAGCCACCATACGTTCACGACTTCAGCTATTGGTCAGTTACTTATACACTCGCAAAGTCACCTGCTGGCTTTTGTCCAACATAATGGAAAGGTAGAAAAAAGGCAACGCTCTCGTTGCCCTCTTTAATATGGCTAGTGATAATTTTAACCTTTGTAAATAGTATCCGCTTCTTTTAAATAAGTCATTTACCACAAATATTATTATCACACTGAATGGTCATATAGAATGTTCAGTTTTCTTTGAAAATTACAATAATTTCCAGATTCTTATAAAATGAAAAATACAAATAATGCAGTGTTGTAACTTAACAGAATATAGTTCTTATAAATCAAATGGCAGAACAGCTCAACTGATAACATCGAATACAATGAAAGAGTATATCGTATATTATCGTTGTTGATCATAAATAATCTAAATAAATTACATTCATATGAACGAAGTAAATTTCTTCCTTTATATTTTGTATCTTAAAACTGATTTATGTCTGGCGGGTTTCATATTTTTAGTTTGACATTGCGTTTGGTTCTGACTATGGCCGAGATAAAAGGACTTGAAAACTGCTTTAATATCTTCGGAAAAAATCTGTCAGTCTTTTCTGAACATACTCTAGTATAAACAGTATGGATACAACCACTGAATATACCAGGTGTTTTCAGTTATTAAGTATTTTTATTAGAAATTTGTATTTAAAGAATAAAGCAATATCTAAATGCTTTTTGGGCTCAAAACTTGCACACTATTCTGAATGAACATCAGGTTTATGTATATATGCTGCAAGACAAATTGCAAATTTGTTTAAAACAAATTGAATTTCAATCTCTGTAATGTGTACAAAAAATTCCAGTAACAACTGTACATAACATTAAATTAATTATAAGGCAAATAAACAATTTAATATTTCATCTGTACTGTAAATTGTAGAGACTTAATAAAGTCTACATAATCTGCACTCACCAAAGTAATCATGACAAGCTATACAATATTTTTGAATAAAGGCCCTTTGGAAAGACTGTTCCCAATTTATGAATCCAGTAAGTTTCCTTAATAAGTCTCTCCATATTGTTATGTACCTTATCAATTGACATGAAACTAAAGTCATTTAGACTGTGATCATTGTGACTGAAATGTGAAGCAACAAGTGTAGAAAAGGCAGGATCTAAATAGCTATTGATATCAAAACGGTGATTATTCATTCGCTTAGACACTTTCTGGCTGGTCTGGCCAACATATTGCATGATACATCTTTTGCAAGTTATTAAATAAATTACATGTGAGCTTGTACAGTCAGTATTGTAATTTAATTTTAATTCTGTATGATATTGAGAGCTAGTAAAACTATCACTTTCAATGATGCAAGAACAATGAGAACATCTATTTGCATTTAACAGATGTATATTTAATATTGTTCAGAGGTTGAAAATTAATTTTTACAAGAATGTCCCTGATGCTCTTTGGGCGTTTGAAAGCCATGACGGGCTTGTATTTGTGTAGTTCTCTAACAGCGGGATTGTTAGAAAGTTTCAACAAATCCCAGTATTTGTTGATTATAAAACCAGTATTTGGTAAAGACGGATTGTATTCTATAACAAAAGGTATAATATTCCTGTTATTCCTGTTACTATTCCTTTTTTTCCACCAGTGACTTTTGAATCTTTAAGATCCTGTACTTCTTACTTCTTACATAAGTATTTCTTACATATGTATTTATTACACATGTATTTCCTAATTTTATCAACATTAAATAATTTTTGGCGGAAAAAATCCTGTGATTTTAGAGATGTTTCCTTAATTTTTGAACATGCATATTTGCTAAAATTGATTTTTGTGCCAAATAATGCGTGACTTCTTTTTGCGCCAAAGTCGACGTCGTTTAAATTGCTATGTGACGTAATTTTATCATGCCATTACTATGACAACTGCCTGATAAAGCCTGTCTGAGAACAGCAACCTTTCTCAGTCAGTGACTTGAGAACACTTTTCCATGCTTAAACCTATGGAAAAGTCAGAGTACATCAGATTTTTCAAGCACCTCCCACTTTTTGCCGGACTACTTTCACAATGTAAACAGCTTAAAGCATTGCAAAAAATAACAGATAAAACAGCCTAAATAAAACATATTCATTTTATGCCAACCAATGAAATACCAAGTTCTATCAGTGAAATATATTCCATATCAGTCACAGTGTGACTGATATAGATTCTATATCAGTCACTGTGCCGAACTACTTTTCAGTAACCACAATTTGAAATTTTACAAGTAATATAAAAGATATAAAAATAAATTCTAACATAAAATCCAGAGTCCGACTTTTAAGGAGTCATTGTATGTATACAACAGACCGATCCATTTCGAGAATCCTATGCCATTTCGTTAATTATACGTCATGTACTTCAGAATACTGACGTAGGCGAACAATTTATTTCCCAAGACATAAACACAGGATGGCACTTTACGTGAAAACTTAAATTGAATACACTGGATTTTATGCTATTTGAAAATGTGATGACGTGTATTGCTTCTTGATCAACCTATGGAAGAATTTAGATCTTGTAAGGGCATTTATTTAGGATGAACCTCTGCATTGGCGCTGAATTTTGATTCGTCATTGCACAGGCCATATTTTATATGAATGCCCTGTAAGCAGCAAATGTTGATAGTAAAAGAAGGAAAATGAAGAAGAATATGCAGGTAGATCTTTGTTTATTTCTATGATTTGTTTGGTGATTAGGTGTAGACTAAATAAATCGTTAGAATGCAACATGTTTCTATGTGTCGTGTATAATTCAAGATGGCGGACTGTGTATTGAATTTGAGTTTCACGATCATGTATTCATACGCGTGTAAGCAAAGAAACAGTTCTAAAAGTTTATTGGAATTAGCATAAAATAAATAGAAAATGTGTTTGTTTTTCGTAGATATGGAATATATCTCATCGTGAAGTGATACAATTAAATATTTTCACGAGCGCGTAGCGTTACCGTACTTTCAGAAATCAGCGCCCCGAATTAAAATAATGAGATGCAATATCATAATAGTGGCATGATAAAAAGAATAACAGGTTACTGTCTTTTGAGAAAGGGATTTCTCAGACTCGGCTAGATATGGTCCGGAAGAGGCTCGGCAAGCCTCGCCCCTTCCAGGACCATATCTAACCTCGTCTGAGAAATTTCTCGAAAGACAGTAACCTGTTATTCTCGATTTACGCCAAACAGCGACGTTGTTTTGTACATTAAAATAACATCATTTTTTCGCCAAAATTAGACATTGTTTATAACAAATGTTATTATATCATTCACCCGAAGAAGATTCAAATAAACTCGAAACGCGTTGTGAAAAATTGGAGTTTGTCTTCCTTTATTCTTTTATATTTATAATGTCTGTAATGTAGAATATTGCTCTCAGCACTGTGTGACATTTTGTCAAACAACAATTGATGAAACCGCAAAAGAATCCCGTGTCGTAATTCAACTGAACCATAATTAACAGATTATAAAATCAGCTGGTGACAGAACTGACTAAACTATTGTCCATAAAACCTTTGTTTGTGCTGCGTTGTTTAACAGAATGTTTCCAACTTAGTCCTCAAATACTCATAAATATATTCTATTCACCATGACCACTCAAAGAAATCATTTTGTATTTATTTTTGACACAAAATCCATTGATTTTTTAAGAAATGAAATTCAACTGCTAAAACAGACTAAAAGAGCTCATATGTACCTAATTTTAAGCTCACTGAGAGAAAGCACGTACGTTAAAAGTTTTATATGTGTTATTCTCATATTAAAAGCATATGGTTTCATTGTGAAAAAATAGAAAAATATTAAGAAATAAACGTGATGTGATTGGATCACAATAAGAGATAACACAGCTAACCGTTAACTCATTAGAGAATAAACAAATTTTTAAAGAAGGCTTGGCCGTCGGATCATTTCCGTATTGTCTGGAATGTAAACACCTTTTTGATATGACATTATTCTGTAATAGGAATTTTATGTATATTTCTAGCCTGCTTGACTGCTCCCTTTTTACTATGTTCACTGAAAATATAATCAAGATAAAATCGACGGTTTCTCTTCATTTAACTATTGTAATGTCGGATAAATTGGCTGTGACCAATGTCTTTTAATACGTCAACTGTTACCAACACCCGCACACCCGTCAAATCAATGACGAATTTCAAGGTTAAAATTACGTATGGAGAAATATTAGTATTTGAGGGCTGTAACAAGGTTGAAACTTGAGAAAATTACTTTAAAAAACTCTTCTTAACTATTTATGACAGTTTCGTAATGATATCTGTAGATGCCATTGATTGAATATTCGCTACCTAGAAGTTCACTTAAGAAACGGATGTCTCGAGCCTGATTAGATTATCTTATTATCTGACAATCTACAAATTGAATGTCATTCTCATGGAGAAATAATAGTATACAACCGCGCTGAAGGAAAAGCATTTGTCTGCAGGTTGTTTTACGGACAATTTAGTCCATTTACAGTTTTTATTCAACTTCTATCATGCTGGCAAACGTTTTCATTGCCTGTGTGACCAGTTCATGACCGCCATGCGTTGTTCGCAATTCAGATATCAACTCTGTATCTGAAGACCGTCTGAACTCAATTATGAACATGGCCATCTTACAAATTCAGCAATATATAGATCTCTCAAATACATAAGCAAGTAAAACAAGAAATATATTTAAAAAGACGATCGGCTTAGATACAGTACATAATTAATGCCTTTAACATGTGTAGTTTTCGGACATTGGCAAATATTGAACGCGCTTATAGAACAGTTTAGTCTATAAATAGAGCTGAGCTTAATGCTAAATGGGTCAGTATCATTTTCAATCAAATAAATGAATATTTAGTCATATTCATTATATATCCATTCCATTTAGTATAACTGTTCATGGTTAAACCGTTTTGATATTTGATTTACGGTTCTATTAATGCTAGTATTAATTTTGCTTTTTTTCAGACGCAATAAAACTAACAATTACGAATTTTGCCTTAAAATTTCATAACAGTAACACTTTTAACCAATTCCAGCTGAAGTATTTGTATCTAACAATTTAATTTGATACAAATGTAGGTGAAAATCGATTTTAGTACAGCTAAGCGGAAAAAACAGAAGTAATTTAAGAGTGTTAACCGTTCTTAGTTGTTTATGTCATTGTTCGTATTACATTTATCTATAGGCTGATTTTACATGTTTTGGGTTCATATGTCTTTTATTTTGGTATTACTTTTTTTCCTGTATTTTGTATTGTGTAAGCTAATGTTACATTCTTTACATTGACCTGTATGTTGTTGCCGCATATACCAATTATTTTGTAAGAACTTGTATCGCAATCGATGTAAAATTAATGAGTCTAAACTATTGTGTTGCTATATTAACCGGTGTGTTGAATTTATACATCTGTAGAATAATATTTACTTGCACGTTGGTGTAACATTTAACTATATATTGATATTACATTTATTTTTACATTGGTGTAAAATTCACTTGGCGTTACATTAATCTATATGTTGGTGTTACAGTGGCCTATAAAAATGGTACATTAACTTATATGTTTTTGTTACATTGACTTATATGTTGTTAAATTTACCTAGGTATCTGTTTTTTAGATATATGTTTTTGTTACATTGACTTACATGTTGTTAAATTTACTTAGATATCGGTTTATTAGATATATGTTTTTGTTACATTGACTTACATGTTGTTAAATTTACTTAGATATCGGTGTTTCATTTACCTGTATATTTGTGTTACACAGGCTTGTATGTTGGTGTTACATTAATAATACGTTTGTGTTACATTTACCAATATAATGATGTTGCACTTACCAGTATATTGTTTATGTTTCTTTTACCTATGCATTGAACTTAAATTCACCTCTCTTCGTTTACACAGCTAATCTTTGTTGTGTTTTATCAACAACTTAAAACTGAAAACTGGCCTACAAAGCGACATCATATTTCCCTCATTAATCTTAATTTACTTATTATCATAAAAAAACAGATAAAGTTGTTGCTTGAAAGAAAAACGAAAAGAGGTCTGATTGGAATAAAATGCCATGTTTTGTCTGCATTTACCTATCGAGACAGTCTACACAATTTATTACATCCAGCACGAAAGATAAACTAATACATTTACCAAATGACGTTCTAACCACTTTCATTTTGAAAAATTAGTCTCTTGCTTGTTAGACTGTGATTAGGACCAAACCTGTTTGAATGACGCACTTTATAATCACAGGCTATATTAAAGACCAAGTTCAACTTACAAAGATAAAATATACCAAATAAATAATGCATTACAACTCCCATTACTAAAGCAGTTAAGTAAAAAAACTACCATCGTTTCGCTAGCTTGATGATACATCAACTGAATGCAAATTAGCTACGACACGTGGTAGTCACTAGAACTTGCGCAGGTCAACATTTATCACAAACCTAATTGAGGTTCAATGTCTTTTATAAATTTTGATGTTCATTAGAAATAAACATGTATATGTAAATAATGTTACTGTAGTTTTTCATACGTTTTTTTGGATTTTTTAAAACCTGTGGTCATAAACTGAAAAAAAAAACTGAAAATATGAATCGATTACATCGTTCTGCAATATATTTTACCTGATTTTTATTTCAGAGAATAGTATACAAGTCTCGTTCACTATCACGACATGGATTTTTATGTATTTCAAAGTTGCTGCGTATACTGCTCTGTAAATAGAGCAAATATATCTATATGTTGTTGTTTGTTTTTTTGTTTTGATTTTTTGTCTTTTTTGATCCTGTTTTAAACTCCTATTTCAGATACAAAAATATATGATAAAAAACACAGAATATAGCCATTCATTATATTTTTCAAATTCTACAAGTAACTGTTCGACATGTAAACACAAAGACTGGATTGTAGTATAAAGTGTTACACCAACTGATCAGGATATAAAGGTATTCTAAATAGAAATGACACCAATCATATAGAGTAAGACACCAGTATATCAAATCTAACTCAGTAAGTTTCATAAATGTTGAAAACGTGTTTATGTCTTAAAATGTCTCGTTTAATTGGAACATTTTGGGCAACGAAACTCAGTGACTCTGATATATGTTTTGTCTAATGACGAATAAAAGAAACGAATATGCTTATGTATAAAAGAAATGCATAGCTATAAAACCAAACGTTTATTTAACAAGGAACATAAAAGTAAAATCAAAATTTGATTTCAATGAATTTTAAATGTAGCAGGCTGTTCACTAAATGACCATGAATTATTTGAGTTTGAGTAGAGTAAAATAGAATGTCCGTTTTTTCTGAAAAAAAAGCTTGATATATTGTAAAGCGGAGAACCACGGGTTTCTTCTCTTATTGTTATTTGAAATTCATACCTTAAACTATCATGTTTTAGTGCTTTTGATAACAAAGTATAAAAAGTTAGATTATTTGACATCATATTGCTGAATAGATTTTCATGTATTAGATTTAGCACAAATGATTGCAAGTATAAGAATATTTGTTTTTATTTCAGACCAGCAGGAATTATGATGGAAGAATGGGCTAGGATCTTTAAAAAGTACTCCACAGAGTGCAGTGCCTGGAATGGCCAAGTGATATGAACCAACACGACGGATGTCATAAATAAGAAAACATCGATACATACTTTATCTAAACATGACATCTATCTGACTGAGATAAACATCGTGATACATTGACAGAACAAGGTTTTAACCAAAGAAATTAAATGTTACAAAATAAAAGAACCTAACTTACAACTAAGAAAAAATGATCACAGGTGATATTTTCTTTCGATCTGTCAGGATTTCAATCAAACTGTGTCAGTCCTTATCAACTGGATGATTGAGGTTTTAAATAACTAACGAGTACAGTAAAATGCATGTTTGGCTTAAAACGTATAATTTTTGTCTCTAGTTAGTCTTTATCAGCATCAAAGCACCGGCTTTCGTAATTCTATTATACGCACTGACATCTAAAAAAGGTTGAATACATTTTTTTAATATACCGTTGTAACTGGCGGAAAGCTCTATCTAGCTTGATACTAGTCGAAAGAAGGTATTTTGCCATTGAGAATATACTAATAGTCAAGTTTTATTGAAAAGATGCTTGTTTTTCAAATGTGCTTATTCAATCTAAGTGGAAAAATCCAATGTACAAATATTCCATCTATTTATTTATTCATTTGGGAAAATTCTTTCAAGTATAACTATTGTTAAGCACCGATCTAGCCCAACAGTTTTCAAAGTTAACTATCAATAAAAAAACCCTTGATGCAGGTCATTTATCTTTGCTAATTGAATGAAATTTTTTTCTATGTATAAATCATACACATGTTAATGAAATATTTGGTTCAATCAAATAACTCTTAATGCATATCATTTATCTTTGCTTATTGAATACAGATACCATAAATAAAAGTCCATTTCTAAATAAGAAATAATAATTAAAAAAAAACATTGATAACTTTACAATATATTAATAAATTAATTAATTATTTGTTTGTTTGTTGTTGTTTTTTTAGCTTTCCTCTTGACTGTTTTATTCTAAAAAATATTTTTTTTAAAAACAACACATGTCTCCTTCAGTATACACTCATTCTTTTTTGTTTGACCGAACATTCATAATCATTCTTCAGTGTATGACTAAAATAATCTTAATGTTTCTTCAAAACTGACAATCCATTTCTTCACTTATCTTTTATTTAATCTTTATTTTCAATTTTTCTAATATATAGTTTTACTTGATTATATTTAACATTTTACATCCGACCAGTGTTCGGAATGTTTTTTTTTAATTTGTACCCTTGGGTTTCTTTTACCTAAAAATAAAGAAACTCGTTTCTAGCAGTAAAACTAAGGCGTCAGTGATTAATGACAAAACAACATTCAGAGTAAGATGTCAGCTACAAAGATAACTAAATATTAGCGAGTCGCTGACAAGTAAAACGTATCAAAACTGAATGACAGAAAGAGGATAATCTAAATTTATGTCATTTTTCGTCTCGTAAACATGTTCTGTTTTGCTGGAGCTTACATCTACTACTTACAATGACATAGACGTCATTGGCCACAACAATAATCGATACATACGAGATAACAAATGTCTATCAAATTCAAGATATTTTTACGAGTTGTTTTGGCGTTTCTAAACCTCGACTCTCTTATCTTTTTTTTAATTTTAGTTTTTGAAAGTTGTAAGTTGGTGCATTTACTCAGCCAATCGTTATTAGTAGTCAAGTTTTTAAATATTTGGTCTCAAGTTTTCATTGTTAGTCCGCAAGTTGGGTCACTTATCCAAGTGACACTGAGAGCAAAGCTAATAGCCTTCTTCTCATTTATACGACTGAAAATTTCTCTCAAGAAAACAGACCTTAGTTGAAAATATATTTTATTAATATGCTTGTGACAGTTCTTTGTCCTCCTATATATGTATGTATGCATGTATGTATGGTTTAGGAATGAGCTAGTGATTATAGCTTCCTAAAGGAAAACCAGTGTCAACAGTAGTTTCGTCTTTTACTTTTTGATTAGAAGAACACAAAACATTCCACCCTTCAATTTTATAGATATTAGCTTTGCATTTTTTCTTTAAAGCACATCTGCCCAAATATTGTCTGTTTTACCAATTAAAACCAAGTATAATCATGTCAACTGATAACACATGAAATCTTATATCTCATTAAAAGAGCAAAGAACAGCTAAAACAACGATTGTTCATCTATTTAACTTTAGTTTATACTAATGTATTACAAATAATTATATCAACATAAAACAACCTTTTTGTTCATTAAAATACTGTTACATATTTAAAAAGCAGGCAATACTTTAAGAAAAGTTATTATTATTATAATTTCTTAATAAATTACTAAATTAGTAAAGATTATGATAACTGGGAATGAAGTGAAAAAATGTCCTAACAGTGAAAAATGTGAACAAAATCGACAGATCACACAATTTAATATGAGTGACATGATAATGTAGAGAGAGAGAGAGAGAGAGAGAGAGATAACAAGAAAATCTGAAGTCATCAAAACACTTACATGGATTGAATCAGACAGGAAAAACATCTGGTTTATGGGGAAAAAATTGATGTATAGACATTTGCCTAAACATTTAAACTCTACACTTAGTATGTTACTGGTTTTGTTAGGACTTTATCAGTTATATAAATAAACAATCATTTAGAAAATACACCAAACACTAACTTGAGTTGTGTGTTTGATAATTTGAACATTAGTTCCTTAGTTTGTCAAACTTGTTAACGAATCTCAAAAAAATTAGAAGCTTCGTCTAGCTGCCAGCTGAGGGCGACTAGAAGAAATTACGAGTCTGCAGATATATTTAGTTTGGCTTTCGACTACCATTTGATCATCGCGACTCTGTAATAACTTATTGACATTGTTGGAATATAACGAATCAGCAATGTTACCAAGCGTAAAATTTGACTAGATACAACAAGCAAATGAAAATAATTCTTTCTGCCCACTACTGGGCATTTAAACATAAAAAAATGACAGCTGGCAATGTAGTTTTGTTCACAGTCTTGTTACTTTATAAACTTTAAAGGATTCTCTTTTGTAATCAATCACAGCTTTAAATGGGTAGCTCTTTTCAAATGATTTCTTAGATAAATTTAATATGTCACTTTTTCTCTATCGTTAAATAAATACAAAAATATAACTTTACTACAGTGTTTGTTAAACAGTTTCAATAATATCATGCACAGAAAATCTAATGTTTAAGAATAAATCATTTTCTTTACCTTTACACCATAGAAGATTACTGAAGATTACCGATTTCGTGGATGTGTGTAAATCACATATATTTTAGCCATGGTGTTTTGGTTGTTTACCTGAACATTAACAGTTTCCAAATTTTCACTCGTCTTTTATAAAACTAGTGACTTTTCATGTGTACAAATTGCGCAATTTACCACGCAGAAAAAATAGTCAGACTTAATAATAACTTAATATATTAACTATACGATAACACATGCACCAACTGAAATTTTTGGCAGTCTTTATACAACGAGATACGAATGTTACGTTTTAATTATTTACATTTCAATGGAAAACCTTATTTTAAAGTAAAAAAAATCAGCCTCGTCACTTTTACACTATTAAACAATGGCTCACTAGATCACTGATTTTGTGAACAAATATTAATCATGTATATTTAGCTTTATTGTTTCTATGTTTTTACCTTCATATGAAAATGAAACACTCATTGCGCTTTGCAGGACAATTGATTGAATTGTTTTAATTACAATAGTTAGAAACATCAGTGCACAGATTTTATTTTCAAGTTATTCCTCGGCGCTTGCTCAAGACATAAACAACATTAAGCGTGTTGGCAAAGGGACTTTTGTGACGTTTTATTCCGAAAATAAATATTGTATATACTTAATCCAAAAAAGACTTTCAGCAGATAAAACGGAAGCATGCATTTAAATTCATGTCATATAGTATCTTGGGTATTTAAACACACCGAATTAGTTGAACTGTCACTTTTGCTTCTATCAAAGAGTTTTATCTACCCTTGAAAAATCTATGTGACAGTAGATAAATTTGAACTCGGATACCTTTAATCATTGAGCTGACATTCAACCAGGGCGCCATGAAATTGCTAGTAGACAATGAAGTAGAGGTGCCATTTTATGCCTCTTCTACATTTTCATAATCAATCATTACTTTGTTTATTTTAAAACCAAATTTTGAAATATATAAGAACCGTCATCATGTATATTGCTGATGTATTATTTAATTTTAAGGATTGAAGGAAAAAGTTTTGTTTTTCAAAAATGTGTAATATTATTAGTAGCTGACTGAAATCGGCATGCGTCATTGTGAGGTTGGCTGTCAGTTGTTGAACAACGGAGCAGACAAGAACCAAAGCTTAATATCATTTGGTACAACGATACAATACGATTGATACAACAAGTGAATGAGGATATTTTCAATATTGAATTTAAAGAAAACGGCTCCAAACTGCTGTAGGCCTGTCAGAAAATGATTGTTACGATTTCTTGTGAGAAACAGACAGAGAGAATTAAGTAGATTTCTATATAATTTGCAAACAAAATATGCAGTTGCCACTATGTATAAGAACAATTCTGTTTTGTTTTTTGTCTCAGTGTACCGACTTAAAAAAGATCAATAGGGCAAACAACAGCAGCGCCAAACATAAGACAAGAAAAAGATCGAACACTCAAACAACAAACAAACAAATAAAGAGAAAACATAACTGCAGATATTGTCGAACAAAAAGAAAACCTCGCTATGCATGCAAAAATGGAAGAGAAAGTAGACACAGACACATACATAAAAATGCGTCACTGGTCACTTTGACTGGTAACGTTTAGCATAACAGTGACCATATTCGCAGCTTTCTCTTAAATTTTGTATACACTTCTCATCCCCCCATTTTTCCCTCCTCTTCCCCCACCACATTCCCCTGAGAAAAAAACAGGATACAAAGACAATTTAACAGGAAGAATGCATAGGAATTTAAGTAGTTTTCGTTTAATGAACTAACCTTATTAGCAGCTCCTTTATTTTTTTATATCTAGAGCAGAATCATGTTTGCGTAATCGGGAATAAATCATGCCATTAAAAAAAAACCAACAACACACACAACCTGTAAAACTTCAATTTAATTTTACATGTCACATTCAAATATTAAGGGAAGGGTTTATGTGGCAGTTTATTCTTGCCACAAGTGAGAACACGTTTACAGACATAACGTTAGAGGATTGGTTTTTGTAATGATTACAATTTATCTAGAAATAAGCAAAAATAGCCATGGAATAGAAAGACAGGTCTTACAAGAAACAGTGGCATCTGTCAAGAATTCCGAGTGTTCGTCTACGCCTAAGATCAGAATTATTTAGTCAATTATGTAGCGTGTTTCTCTTCAGTGGTGTAGATTCTTCCTTTTTTCAATACAAACAGTGTTCTTAATTCAACTGACGATTGAGTGCTCCCAAAAATAAGAAAGAAAGAAAGACAGACAGAAAGAAAACAAAACGCCTTACGCACAAATTTTATACGTAAAGTGAATTAAATAGACTTACCCCCCCCCCCCATGTACCTGTACTAACCTGCCAGAGCTTGTTTTTGTTAGTTTAAGATTTAACACGTAACCGTCATATCTACATACGTAAATAAATCATACTGTTTTCATGTTGACCCTGGTTGTGTCCGTCTGTTGAAATGTTGAAACGCAACAGATCTGTTTTGACCTCAAAACGTGCTGATTTATACAGAAATTGCCTTCAACGTTGTTTAACTGTGTGGGGTTTTTTTGCATGCCGAAAAGGCGAGCGTGGATTTTATGTAAAACTCAAAATTCAAACAATTTGTTATGTCTTAAGGGACTAATGTTCACTATATCACAAACGTCGAGACATTTATTATGTATGTAAACGACCCTTTGAATTGCGAAGAGAAAAAGAATTTAAAAAATAAGCCACAATTTTTGTTGCAGCAGAAACGCACAAAGAGAGGGAGAGAGAGAGAGAGAGAAGGTGGGGGAGATATAGGCAAACTGCAGGGAATAATAATGACCGACTGTCACGATGCATCTTAAAAGAATGGTCAGATTTCAATCACTTAAGAAAAACCGATGAACGTTTAAGTATTAAAAACGAAAGAGACCTGCCCAGGTTACAAATTCTGTTGGGAACTGAAGGAAATTTGGTAAGAGTAGTGAGAGAGGCAATAGCTAAGTTGCTCACGACGATATTTTACGCTAAATATAGAACTATGTTACCTGATTGTTGTATTTAACCTTAACTATTTTACGATTTTACGAGCTTTAAAATCCGATAATGTAAAATTAATTAATATCAATATCTTCATATAACATCGATATTACTGACTGGTTTAATTGTTTACTCGGAAATTCAATACGCCAGCTTAAAAATTGAATTGTTCTTAAGATCTTAGTTGCGTAAGAAATGGAAGGTTAAATTGATTGAATATTTTTAAGTTACTGATCATTTTTAACAAAAAATGCGAAATTCATGATGATAGATTTCATATTTAATGAGAAGTTAGAAAACCAAATATTATGTATGAAAACGTAATAGATAAGGTAATCAAACTTGATATAAAAATCAAGCTACGACAAACATTAAATATCAAATATTCTTTTAAATATGGTATTATTTTTTACAAGAAATTGGTGTAAGTGTTTGGAGGTAAAAAAGGGTATTCATTTTTACTCGTTTTTACCCAATTAAAATGGATACAGGCATTCACTCCTCTGTAAACACAAAATTTAGGCCCGTTACGTTACGTTATTGGCGTGCAAAGGATACTTCGTCCTTTCACATAATTTAAAGATGTGACGTTAACCTTCTTTATATTCAATGGCTATCACACGTTACAAACTTCATAATTTACATTATAAACAGAGAGTGTCACTTTAAAGAAGATCAGACATTTTTTCCGATATAGTCAAAAGTCTCATATTTGAAAGAACGTAAGAGTCTGAGTTTGTTATCAAAGTCTAGCGTGTTTTTGTTTGTTTGTTTATTTTTGTTGTAGTTTTTTTTTTTGGTTGTTTGTTTTCAACAAGAGAATGGAAAATTATTGATGATCGTCACAAATAACATATAAAATGAAAACGGTTTTGAATTATAGTATCCAGTAAGGTCAAATGTTTAAGCAACTACATACTAAGTTTCAACCATTGTATACGCTTTGTTCAGGCTTCGTACCCGGATAAGGTATAATACTCTGGAAAAGAAACAGTGATGACTGTCCTCATTCAGAAGTCGATTCTGTTGTTAGTTTCTTTTTATCCAGCATAACTTTAATGATTGTTAGCAACGAATAAACTAACGTTTCTGAACATGTGTCATAATAACTTAAAGGGCAAAAAAATACAATTACTGTGTTTTATTTTATAGACATGAATTAGTGATAAAATGGTTGCTTTGAAACACACTCCTACGCCCTTTCTTTAATTTTAACTTACACAGAGCGGAAATCGATCACTCTCAATAGACAGCTGAAAGATATACACAAAATCGTACTGAAAATTTATTACTCGCAATAAATGGAAGAAAGGCATGCCTACTTTAAACACGCTTCATTCCCTAGGGAGGACACACAGACAGTTCTGGAAGAAAAAAATGACATAAAATGATATACAGTTCAATGTCTTTATGTCGTAAGCTGTCCAATAGTTATCAGTAAATACTACATGGTCATAGTATTCCTTGCAGGCTAGTTGTCTTAAGACAGAGCGGAACGTCTTTTTAGCTCTATCGTTCTACCTACAATATAAAAAGTTGCATTTTGCCAGAGAATAAAATATTGGTCTAGTACTGTTGCAAAATATATGATTTTTTTGTAGAAGAATACAATGAACTGATTTTAGGCATTCGATATTTTACTAAGAAAATTTTGATTCTTGGTGAAATCTGTTTTGTATTTTTCAGGGAAAGAGTAAGTTCAAAAAGGTTTATTTTGTATGAAAATGCATTTCATGAGGAAAGTGACAGGGGACTGGCATCTATGGTCCTAGCAAATAAGGACATAATAACATTCGCAACGATAGAAAATATTGGTCATTCATTTATATGAAAACTGTAGAAAGATATCATTCTAAAGTAAAATAAAATATGCAAAACAATTTACACACATTTAATTGCTGGTTTCAAAGTACAATGTACATTTATCCGTTCAGAAGTGAATAAAAGATAAGATTTAGAGAAATTATATTCAAACCAGATAACGTAAAATAAACTTTTAATCTAATTCACACAGATAGGAGTTTATAATTATCATGTTATCTTCTTGAAAGAGAAAACTTGTTAATTTATCATTATTATCACTATCTCAAATCCAAAGTAACTGACGAAAAATAAAAAACTTACTGTAGATTTAAAAAGAGCTATCTCTGTAAGTGGCAAATACTCTCTGGGGTTCTGGTGAACATTTTACCAAGTTATTTGAAAATCCATTGATGTACAATAGAGAGCCGATAAGAACATAAAGCTGATGTATTATATATCATTTGGACAATGATTTCTGACCTTGATGGTCTTTTTCGCGACAAGTTGTGTCCACCTGAGGAACATTTGTGGTAAGTTGTATCAAAATCCTATGAAAAAAAACGTGTTTCAGAGTTACAGAGTGAATTGCTACGGACGGACATGAAGGCGGACGGTCATGTATGATATATGATAATCTTGACCCTTGCATTTAGATAAATGTGTGGTAACATTTTCTGTTTGTTTGTATTAGAAAGTTTTGATTTCATTTTCAAGACAAACGTCTAAAGTGCTTCCATCGAAGAATACTTCACTGCAATAAAACAAGTTTCTAAACCTGATAAGCCTTTAACCTGTTTAGATAACACAAACAGTATATTAATTGCTTGTTAGATAAGCCGAACTAAATCAGAATATAGGTACCTAGCGCATTAAATACGTCGTGTATAATCAATTATCTTTACAAGTTCCCTTGATTTACATACCTTTGCCAGTTCAGATCCTTTATATCTTGGATACATTCAGCAATTTTAGAAAGTTGCATATACTATGCAATTAGGCAGCAGCTTTTGTTTAGACATTGATTCAGATAACTCTTGTGAAGTCTGAAAGTAACATCTGATCAAGAGTTTGAAATCTCATTGTGTGTAATGTGTGTCTTAAGACCATACTAAGAATTCTGTATGCAATCAAATCTAACGCGGGCTGGACCTTTTTACATTTTATTGCAAAGGGTACTTTTTCATTATAATTTGACAGTTAAAACTAAAGTTAAGTGCTTATTTATTAAAGTGTCACCCCTACTGAAAGGGACAATCTGTTTGCGTGCGCGTTTATTCTATCTACAATTACGTATTTATCTTGAAACAAGTATTGCTAAACCTCAAATAGGGTGTCTTGCGAATACAAATATTGATATCTTTGATAACATGTGATAAAAAAGTAATACAGGATAAGAACAATTAATATTTACTGGAATATCAATAAATATACAATGAGCGAGCGAGCGAGCGAAGGTGCTATATCATTGTTTGAAAGGTTGGTATGATTAGACTGATCCATAAGGAATTTCGACGTTTCAAAATGTGTTTTTCTTTTTTCTTTGCATAAAACGAATCAGAGAGAGCAAAGCAAATTTATTGGATTTCACTCGTTTAATAGGAAATATTCTAGTAATTTGACACGGCTATTATCAGCTGTGTTATTGAATGTCAAAACAGGAAAGACTGCACCACTTCAATTTGACCATAATTTACTGCAATTTTCAAATTTTCAAAAGAACTGGCTTAGAATTATTTGAAAAAGAAAATTGTGATGAATTGTAACCGAAGTTTTTAAAATAAATCAGGCTTAGAATTGTCAAGAAATAAAAATACGACTAAATATAACAGAATCTTTAAGAATAAATAAAATGTCCATTTCCTGACCCAGAAAAAAATCTTACTTTAGGATGTTCACTATGTAGACTTAAACAGTTTGGAAACTTCGAAAACTTACAAAAGTTTTTTCATGAATAAACATCTAGTACATACATATAAGGCAAAATACTACATTATTTTATGTTTGTTACTGCTACATGCAAACTTGTACTGAATCGGAAAGAAAACTTAAACAATACTAACAATTTGAAACTGATTACTTGTTACAAGGTCATTTTGTTACCTGGTCATCTGGTATTATATAGTTTTTGCCGGATTCCCACATTTCTGGATTTGTTTCTTTCTATCGTTACTTTAATGTTTCGTTTCAGGACATTGCCCTTACATCCATATAAACAGATTCTTTGAGTTTTCTATGAAAGTTACTTCATATTTAGTACAGCAGACGCTTCGTTCATTCTGCAACAGATATATAAAGTCAATCTAGGGTCTGACATACATGTATTTACTAAATAAAAGGACCTCCTGTCTAGTTTTAACAATCTGTTGCTTGGAATTTACCACGAGTGCTGACAAGCGGAGAAACAAACAGGAACAGGTTTGAATGTAATCAGTCCTCACTTTGATTAGGATCGGTAAAAACAGTTAGGGAAAACACATCTGGCTGAGTTTTAATCAAATCTAACATCATACAGCGAGTCATTGTAATACATGTACTTACAAAGGATAGCATTGAAAAAGTCTTCTAGAAACTAAAATCATAGGACATGTTAAGGCAATTAAAATGTTCTGAAATCATTGCTACACGACAAATACGCTGATCATTGACTGTATTTTGAATATGGGTAGAAAATAGAAAGCAAATTTATGTCTTCTTCAACGAAGTGAGAGCACAGACTTTTATAATTATAAATCTTATCTTGCTAAATTATCAATTCGACAAAGGTCGGAGTCACATATTTTCAAGTGAGAACTCGTTGAATCTTCCTAACTGATAGCGATCCTGCAACATGTAACCAAAACACACGCAAATTTATTAACCTGAAGACCATTAAGAAAACGTTACTTTGATTAATCAAAAACTTACACAACCTGTAATAATTCCACCATTAAAAACAGATGAGGTACAAATTAACCAGTCATCTAATAAATTCGTCATTACTCTACATTACTCCAACCTTCTAGAACTCTGTTAAATGAACATGGAGATGAACTTGATTGACCTTTCGGTCTTGATACTAAATCTGTCTAGAATTATGGCAGCATAATCACGTGTTTAACTTAAAGTTTGGATTCGTACGATCCATTTACTTTTTTCTTTACACATGTTCTGACACGTTTCAGACTCAGTTCACATTGCACGTTATAAACTTTCTTTGGTAATTAAACATCTTGCCACGTTTTAGAACACATGTTTAGATTTAATGCAGGAGATTAAGATATTTCGCAATTATTTGAATTCGATTTTCCGGAAAAAATAAATCTTCTTAAGGCTTCATCATATATTATCAAGAAGAAAACAAGAACGTTTAAATGTATATTTTTTTTTCAAAAAAAAAAACACACACAAAAACAGATACGTAAGACATTAACTTATATACACTTATTATAATTTCGAGTTTCCGTCCTAGCTTGAAAGCAGAGTTGTTTCTAAAATGTAGCTTCTTCGGACATTTGGGCTTTTGATGATAAATAATTAACATTCGACGTGACTGCATCTTATGGTAGATATGATTATAACATAAACAGCAACGACTCATAAGAAGTTGGAGAAACAGCTATCTAAACAAATCACATATAGATTTCGAAAATCTTGTTTTCATATCTGATTAACAGAACTGACGGACTAGGGTCTTTAAGTTTCAATTATCTGAATAGACAAGGAAAAACCACATTAATTTTACACAGATACCTTATCATCAGAAGTAAACAGTAACTTCGATGTACAGAACTGTCCAAACATTGTAGATTTATACAGATAATAGAGTAAAGTTATCGTCTAATTAGTTAAATAATAATTATATATTCAACACATTTTCTGACGAAATTTCAAAACAAGCATAAACATTTAAAACATGCATTTTATTTTTAAAAAGACCTTACGTTCTGGGATAATTACTACGAAATGCATGTTAAAATATGAGGCAAACTAGTTTTTTCAACGTTCAACTTGATTCAACCTATGTATCAGCTCACATCGTGGTAGGCATATGTTTGCATGCACATGGCTTTATTTCTATTTTTTTTTTTTTTTTTTTTTTTTTTTTTGTATTTATCACTGAAATTTCATTATAGAAAACAGAAATAAAATACAGGAAAAATGCACAAAGTTGATGCATTTTTCTGTATTAACTTTTTCGTCTTTGTTGTTGTTTTTTTGATGTTGTTGTTTTTTCATCTTTAAGCTTGTCATAAAACATAAGACTGTGGATAAAGCCGTGTTTGAGATACCTACATTTTGCTGAAAACAAACAGATCTTAAGGTTTCATCAGATTAATTTTCCATAATAAGAAACTCATTTTCAGTTCAACTTTGTTCAATGTAACTTGGCCCTTCTTTTGTCAGTGTTAGAACACCAATCAATCTTAGAACTGAATGATAGCAATGGTACCCAAGACGGAAAAAATCGTATAATCATATTGTTTATAAGTTTCATTCTAGTGTGCGGACCGGATATACCATTCCGTTTAGTCACAATGCTTGGTGCGATTGGGGAGTACGTTCTACTGCATTTGTCAACCGGCACAGGCTAATGATAAAATTTATGCTGATTCAAACTGGGAGCATTCATGACTTTTCATTTTGTCGGCTAGGTAGATGTTAAATATTGACTCTTGTACAACTTTAAGCTAAAGGTACATTTCAAACCTGACAATTTATGTCATGAAAATGTTCTCTGCCTCTGCATATCACTCGGAATTTCAAGACAACTTACAAATAAACCGTGATTTACATGCAAATATGGGGTACAATGATCTATTAGCGTCTGAAATATTTTCTGTGAATAACGCTTTTTAAAGAGATAAAAGTATAAGTAGGTAACACAAATTCCTATAAAACAAAAACACTCAAACAATCGAAATGTGATATGCTAATAAAAGCATCATCACTTGCAAATGAATTTCGCTATATTGGGATATGTTAATTATTTATCATTTAACATGTTAAACATTAAAAAAAGAAGGAAAGAAATCATGAAATCGGATTCCCACAGAGAAGGCAAAGGCAGTGCGTTTCAGTCATGTTGAATACAGGCCACAAAAGTCATGATACAGCTTCAAGTCCTTAACGTAGACTGTCCTAATCTTTTCAGTAATTTCAGTAGAATTTGCTTCTTTTACAGCCCAATAATGTAAAGCAGTCTAGAAACAACGCTCGTATAAAAGGACATAGTTGTGTTAAATAAGGAAAAAAATAGAAGATTGGCTTAAATGATCAGAGGTTCAAGTTATAATAGAAATTAATTTAAAAAATGAAATTGGTGGAATGCAACTTCATACAGATATTAAGGATGTTGTACGGAAATATTTCAGTATCTTAGTTTAAAAACTTGAATTTACAACAGTCTATAGCGTTTGTGCCGCTCAAGGTACTTTACAGTTTCCTTTGAATGTCTTTTCCTCTTCTAGAGGCATAACTCCAATTGTTGTTGCAAATGAGAAATCAGCAGTTACTATGTACATGTGCCAATGAAAATAAAACAAATTAAACTAGTAACATAAATATGCTATGTCGGCATCTCGTATGTGGTACTTACAGTATTTCATCATATGTTATTCAGATTAATATTTTGATTTAATAACACTGACTATTATTCACTGAAACGACCTAATAATAATAATAATAATGAAAGAATAACTGTCGATAACAATTTGTCCCCAACAATTGCTATAACTTTGACAATATCAATCTCCTGAGCGACTTACAAGGCGTTGATATTTTTGCAGAAAATTTAAAGAAACTATTTCTAGCGCCAATCTTTATAAGATTGAGATTTTTCTTATGTAACCACTTCTTTTGGGCATTTATAAAAGACAAGCCTTATGATCTTTAGTTAATGGTATATTCCAACCAAAAGACATAGGTACGAAGGAGTTAAGCTATAACCGTCTGCTTGGGCATCCGCATACGGAGCGGTATGTTGAAAGTTCGAGCCTTTTAAGGGTTTCTTCTGTTTGGTGAGTCACCAGCTATTTAAAGAGTGAGCACCGACTGCCTGCTTGCCTGGCATATAGGATAAGTAACCGGGGAGGGTAAAGGTGTACAGTAGTAAAGGTATCTCGTAAGCACACGAGGTTTGCCCATTCAATAGGGATGACGCTATGAAAAATAAGCACTGTTCTTTACTTACTTTACTTATCGTTACTTTACTTTACTTAATACACAACTATGGTATAAAGAAGGTGCTTTTAAACAAACAATAGAAGAACACTTAAATTACTTAAATATATAAAGATTGTAAAACTTCTATATTACGTCCAATGTAAATTATATCAAAACATATAAACGATCTATATGAAACATTTCTGACATGATAGATGGCTAATTTCCAAGAACATGCCATCTGTTCAAACAATAGCAGTTACAAGAATAACTGAGTGAAGAAAAGATAACATTTGGAGAAATTTATTATAAATAGAAATAAGTCCACTGGACACAGATGCCCCCACCTTCTGCTTTTGTCAGAAAGCATGTTCATCACAGGCGAACAGACAAAAGCCGCATGATGTATAGATGGGAGCATAAACATTAATTTAAACTTTAAATCTAAGACTTTTTAAATGCCAGTTTTTACTATCTAAAGGACGACCCTAACTGTGGTCATAGTGGGATGAGCTGCAAACAAAAACCCGAAGATACACAACAACTCGTAAGTTCATTTCAGATACTTTAGCAGCTATGCACAAGGCAAACTTTGAAATGTCCATTGCTGCTATTTCAAAGGCCGTAACTGTGATCGTACTGGTACGAGCTGCAAACAAAACCCAAGATGCACAACAACTCATCATGGCGAACATTCTTGGAAGGTTTCATAATTCCATTTTAAATACTATTGAAGCTCTGAACAACACAATATTTGAAATGCCCATTTTTACTATTTCAAAGGCCGTAACTGTGATCGTACTGGTACGAGCTGCAAACAAAACCCTAGGTGCACAACAACTCATCATTGCAAACATTCAAGGAAGGTTACATGATTTCATCTCAAAGAGTTTAAGAGCTACGCCATTTTTACTATCTCAAGGGCCATAACTAATATCATACTGAGACGAAACCCAAGGTACCAAACAAAGCATCACGGCTAACATTCATGGAAGGTTTCATGGTTCCATTTTAAATAATTTAGGAGCTACGTGCGTCACCAACATTTCGAATGGACCCACGAACGAATAGACAAAGGTAAATCTTAGTGTCTTACCCCGCTAGTGGAGGCACAATAATGTTTAAGATAGAACAAATTTAACCTTTCATTTATCAGTTTTATTGTTTAACAGTAAAATACCTATACAATTTATTGTTTGAAAAATATGCTAAGTTTACAATTTTACAACAAATTTACATTTAGAGCACATCGAATATTTAAATCAGCAATTTTTAGGTATCGTTTTTCTTTCTCAACTGTTTAAAATGTCAATCATTTTAAAGTTTATTTCTAAAATATGAGATTTTAAATACATAAGTTAAATCTTTCGTTCCAACTTTGCTTGATAATCAACACACATGTATAAAATTGTTTTAAAAATAACAAAGTTTACTCCATTTGAACAACGTATATTATTGCGAGATTGTAGAGAATGTTTCCTGATGGTAACGTTTTAAATGAGCCGTTCGGAAAGTACTTAGCTCTAAATTAATTCTGACGCCATAATTTCAGAAGACTGTATATTGTACTCGTCTGTTTATCATAAATTCAAAAGTTTTTTTTTAAGTTTTCGTTATAAATGGCTTCAATCAAAGAGTTCCCCTGTCGAGAATAATTCACTGCAATAAAACAAATTAAGTAATCTGATATGACTGCAACCTGTTTAGATAGTAAAAAAGTATAATTGTTTGTCAGAAAACTGCGCCATAAAACGACATGAAGAGATACCTTACGCATTAAATGCGTCGTGTTCTATCAATTATCTTTACTAAGTTTTTTTTTATTTACGTAAAACTGGCTGATCTAAACTTTTAGATCTTAGCTGCGTTCAGCAATTTTAGAGACTTGCAGTTACTATGCCATTTGGCATACACTTTTTGGAAGCAGTTTTCAATTTAGATATTGATTCAGACAAGTCTTGTAAAGTTTTTAAAGGAACATCAGATCCGGAGTTTGAAATCTCATTATGTGTGTTGTCGACAGTCTCTGTCAAGAACTCTGTTTGCTCCTTCGTTGACAAATCATTTTCCACTCGATATTTGTCACAAGTCTTTGAGATTGAAGTTCGGTGAAGACCGTTTGAATTCCTAGAATAACGTCGTTGGTAAGCCTTGTCTGCTCGGAGTAACACGCCGTTTATATCAGTTCCCGGGTGTACACGTTTGGGTTTCGGTAAACAGCATTTGAAACGAGATTTTACTTCCGCGCGAAATGTTTCGTTTAACCAACAATACACAAATGGGTTGTAACACGTAGAACTTATTGCAATCCAGTGACAAATGAAGAAAGTTGTACTGTTGTAATGAAAAACTTCCACATTGGGGTGAAAATCTGCCAGAACCTGATAAAGATTTAAAGGCATCCAACAAATGGCAAAAACGACAACGACGCAAATTAATAATTTAATACTTTTGCGTTTAGCTCTCTGTTGAGAAGCTTGTTGATTTTCAGTTACTGCCCCAACGTGGGTTCGAACCCAAAGTTTTCTGACTATGCGCCCATACGTTATTCCGATAATGATAAGAGGAATCACATATTGAAGCAATAACGTACCAGCCGTAAGGTACTTTTCCCATTTATCACTAGGCTGTGGAAATGCTGAAGTGCATCTGTTAACTTTTTTGAGAAGAAAATCCACTGTTTGAACCTTGTTATACAAACCATATGGCATTGAAAGCCCTATGGCAAATAACCAGATTAAAGCAAGAACCGAAAGGCCAACCGGTCGGCTAATTCTAGGGCTAAGAGGATACAATAACACTTGATGCCTGTCTACTGCTATTCCTAATAACGTAAAAGTTGATACGTAAACGGACACCATTAACGAAAAGTTCAATAAATGGCACATTACAGAGCCAAAAGGCCATTCATCTAATAAATTTCGCGCAATATTAAACGGAACGTTTATACATGTAACCAACAGGTCTGCTACCGCTAGATTTGCAATGAAAAAGTTGGTAACAGTCCACATTCGACGGTGTACAAATATCACATAGCACACAAGAATGTTTCCGAAAAGAGAAATCACAATCAGCAGGCTGTATGCCAGTATTAACGCAATTTGACCCCACATCAGGGACTCCCCCTCACCGAGTAACTGTCCGTTGATTGACATATTCTTTGAGCCGTTGAAGAAAGCCTCCAGATCGCCCTGATCAGTTTCATTAGATGAACCATATATCAAATTCTCTAACTCGTCCAGAAAAGCCATCATCATGGTTCGAAGTCTGGAATTATATAATGTTGTAATAATGATTCTAAATGACAATAATTACCAATGCATATATAACAGGTAAAGTGCATTTAGAGTTAATTAACATGCATTTTATATATATGACAAGGCGTAGTTCTGTTCTACGGTCCAAATCAAATGTTTTATGTACCAAAACGGATTCATTTTACTGCGTGTAATACTTATTACGAATCATTAGCTCATTTACAAAAGTAAATTGTAAAAAACAGTCATCTGCAAAACTGTAACAAAAACATAATTTTAACCTCAGGGTTAATTTCAAACAACTTATATCCAAACACGAAATAAGCTGGAATAACCAAGCAATTTCGTGTTTAAATTAAATTTCCCTGCCATTTAGTTACGTGGGTAGTAATTAATCAGTGTTAATGAGGATTAACATACATGCAATCCCTTATTCTCTTTTAGTTACAATGTGACCGGACTAGGTATACGCATCAGTTTCTTAGGTTTTCAATAAAATAACGTGATATGATGTCGCTTCTTGATAATTTGTATTGAAAATAATGGCTTGCTGAAATTAGTTAGATGCATAATATATAATAAGGGCGACCTTTTGTCGAGGGTTAATTCTCAAATGGTATCACCGCGTTTGCAGTTGGGATTGTAGCCTACTTGATATGGTAAAAAGTTTACAAGATAAATTCATGTAACGTTTACAGGTCTTCAAGTAGAATGTTTCATAGCAATGAAAACAAACCTGTTAAATGAAAATGGGTTAAGCTGAATTTATATTAAAACATCAAGTAATATTATCTGAAATTATTTCTTTCCAACATAACTGTAAGAATTTACACCACCTACACAACTAACTCAGACAATGACTTTTTCTTTCAATTTTTTTCAAATGCAGAATTATTTAACATCTATTGTTAGTATCTTTGGAAAATTTTTATGCACTTCAAAACTTTTCAAAAATAAATGAACCTCAAAGAGTCTAAAAAAAGCATTGATATAATAATTATAATGAGAATGTTGTGATAAACTGTAAAGGGAACACATTCCATTTGCCAAAAAAAAAAGAATATTGATACAATTACAATAAAGAAAATTACAATATAATTGTTTAAAGAGTATGTATGATCAAATAGATCCATAAGAGATCCATAAGAGATTTCAAAGTAACAAAATATGGTGCGTTTTTGTTAACGTTGCATGAAACAACGCAGTAAGAACTAAACAGATGAATTGTGTTCCATTCCGTTAAGAGGAAATATTCCAGTAATATGACAAGGCACATTTACTGCCGAGTCATTGAATGTGAAGAAAGGAATGATTGCAATCAGAGACAATTTATTCAAATTTTCGAATTCCAAATTTAAATTTTCTACAGGATTGGCTTAGAATTGTTTGTGAGCTGAATTGCTTCGAAGTATAATTGTAGCTTTTAGGCTAAAGCAAAAATACATACAAAATCAACCTATTTATGGCCCTAGATAAATCATTTCTGAGGCAGTATCTGTTTACAATAAATGGATATGTCCGACCTACAAGCTCAAAACAAACTGAATGTAACAGTGTCTTTAGTAGTGTAAATACTGTTCGTTTTCCACTGAAAATACTTGAAATTATGTTCAATTTATTTGTTAATGAGCATTATCTCGTTACTGTATAAAATGCAAAAGAAGGATTGTAATATTAGATGGTTGTAGAGCTGTACATCTGTTTTTAAGGTTTAATGGATAAAATCCGTCTATCACCAAACATTTACCATTTCGTTTATCTTAATGCTACAAGAGGATTAGAAGTTTGAATTCATATGGTCGTGAGGAGAAGTTGAGAATACCAACGCGTCATTAAAGCTAGATGTACAAAAAAGTGTCATGATTGTTTACATTATAAAACTGTACTACCCTGGTGTTTAAGAAGAAAAAATAGTATTTTTGACATTTCTGGCGGAAACATATGTGGAAAAATCGTGTTCATATTTTATTTATATTTACCGTTTCTTTTACTTCC
Source organism: Cyclina sinensis (assembly GCA_012932295.1). Taxonomy (NCBI): domain Eukaryota; kingdom Metazoa; phylum Mollusca; class Bivalvia; order Venerida; family Veneridae; genus Cyclina; species Cyclina sinensis. The sequence goes on from JAAONU010000016.1 coordinate 23,451,997, forward strand.
TATAATTATTGACATTTCAAAATGAAGAAAGATGTATTCCCAAACATTCTTCAATCTTTCGTTTTTCATTTTATAACAATGTTTTCTCAGAATAATACGATTGATAAAACCAGGCAGCTGAGAGAATTCAAAATTACTCTGCAAAATCTGCTTCAAGTTGTACAATTCGATTTAGATTCAACACTCAGTAGCTAGCATTTTAACACTAATGCTGACAAACTGGGAAACAAAAGGATCAGCCTTGAAAATAATTAATCACCAAGTAATTGATTAGACTCGGTAGAACGCAGTCTGTCTACATTAGCTTATCGATACATAATATAGACATTTGGCGAGTTATTGCAGTGCTGTAAAAAAGAGAGTGACATGACACGTACTAGAACACTGGCAATAAAATAGCAACAATAAAAGCTCAACTGTTTATGAAATTAAGTAAATTAAGTCAATAACAAAAATGTGAAAAAGACTAATATTTTAAATAAAAAAGTATATGTAAATCGCGTTTAAACCGTTGAATAATGGCAAGAATGTTTTGAAAACAAAGATCTGGTCATTTAAGATGCTCATTTTAAGAAGTTGGTGTGGAAAATCGCGTGACACAAAAACAAACAAAAAATCAAAACGTCTTAATGCTGCTTTAAACAAAAGTATGTCACTCACGTGATTCCCAAAGCTGTTTGAGATCTTGTGAAATACATATAAGAAAATTTTCGGTTCTAACCAATAAATAATTTACGAACAAAAAATATATTACGTTATGAAATGTTGTATTTAATGCTTTTCATTTCAGGTAAAATTTAAATATCTTCTTAGGTGGTTATACATCAGATGTCATTTTTTTACTAAAACAAATGACTAAACTAAATCTTTATACGGATGCTAACTTGATATTCTAAACGATGAGCTAATAAGAGTGCCCCCATTGTAATACGCAAAGCAAGGGGTTTTAATGCGAACTACTTAAGCAATATCTAAACTGAGTGCTGCCAGTGAAGAAACTGACTATCTTAATTCACCCTATACTCGGCTTCTATAAATCGCAGACACAAGTAGATGAGTTTTTTTATCTAATTAAATGTATCAAATAGACAACATCGTCTTTGCATGCCATCAGTGTCACTTTGAATCAATTTAAGCGCTAATACACTTGATATAGAAACTGTCTTACGTAGTTTGTTCTAGGCCATTACACATTCAAATGACAGTATTATCAGAGAAAGAATTATTACATCCTTGTCTCACAACACTCTGTATATTTTGTTGAGCGTAGTGAAAACGAACTTAATTTCATTTCTGCCAATTTACAGGAACCGGTGCTTTCGTGATTATTGGAAACAAAATTCAATGAGGCAGCCAATTTCTGAACCTCTTGATATTTGGTTTCATTTGGAAGGACAAATGCATCACTTAATTGCTTTCTGGCATTATGCATGCAACCTGCTAGTTTTTGTTCATTGGTTTTAATTCTTCGAAAGGCAAGTTGAGCTCAAGACTGAATGCAAAGAAAACATCATTTCATATCAGAGTTTGAGGATGGTCTAGTTTTCATAATCCTTGTATATATTCCGTTGTAAAATATTCTATTTGCAAATGACATTTACATTAACCTAATTCTCGAACACACTAAGGGGCAAGAACTGGGTAACATCAAAAATCGTTTTTATATTAAGTTTATGTAGGTAATCTTTCTAGTGTTCATTTCTCGCCGTTTCACTTATCACCAAGTATATTTGAGGGAAAAAATGAAATATAGTTAAAGCCTATCACTATTAACCTCTACAATAAAGCTGTTCGAAGGAAACAATCTAAAGAACTAAAACAGAATATTTCATCAGTGAATTTGTCAATTACACTTTGCTATGAAAACATTTAATTTTAGTAGTTTGGTCATGTTTTAATGAAGTATGTTAATTACAGGATTTTATTTAGAATGTATTGCTTATTTTTCTTTTTCTAAAGTTCTATGTACTGCTGAGCATTTGTTTCAGCTAAATAAAAGACAACAAGCTTTTAAAATACTGTAAGGCCTATTTAAGCGGTGATAACAAAGAGACACTTCTATTTTCAAAGTTTTCTCGATTCAGAGCTTTTGGAATAACAGTGAACACGTTTCGCAAAATAAGTAGTTCAACAACTATTTCCTTATTCATTGCATCAAAAATAAGATTAAAACAGCCGAGGTCTTTGCGCATAATTGGACAAAGACTTACTAAGGCACTTAATACTGAAGTGTTTAATGATCTGGCTATGCTAGACCAAGGGGTTATTAATTCGTTTATGTCTTTATAATAACCTGCTCGAAATATAAATCGAAAAATATTGTCTTTGAAAATAATGTGCAGTTTCTTCACAGGAGTTTGCCATAAAAGAAAAAAGAAAAAAAAAACAAGCATGATCACATACTGGTTCTGTGTTTCATTGCACAAGAAAAATCTGATAAAGGTAACTTGTCATGTTTGACAACACAGTAATTATCTAACGTTTAACTTTTCGCTTTTTACATATGTTATTGTAATTATTTTTCCAATGACATAACATTTCAGTGTTCGTTAGTCGATTAATTGAGGTTTGGTAGGGCTTATGTAAATGTTCTTGTTAGAGAAATGCTTCGGCATTCAGCAAACATCATCAGAATACTGGGTAATTACTTTAAAGATTTTGCCTCTTGATACAGATTTCTGTATTTCATATCCATACAGATTTCATTATATCATCAGAGCATATATTTGAGGTATCCTTTATCTTTTGTAACGTATTTTTTACCTCCTTTAAAAAAATTCACTGTTTTTACAGTAATTTTTACGTAACTTTCAGATAAAAGAATAAACAAACAAAAACTGAGTGTTGCTTAACAAACAGATAAAGGGAAGTTTTAAGTATTCGTGATTTTAAAGTATCGCCTCAGTTGTTCAGGTAACATAATCTACACTTTTGTCTCCTAGGATATATGTGTTTCACTAATGGGATGATCAAGAAAATAAATAGGAACGTATCAATTTGTACAGTTCATTATACGTTTTAATCTATGCAACATATTTTAAGATAGACAAAAATTATAGCCAAAAACACACTATCATTTATCATGCTCGCCTTCAAAATAAGCTTCTCTATTTGCCACAGCTGCTCGATAACCTACCAGCTTCTTTGAATAAAATCAGAAGATGTATGCCTACTTTTTAAACTAGTTTATGTCTTTTGGTTTTGTCCCAAGAAAACTACCACAAATTATTTCAACCGATAAAGCATACCAAGTAGAAATAAAACTTAGGATTCCACACAAATAAATATAACTAAGTAATTATAATAAAGTTATAAGATATTCAGACGTATTTGTATTCATTTGAAGACGTGTAAATACTCGTTAAGCTATGACAGAAATTAGTGCCAATAAAACATTATTCTGAAACACAAGACTGCTAAAATACTTGCTGAGATTCAAACACAAGATGTTCTTCGGTTTTTACTATATATATATATATATATATATAAAGATCATATATATTATTTACAGAAGAGCTCTTTATATGACTAAAACGAAATATTTAAATTTAAAAAAAAATACAGAAACACCATATTTACCTTTTTATTTCACTCTCAGAGGATTGCTAATATGGATGAAGTCGACTGTAGCAAAGTTCAAAATCAAATGTTCATCAAAAAACAGGAAGACACACCAATTTCCAGTATTATATGATCATGTTGTTGTTTTCATCATAGACATAACGGCCGTTTTCTATAATATATACAGGCTTAATTCCATGAAACTTTTCGTTAAGCACAATTATATCTACAATGTGCATATCCGGAATATGTCCGTTCGAAATATATAACACAAGTTTTATTATTGAGCTTACTAGAATATTCATTATATAAGCGCAGTTTTTAATCCTTGTCTTTTATTAAGGTTATAATTATCCGTCTTTTTGTCGGAATAATGATCGATAAACTTTTTTTGGTCTAAGTTAAATTTTACGAAACTTCTGTGGTGCGTTTTTTAACCGCAATGGAATTCATATGAAATTCTTCTTAAAATAAATGTATTTATTTGAAGTGCATTTAATGATTTCCAAATAACTATATCACATTTGCATTCGATAACCAAAATTTCTTTTAAAGTTCTGTAATATATTACACTGTTATCATGAAAATGTTCATAGCACAGACATTTTTCAGTAGACTTATCTTAAAGAGTAGCATATATCATCTGATAGCGGTCGAGCTTTAATCTCTATCTCTGGATACCGTCTGCTTCTTTCTGTTTAGGAATCCGTTTATTGTAATGAAAATTCCGTTACGCAGACGTTTCCCTGATTTCAGGCTAGTTTTCGCGCGGGTGCAAAAATGAACGAGCTTTCTGGAAACCAAGGTTGGGTATCGACTTTTTTTTAATTCATAATACACTGCTATTTTGCTGGCAGTGTTTTGTTGTCTCGCTACACATTCTTGACTAACTAATATAGAAATGATAATGAGATTAGAGAAGCAGTAAAGTACTGAGGTATAGACAAAATGACATTTCGGGAAAAAGGGGCACTCGGGCGTCAGTTGCCCAAAAAGCCATATTTTTCAACCTCTTCAAATGAACAGTTTTAGTAAAATATTGGAAGCCTTAATGTTGTCCTTAATAGAAAAAATATATATATGATTTTTTTTACGACCGTTATCATGCCAACTGTATTTCGAGTTATAGAGTTGGTCCGTGAATTAAAGGCCATCAATGAATCTTAACAGTTATGAATCTTGCAAAAGATAAAATATGTATAAAAAAGGTATAGAAAAATGTTTATTGGAGCATATGAATTTTAAGTTCAAAAAATCTTCCATATTAGTGCCTTGACGTAAATAAGGATATGTTACGTTATTTTTAGAATTTTCAATGTTTTGCTTCTGTAACGACTTGTATTTTGTACATGCTTTACATGGGCAGACACAATTTTTATATAATCCTGAAATTTTATCACCACAAAGTATTTAAAAACCGGTTTCCAACAATTATGTCCTTGTGACGTTGTGTTACACTTGAATATAACCATCAGAATCTGTATCTAATTCTTTTTTGATGGTAGAATTGCTGTAGTGTTAAGTCGTGTTACATGCACATTATTACATTGCACTTTCATCCCTGGTCTTAATTGATTTCGGTAAATATGCTTACATGTTGCTCCACGTAAAACTGTGAGTACTTTATTGTTACGCGTATACATAAGATAAAATCAAACTTAATTTTTTACTTTATTTATTGTTTTGAACTGCATTGTCAAGCACTAATGCCATTTGAAATTTTAGAATATATGTTTAGTATTTTCAGATCTTTAAAGTCAAATGACATAATTGCATAGGTGTTGTTTTTAAATCATTTTAAAGTGCAAACACCCTAGAGATCATCACCACACTTTGATGGACCTACGTATAGGACCTAACAGTCGGCATATCACAGCCCATAAAGACTATTCTTGTTCTCTGAACTGATCCAAAGAAATTAAAATATAAAATGAATGTGTTTATATTAGGATAAAGTAAATGTAACCTAAGTATTTTAACATTGGCAGTTTTTAGTGGTTATTTCAATTGTTTTATTGAAATTAGACCTTGTAGAAACAAATAGCCATATATGGAAGATAATAGTCGGAATAAAAGTGATTTGTTTTAATGCGTGTAACTGAACTGTGAAAATGATAATCATTTCCATGTTGAGTATAAATAACCATACTGTTAGGATAAATATCACACGCCTTTGACTTTTATTGCTTGCGTGATGTTTATCAAGGTAAAAATGAATGCTTGACAACTGTCGCCTCAACTATTCCCTAAGGAAAAAGAATTTAAATGCGAAGTAAATATAATCGCCGTTATGATCAAAGTGCTCAACATAAGAATTCTTTAGTGTATATCAATCAATATCGACCTAACTTTCCATGATAAAATATGTCAACTTTAATTTTAAGCATATCACTACTCAAGATATCAGTTGCAAACAAAGAAATACAGAAATATTCAGTTTTAGTAAAAGAACATACATTCTGTATCAAAAGTAATCAACTTAGTTTCGGGGACCAAATGTTTTGAGAAAACTTAAAGTCCTTACTCCAGTTTAATTAAAATACTTGAGTATATACTCAGTAATCCATGCAAACGATTTGTTATTATTTTTAAAATAAAACGAAATTCGAATGTTTTAGAAAGTATTCTATTTGAGTTCATTTATCGTCGTATGCCTAGTATGGAGCCCTGTTACATGGGCACCCGATTTAAATTCTCATCCGAAAGACAGTAAGTAATGTTATTTGACGAGCGGGAAATCGAACCCGCGATCCCTAAATTACAATCCAGCGCATTACCACTGGACCACTGATCCGCCTGAATAAAGTATTGATTTATGGCATGAAATTAATATCGATTTATTTCTCAAATACTAAAGGTATAACCCAAGTAGATGATTCTGTTTTAATTTGCTCAAATCTGCTGTTAGGCATATTTATACCTTAATATATATTTGTATTCTGTATTAGATACCTCCGGTGCAAATGAGTGGAAATAACAATGTAACTGATCTCTGTAAAGAAAATTATTTGCTCTTAAAATAACAAGCTCAGCTGAGTAAATACTTAAGTATTTTTGAGAAACAGAAGTCTGAAAGAATTTTATTACGCAAGTGTTGTTTAACATAGTTTGAATACAAACGTTCCTTAGTGATACATGTAACAGTAACCAGACTGGAACATATCACGTATTTCCCAAAGCAGAGGTATGTATGCTGATTTGAATTTTGGCAAATGTTTAGTTTTTGGCATGTGGTATTGCTACTTGTTCTAAAAATCTAGAAACGAATACAAAAATTACTACAGTGAGTATACAAATGAAAATTTTCGTTACTTTTTTCTGAACAGATTTATATGAAAATTATTTAAGTACAAGATTTTTTGAACAAAGGTAAAAAAGTTTTGACATCACAAGAGCTAAAGTCACATTGTATTAAACTTCACATTAACAGTAATGGGTTCTTTTTTCTGATTATGTTTAAACTAATATAATTTTTCTGCTTTTTATAAATCGATTGTATTCATATGAACTAGATCTTTATGATGAAAGCTTCTATCATACAAGTAAATCCTGTCGTTTACCTGTTTTATCGCACAAAGGGCTGTTTCCGTACATGATTGTGAACAAAAACAATTTGCAGTAAATTTTGTGTCAGCTGTTCTTTTGTATTTTTTACTCTTCTTCACTCAAGTGCTTACGATGTGAAGTATTGTATAATATTCTTGTATCCTGCTTGTCAATCCTACAAACAATTTTTATATTACTTGGATGTTTGAAGTGAAACCTTATATTCTCACTAAAGCAATAGCTTTCTACGGTGGGAAATCCTTTCAAATGTTTTCAGCAATTAAATTCTTTTCACATTTGAATGTAAACGTCGGAAAGTACTTTAAATTAGTCTAATTTGTCCCTTATTTTACAACATTGCAATATCGAAAGATAATTGTTTTTGTATCCTTACTGACTTTCCCTTCGAATTAATGTAAATCGACCTTTGATATAAACAAGAGAACTATTACCAAAGTCTTCATTCAGCATGTAATTAAGAAAACAATAAAAATAAAACAAAAATAATGTATTACGAGAGCTTTAACTGTATAAAAAGAAATTTTACAATTTTCAAGACCCTAGGTCAGTGTCGTTGTCTTTCATGTATAGCTAAAACTGAAACTTGTTTCATGTTTCATTTCTGACGAGCCCGCTCATGGACAGCTCAATATAGTCATCACAACAGGCACCTCAGTTTACTGCAAGCGTGTGATCGTCTGTCTGTCTGGATTGGCTTGTCAGGGCCATAACTACTCCATGCATAAAATTATTCTTTTAGACCTTGGCACTTTTGTTCATCTAGATGAGACGGCATGTCGGGTGCAAAAACCCAGATTATTTGTTCATCTAGATGAGACGGTATGTCGGGTGCAAAAACCCAGATTATAAGTTCAAAGGACAAGGTTACAGTGACAGCATTAAAGTAAAAATGTTTATGCTTGACCTTTTCCCGTACCATAACTTTTGCATTCATAACAGGATGTTGAAAGTCCTTATCACATTTGTTAATTTTGATAGGACAATAAGGGGAAGTGCAGAGTACTGGATCCATAAGTCTGCCTTGCTTAGGTTTTAAATTATTTCCATTAATTATTTCTTTTAATTTTCTGGAACATTACTCAATAATACTTCGAGGGACCTTGTTGAAACTTTGCACAATGATAAGGGACATTTAGCAAATGTGCCCATCGAAGAAAGTGGTCTTCCATTGGTAGGCGATGCATGCTCCCCATGGGCATTTCGGTTATTGTATATTTTTCAAACGAAAAAGGTTGTTCTATATGTGATAAAATAACAAGTTTCTTTCAAAAAACTGTTCCAAGTTAAATCGAAAGAACACATTTCGTAACAAAAAGAAATATTGTTTCGTGTCTTTTACTTATTGATGAATATGTTTCTTAGACAAAAGACGGAAAACACGCTAGCTCGCGTTTTAATTTGATAAAAGAAATTTCAAAGATTGATTATATTTACGACAATTTAGCAGAGAACAGCAGTGGCCTTGAAATCACTTCGATCTTGTCAACAGACTTATTTACAGGAAAAATGTGTGAACGTTTTGTTTGGTGTTCATTCACATGCTTGTTGACTTGATTTTGCAATTCTGTATCTAGTCTAATACTATCAGAAGCCTCACAGAACACAAAACTTTGAGAGGTCCTTATGAACTTTTGTAGTAGCAAATATCTTATTCAAATGCTTGTTTGGTCGCGTTATGCTTTGAATATAACACGTTATTAAACTTATGCATTCTAATTTGATTTGACATCATCTGTTTTACAAAAAAGTAATATACAGTTATAGGACAGCTACAGTTTTAGTGAGTAAACAGATGTAATTCCACATTTGATTTCTCTAAAGCTGAAATATACATGGACTTATTGTTCTTACTTATTGACATTTGAAAATGTACTAAATAGTGAATATTCTTCTGTTCCGTTATGTTTGTTACCTATGAAGCTTACTGTGACACTGCCAATTCATCAATATTTTCCACAAACGAATGACCTGAGACTGGCATTATTTCTCTAGAGACATAACTTTATTAAATTAGATAATGCAGAAAGAGATATAAGTATTGCGTGACATTTGCTTGATTTGGAAGCAATTATATCAGTCCTAATAATCTGCTAAACAAGAGTTCCTCTGAAGCAGGGTAATATGCGCTCGAAGGAAGGTGCTAACAGTGAATGACCTTTCACACAATGGATAAATACTTTATCTACAGCAACAGTATAACAAGGAGACGTGGCAATGCTAATCTTAGATACAATATTTTATCAGTGTCTGCAAATAACCTCAAAATGTTCATAGTGTATTGATGAGTGATTTATTCATTTATACTTGGTTTATTTATATTTCACCTTCAGTGGTTCAAGAAATAGAAAGCGAACAAGAATATTTACGCATTATATTGGTGTGACAGGTGGCCTCTTTGTAGGTCCTTGACATGACCCAGATTGGCCAAAACTTGCGCTCGACTTATCTGTCAAATAATTTCAGTTTCCTTTAAACTGTTGAAGTGATTCGGAGCCGGCCATGTGACCTGTAAATATTCACCTTGATTCGAGCCAGCCGAAACCTGCGCTCTTAACATCATTTTATATTTAGAAACATTTCAGCCAGATAGTTCTAATTTCCTTAATTCTTCAAGACATACAGATCAGATACGAAATTGCTAACGGACGGACAGACAATCAAGTGCAGGACATAATACGTCCGTTTAGACGTATATATAGATATTTTATTCTGTTTACAGTATTTCAGATAAGAAAAGAACTGTGCTTAGAAACTAAGAGGAAGATTCTTTATCATAAATCTAAACTTGTATAGTTCAACAATTAACCGGGAGACAAATTTTAAGGTCATGGTATTTACCTAATCCGGTGCACTGAAAATTTAATTTAAAAAAGAAAAACACGAGTTTGCAGAACTAAATTGTGTTTCCGCAAAAGTTTAATATCGTTTTATTTATGAACTAACTTTGTTAGGTTATACAAATAAGAACAGCAAAGGCGAAGAATGTCGAACAATTGTCTGTCTTAATGGTTCTTGTTATTAAATGAGTAACCAAATAATGCAAATGATCACCGCTCTCATGTTAACTGTAAATAAACAAAGATAATACGTCAAGAATAAATTGCTGCTTGCGTGATGTTTATGTAGATTTCATTCCCAAAAGGTTTTGATCAAAACAAAGATACACATATTTCCAAACAGGAGGAGCATATTTCAACGGAAACCTTAAGGTCCTACTAACCTTACACATTGATACCACATACAACGAATTTCAACAATAAATGTATCTTTAAAATTAATTAAACTAACATTAAACATTGTGACATTAAATGTTTACTGGAAATATATTCAGAATAACTCCAAAACAAAGAAAACAAAATGCAACACAAAACATGATAATTAGCAAAAGAGAAAACAGAATATTTAAAAAAAACACAACAAATCAACGGCAAAAATACAACACAAAACAAGATAAATCACCAGAGATAAAAGGTAAGGTATACACATCAAAACAAGATAATTTACCAGGGAGAAAAGGCAAAATACCCAAACACACAAAAACAAGATAATTTACCAGAGAAAAAATGTAAAACATATACAAATAAGACAAGCAAATTTACCACGAATAAAAAGCACAGCATACACACTAAAGCAAGATAATTTACCTGGGGTAAAAAAGAAAAAAATATTCACTACAAAGCAAGATCATTTCTCAGAGATAAACGGTAAATACACAAACAAATCTTTTTACAAAAGATAAAAGGCAATATCTGCTACACAAAAAACCAAATAAGTTTCCCGATGCAAGGAAAAATTACACCACAAGATATTGTACCAGAGACAAAAGTCAAAATATATAAAACAAAAACAAGATATTTTAACCGAGTTTGAAAGCATTATGTGCAGCTGCAGTGCGTAGCTTTTGGATAATTTTGTTTTTGAATGCATAATCATCTTTGGCTTGAACGATATACAGTTCTTAGAATGACATTCAGTTCTTAGACTGTGAAATCTTATTCAGTTAATGCGATTTCTGCCACGACTGATTACGTTAAGAATAATTTCGCAGAATGAAATCATGTTTTGTTTGTTGGCAATTCTACATATTAAGGACAACAGCGGTAATCAACTTGATGCAATGTTGTATTATTGTACCTCACTTGATTGTTCAATGCAAATTAATAGAGCCAGCGACAGTGATAATTCTTCAGATCACCTTTACATATTTTGGATTACCATCTCTTTTAGCTACGAAGTTTAAAAAGTACTTGAATCACAGTTAAGCTTTGTAAGTAAATGGTTTTCTACACACAGTCATCACCTATCATAATCATTACCATCATCAAAATCACAACATTCATCATCAGCATCAAATTCGACGTCATCATCATAATCTCTAAAATACATAAGCAAATTATTAACAACAGCAACACTAGAAATTCAATAATATTTGAATCATAATTATATAATCATAATTATCAACATCCGCATTATCTAGATCATTATAATTATTGTTATCATTTGAAGTCAAGAAATCATTTGAAACACATAAAATTAAAAGAGGAAAATGCTTAAACTACTGTAGTTATAAAATTTATCATTAACATCATCATCATCATCATTGTCCGATGTAGTGAAAAATTTATACCATGACAGTGATGATGATTGAAAACCAGATCAAGCATCGAAAGACTAATATATTAGTAGTTGTATCAGGTAGTTACAATATTTTGAATCACCTTAACTGCTGTAGTATATTAATGTTATGTTAAACGGTTAAGCGATTATCATTTTGATTGGCTATGCATTCTTGGAATATTGGATTAGAGAAACTTTCCAAATCTGTATCTCTATATACAGTAGTGGGATACTACGTCATCGCGCACCTGTTTTATGCTACCTCACGGATCAACAATCCGTCGTTTGAAAGATTAAACGGTCTTTTTCGATACGAAATCTGGAGAGGTACAAAAAATCATGTTGTGCACCGAAGACTGGCTGGTGTGCTTTGTATTCACGTAAAGAATTTTTATAATGTTAAATTCTATTTTAGGTCTGAAAACGGGTGAACGTTTTTTTTCTGAATGCATGTTGATTGTAAATACTTTAAGGTAAACTCAACCATGTCAGCATAGCTAGAAATGTAAATATAACAGAGAACACGAATAGGTGAGGCAAAGCTCATTACATGATGCTTAAACGTACAAATTTTACTATTCATTGTCAGCATAAACAAAACACTATTTGACTTTTTTTGAGAAGGTTAAATCAAAGTCCTGAAATAAGGAAACTAATTGTCTCACACAAACTGATTTGGTATCAATGAAAACAGGTGAGAAAAAAAAAACACCCGTCCATGAAATATTTTATCTTTTAATTTCAAAGTAACCAGGGTGAAACGAGACACTGTTACCCAGCAATTGTTTTTGTACTCTGGTGTTTAACTTCTGGCGAGTATCCAGCTTGGTACATATGGTATTACAATAATTAATTTTTGTCTTTGTTAAAAAATCCTTCCCAAAACATTTACAGAAAATATATTCTTTGTATGCCCATCCACTCGAATGCTTTGTAGATTGGATTCAGGAATATGCTTTGTGTTAACTCCTATTCATTCCTTTGTTTTACCATGTTGAAACCAATACCTATATATCCATTAACCTATTCAAGACAAATGCTTCGGAAATCTACCTTTTTCAATTTTGAATGTACATATAAATGTTTGAAATTAAGTAAAAGTTTTATTTTATGAATACACTGGTTTTGATATATACATCATATTACAGTTAATAAAGAAAAAATTAATTACTAATCATGCAAAATAGCAAGAAAACTAAAAATACTTTTGTATTGTTTAGATTGTTAAAAACACTTTGTTATAAATTCATACAAATTTTTTGTACTCAGATAAAAATCGAGCTATTTTGTATTACTATTTTGATTTCTTGTTGAAATTCTTTTCGAATTTATGTGAGGTTTATTATTTGCTGCTTTCTGCATGATTTATACTTGCCTTATATTCAGGTGAGTGTATTCTTGTTATATCTAATTAACTATAGTTCTTTTGTATTTCTTGTCTAGTTTAATCGCAATTCTGAATGAAGTTCATATAGTTCTGGAACATTTGAAAAGAAGCTTAAAAATCGTGCATCACTGGCAGCTTTTAATTGACAGAAATCCATCAATAAATGTCTCGAGCTGAACGTTAATTCTCACAGTTTTGCACCATATTTGAACATAACAACATTTGAAGCATTTATGGTCTGTGTATAAGAATAGAACGAGCTGATGGTTTAAGAGAAAGGTGCTCATTTTATCTTCCATTGTCGTTTTTACAAGAAACATACTTACTAACACCATTGTAATCGGTACATTTATGCTGGTTATGTGAAATTAAAAATATCCTAAAGCATAGGAGTCTGATAAAAAAAATTAGTTAAACTTAGTAAATATTTTTAGGAGGGATGTATCTACATCATTATTTATAATCGTTATTTTTTCTTTTCATTACAGACTGGTTACTGGAAATAATAACTGTCCTAGTTCACGTTTTTCTATTGCATATAAAACAATTGTAGAAAACTGGTATATGGTTAGTGTAATGCACGTTACCAAAGAAAACCTGGTGCTTTTAGTTATAGCAAATAATATTCCATTTGTACTTTGTGAAAAGGACTGTGGTCAGCTTTAAATTTCCTGAAAAACACTTCATTAATAATAATTGTCAGCGAAAACTTCACACGGAAAAGTGGCTTTAAATATTTGAAAATACTGACACTGATATTACGTCTGTAGTTACGAACTTAAGTAAATGATAATTGCGTCTCATTTTTACTTGGTATACAATTTCATGCGTACTGACAATCCTTATAAAATGACTTTTTGATTAAAGAGAAAGTGGGTGTTTAAAATGACAACAGCATGCTAAACTAAAATAAACTATTTATAGAAATATAAATGATACGTTAATGCGTAGAAATGAACGTCTGTTAACTTAAGTCATTATTCTGCATATTTTTAAAAAAAATTATGCTGAGCGTTCAAACATTTCGATTTTTCGATTTCTGTTGATAAAGTTAGATTTTTAAATTAACATCAGCTACTGTTTCAATCAAACTGCGGGTAACAAGAATTGCTCTTCGATAATGACTTTGGGTGCAAGACTTTACATTACGCTGTACCTATCACGTTTTTTTTTTCAAATTAACTTTTTTTGAGAATGTTTCCTCTCAAGGCAACAGTATCTACACAGCGTGTCATTAGTTTCATCAAAAAGAAGACAAGATGTCTGAAAACATTAATAGACCTTCTTGTTACAGTGGGAAACAAGAACAGAATGATGTAAATATGATTAAATCATTACAAAACAAGGAAGTTATATGGAGTGGTCGGAATAAAAATATGATTTAAATGTAATATGTTCGTGCCAGTTGTGACCAGTCCCGAATCACAATCATTACGTTAGATGTTTGTTTTTGATTATAACATCATAAATTATTTATTGTTTGCGATGAAATAAATATAACACAAGAGCGTGACGAGGTTCTTATTTCACTGAATCATTTTCGTAGCTTTTTTTATATAAGCGTCCATGGTTTAAGCCAGGGCAAATCCCTACATCAAACATCAAATCTGTAAGTAAACAGTATAACTTGCTAATATCTATGTTTTTTCCGTGTACTTTGCATTTGTTTATCTCTCCTTTCGTTTTCTTAGGTCAGTATATATCTGGTTTTGCTTATCTTGTTGTTGATCAATACTACAACAACTTCCTAGAAAGGTTTGAAAGAACCGTTTTTCACACATGCATGCAATGTTTTTATTTACAACATTTGAGCTGTTTTGATTATACACGAGTGACTGAAGTTTCAAATTTATTTGTTCTAGAAGCATTTTTAGTTTATCACAGATAAGAAATATGAAGCTACCCTTCATGCGTTCCGATAAGTCTATAATTTAGTCCATGTATTCTATATAATCAACTTTTGTGTACCACACCTGTTCGTGATTCCCACTGAATAAATAAAAACTGCAAGACATTTTAGTGAAACATGTATCACACAAAGTTTGACCTGCAAGAGAAAGAAGGCGACTTTTAATAGTAATCAAAGAGAAAACTTGACATGGGTCTAAGGTGTAGTGTTTGTAAGGAGGACTACAATAACAAAAAGGTCTGTAAATTTTGGAGAATAATCGAAGAAAGCCGATGCAAAACGAACAAGAGATGCCTGTAAAAGAAAAACATGCCCCCCTTCCCCCCCCCCCCCGCTAGCACTTTATCGCTAGAGGTAGCCATAAAAGTAAAGGAAGGTAGAGGAAGGACAAGGACTTGTGTCAGTACATTAAAGGGATGATGACATGGGCTTCTGATACCAAAGCAAGTATATCAATGAGAGGAACTGTAGATTATGTTCAATGACACTTTGGTTATAAAATGTAAAAAGTTCAATTACTGGAGACATAAGTGGAAGTTGAAAAAATGAAAAACCTGAAAATCACCCTGGGACCAAAAAAAGTTCCGTTTCAGGTCTCCCGTCCGACCATCTTAATTTACAGCCGACTTAGACTTTTTTTGCCTTTCCTCTTTTTCAATTTTTTTTAGTTTTTTTACTTTTTGCGAATTTGTTTGGATGACATCATTCAAGATGGCAGCGGCCTTGATTCATGCTGCGTCTGTACAAGCTTTACGATTTAAACCTTGTTGCCACCAATCGGCAAAAAATATCGTTGCAACTGTTGCACATAGTAAATTTTTGATACAAATCTTGCATCAACACCATTCTACTGCTGCGGGCATTGAAAGCTGCTCCATAAAGGCATTGGATGTACAGGTCCGATGCTCCACATATACAAAATGAATAAATAAAAACATATATGTCCCCCTAGCGCCTTATCCCTAGATGCAGCCATGAAGTTTTGAGGAGCTGGTACCAAGCGTTATTGATCGGAAACCATTTTACTAGCAAATTCAATGTCACTGTGACCTTGACAATTGACCTGGTGATCTGAAAAAACTATAGGGGTCATCTACTGATCATGACCAACCTACACACCTAGTCTGAGGAAGGTGGGTCCAAGGGTTCTCTAGATATTGATCTACCGACCGATATTTGCAAAACTATGTGCCCCCTCAACTTCGATAGGTGGCATAGAAATGAAAGAAAGAAATATTCGGTACAGTTAGAATTCTAGTGATTTGGAAGAATATAACATGTTAAGGTGTGATCTTTGAACGACTTTAAATGTAAAAAAAAGAAAATGTCTGTCGGTTTTCATCACGCACGTACAACATTTAACACATTATCGAAGATTGTTCCCTTTATTTCTACTCATCTCACGGAGTCAATAATTTTCGATATAAAGGATATTTAACAAATTATTTATCTGGTGTGTATACCAATGCACGCCAAAGTCGTGAATGCAGGCGATTTTGTTGTAAATTTTGGTAAACAATGGTGGCTAATGATTTTGAGAATAAATTTGTTAGTAGGCAGTTACAAATAAAACATTCACATTTGCTCTATTAACTTCTTAATGTCCTTCATTTTATTTAAAGCATATGTAATAAAAGGATTATTTGCTTTGCACATGAGATATATGTTCTCGTTGTTCCTGCGGAATGGTAAAGTCATGCAATATTAAATCACTCCTTGTGGAGTATTTTGAATATATCTCAGTACTAAGTAAATTACATTTAAGTATGACATCTGTAAACATTAGTGATAATATTGGGCTACATAAAACAAATTTATTTAGTCCAATTTTGAAAAGAAACTATTTCAAATACAAAAGCTGACGTAAGCGATAACATGATGAGTGTTTTCTTGAATACTATGGGTTATAACACTTGGAACAAAGTTACGCCATTTTTACGGTGAGGTAAATTGTATTTTTTATTCCTCATTTCGTGTAATTGCATCTGTCTTTAGAGAACAACCATTGGAGAAATGGTTGCGACTATACAAGCTACTGTTTGTACGTCTTGAATGAGTCGACAAGCGTTTCATCGATTGCGTAATAAAATATCTTGAACGTGGAGTAAGAAGTAACATCATTTTGACATTATCCACAGAAACGTGTTCTTGAACGAAGACAAGTCAGGTTATTACATTTGTCCTGGCATTCTCTTTTTATTTAGTTTACTTGGCTTTTGGACTAAATTTGTTCAAGAAAAGAAGCATAGATTGACATATAAGAATTTACAGCTCTCTCTCAATGTTTGCATGCGCATATAAGATTTGTTTGAATTAAAAACTTAAAAGAATAAAGCAACATCCTTCTAGATGCAGCTAAGCGCTAAATCTTAAATGGAACTGGAAGAAATGTACTGTAAAGTACAAGTGCTAAATGTCCTAAAAATTTCACGTCACATCTAGTCACACAAAATTCCGACTTTCATATAATGCAAATGTAAAACTAGGATTAATCACAATAACATTGTTACAGTACATATGTTATAATCAGTGATTAGTTGTGTTAATCCGGTTTTCACGACGCTCTATTCTGACAACCTTTGCAACTAAAACGATTTTTCTTTACATTTAACATTACCAACATTGTAACATGTTTTGATGACGAAACCGCTGTCAATGATACTAAAACTTCGTTTTTTGTTGGGTACGAACAATTGTTAATGAGGTTTCAATGACTATCAGTCAGAGAAGCCAGGAATTCTGAAAACAAAAGATGTTTAATAATGAAGCAAATGAAACACATAAATAAACAATACAATAAGAAAACCATTAAACAAGCAGCCCTTATTCATACACCTCTAATGTTTAGGTTCATCTCAGTCACGTTCAAACCTTTTATTTTTACTTGCTGGTAATATTTCAAGATTATCAAATCCTAAACCTGATAGTATAAGTAATTAAATGATTCAGCATGCGTGCGTGACTGACGTCTAATTTGCAATGAACCATTCACTGGATTCAAGAGTTGATACATTCTGTTTATATGCTTGTAATCAGTTATCATGAAGATTATTGCAGTGTCTTAAAAAGAGAAAGGTTTGATTTTCAGGTGTTCGGGTCAGATACTGTAACGCTTGGTTATTATGTCTGCTCTGCTGTTCAAAAAACTAACAAAAGCTAATAACAGGGTCGAATAGATAACAAAGTAAGTTCCAAGCAATTACAAATTCGCTAAACATGTCTAGAAAATGTTTTATCTTATTACTGCTGTCACTTAAATCTCAGATCTAAGTTGTATCTGTCTAAACTACTAAAAAAAAAACGAATTTGCCGATTTATCGGGAAAAAATGCACAGTTTTTTACAACTATGTTGTATGTCACTGAAGCACCTATATATGGGTATATCATGTTGACATTTCTTCAAGGACAAAACCCTTTATATTTGCAAACATTGGCAGAAATTAACAAAATGATCCGAGTGTTTTCTTATGAAAACAGAAAACTAAAATCAGACACAGAAAACTTTGAGTGTCTGATTTAAGGTAAAATTGAATGCAACCCTTTAAAGTATAGTCATTTATATTTTTGCTTATAAACAAACCCCAAAATATATTTACCAAGACTCATTCATATTTTTTTCCATTTTGAAAAATACACACAATTATGTACTTCCCACGAAAATACATTACCACATTCTCATATTTTTTGTAAACACATCCAATAAAAATTTTGCAGACACTCCACTAGACTACATTCCGGACACACGTCTGTGTCATTTAATTTTGGATGAACCCTAGAAGAACCCCCGTGGTGTCAGCAGTCCCTAACAAAGGTTACAACGATCTAGATGCTACATACAAATCACACGACTAAAAAGTGAAGAAATTGGTACATTTTTATGGAAATTATAGCATCACAAAGTCACACCTTTCATTTTTTAGCACTGTCAAAATTTTCACAATGGCACGCTGACCGCTGAAGGTTGCACGCTGACCACGGAGGATGTCGAAAGAAGGCCTACTAAGAGACAACATATTCTCAAATATACACATAACAAATGCGTTTAAAAAGCATTAAAAGCATGCATGTTTGGAGTAACATATCAAGAACTTTTATTACTTTTATCCCGTGCTTGCACGGGCTCCCACGTAGAAAATGTATAAGTTACCGATAAAGATCTAAATATTGAAATATTTAATTTTCTATGATCTCTAAAAGTAATGCCTAACGTGAAAAGAGGCACTTGCCAAATCGGCAGCTAGTAATAACTGTTGAAAATGAAGATTGTTTATCTATGTTTTATTACGAAAGCCTGTCAAAGAATTTCAAACATATATGCATATCCGATAACAACACCTGTATTTTCAATATACAGTGTCTCGTTCAAAGATGTTTTTCCAGCGAAGACCTTGAGCTAATAGACCATATTGCCATGTACAGATATTGTTTTGATCATGTAACTTGTTTTGTTTATTTCATGGACATTGCAACAATCTTCACAAATGTTAAAACATGCATGCATACAAGAGTTTTATGAGTGTAATAAAATTTGAAACTTCCTTGATTATAAAACACAGGTTTTAGATTTAATATTGTAACATTTTGAAATTTGCTCGCTAGAAATATGTCCGATCAATGCTTTTAGCACCAATTTTGAACGGTTCAGATTTTTATTTTAAGTTGTGAGTTTTACGAAAATTGATGATCGGGTAAAAAAAGCATACACATATCCAGTTATCTCTCTTGAAACCCCTGACAATGTAATGATATGAAGCATTTTTTTAAAGGTCACAATATTTGTTAAACACATATTGTAGTCCAATTGTTGAAAAAAGTACAGGACAGCACAGAAATGAAAACAATTCCACAAATTAGGCGAAAGTTTTAAAACTCTATACAAAATTGTTAACTTTACTTTAGTATTCAAGTTACAAGGATCATTACATGTTAAAGAAGAAAAAATATACAGCGTTTATTTCATTATTAGTGCTTTTTTTAACAATTTTGGTGAAACATTTGAAAAAAAAGAAAATGAGAATTTTCTTATGAACGCAGAAACCATTAAAACCGGAAAATGTAAACTTCTTTTGATATTTTTAAGACAGTTTTAAAATAAAATTGTATGATAATAAAACTAACATTATCTCGACTGATGGAATGGGAACTCTGCAAATGATCCAGAATCTGGCATCATGTCAAACTTACTAACCTAGGTGTTAATGGCCTGCACATTAAATACAGTTGCATTAAGAGTAATACAAATGGTTTGCCGAAGTTCACGATGTCAGAATACCTATTATCATTCTAATCGTTTTTCTTTTTCTTTTTTTCTAACAAAATATTTTCTTGGCGCAGCTGCTGAGAGGTTTTGTTCAGTACGGTCTCTTGATGCATTCTTTCCCGATTTATCTCCTGTACATAATGTTACAAATAACTGACAAGTGGATAGAACATAAACTGTTTAAGGTTCTGAGTGTGCACTGTATAAGGGCATTTAACCAGATTATGCACAGGCATTTAACATTGAAATTCTATATTCCCTATTTTCTCACTTACACACAAACGTATAATCGTTAATCTTAAAGAATGATACAAAAGTAAACGTTAAGGCAAAACTGTAGTTATAGGTCAAGGAAAATCAAAAATGTCACCTGGTATAGTTTCCATATAAAACAATGGTTAATGACATGGGTGTTTATTTGCAAATATGTAAAGGCCTTATACAGGGACGTAAATTAATAAATAGGACATAAATAAAATTTAACATGTTTTCCATCAATTAATTTTTTCTAGGCAAGTGCTTTCAAATAAATGAAATACGTCAACTGGTTTATACTGTTATGAACATGGAAGTCCATAACAGAAAGAGGCAATGCATCTAATAATTAGAATACACAACCCAGAGCGGAATTTGAACGCATCGAAAACCAATACTCTAACCACTGAGCCAAAGAATCGATTCCCTGACGTAGCTGTCAGAGGTTTTATTTATACAATTATAGGAAGGTATGCACTAGACCGTAACAATGCATTGCATAGGAAGTTTTAATATTTCAAGACAAAAAATCTGAAAAGATGTTTAAGATTTTTATTCACGTTCTAACAACATCACGTGATATGCCTGGCGGCAGTGATTGTTTTACTGAAAGGAAAGTAACCCCTGCGAAGAGTTTGACCAATCTGACTGCTTCCTCGCTTGAAACAGTGGTGAGAAACAAACGACCTTCAGAAGCATTGTCCAAGATCAATTATCACGAAGAAATCAGGTCGTCCCTGGTGAGAGCCCTTTGGATAACAAACAAACGCTCTTTCAACTGAGCTAGTCGGATCGGCAAACCGATTTACTGGAGATTGAAATATTGATGATGAGCGGACATTTACTCGGAGATTAATCATAATAACGTCTGAACCGCCTACATCCCTCAGATTTAAATACACTTTAATATAACGGAAATGAATGCGTGTCACTTCAGTTTCTGAAATATAAACATTCTGCGACATGCAAGTCTAATTGTACAATGCATTGTAATTTAACAATGTAAATAATGCCATCCTAGGATAAGTTTCTGTTATTCTTGTAAGTTAGAAGGTGGTATTAAAATACAGAGCAGGGGACCAAACCCTCTTCTCAAAATCACGACAGTACCAACTGCACTGATTGAAAGTACCATCTCACATGCAATTTAATTCTCTAAGGCTTGCACACAGACTTGGCTTACAATTCAAGGGTAGCACATGCCAAGATAAACAACGAAAATGATGCATCAATCTTAATAGTTAGAGAGGCCGTGGTGCATACACTAGACCAAATTCATTTGTAACGGATACTTATGTTTACAAAGTCTCTAATTGTCTTTTGCATAAAATCTTTTGTAGACAAGCGTAGTTTCTGTTTGTTTTGTTTTGTTTTGTTTCCTTATTTGCATATTTGTTTATCATTACAGAAAATGATTAAATAAAGTTCCTATCACGTTTTTCAAATGACAAAAGTATAGGTCTGCATCAGGGCATCTGTCTATTTTGTTTCATATTAGAATACGTTCTTTTTACACTAATACACATAAAATGAGATTTATAGCAACGGTTAAACACGTGATTAAGAGAGCATATTGTTCAGGAACCTGTACTCGTTATATGGATAACATTTTTACGGAATACCTGTCTATGTTTCCTACTTAATTGTAGACTAATTTTCAATCAGAAGACGTCTATAACGCAAATTCTTGACAAAGACTTACTATTTCTTCTGATATAAAATAAAAATAATTTTTTGACAGGTACAAAAATGAAATACGAATCCTATATGGCTATTATTAGTCGGCGCCGACTACATTTGATATTGTAGAAGTTATAGCAAATGTTTGGACAAGTTGTTATTGATAATTAATATCTTCCTATTACTATGCCGTTTCATTGATTAAAAATGTTAAAATTTATATGGTGTCCCTCATGAAAGATCGGATTAACACAATTACTTAAACTGTTAGGGTCGGATTTATACAAGAACTTAACACTGTTAGAGTCTGATTAATACAATAAGTTTAAGACAGTTAAGACCCGGTTTTACACCGTAACTTCGAACTCTGATTTATATAATAACTTAAAGGTTGTTTAGGTATGATTATTACAATAAATTGCAAACTGTTTAGACATGATTTTAAATCACATAATATAAACAAATAGCATTCATTAACATTTATCTAAAACGATATTATTCGACTATACTATTCTTCTGAATTTAATATAAACTGTTATGCTGAACTAGAACTTTATAACTATATGTGACTTTAATATGACCATGATGCATAATGGTGAACATATATGTTGATAACATAGAAAATGGTCAATATAAATAATTGTTATTTGGCATTTGTTAAATGACCTTAATTGACATCTTACTCGGGCGATACAGTAAATGGCATAATTCCTTATATGTGTATTAAAAGTCCATTAAACAATTAAGCAAAATGCAAACGAATGGTCGTAAAAATATCATTATTGAATATTATGCCCTACCCAAATAAAAATTATATGCAAAATTCTAGAAATTTGTAGTGTGACGTTTTTCAAACACCCGGTGTTAATAACTAGAAAAATGAGCAAATTATCGAGTCTCTTTAGGTCAGATTGCTTCATTACCATTTCAAATTATGCAAACAGGAAGTTTGTATAATTCAGCTGAGTATTCTAGCGTTTTAAAGGCAAACAAGATGATTCCAAAAAAAGACATGTTTCGACTTTTTCGACTTTTTTTTCGACTCTTCCGAATATTTGATAGCCAGCTAATTATTAACTGTTTTACTTTTATTAGTCTGCTATTTAAATAACTTAAGATATATACATCCTTTGTTATGAGTAAATTACTGGCAAGTGCAGTTGAACAGAATTTCAAATGATAATTACTGGTAGAAGAAAGTAATGTTTTTAAGTGAGTAAACAATCCGATTTGTATATATGTTAAGTTTGTTTAAATAACACAGCTGTAATAAAAATATATTTTAATATGCCCACGAATGTCTTCGAAATTATTTTCATAACTGTCAATCGAGGACTGTCTCAATGTCATATAAAGAATGTTCTTATTTTAAAAGTCAACAAGACATGTTTGAGGAGAATCATGTAATGTAATTGCTTATTAAAGTTGTTGTTTTGCACCTGTTTTGGTCAAAAAGTTTCAGTTACAGATCATCACATCCTCCTTCATCAAACAATTTTTATTATCTTTACAGTAACTAATAGCAGAAATATAGCTATATTGTTAGCTAATGCAATATCTGTTTTTGAAATAACAAAGAAAATTGTTCAGCAAATATAGGACCAATAGGAAAAGGTTCAAATGAGGTCAACATGAATATATAACTTACTTTTATTATGAACTGCCCCATCATTGATTTTTTTCTTTAAAGATAATGTATAATGTTTTTCTTTTTAAGGTAGTCAGAAATGACCTTTTTTCGACAACTGTACATCGAATATTTAATTAAACTTTAACAATAAAGGTCATCGTCAAAACACTTTATTATTATTATTATTATTATTATATCTGTACATGTTTGTGACTTATGGTGTGGATTGTCTAAATAGTTCGTTGGCGTTTTGGTATTTTAGATTCGCATAGCTAGTTCCTTAGCCAAGAAAATGAAAGCATTTAACACGACTAGTGTCTCAGAAACTGAAATTGGCTGACGTGTACAAAAACAAACGATTGCACTCAAAAACCTATGGTAATCATGGCCAAACCCCAGTCCTTCCTCCTTCTAGATAATGAAAATTGTTGCACTTGATTTCGTTGATGACATACAATTACAATTGCCAGTCTGACATAAGATTCTCCTTCACATTTAATTCTGAGCTTATATAAGACCTTACACTGTTAAGCAAAGTTATCTATGTATTAATTGTATCAGTATTTTAAAAGTTCTTGGACGTTAATGATGATACGCACAAGTGTCCTAGAGCTAGGAAACGCAATATTTGTCTTTTGAGAGAAAGGGAGAGAGAGAGAGAGAAAGAGAAAGGTGAACTACTTAGTTAGTCTTACTTTACATATCTGTACATGAACTTTTTAAAAGTTAATCTTACAAATACTTTTTTCTTTGTTTGTCCTTTTTTCTTCGTTACTATTTTTTTGGTAAAAAAACGTCATTCTTAACAACCGTTTACCCGAATACCAAAAAAAAATTACTCTTTTGACAAATATGCAATATCATAGCAATTCAGAAATAATTACAGTGTCAAACATTTGCATCAACCTCCATAATGTTTGTGCTGTCATCAACGGTATTATCACAAAAATAAATAGGTGAGCAGAAAGCAATAGTAGGTATTGACAAGGTATCACGCACTAGTCTTTTTGATAGAGGTTTTCCTTCAATAAGTTTTACAAATATTTCAAACGAACGGCTTACCAAAGTAAAATATGGTATTAAGTTATCATTTAATGGAAATATAAAGTTTTCAGTTATAAGAATATTTTTGGAATACCAATGGACCGAATTATGCTCGCGAAAGGCAATAGGTGTGTCTATTCAAAGTACTGAGCTGACTACACCCACAATGGGTGTTGAAGAGGTTCCAGTGGCCCACCTTACCTTCTGGACATATTTATTGATATTTCATCAAAAGCCTTTTTACTTCAGAGAAGACTGTTAGAGTATGCAAATGTATGTGGCTTTACTAAAAATAGGCTATTTAGTCTTAAAAATATAATTATACGTGTCCGTACACACTAGCTCAATAAACTTTGACGACATATATTAACAGACTGTTTATAACAGTCTGACAGTTTAAACCTGTTTATGAATACAAACAGATGAATAGCACGACAATGTATTGCTTTTATTAGTGCGAGCAATGTTACATTGATATAACTGATGAGAATAAATTCTCATATCTTTACGCTTCGTTCATTTTAGGTATCTACATGAGTGACATAAAACAATGTGTTAAATAGTATACAAGTAAATAAATTATAACATTATAATTATTATATTGATAGATTGTAAAGTAATTATTCATTCCCAGCATCAACTCCTAGACAATATATCAGCCTAAGATCGCCATCCTCTTAGCTCTGTTTTAATAAATTTCAGTGCGTATGGTTACTTTACAGGACATTATTTATATCGGACACTTCTTATACTAATCTCATGACGAACTTTTTTTATCGGGATGACCTACTTATCTTTTTCATTTGATACTGGTCATGCGATATCCAATAATATAATAACATCAAATTAGATAGTTATATCAACTCAGATAGAATGATTCGTTCCTTTTGTCCTTTTATCGAATTCTAGAGAGATCAAGTGTCTTTTTCCTACACCGAAATCAATAATATTCAATGTATGTCAAGTGTTTAATCTTTATTGTTTGGGGGGATATAGATTTGCCCTTGTCCGTCCGTCCGGCTGTCATGCTGTCCCGCTGTCCGTACGTAGAGCGGTTTGTGTCACGTGTAACTCCAAACGCATGACTGCTAGAGCCATGAAACTTTCTAAGAATAGTTGTCAGCAAGTGAACTTATACATCTGGGTATTTCGATAAAAATTCATTGGAGATCGGCGCACTTATTCCCCTTGATTAAGCAAAATATAGCATTTTTGACTTGTGTCGTGTGTAACTCCAAACGTATAACTGCAAGAGCCATGAAACTTTCTAAAAATAGTTGTCAGCATGTAAACTAATGCATCTGTGGATTTTCACCAAATTTTTTGGAGATTGGCAGAGTTATGTTCCCTTATTAAGCAAAAGATAGCATTTAGACTTCTTAATATTAAAGACAATGTTTATTCCCACCTGTAAAGGTACAGGATTTTTGTGACAATACAGCGGAATGTGTGGGAATCCGTGACCTATGGACAAAACTTAAGTTAAATTTGTTTTGCCATTCCCTTATGCTTATCGGTCTAAACAATAGACATTTTCCTTTCTGAAATTTCAAAAGCGCCAAAAAGTAATTGAAACTCGCAGTGAAGTTATTAAATGTAATTTGAAAATATGTTTTAAATAAGATGGTTTGCATTACTATAAATAATGATTTCTTGTCCCTTTACTAAGAGATAATTTCCTTGATTAAACATGTAAGAGTAGTAAATTAGTGTAACATTATAATTATAACATATTCACAAGGTTCATGTACACTACACATAGAACTCTTATCCACAATAACATGTATGTATGTGAGACCAAATGGGAATTAATCTTAGATGAAAAAATTTATAATTCTTTCTGACAATTTTATCGTATCATGCTCACAAACTATCCAAGTGTAAAAACGTCAAGATCGTTAGATGCAAGACAGAAACTTTATCAAGACGATAAAACTAGCGAGGAATTTGTACATAAATATTTTTTAAAAAGCAGACTGTCTAATGGTTGGTCGTTATATGCAACAAAATAGTTATTCATTTAACATTTTGTCACAAGTTTAAAACGTGATAGGAAAACCCTTGAAAATGCATAGCAACTCTCTGCTAAGAGTTTACATTTATTTATAAGAATCTATTTAAGCGTCGTTATCGATGAATAACAGTGCGATTTAAATACAAAATCTAATTATTTCCATTTTGAAAGCAAGTATCAAAACAACTGGAATCGGCAAACCTCACGTAAATGTTCTGAGAAATTACTGAAGTAAAAAGACAGAGATGCAAATAAAAGCAATATGAAAGCTTGTCCTGGCAGAATTTTGCAGCGTTTCTTTATCGTTAATCCGAACGAACGACGTGTGTTCCTTTATTCCTATTTTGTCAAATTAGCCGCAACGTTTACGATATGCAATAATAATACCAATTTTCTTAAAGATAATTGAATGAAACGACTTAATAAGTTCGTCTAGGTTACTTAATGCTCAGTTTTACCAAGAATTGCTTTACCAAGTTGCGTATTATTTCCACACAAATGAGACATTTTAAAAGGGAAGCTCAAACAATCACTACACCTTAGACTGTTTAGAAAGGCTAGATTTAATCCAAGCTAGAAAATATTGTATTTTTTACCAAAACTTTTTATTAATACATTAGCCGTAATGTTTAACCTGTCATATTGCAAGCTGATAATACTATAAAGTTCATATTTATGATATCATCAGAGGAATCATGCAACTTTTCTATATTCCTTTTGAGATACATACCTAATTTAAATAGTATTGTAACAGGGGCAAGGGTTAGGAGTCATGACTTACATGAACAAGCCATACAAAGTTTGGAGAACCAAGCAACCAGGGTTTTAACAAATAAGTGTTTAAGGTGACCAGGGCAGATACAGGTGTCTCTGTCTTTCCCTATTCCGCGAATGAGAAGGCAACTTGACAAAAAAATATTTTCATGAAATGAATTAGAACTCAGCCCTCGGTTTCTTTAAGTGTGTCAGCCGTTTGTGACACTGTAATCCCAAAAGTCAGAAATGTAATATAGGCTAGTCCTCGAAAACACACAGCAGAATCAAAGCTCGTGATTAGAAACACACTTCGGTTCATAAATTCAATAGAAAAAGTCGGTTAACTGTTCCCATCGGTATTCATTTTTCATCACCTCACAATTGTCAAACAAGCTGAAATTGAGATATCTTTAAACATTGCGAACGTTAGCAAAAAAAAGCTACAAAGAAAAGAGATATGATTGCAAATATTGCTTTTCGGCGAAATTGCGAAATTAAAACCAAAGGATGGTTCTTTTTTGGATATTCAGGAATCTGAAAGTCGTAGAAATGAGGAAATATTAAGCAAATAAAACAGGAAACTTTCTGCCTCTGTAAGGTTGTTTTGGTTTCCAACAAGTTCCAGTCTAACAAACAGAATTTGTTTAAATGATCTCGAGCACCCATTTTTTGCAAAAGAAAATTGTGCTGATACCATGCAAACAAATATTATTCAATCTTTTCGTTTTCATTTTCAAGTGGCTCGTTGATCCCAATTACTCAGGCTGTGGTATGAATCGTGGTGATCAGTTAGACAAACTAGGTAGTTATCATCTACTAATGAACTTTTTTTCGAAAGGGTCTAGTGAAAAGGAGTTTATAATATGGAGCATTCAAAATTATAATTATCTTAGTTTTAACTACCAATATTTAAAGTCTTGAAATCCAAAGAAAAGATAGGTGAATTCTTAAAGTGACATTCAATCGATAGGGTGGAGGTTAAAATAGAAGCATTTCTGGCAAGGTTGGAAGAAACTGTAGGCAGAAATGTTTATTTCAATTTTAGACTAAGAACAAAAATTACCATTCATCAAATTCCACAATTTGATATCAGATAATTTACACAGTCAACTGTGCTCATTTAACATTCAAAGTCATTCCAGATAATTTAATTCGCTTCTTTCGATTATCAGCTTGAAGGTAATTGATTTTATGAAATGCCACATAATCATATTATTCAAGTCTCACTGGGTTAGATAGAATTAAGAAGTGAGAGTGCAACGTCTTACGACATTCCTCCTATAGAAATGCTTTCGAATTGTTCGCTTAATACAACATTTTTTGAAGAAAAAGCCATAGCAAAATGGCTTATGCTAATAGTGGATTTATGAAGTTGCTCTGTGTTAGACCAACTATATATCTGCAAACGTCCTGATTCAAATGCCCTTAACAGTATTTTACCCAGTGTTTTCAGTGATGACAATTTTTAGTTCTAAATCTAAATAATGATGTGTGATGTGCATGACTATTCTGACTGAATGCACTTATTAGTCCCCTCCTGAATAGAAAAAAAAACAACTGACATTTATACCATTACTTACGACAACATGTCACGCAAAACAAAAACATTTAGTAAAGCTGGAGACGTGATGAATTTAGTAGTTGTCTCAATTATAGTTGACTTCAAGCAGCAATGTTTTGAGCAATTTTGTCCTTATATTTAGGAATTATGCCATAACTGTATCACCCGAATAAGATGTCAATTAAGGTCATTTAACAAATGTCATATAACAATCTTGTCTATTCAGAAACAAGGGGTACATTTACATTTTACTAACATCTAAAGATAACTCTTTAGTTCATAATTATGTTTTAGTTATTCAAAATGCTATCATACATTGATCATAATGGTAAAAGGCATTAAAGCTATGTGTGGTCAGTCACTCTTAATGATAATAATAATAATAATTTAACTGATGTGAACCTTTTAAAAAACAAATAACCCAGTGTTTTTACTGTCATATATTCATTGTGAAAAACAGTGCTCCTATTGAGTTAAGTTGAATATGGTTAAAATCTTTAATGAGTGGCCCAGCCAAAAATTTTCTGGAAGGCATATTTATTATATATTTGCTGCAGTGGAAGAGTTCCTTGTTACTTCTAATTTTCATATTTTGAATATTTACTTTGTTATCAACATTGTCTTTACCATTATGCACCATGGTCATATTAAACTCACATATAGATATAAAGTTCAAGTCCAACATGGCAGTTTATATTAAACTCAGAGGAATAATATAGTGGAATAATTTAGTTTAAGATAATGGTTAATCAATGCTATTTGTTTGTATTATGTGGTTTAAATAATATTTTAACAGTTGTCAAATTATTGTAATAATCACATCTAAACAACCTTTAAGTTATTCTATAAATCATAGTTCAAAGTTATTGTGTAAACCTGATATTAATTGTCTCTAAGTTATTGTATTAATCAGACCCTAACAGTGTTAAGTTATTGTATCAATCCGATATTTCAAGCGGGGCAACATATAAATTTCAACATTTTTTATTCATTGAAAAGGCATAGTGATAACTAAATATAAATCGTCAATAACAATTTGTCCCAAACATTTGCTATAACTTCTACAATATCAAATGTAGTCGGCACCAACTAATAATAGTCATATGCTATTCTTATGTCATTTTTTACTGTCAAAACTATTTATTCTCATTTTATTTCAGGAGAAATATAGAGTCTTTGTCAAGTACCTGCGTTTTAAACTTCTGCTGAGTAAAATTAGTCATCAATTAAGTAAGAAGCATTGACAGGACTTCCGTATAAATGTAATCCATATAGAGAGTACGTTTTCCTTAATATGACACTTGGACCTATAAGTCACCATAACATAAATGTACATATATATAAACTGTGAACAATACATAATAGTGCAGAACGAAACATTTAAGTGAGATCATATTTACTGCTCCATATGTTAATTTCAGTATCACAATTCAGAATATGGATAAATTACGAGACAATATATCATCATGTTTTACTGCTGGCAAGTTATATCTTAATTGCTTAATATAAATAAAGTAGACTTCGTCTAAACAAAATTTGCTTTAATAAGAAATGGTATTACTTTGTTCTGGTGATTATTAATTAAAAATACAAGCTTTTCAGTGTTTGCCATGTTACGTACATCGTTTGTAATAATGTCATTAAATGTCATTGATCTTATTCCGGTATTCACCGGGCACACGATTGAGAAATGGGTTTCATCTTCAATTAATCCAGATTGGCATAACGTACATGTTGTATATGTATTGATGTAAAAAGAACGTATTCTAATATGAATCAAAATAGACAGATATTCTGACGCATACCAATACTTTTGTTATTTGAAAAACGTGATAGGAACATTATTTAATCATTTTCTGTAACGATAAACAAATATGCAACAAAGAAAACAAACAAAACAAAAAGAATATGCTTGTCTAAAAAAGAGTTTATGCAAAAGACAATAAGAAAACCAAAGTTTTGTAAACATAGGTATCCGTTACAAATGATTTTGGTTTACTGTATACACCAGGAACTCTCTACCAATTAAGATTGATGCATCATTTTTTGTTGTTTATCTTGGCATGTGTTACCCTTGAATTGTAAGCCAAGTTTGTTTGCAAGCCTTAGGGAATTAACTTGCACATGAGATGGTCCTTTCAATCAGTGCATTTGCTGTCGTGGTTTTGTAGAAGACGGTTTGGTCCTCTGCTTTGTATTTCAATATAAGCTCCTGACTTACAGTAATAACAAAAAATTACCTTAGGGCGGCATCATTTACATTGATAAATTTCAATGCATTGTACAATTAGACCAATCTGATTAACCCATTAATGCCTAGCGTCCACAAAATAAGACATAGGCAAACAGCGCGTATTGCGGCGTCTGATCTGGGTCTTCACTGTTTGCATAAAGGACTTTCTTCCCCAAACGGAATGAAATTGAAAGTTAATACCTGAAAACCCCTTTAATTGAAAATGGACTCGTCCAACTAACAAAGATAGCATAATCCACTTAGCATAAATGAGTTAAAATCGCAACGCTAACCATAGGGAGATCGTGAGTTTCAGTCAGATTGCGATTAGGCTTGCATGTTGTAGAATGTTTATATTTCAGAAATTGAAGTGACACACGTTCATTTTGCGTTTTATTAAACTTGTATAGAAGTAGAAGGTTCAGCTGGAAACAGACGTTATCGTGATTAATCTCCGAATGAATGTCCGTTCATCAGATCGTACATATTGCAATCACCAGGAAATCGCATAGGCCGTTCATGCCAGCTCAGATGGTAGAGCGTTTGTTTGTTACTCTAAGGGCTCTCCGTTCAAACCCCACCAGGGCTTACTTAATTTCCACGTGATAATTGATCTCGGACAATGCTTCTAAAAGTCATTTGTCTCTCAACCCTGGTTCAGAAGAGAAAGCAGTCAGATTTCCTTTCAGTACAACAATCACTGCCTCCAGGCATACCGCGTGTTGGTTGTAGAAAGTAAATAAAAATGTTTAACATCTTTTCAGATTCATTTTTTTAATTTTATAACTTCTACATATAATAAATCTATTCAATGCTTATAGGACGCAGAATTACTTTCACCAATAAAGCTAAAGCTGTTTGCACACATTAGAGAATGCCATGTTACAAAACAAAGCCGTAATAGTGACGCAAATGCTGCAGACGTTAAAATAAAAGTCTAGACAATACGGAAGTAATAAGATGACGTGACCTGAACAAAACAACATTTATTCTGCAATAAAATTGACGTCAGATGTGATGTTGCCTAAACTGAAATCCTGTTAGATGACTGTTTTTGATTATAACATCATAAATTTGACAACGCTGGTAATAAAACAAAATTAACACAAGCGCGTAACAAGGTACCAATTTTCATTGAACCTGAGGCATTCCTTTTATTATGTATACAACAAAGACTAGGAAAAACAATCTGGATTTTTTCTGTAAATTACCAGTATAAAATCTGAACAATATCTAAGTGATTGGAATACAAAATTATTTGTGCAAAGTTTAATTTGCATTAAGATAGAACTAAATGCTGTAAAAGTAATAATAAGTATTTTCCCTATTAAATTCAGCTCATATAAAATAAGAAAATGTATAAATAAAATGAATTAAATTAAAATTTGAATAAATCATAAATTATTTGTATTACTAGGCGTACTCCAGATCAGTACTTTAGTATTTTTAGCTGGCAAAAGGCAAAAATATTTTTAGCGCTTCTGGCAAGCAAATTTGTCAAGAGACATGTATGGTTCATATCGTTTTCTCTATATCTCGAACATTTACAAACGGTTTTAGGAAATGAGCAGGTTATTATTACTATTGAAATGAAAATTATTATATTATTGGTAATATAGTTAGTTTTCATTTCTAGAATTATTTATCACTTTTTTAAGAAAGAAAAACATGTGGACTAAAAGAAAAATCGTAAAGAAAACTATAATACACCGATCAATATTTACAATTTTTAGGAACATTAGAAACAAAATTTACTTTATTTGAAATTAAGAATGGCTCATTTCTCAAGACAGTAGGATCTCTATCCGTTGTATTGGAGCGTACTAAACTATCAAATTAATGATATTTTACGGTCTGATGCTTATTAGTTCAAAGACTCTTTAAATCGTTGTCGAAAGTTTTAAGTATATACTATATCTGTAATGGTCTTAATTTCCTTTCTTCTAGGTTTGCTTCATATTTTGTGAAAAGACAGTGTTTGCGTCCAATACAAATATCGCCATGCCAAAATATATGTGTATAATTCGATGTTTATCAATTCTACGAAATCATAACTTGTAAACAATAAGACAATATTGAGATATTCCATGACAAAAGAACATCATTTTTTATTTTCTCTTGCTATGAAATAGTTTGTCTGTCTTTTGATAGAGAGAGAGAGAGACAAAAGATAACGCGAAGGTGCTTGCAATACACACTTTGGTATATTTCAAGGGAATGGGAACAGCAGACGCTAACTCTGACACACAGGAATATGCTCACGTTTATAATATGTCGATAGTACTTTACTAGTTACGGATGATAAGGATAGATAATGAGTATATTGTTGCAATAATTGTTGTCTGCGCTTCATGTAGGTACTGCTAAGCAAATGTGTCATTACTCCATGCATACGTATATTATACTTTAATAGTGAAATGTAAGATTTGGAATTGGAATTTTCGGTCTATAACAACTTTGGTTTAAGTCTGAATTCAGAGTATATCAATGACAGAGATTGCCAGGCTTATCAGACAAAATGTCTTAATATACTAGTATCCTAAAACCTTATTACAAAGTCATTTTATAAAGCAATGCTAATAAAACAGGTGTGTACATAAGCGTCCGTACAACATAATATTGAACTAATCTTAACTCTTAATCTTTATTGAGACCATGTCAGTTCAGTTCAAATCTTAATTGCCATTCTATGGAGTATCATTTTCTGATAACAAAGTCATTAATATTATAGAACAGGAAAAATAATGATTATTCCACATGTGCATGACAGACGGCTGATTTGCAACGAACCGAATATTGTTATTAAGCATCTATCGTAGTTGACTTTTAATACAGTTAACTGAGCAGTTCCGCTTCAGAATGAACTTCCTCAGATAAAAAAACTTCTAATTTGATTAGAATTTATTAAACATTGCTTTGAAGGCTCGTTTATGTTTGAAAAATTCACGTCTTTAATATAATTTTAGAACTACCTATTTCTGATACAGAATTGAAAAGTGTTGCTATTTCAAGTATTCTATCAATTGTTTTAAATTCATCTCTGTTAGGAACAGCATAGTGTCTACAAGATAAAAGTAAACGATAAAATCACCTGTATTTACGTACATCATTGACACAGGCACAGCATTCTTAAAACAAGTTTTCCTGTGGTTTTGCAAAATGTTTTTGTTAGTAATATTCTTAACTGACGTCAGTATAATGGGGAAAAAATCGGAAATTTCAAACCGTTGTTACAAAATTTAAAAAAAGCTATTTTCGGAAAGGAAAAAAGATCAAATGGGATAAGTAATAAGTGTGAATGATGAATGCAGAAATCTGCAAACGAACTGAAATTAGGAGATGCGCTAGCTTTATTTGTTTAGGGTTTAATGATGCACATTAGGTACAATTGTTTTAAAAATGATGCAAAGCGCATTTTTTACGGTTAATGAGTCAACAGATTAAGCATCAAGCTGGTTGCCGCCTATATACTATAAAAAAGAACTCGACGGACATAAAACGTTTATTAGTGCAACACTAAATACCTTTAAGTTGCCCTTTGAATGTTGTCCGATCTAACTCTCTATTCAACATGAAAATCATTGTGCTTTGAACCAGTTCATTTTAAACCGAATGGAAATCAAATTGTAAGATTGATTAAGAGATGGATTCAGGTAATGTCAAATAATGCTTATCAGGAATAATTAACAAAACTGTGTTTACTTTCGAACTGGTGAACAAATTCTTGTATGATTTGTGCTCAAGAGTATTATTATTCATCGCCAACATTTATAGGCATTCTCTTTCGTAAACGTTTCGTAACAGCAGTTATTGCTAAAATATTTAGTAAGAGTCGCCATGCTCTTAATCATATGATCTTTATCCATCTCTCTTATAACTGCCTCAAGACTCATCGCGCCAAACACTTTCTAACCTAAGTATTGTAATTTTTTTACCACAAGTTCCGCTTTTCTTGTTTTGTTCCTCCATAAGTGATTTAAATAAATGTTATTCTATAAAAGATATATTACTTATATCATTATTGGTATATAAAAATATAGTCGTCATTTTAGCGGCATAAAACATTATTAACCTTATACTGACTGCCAATGAAGACTCATGTGGACCGAGCTGGCCTTTTATCCCTTTTTATGTAATACTGGTATCCAAATAATCTGTATCTTTATATTAAAAAAAAAATGATTTGCATATTCAACCAGCTGAGACAGGGGATTCTGATGAAAAAAAGCTTTATGATATTTTATTCACCTCTTCTTGTTTATAAATCGCATATGAAAACAGTTGGTTTATGTTTTCTTTGCCTGACAACGGGTATTTCATTTGTTTCCTTCAGTTCATTTGGCCACACGCGAGATCGGCAAAATGTTTCATAGAAACGAAGAAAGTAGAGCGGAAATGTATGGTAAAATTTTGAATTGAATACATTAAAAATGTAGGATATTTTCTTGAAATGCAGCAGATAGCGTAGCTTAGAGGTAATAAATATCTAGAGCTAGTTGAAGTTACTGAATCTTTGGAACTTCTCAACACATACTTAAGTCATTTCTTGCATAATAACAAAATCTTTTAATCACGTTACATTTAAGACATGGTCACAGGTTTGGTAGTTCTGGTAGCAAACTTATCATGAAAGTTTCTCTTGAACATAGATTAATGACATACACATTTCTTTCTGACAGTTTTCTCAAATTATGATAACCTAATAATCTATTTCTCACTAAATGCTTTGTTTCTAAGAGTTAGAATCCATATAGGATTTCTGCTAACCCTAATACATTATAAGAGTTTCATAATTGCATATTTTCAGAATATAAGAGATCTCCCTTGTACTGTCAACAAAAATCAATGACTTTAGTATTTTAGGTTAGGTTTAAGGTTAAGGCTAGGATGTTAGTCATAAGAGTTCCTTGCAAAGGGTTCACGGCCAATAAAATCTAGATTAGTTGCCTGCATTAATTGAATTTACTAGAAATAATCAGTTTAGAAGTCTCTTTGGTAGCATTTGAATCAAATTAAACGTCAGTATAGTTGTAATAAAAGTTATCTAACATAACAGTTTTGAAATTTTTATCAAGTAAATGCCTTAGCTGCAATGAAAGCTGCGTTGCTATTTTCAGTTCTTTTAGAATAATGTGTTCAGTTCTGCTAAATTCGGAATTCGAGCTACAACGTCTATTTGATTGGCAATAATCATACCAAAATTGCAAAAACAAATTTAATGAGACAGCCTGCTGAAAAGCTTAATTGATGAATTTGCTTAAATATCAGTTTCATCCAAATATCACCGTTGAGTATTTTCTTATAAAAGTTTTCATACGCTACGTGTCCTACAGTGCTTCAAAGGTTTCTTAAAGCTTAAGTTTAAATTCAAACAAGTTAAAATTTTTGCATCATAAGAGATCTAAAATAACAGTCTGAGTTCCAAAATTACTACGATTTTGATAATATGAATAAAGGTTTATGAACCAAGTATTTGGTTACCTTCGGAGAGGATAAACACATTTTATAGCGTAGTCAATATCAAGTCTTTGTGCCATTATACCTGTTACATGTAAACATCATCAGCTTAAGATTTTATACGAAGCTTGGTTATATATTTTGAAAATAATGATAAATGCATTTAAAATTCTTTTATTCCAATGCAAAAGTAAGACATGTGCAAATTTATTCCGATGTTATGTCACAGGACCAAGAACAAACAAATTCGACAAACATACAGGGACATACCGACTATGCTTAATGCAATACTGTTTGCTTCTACCTTATATAAGTCATCATATTTTAACAGTTATTCTTGCAAGCAGGGTTGTAGAGTTGCAAAGAAGTTTAAATTTATTATATGGTTATTTTACTTATATTTCTGTAAGTTACTAATCATGGTATTTACTGCTCTATTTTATGCCAAGTGAATTTCACTTTCTGTAAATTGTCAAATAT
This sequence comes from Cyclina sinensis, assembly GCA_012932295.1. NCBI lineage: Eukaryota > Metazoa > Mollusca > Bivalvia > Venerida > Veneridae > Cyclina > Cyclina sinensis. The sequence goes on from JAAONU010000016.1 coordinate 23,489,409, forward strand.
TTTGTTTCCTTCAGTTGTCAAATGTTGTTGTTGTTGTTGTTATGATTATTATATATTTTTACTTGTCACTTTGTTTGTAGTTTTCTATATATAGATCAAATTTAAGGTCAGTACAATATATCTATTCAAATTATTGTTGTTCGTATTACATAATAATGTTGCCGTTGCCACTTGGATCAGTAACTTTCTGTTGTTTTTGAAATAAACATCGTGCTTTTTTGAAAGAAACTTTTGCATCCGTTTTGTCTTTTTTCTGTTTCTTTAATTCAGTGTCAGGCGAGGCGATTTGCTCTATTGCCAAAGCACTCTATTCTTTAAGAATTGGCATTAAGTCAAATGTGTCAGATCTCATAATGTCTGCGGGAGCTTCAAAAGTCAAAGGATCAATTACAACAGTAATTTTCGTCCACGAACTTGTCTATTGCATTCGCGCTTCATACACATGTTTCTTTGTGGGAAAAGTTAGTACTTAAATAGAAATAACTTTGTTCTATAGCATTGCGAGTATAAAATATCTTAAAGCGACTACAGAAACCAAAACACGTCTTCGTAAATAGTCTCTATAATCAAAATGACAAAATTGCCTATTATGAATATTATTTGATATTCAATTTTAGCATCCATTATTCATTATTTGTAATTAGGTAAGTGATTAATGAAAGGCCCGTTTATTTGTCCGAGAACAGGTCGTATCGGTTCCTGAATCCAAGTCGTTAGATGCAGATGCGAGGTACAACGCAAGCTCTCGATCTTCAGAATTGCTATTTTCAGCAATCATGGTTTTGAATTTCTCTATTTCTTTCATGTTGCAATTTTACAACTAAAATAATTGGTTTGGGGCTAAAAAACGATAAATCAGATTATTTAATAGTGTTCTATGCAAAACGGAATACAGCTGGCTCGTTAAATACGACTTTACTTGCTTTTTCTAGCTCTAAAGTTCCGTGAAATGACACTTTGAAATGACAACATTAGCCTAATTCTTACCTTACGTAATGATCTGTAAAGAGCATTATTTCGTTTATTACATACTGTTATAATTGCGAACCTTACTTAAAACACGGAGACATTAGTGGAGAATTCTTCCATTTCACATAATTTTCTATGAGCCAATCCTAAATTTTCTAAAATGATACCGCTGAGTAAAATTAATCTAAATATTTTTATAGACGAAAAATCAAGATAATAAGGGTCGCGGATGTCAGTTGATAGATTTAGCACGTAATACTGTTCTAGATCTTGGTTACCATGTTGGAAAGGTAAGTAATATTTCGACTGAGAGAGAAAACATGTTCGAACTTTACAAACATGCCAACTTAAAAATAAATAAATAAAGATATGGCTGTTCGTTGATTTAGCAAGTTTGTATGCTAGTTTAAGGTTTCCGCTTAAAATTAAGCAACGGTGTTTTCAAATGTGTTATATGCATTATGATCATGGTTTGATTGCTGATTGATTGATGCATTTGTTCTTTAGTTTATTTTTCGTTCTTTGTATTAGTGTACTTGAAAATACAACTAAATATGATACATATGTATTACTTGCAATTTTAAGTAGTTTTTTTTATCCATGGCCTACACCAGTTAAGTAACTTCTGATAAATCTTTAAACGACGGTGTTATTAGTTGGCTTCGAGTAACAGTTTATCTACTTCAAGACATTTTTGCCTTCGCGCCAACGCAAAGTATTCAAAGCATCGTAACATTGTCGATCCAGATATTTCAGACAAATTGTTGATAAAACTAGTGAAGAAATTCAAATAAATTCTTAAAATGGTTGATTGTTTGTAAAATTCAAGGACTTAACAACATGAGGACAGGAAGTGGTGCTTATCATATTGCTGTCGCTTGAACTGTGGTACCTGAATTCTACCATTTCGATCCGTTATGTTGGCGGGTTGGAGGGGCGAATACACGACAGAACGACAAATATAGCATTTTGCCGTATTGGCGCGCAATTGTCGTTCTTTTGTGTTGGTGTGTTGTGGCATTGCCAACACAATAAAACAATATTTTAAGACGCCTACTTCACATTTCCGTGCCCGCCAGCATGCCAACCCTTGAATTTCGTGTTGACGCCTCAAATTTGTCGTTCAAGTACGACAGAACAACTGTTTGGGGCCCTTTTCGTGTTGGTGCTTTAAGCTTGTCGTCCCGGCGGGGTTAATTACAGTTATCGACAGAACAACAATGTGGGGACGTTAAAACAACATTCAGAGGTCGCCGAAACGACAGATGCCAGTGTCGTGTTGGCGGATATGGAAATGTTTACGCCCTAAAAATGCCGTTCTGTCGTGTTGCGTGTCAGCACAACTGAACGAAATGGCAGAAATCTAAAAGTTTCTGTATAGTCCGGTATACTTGTGCAGATAAAGCAGAAAAAAAATAGAAAAAAGATCAGACCTGTTTGAAATTTTCCAAAAACCTATTCTCCGCGGTAAGATTATTTTTCTCGTGTAATCATTAAAATTTCAAAACCTAGTTTGAACTATTCTTGCTTCTATTTTCTAAGTACTTAAAAATACTTAAGAACTTCGAATTTCGTATGCAGTTTTGATACCGTTATCCCTTCCTTTTTTCCTTCTTGATGTGGTTTGATGTTGGTGTTGCTGTGTTGTTGTCTTTTTTATTGACGTTTTGTAAAAACTGTCATGGTATCATGTCTGACATCATGCCAACTCTTCCATGCCTCACATACTTAACAGGAAAGTATATGCGTGAGAATTTTTACAGAGTAAATGTAAAGCAATCACAGGAAAAGTCAAAAATTATATATGTATCTGAAATATTAAGTATATTCAGAAGGCATATTGTCAAATTTGCAGTGAAGAATATGATAAATGGGAAACTAAAAGATAAAAATTACGGCTGATAATACAAGCATAAATCATTGTCTGGTGAGAGCGAAATCTCGCAAAAACATTTAAAATGAAAAATCAAATGTAAAAGGGATCTGATAAACATTTACTTAGACAAAATGAGGGGTATAAATATCTTTTTAAATAATCTGCAATGTGGTATATTTCGATAATTTGTGAAATGTTTTGTTTTAGACTTTCTTGTCATAAGATAATCACTAATACAGTCAGCGCTTTAGCCTTTAAAGTCATACTTATCGTTCACACACAGGAAGGTTTTATTCTCCTTTTGCACTTATCAACTTTCGACGCAAGTTTCCTACATTACAGCCTAAAATATATATACATGCTTCTGTTTTCTTCGGCTTCTGTCAGATTTATCGTCTGCTGTCAAGAGCCATTTCCGTCAGGAAGGAGCAAGTAGACGAATTTATAAATAGCCAAATGTACTTCTGTGTGAGACGTGTAACGTTCTTAAATAAAATCCTATAAAGTCCATTTATCTGATTTATTCTATCATTTTGCCCTCATAAACATTAGCTACTGGAAAATGTATCTGGCAAAGCATCTATCCAAATAAATCGTTCCTTTTGTTCCGATGAAAAGCTGATCTTATGTGATAACTAAAATCACATTATAGCTTACCATAGTGGGAAAGCATAATCAAGGAAGCATTAATTACATTGTTGTAACATAATTTAGTGAAGGTTGTCAGACAGTTACCCCTATGCATATATCTACAGTAGGCATTTATGATAGAGCTTGATTCTCTGAAACAGAGGAGGGGCATTGGTAGAGGTTTAGGTACGGACTACCGATGATGTAGCTGCTGTCCATTCGGGGAGAGTACTCCAGTGAGCACTGATTTGAACACAAGAAAAAATGTCATCAAGTTAGATTAACATAGCTTACACTTTATACCCGGTCAGTGTAAAGAATGTATGCTTACATTCAACAAACGTGTTGTTGATAACTATTGAGCATGCATTCATGTTGTCTCTTCTGACTGCTTTGTTGCAGACCATTTATTATTCTAAAATATAAAAATGAATCTTAATTATTGTGGTGAGCTTTTGTCGACAGTTCTGAGTTGTATCGGAGCTTTGTTCATCTGTCTCTTCATCAAAAAGTTATCTTCAAACTAATTCGAAGATTACTGCATTAAGATAGTTGTTGTGTGTAGTCGGAAACATCCATATCAAGCGTTTACAATATCAGCATTCATCAACAATGTATGTTCCGTCTGAACGGTGTGTCACATTCTGACACTGCCTGTAAAGAACGCTCACGTTACTCCGCAGACGACTAGCTATATAGCTACTCTGTTTTGTCGATATTTTCCCATATTAATAGTCTGCTAGCATGAAAACATTCCCACAAATTAGACGAATGCTTTAAACTCTATACAAAATTCTAACTTTACTTTAGTATAAGGCCTATATTTTGTAAAGAGAGAATTTCGAGGAACTGGACGCGAAAACGTTCTATATCTATCTGCTTCTTAAGATAGCGCATATTACCTTTTCGCTTTTCACCTCTTGATATTTTCAAAGAGCAAACAAATTAGGTTCATTTTCGACGAAAATCTAGTCTTCTTATTGCTTAATTGTAAATAAACGAACACCGTTCCAAGACCGCAATCCGGGCAAAACTACTTTGTGCTGGTGTTCGCTTCAACTAAAATTTGCCAAATACTTTTAGATGGCTATGTGTTTTGTGAACATTGCTATCCGTAACATGCAGCCTGGTTCTCTGAGGGTAATTAAAATTGCTGCATGTGATTTGCATTCCTTCGTATGTGTTACATTTTCATAGCACACACTGCTTGTTTGCAAGCTCAGGGGACCTTTCAAATATGTGGAGTTGGTATTTGTTTTTGGCAAGACAAACCTTTACATGTATATGCAACTGTTCATGTTCGTTTAGAAGAGAGTTTGTTCCATTTCTTTGTACAACATTCTAACCTATAAAACTTACAGCAACGTTTCTAATAGTTTGTCATTCTAAAATTTGTTTCAATAATTTAGCAGGGCTCTTAAAGTTTGGTGGTTTGTCTTTGCAGACTTAATCTTATATGTCCTGGGAATCGAGTTGCGTTCGAATGGAATCTTACGGCTGACGATTATAAATACCACTATGTGCGTTACAAAGTATATACACAAAATGAAGAGTCTTTAGGTGATCACAATTTGTGATCGAGACGAAGTCTTGAGGTGTCCCTTCGTTGTAGCACAGCATGTATATTGCCAGAAGGTTTGTCCAAGGCCGTGTATACCTGGGAAGTGAAGAAGAAAGACATTAACACTATCCATGCCTTCAACATTTTTACAACAGAAGTGAAATTTCAGAGTGCGACAGAAAAGCATTGTAATAAATGAAATTATACTTTAGAAAAGAATGCGTACCAAAGTAAGTGCCGACCTCTATTGCTTACACACACTGAAAGAAATACTCAGTAGGTACAGACTCAATGCATCTAGAGTTATTTTTTGTAATTGGCATTAGGAACCCCATAGCCAACATTTTAAAATTATATACCCTGTTTGGACAATGATCGAAATCCAATTTCTTGAATCTTGAGAAGTCGACTTCAAAGTAATGCTTATTCGGCAATGTCACTTCCATCTTGTCGATCTGAAAAGGAATATAAAATATGCAAGTTTGGGACTAAGTTAACTTCTGTGCAGCTTACAAAACAAAAGCAGTCACCAGTTTCATTGAAAAGAATACAGCACATACGGTAAAGCCAAAAGGATTTAGTGAATAAAAGTGAATAGTTTGTTATACTAGGTCAACAAATATTACTAAATTTACAGGAGTGGTAACTTCATGGTTGGGAATAAAATATTACTTGTGGTATTCTTGACAATGTTGTTTTGACTGTCTGGTACAGAGTATTTTCAACGTTTGTCGAATGGACGCCTTTGTCTGCTGGCCCGGCAAATCCCTCCAGTAATATCGCCTTCACTGCTTCCCTGGAATGAAGATGCATTGTATTCATTATTACATCCATTCCAGTGACAGTGGCACACCAACGAGTAGACAGATGTTCAATGCATACACTGTTTCAGTTAAGTCAGATTAAAATGAACTCAGTACAATGAACTGTTGACAGTCCTTCAGCAGGGATCTTGTAAATTGTGACATGTACCAGACCAAAACAGTTGTTATTTTTGCCAAGGTGAACGCTCTGATAGATAAAGTTGAAAAAGGTACGTGATAAACCTGGCATAAATATTCAGAAAGTACAACTAACGTTGCTGTTTTGGCTGTGTAAGCAATGGGCAAGAAAGAGTTCTGCTTTAAGAGTGATTCAAACGGGTGTACCTAAGTTAAAAATGGTCCACAGAAGCATGTAACAGTCTTGCTAAAAGTTAAGGCAACGGGACAAGTGTTTGATAGTAAGCTGGCAAACTTAACAGCTTTCACCTAGTTAATTTTTTTACAGAACTGAAAGGTATCATCACTTCTGCTCTGGAATTTGGACACTGAGATGAGTGGACAAGTTCTAATTCAGAAAAAATGCTGTGTAGACTATTTCTATGTGACGTTGAACTAATAAGCTGTAATAACACGTTTTTGTCTACATTTTCTACCGATGTCATAATTAGTTACAGACACTTTTCTTAAGATTGACCGCGTTTAGAGGCAGAAATAAGGGTGACCTTATATGTCTAGCTATATAAATGAACTAGAACGATACTGTCCAACTCACGGGTGCCTTTAAAGACTTAAAGAAATAAACATTTTACTCCTTGTATAATTATACTAAAGTCTGATGATTTATAAACAACTTAAATATTGTAACCAATCGTCAATATGATTTTTGCATGCTCAAAGAATACATTTTTTCTTACATAAATTAAGGAGGCCCTTGTTAAAATTAAAAAAACGGGCCATGTGAGTTGTTGATTCATTTTTCTTCACGGAGAAACAAATATATTTCAATGTTGTTAATAGTGTTACAATTTCTAGCATTGACCTGCAACAGTAAAATTAATTAAGAAAAAAAAACGTGCCATATGAGCAATTCAAATAGAGGTTACCATGTTTCATCAAAGTTAAATCCTTCGGTTGCATTATACCACCAGTTTGCTGTTATAACGGAAGAAAATATGCGGTCTTCGGAGTACGGCAAGGTACGATATTCATCATCTACAAATCCCGTGAAAGATGACCGTGTAGTCTTAAGAACTCTCAACTCATGAATACCAGAACAAACCACAGGCTGCTCTGAAAAGAAAATCCCATATCTAACTCCACTTGAGGTATATGGTTCTGTGAAATTCAAAATTTCAACTGTCAATGCTTCAAGATTGTTTTTCCAAAGACTTTGATGTTATTTATAAAATATTAATGAATTAAAAGGTCTGCAAACACAAACTGTGTGACAAACGGATGCAAACAAACGTGCTTGTTGAAGCTTTGCTTACATATGATATGTGATTTAACAATTGTAGGCAACAGTTCTTCAGACTTTCTGGAAAACAAATGCGTAACGGCTGACTTGATCTATGACTGTACTAGTGTTTGGCCACATGCAGCCTGTTTATTTGTTAGGTATGTCTTTTTGGTCATGCTGAGAGAGAGAGAGGGAGGGGGGTACGGGTTGTGTAAGCCCATTTTTAACGTAGCAGGACATCAGTAACTAGATGTTACAAATTAATTCAAGCAAAATTATATACAATCCATCAAGAATTACCATACCATTACGAGTCTTTGATACTTCACAAACACGAACACTATCTTTGACGTACTGAAACGCGTGCACATGTTTCTCGCCCTTCTGAAAATATAAAATGAGAGAATTTGAATGTTTAATGATTCACCATGATCCTTGAATTCTGGTTTTCTACTACGATGAATAACTTTTTTTTATTTCACTGGTAATTGGTACTACATAAGATGGCTAATATTATCTTTATTATCTTTACCGTGCTTTTTATGGCGAAGAGGAGGAAAAGAATTACCCTATATACACTGCTTATGCAGGCAGAGGGGAAGAAACCAAGTAGTAAGTTTCATACCGCATGGTAAAGAGTTAGTTATACTGCTATTGTGAAATGTGTGCACTGAAGCAGCCTTGTGTTATGAAGGAAAAATGGCGCATAAGAATAAATTTAATTTCATGGTTTCGTGACTTTTACATAAAATGGTCTACATGTAGCATTTACATTAAGATATTCTAGCTTTCAGCAGTATCATGGTAATTATTGGGACGAAGATAAAATGAAAAATTGCTATACAACTCGATTTTACAATTGTCATTCTTTTCCATGGGTACTCTTCAATTTTAATCTTCGAGGAACGAAGTTGTGGATACTTCTTTAAAAAGTTATCGCATAACAACAGTGCGAAACTTTCAATGCTTTGCATCTGAAAATATAAATAAACACTCAAAGTTATCAAAAGAATCCATACTTAATAAACATCTTTAAAGTTACATTTGTGATCGATCAAAGTGATCATCGAAAGTTTACAAATTCAGTATGCGCTAATGTCTACTTGTTGGAACAACAAACATCACCAGTATTTTTATTTCAATATATTTATAATACAGGTTTAGTCTACCTGAGTACAGGTTGAATATTGTAACATTCTTGACCAGACTTGAATTGAATTTACAACTATAGTGGAAAGTATATGTTTTCATCTATCTTCGAAGTAAAAAGGCATATACCTTGACCTTTATGTATCTTAGTCATTCTGAATACAAGTTAAACTAAAACGCGTCTCTGTCAGAAAGAGCACTGAAAAAAACTATTCTTTCGGTCAAGGAAAAATAATGAGATTCAAAGAACCGTGATTAGCAGAAAAAACAGTTTACAAAACAGTGTTTACGTGCGCTTGGTTTGGAATGATTTCTTGCTCCAAATTCTTTTTTTAGGTCTTGGTTGTCGTTAATTTATCCTAAATGAACAAAAATATTAAACACCAATTTCCAACGATAACACAAACTCTAAGTTATTCGGTTTAGCATACTGACAAAAATGTATCTTGAAAAGTTTAGTTTTTGTTCTAGCCTCGATATGACTGTTTGTATAGCCCCTTCTTGCTCATATTGTCGTCTGCAATGTGACTTACATGATGCTGCTTGGCAAGGATATGTACAATGTTCTTCTGTGAGTCTGTTGCTATGACATCAGAGTTATCTGCGACAACATAATCCCGGGTATTGTTTAATGTCAAGGCCGTACATACTTCTAACTCCTGTAATATAGAAATGAATGATCAAAATAAAGAGAAATATTTTCTGTCTGAAACAAAAAAAATATATCCGTGCCTTTTAGTTATGTGGACTCGTCAAATGACTCAACCAGAGGAATTATTTAGCTTATTTTGTATGGAATGGACGAAAATGATACAAATAATTCCGGATATTTCCATCATCTTGTGTAGAGATTAGGTAACAGGATGCCATCGTCGGAACCCACGTTCGCTTAATACGCTATGCTTCTTAAATATAATGTAGTGGACACGGAATATATACAATGGGTTCCGACGATGACAGGATGCTGGTGTCTAAAAAGATTCTTCACTGAATATCAAAACTTATTGAACTCATATGCAAGTACAAATAACTGGTTTTCCTTTAGATCGGAAAATTATCATGTTTTATTCATACCGTCAATTGTTATCTTACCAACATGAAATTGGAGGAAGCGATTCTACTTTTAGTTATGTGCTAGTTTTTCTGCCCGTAAAAACCTGAAATTCAACGAATTCACGCTCTGTTAATTTATTTTTCTCTAATAGGTAGACACATTCTTTACCAAATTAACCGGTCAGCTTCACATACTCCGTGATAGTACCTCAAAAAACAAAACAAAAGAAAAAAAGAAAAACGCACCACCATTTTTCTCATTCGTAATTAAACAAAAAAAGATAGACGAACAGAATAAAAGGGCTGAAAGCACGGCACTGAAAAATGAGCGACAACTTGTTTTGTATATATTTTACTGAATTTACGAATGAATACTATTTAAATTGTATATATGTAATATGGTGTGGAAAAGCAATTGATGACATACAGCAATTAAGTCTGCACATGAATTATTAAAGCTATTTTAAATGATAGTAATTGTGATACGGTACAGATTCTGCTCGAGACATAAAAAGGGAATACAAAAGAGAGTCTAAAATGTAAGACAAACCTGTCAAAACAGGAGTTTAAAAAGCAGGAGTGGTTTATCTTCCTGAAATATTTTATTGTATGCAAACTCTGTATATGATTTATTGCTTAATTTGTAAGTAGTTGAGAAGTCGTTTTTTTTGTCCGTAGTGGTAGAGAACTATATGAGAATTTTGGTAATTCAATGAAATACAAATGTAAAAGATCCACGACAAGGATTGTTATGACTGTGCTCTATGAAGTCTCCTGTTATCTATTTAGATTTACAATGACAAAATGAGTATAATACATCCCTAAACCTGCTTCCCACCCATCCTCCAGGAGCTGTGGTCGAAAGGAGGAGACTCAGACTCTCGATCGGACGTCAGTGGTTCGAATCCAATATGGATTGAGAGTTTTTGGTGATTTTCCGCGTTTCACACTTTCTGTGCGAGTAATTGTTTGAATCAGGAAGCTGGGGCAATCATAAAAGATATAAGAACTTGTTTCCCAATCGTTGTAAAAATGTTTTAATCTAAAGCTAATTTCCGATATGCCGCAGACGACCATAGCGTCCTTTCAGTCAAGTAATTGTCACAAACCGCACCTAATTGTCCTTTTCACAGTCATGCTCGGGTTCCAGTATTTAATATTGAAGTCCGAGTGTTACACTGGCTTGAAAATTGGTCATAGTAAAGACAAAATGGAATAAAAAAGTTACAGTACCTTGATGAAATGTTTGTCTCCGTCCTTCTTAACAACTAGCATTTTGATCCAGTTCTTCCCCCATTCCGTCAACAAAAAATCAAGTTCTCCGGTCGTGTCCATGTATTTCTCCAGTAAATTGTAGGTCTGTTCCTGCATAAGTCCATAACAATGCTTACATTAGGGACAGAAATTTTTGTATTTAAGAAAAATGAAATCTGTAATTCGCTTGTAAAAACGAAAACTCGACTGTTCTTAAGAGAGACTAGGCCACGTACAAGCAGTCCGACTTCGTTTGAAGTGTACCAGATGACCAGCAATTATTTTTTCTCTCAATTTAAAATTTTATTTCGATTTTTATGGATATACACTAAGTTCAAGCATTTACTGAAGACTGATATTCGCATTTATAATTCAAGATAAGTAAATAGTAAGTAGAGCTACTTGTAATTAAGTAAAATAAAAGTAACAGTTTTCATACCTGTCTAGTGCACAACATCTACCAATGAAATACTGAATTCACTTAATAATAACGAAAACCCGTCGCAATAAACCGGTTCCGCAACAAATGGATCCGGCTCTCTTTTATTGCGAAAGCATAGAAGGTTTATCTTTATTTTTTGTTTAAACGGACCTGAAATACATAACATTAACCTCAAATCCCCAAACAAAGTTTTAAAAGCACTAATCTTGTTTTTCCGGTTACAGGTATGATCTGTATACATGTACCATCATTGGCCACTTTCAAGTCTTGTAACTTCCATGTATGCACCTATAATACTCTAAAAGATCTAAATCTAGTTAGAGGAACGGGTCCGTGGTCTAGAAGTATTGTACTTGTCTTGTTTACTATGCGCTAGGGGTTCGATCCTCCACTCCTTAATTAACACCTACTTATAATCTTTCGGATGCGACGCTTAACTGAGATCTCATGTATCAATGATACAGACTAAACATGAACGGAACCAGACGTGCTTCTGGAACGAATGTCTCCCGTATCTTTCACAATACCCAACAGGAGGTATATGAACGCCCTGAATCATTCACTTGAGTATATCAACTCAAATGGACAAGCGTATTGCCGAAGACATCTAATCTTGAAATGAAAGAAACATGATACGGAGGTCTGAGAATCAAGATAAGAGTAAGATGAAAATATAACATTTTTTAAGACTAGTAGTGGTATAGTCTAAATTTCATGAATGAAGACATGGTCTTTCAAATAGAATTTGACAGACCCTGACAAAAAAGTATGTTATGAAAAAAAACTAATACTGAGACTTTCTTAAGTGTTTAAGTGGTTTACATGCTATGAGAATTTCATCTAAAAAAAGAAAATAGTATGGTAGGTCAAGGTCAATGTTTTAATGACCAAATATTTAATGGAAATAAGAATTTTTCCGTTCTTTTATAATTACTAAGTTTGAATACGTAAGAGTATATGAAAACGTTAAAACTACGATTAGAGAGTAAAAGGCAAGAGACCAGGTGCATTCCTGCTGTCTTTATAAAAGTCAGCTAGACAATACTGTCCTTACTATGAAAGATATAGGTGTCCCTATACGTGACCCTAGACGCGTTCTTTAGGGCAATCATTGTTAAGGTCGACAAGACGTTTCTTTATGTCCTATAAGGAAACTCTTTGCGTTGTTATTCCTAGAGATTTTTCCGGATACTCAGTGTAAAATATTGGACCTCTTTGGAGGGCCAAATATGACCCGTTGATCATTATATTAGCAATTACTCTAAAGCATCAAACTCGGATCCTAGGTGCGCTTTTTCGATCATCCCATTTAAAGATTGGTAAAAAGCATTCATTCGTGCGTGCGTTCGTTCGTCCCTTCCTTCATTCATTCATTCATTTATTCATTCATTCATTGTCATGATTATGAACCAGTGCTGCATGTTTAGGAACCAAAGATGTCGCTAGAGCATTTTCTACGCATTGCGCTATGCCCCAAAACTAAGAATAGCAAAACTTGTTGCTTTGCTTTTATTGGCAACTGGAATCTCTACCGAGAAGTTCCCATAGAATTAAACCTTTTAGTGGGCATGCTATGGCTTTCAAGTGGTCAAGTGGTCACGCGCTGGATTAGTAATCCATGGAGACGTTGCGAGTTCTAGCCTGCCGCTTCTTTACCAAATACAACTTATTGTTACCTCGGTGAGTGATGAAACCGCGGTCTCATGTATCGAACCGGAAGTGTTTCTGGAATTTGATGTTTACTGCATCTTTCACTATCCCCCACAACCTAAAATAAAAATAGTTCGGGGGACGACGGTCATATGGGAAGGCGATACCGACTGGTAAATGAACTCATACAGATAGTTTCTGTACAAATAGCAAATATAACTGGTCAACTGACACAGCAAGGGTAAATATGACATAAGGAATAGAATACTAGTAATGCTTCACTTTAGCACGGTCAACCACAAACGTCTATATATCTCTCAAAATTGAACTCTAGTTGTAATGCATAATACTATATATGGTTATCGAACTTTTTTTTTCATGTAACGGTCTGGCAATGGAGAAGAGAATAGTAAATATATATGGATACAAGAAATCATACGTTAAGACATAACACTAGCAAAATGTTTATTTTGAAACAACACGCGTACATGCAAGAACAATCATGTTAACAAGCATTCCACTTTAACAATAAAATAATGGAAAAGGAAAAAAATAAATGAAGATCCTTCGCTCATTCTAATCATTGAAAACTTATTAAGTCATATGCACTACATATATCCATATATCTTGCAAGCAAGAGAAATTGGACTTACATGTTATTATCAAATCAGAAAAAAAAACTGACAAGACTTTCTGCTGCAAACTTGACATATCCTAGCCATATGCATTGTTCATGAAGAACAATTTTCATATAATACAGTATGCTGCTTAAAGTCTGGTCATGGTTCCTTCAAAATAAGCTTCACTTTGCCCTCTCTCAGCATTTAGGACTACAAGAATAGTATCCTTTTTATCAATTTGATTTTTCAGCTAAACCTCTGTTGTGACCCGTGCAGACCATGGCCTGCTTATCTTTGCATTCTGATGGTCTACAATGCTTACCATACAGTCTATCTGTTTTCCATTATACACATTATATAAATGACAAAATGGTCATACCAAACTGAAAAGAGCACAAGTTCATTTAAAAAATTTAAGAGGGTAAACAGAAATACATCCTGTATGTTTCCGCTACTGGTACATCTTTGAGAGTCTACGCAAAAATCAATACAAAACTGGCAACAAAAAATCAATACAAAACTGACAACAAAAATCAATACAAAACTGGCAACAGCAACACATTTGTACATGTACTCAGCCAATTAACAATGTTAGTTTCTGACAACGTACATTTTGACTTTTAAATGTTATGGGTTTTTTTCTCCTTTTTTTTTTGTTTTTTTTCAGTTATCATTCTATTACGCAATATGTAACTCACTTACAATCAGTAATGAAAACAAATATTATGAATGTAAGATTCCTTCTTGTAGAGTAAACACATACACCAATATATTATCTTTATTTAAAGCAACTTTATGCCTTCTGCATTTATAAAGTTTACAAATAAATAATACACAGATATCTGATAATGCCGAGGATAAAGCTACGGTTAACCTGAACAAAACGCGTGTACATAATATGTGACGAAAATTTTCAAACAACCAATAAAGTCTTAATGTATGCAATTTATCTAGGTTTACTACTACTTTCTGAAAATATCTTCCTTTGAACTTTTTTTACATTGAATATATATTCTTTTTTAAATTCTTCTATATGTATTGTCTATAGAAGAAATAATGGCATTAAAAATTCAAAGTGTTTAAAGCACCGAAAGACTGTTGGTTGGATAGGAGGCAGCTTCAAATCAGCGGAATGTTAATTATTGAGGTACGCGTTAGCATAAACATACGAATAGCCATTGTTTGAAACAAATTCAGTCATAAATTTACTTGTCCATCTGCTCACTCACCTGTATAATAATACTGAAACATTATTATTTTTTATCATTATTATAAAAGGATAAATTATTGAAAACTTAAGACAGAAACCCGGCATGTAAGTAGAAAGTAGCAAACACACAAACAAGATATTGCTCGCAACACTTACTTCTCCAATCAGTGGCAAGGATTTTTGTTTTAAATTTTGGCTCTCTAATCTTCATGAAATATACTTCTTATCTTCGAAGAGCATACAGATACACACTGCACAGGCCCTGAGATCGTGATTTTTTTTTCCTCCTACTAACTAATATTCATATATTTTGAGTGGTTTTACTAAAACTCAGTCCATAATGAGAAAAAAACGTCTTACCTGTCAGCATTAATAAAGTTACGACATATGAGGGAAAATAGGCAGAACACGGTTAGACTGTGGTTTGCCTTCTGTGCAACGTACTATAAGCTATAACATATAAGTTTTATATATTTCATGATGACAAATACAATATAAACAAAGCATTCCTTTGATTCTGACAAGCTCGCAATAATTCACTCTTCCAGTATTACAACTTAAGAAGATTCTATATTCTTATATCTTTAGACTAGAGTATATCCTTTGTCCATCAAATAAAACCACTTAAAAAGGCTTTATAGCATTTACACAGGAAAATGCAGACAAACTGTTGGGCAAATTGTTTTCATCGTACTTAGTATAAGACAAAATATAACTAAAGTCACTTTCAGTTATGATTAAGCTCCTTTTGAAACTTTTTAAATCAATATTTATTTATAAATCTACTTAAACTGTTATTATTTCAAAGCACACGAAAATCTGCATTCTGAAGAAAGAATCAAAGTAAACAAATAAAGCAAATAAGGTACTGTGTTTAGATGATTCAGTTTTAGGACCAGGTTTTGACTACACTTGTAAATTGACCTTTCTGTACCTAGACTGATACATACTTGTTTATTCATTTATGTTGGTTTCACATGTGTGTAGGCACCTATTTACATCATGTACAACAGATATATAAGATGGAACTTCCCTACAGTAAGACTGAAAACACACTTAGTTGTAAATTAATCTATGTTGATTTCAATTGCGTGTTGTCACCTATTACGATAATATAATGTACAATGATTATTATTATCTGCTATTTAAACTGGTTACAGTAGTATTATTATAATAACTAGCATTGTTAATTGTTTCAAAATATACTTCAATTAAAATCGGGGACTCTTTGATTTAACAGAAGTCAATATGAAATCACATGTAAATACATTGTGCATATGTATGTTATAAATTAGTGCATATTATATCCAACCTTCACTGTGTAAGTTATTAAAGTCCTATTCCTTGGACTAAACAGAACATCGGCAAAGTGGACAAGAATGATTTTTTCGAAACAGCCATGCTAGTATACACTTATCATGAAACACGTGTCGACAGGGTAAGCCTCGTAGAAGTGTGTGACTGGTAAAATGTTCTTGGCAAATTACACACTTTGTCGCTTTATAATAGCCTTCAGGCTTAGAATGGCATCTTTTTAGATTTTCTATTTTCTTGATTGTTTTTAGTGATCTATTCTGTGGGTGGTCAACTGAAGCAGCCAGACTTGCATCCTTAAGTTCAACAGTTGAAAAGTTTGGTGGAAATCCATTCTGATTTGAAGTAGGTTGCAAATCATGAAAAAACCACACAGGCAATAGCTTAATGTATTCATACTCAGGGCGTGTTTCAAAGTCACATGTTATGATTGGACCTTCTATATTGACTGACATTGTGAAATATTTCACCTTTATGATAAGAACAGTTATTGCCATAATTATTAAAACTGCCAAGGGTTTTATTGTATTAACAGAGTAGTAAATAATGTCTTTTCGAATAACTGAAAAAAAAGATGTCAAAGTCACATATCGCAAGCATTTCAAAGCTGCAAAGAACACCCCTGAACTAAATGGAATCTCTAAAATCCAAAAATAGCTATCCAAACTGTAAGTAAGACCAGATTGTATTTTAAAACACAAAGTATATACTTTTTAGTTCTTTCAACAAATCCACCTCTAACCAAACTGAGTTCAAAGAAACAGGCAATATTTATGCAAATAAAACTTACAAAGAAAATATCATTAATACTTGGATAAACGGATTTTAAAAACATCTCCAGAGCTCGAAATGTCAGAAGTTCACCTCTACTTTTACCATAAATATATTTCCTATCCCTTGTTATCACAATATAAGATGGTGAGGACTTTACACCAAGCTTGTTTGCCATTACTTTACCCTTGACCGTGTTCATTTTGACACTTCCAATTTTGACTCTCCCTGGAAATTTAACACTTAAAGCAGATAAAAACAAAGGCACACTGGAAAGATTCGAAACAAAAACCATTCTCACATCTGCACTCAAAGATGAGTCGAAAATTAGCCATTCTTCTTGTAATGTCTTTGAATCTTCAATGACTTTTACCTGTTCATTGACCTTGGCTTTTATACAGTTAAGGAGGGAAGTAACTCTATCAGGTCCTGAATGTCTGCACAAATCAACATTTAACTTGCCATTGGCAATTTTCTGGCAGTGCAAGACCAAACCCAGATGTGAACCAACCTTTCCTGATGCATAGTCCTAAAACAAGAAAAACAAGAACTGTCACTGTAAGATGACTATGCCCCCGAAGTGGTGCTTTGAGCTGAGAACCAGTCATTCAGGGGTCAAGGTCAAATAAATATAGGTCAGTGGGAAGGTCATTGTCCAAAGGGGTGTTGTGTCCAAGTATGAAATATATCCACTTCCTTATGTGGAAGTTATGTCCAAATGTTAAAGTTTTTGGACAATTGGATGTTCAAAGTGAAGGTCATTTAGGTCTCAATGTCAAACAAATATAGATCAGTGGGAAGATCTTGTCCACAGGTTTGTTATGTCCAAGTATGAAGTAAATCCACCTACTTATATGGAAGTTATGGCCAATGTTAAAGTTTTTGGACAATTTGATGTTCAAGGTGAAGGTCATTCAGGGGTCAAGGTCAAACAAATACAAGTCAGTGGGAAGGTCTTGTCCAAAGGGATGTTGTATCCAAGTATGAAGTAAATCCACTTACTGATAAGGAAGTTATCTCCAATGTTAAAGTTTTCGGACGGAATGACAGACTGACGGACGGACAGTTCGAAAACTATATGCCTCCCTTCGGGGGCATAAAAAAACGAATGATCATATTCATTTTTCACACAAACACAAAGTCTCTAAGAACAGTACACTTTATGGAAGCAAGTAATGATATTAAGAAAAACGTACAGTATAAATTATACACAGTATAAATTATATCATTTTTTATTATAAATTGTGTATTTTTACATTTTTGACCATGAACGTTTTCTATACTACTTCAAAATTTGATAGGGATCACTTTTAATTTCTTATATATCTTCTTAATGATAACCTCAAGATAACTGATTTTTTCTCATACATGTAGTTTATTCATATGGCAAAGCCGACCTGTCCAGCAGATTTTGATTGTTTACCTGTACATGGCTGAGATGCACGGGAAAAGTGATACCCCTGGAAAAGTGGTTCACCGCGGGCATGTACCTGCATTGTACACATCCGTTTTATTCAGACTTCGCTTGTGCATGCTAACGTTTATATCGAACCTAGCACTGGTCATGGCAAATCTACGGCGAAGACGGCGTATTGACGATAAAGAGATGAATAGGGGGTAGGGATTCTTGAGGCTGGGCGTTCCCAACGGCACGTGGCAGGTGTCCTTGGGTGTCCAAGAGCACCGTTGCCAGGATGTGGCGACGGTTTCAAACTTACGAGCATGTCACGCATAGGCATGGAGTAGGGCGTCAGAGGTCAACAACTCAGCGTGAGTTCCGGTTTATTGTCGTTCAAGCGCGACGTCAGCGCTTTGTTACCGCTACTGCCCTCCAAAACGACTTTCAGAATGCAACTGGTGTAAGACTTTCCACTCAAACCATCAGGAACCATCTTCATACAGCTGGCATGAGGGCTAGAATGACAGCAATCCGAATCCCATTGACGCGAAACCACATCCAGGCACGTCTTCAACGGGCCCGCGATCACGCAGGTGGACCCCAGTGCTGATGACTGACGAGTCTAGATTTTGTGTGGACTTCACTGATAGGCGAGATCCGCCAATGAGCGTTTGGCACCCGTATGTGATGCTACCCATGTCTGTCATGGCGGGGGCTCGGTCATGGTATGGGCGGGCATTAGCATGCAGGGACGAACAGACCTGCATATTGTTCAAATCGGCACATTGACGGCCGTACGATACGTCATTGAGAACTTAGATGTGTACGTTCGTCCGTACGCTGGTGCTATAGGCCCTGAGTTCATTTTAATGGACGACAACGCCCGGCCTCACAAGGCAAGTGTCACCGACGAGTACCTGGAGGCAGCAGCCATAAAGAGAATGGACTGGCCAGCAAGGTCTCCTGACCTCAGTCCAACTGAGCACGCCTGGGACATGCTGCAGACTGCAATATATGCTCGCCCAGTCCAGCCAACCACGGTCCCTGGGCTACAGCAGGCTCTTCTGGACGAGTGGGCTCGACTCCCACAACAAAGCACCTGAAGACTCATTAGCAGCATGAGAAGGCGGTGCAGAGCAGTAATCGAAGCAAACGGACACCACACGCGATATTAAAGCAAAATTCAGGCCATAGACTTGACTTTTCAAAAAAAGTTCCATTTCATCTCCTGTCTGTGTTATCCCCAAATTCGTGCCCCTCCCACGGCTCAGCCTCTGTCACGCTTCAATGGTTTACAGACTTACTCATTTTTGGTACCAAACTGTTGTCATATGAACATATTTTTAGAATCACAACAAAAACTGTAACCTTTCAACCATATGTAGTAAATATAGGCATTCTTATAAGTGATCCCTATCAAATTTTGAGTAGTATGTTATAGATAATGTCGACTCTGTGTTTTTTTTTTCTTCATGGTCAGCACTAAACAAAATTCCATACAATAGCATCCCAGCAATCTGCCAATCCCCTGCAGCTGTAAATATCTTTTGTAAGTAAGAATTTGTTTTACTTTTTTCACTAAACAATAGCGTATTGTCAGAATAAACTTCTACATCAAACTTCGTAGTAAAGGTTCAGATAAACTGCAATGCAAAATGGGACTGGGATCATTTTGAAAAGTTGCAAGGCACCTCTTCAAATTGCTGAAAAATCAGTTTAACTTCATTTATTTTGTCAAAATACACCTTTGTGGACTAGTCTGAGCCAGAGATAAAAGATCTTGTGAATTATGTTCAGTAGCTGCAATTTACTCTGATAAAATACTAAACTAAAGACACGACGCTATGTTTAATATTAAGACCCATTTTCCTTAAAAATTTGAAAAAAATATACATTACAAATAATCACATCTTACAGTTTTTGTTGCTGACAATCGACTCTTCCAAACCTGACATCAAATTTACCAACTTTCTTTTGAATTATATGCCAGTTTGAGTTCGATAGGATACGACTATTGTCAGTCATTATCTCTACCAGCCACATACTGCCTTTGGCATCCACACTCTATAACAGCACAGAAACAAATTTCAAAGAATCACTCGAAAACACTGTATGCACAACAGAATATTTTATTACAAAACAAGTACATGTAGTTCAGTTTTTGCTACATGTTTGGCATCTTAATTCAGTTAAAAAACAAACAAACAAACAAAAACTTTCAACAGTAGGTCTACTTGACTTATGATAGCTTACTGTATTTCCCCTGCCTGTATCTCTTATAAAGTACCGATGCTCCATCTATTCTCCTTTAAAACTACAAATCTAATAAAGCGACTGACTCACAGATACATGGGTCGACAATGAAAAAAGAAAATGTTTATATATTTACAAATTCTAGCTGAAATTGTGAAGAACATATCTAAACTAAGCTACTGACTCATTTTTGTTACAGCAAAAAAACACAATATAAAGTTTTACACACTTTTACCGGTAAAAAAATTACCACACTTGTCACGGGGTAGATACTATAGTTATATCATTAATTTTGATGTTACTTAATATCTAGTCTCCATGGTTTTGAGATGTAGATCGTCAGTCTGTATTTCATTGACCGAATTGGCATGGGTTCGAATCCTGGTAAAATCAAAACTTCTTTTCAGTTTTCAGGGTGTACAGAAATATAATATTATGTTTTTTCCCTTAGTTATATTAACTTCTCTGAAATTTAAAAGAAGTAAAAAAAAATCAGCTAAATTCTGTCAGTCAGTCGCTTTAATGTTAACAGTTTACTAACAGTGAGGTGTGAATCAGTGACTTTTCTGAATCAATCAATGTGAGAGCTCGGTTGTGGTAATGGTGTTTTAACATCGATTATACCTGATAGAAGTCAATATAACCGGTGAAGTTTCTAACTTGCACATTCTCATCAGCAGTGAGACTTAAGGACTCAATTTCCTCTTCAGTCACTGCTCCTACACATAAAAAGAAAACAAATAAAACTACAGGTAGTAATTCACTGTGTCTAAATTTCTGATTCATTTTGTCTACATTAAAGAGATCTAACTTATCATTTAAGCATTCAACTGCCTTTAAAATCAAACAATTGTGTGTGATATTGAACAAATCGTTACCCATGTCAAATGTCAGTCAAAAATGTTGTGAAGCAGATTAACTAACTGCAACTTGAATTAGTTTTTATAAGTGTTGTTGGTATAGTCTTAGCAAATTAAACTTCTTTACATTATCAATTATTTTTCCATTTTTAGAGTTAGACAACTGAATGCAGTTAAACAGTGGTTTATTATGTGTTGGCAAATGCAAGATGACTATTCTTGTGACTCCAGTTACTTATAAGCTGTAGCCAAAGTACAAGGCTGAACACAATGTGCTGTAGCTTCATTACAAGTTGGACTCAGACTTTAAGGGACAGTGGTACAGTAGACTTTTTAAACGTCATTTTTGCCTAGATATAGGATTTTTTAACAGAACATATAACTCATAGTGTGGCTGTTATACATCTCATACGGTGCTATTTGATGTCACATAAAATGACTTGGAATACAGTGCCATAATACCACATTTTCAAGAGCTACCAAACACTTATGTAGAAATGCAGTCTTTACACAACACTTTTTAGTGCATGTGTATTATCTACGTAGTTAAAAAATGTGAAGTTAGCAGCAAGAACACACACACACACACACACACGGTGTGTATATAGACCATTCCAGAAATTAGTACCTCCCTGGTTACCTCCCTTGCGTCCGCCATTAAGTGACTGCGCAGATTGAAGCAGATTTATAATGTGGAGGTTAGAAGAAGTCCTACTTTTATAGCTGTAATGTGATCATAACGTTGTATGTTAGAGAAACAGATTCATAGAAACTACATGAAGCATTTATTATCAGCAAAGGTCTATCCCATGGTCTTCTAACAGAAAAAAAGAAACTATATTTGTAAACGATTTTACTGACATCTCAAACTGTTTAATAAAAGTCTTGTGATATACTTCGGTAGATTAATTCTTTTTATTTTATCAAAATTTCACGAAAAACTGCTTTTAAAAAGTACATGTATCTATCTTTAAAAAATCTGACCAAAATGGTACAGTAATATAGGTGTTATAATAATCTTGTTTTCCGTAGTACAAGAAATACCCGCAACAATAATGTGAAAAATAAAAAGAAGGAAAGCAAACGTATTATTGTAAAATCAATATATTACAGACGTGTGCCTTGGAGCTATTATTTTATTTCTGCATGCACAAACTCACATGTTGTACATACCAATACTTTGCAAAAACAGATTCCTGCGAAAAACTGATTCCCGAAATACAAGAAATAAAGAATAGAAAAAAGGTGGACATATGACAATAGATGCTACATTTCATACGGTCTTGAAAATCGTGCTTGTAAGGAAGAATATATATTCTTAAATTTCTTATAACAATCACTATAAGATAAAGCCCATGTTTAATAGCCTTCAGGCATTTCTCAAGAGCAAATTTCTTTATTACAGTGTTTTACAACATCGACAATGACAATTAACGGTGACTCATCAAAACAAAGACAGTATTTCACCCCCCATATTACGTAACCACATTCCTTCACTACAGGACACCGCGAAAGCCAGAAGTGTGTGATAATAATAGAAGCGCTAAATAATGCACTTTGATTGTCAAGTATTCTTTGAAACTGTGTGAAAGATAAAAAAACAAGTTTTAGTTTAAATAGAGTAAACATGGGGCTGATGAGAGAAACGTTTAATTTTGACATTTTGTCCATTTTGTAAGGCTTTCAAAGTTGTTAAAATCATAGTTTCAACTTTCCGAAAGGAAAACAATGCTTTCGATATTATTTGTGTTTTACACATATTATATGTGTTTTACACAACTCAAGCTTCCATTTTGAACAGTCCATGGTCATTTTCACAGTATTTCATGTGTTAAGTAATTCAAGTTAATAATATGTTCAAGTCAGGAATAAAACATAGAAAATAGTATTATTAAAACAATAAAATGATATTTATTCTGCAACAAAATTCACGCGATATACGGCAGTATTTCACCTTGAAATGTGCTAAAGTTATACAAAGTAAAGGAACCTAAGCATCATAGCGAGGTTTAACAGTCCTTTAATGGCGGACAGTCACGTGACCTTCATAATGGCGGATACAATGCACAACTCCATCAGGTTAGTAAACAATTAATATTCAGCGAGTGCGTGGAGTACTTGACTGCAAAAACGATTCGTTCAATTATACAGACTAAGTTTGTTTTCATTTTCAAACAAATTCGAAATATCAGATCTATGACCTTACAATGTTAACTTCTTGAATTACCTGTAGCCTCTAATAGTTCTATGAGTTCTGTCTTCTTCCACCACATTGTCATAACTAACTCCCCTCTGCTCTAAAAGGCCCTTCAGTTTCGGGACAGACAGGGCCATCGGGTCAATCAGCTGTTGAGTTGGTTCTAGGAGACGAGCCAAAATAAACAAAGCCCCAAAATAAATCAGCACAAGGCCTACCTGTTACAATTAATAAAAGCTACGTATCAGACATCATGTATTGCGTAAGCCATGCATAAAAACATCATCAAACATCCACACTTAAATAAATATAAGGCTGGGCTTGTTCCCTGTAATATATTTTTATCGCACTGAATGTAAGTCAAGACAGCTAAGGTAATAAATTAAAACTACGTAAGTATACAGAAATCATGTTCAAATTGATGTTTTGGTGTCAAATGTCTCTATAAATAACAGAGAAATAACATAGAAAAATTGAAGGAAGATGCCTAAGCGCAATTGAAATATGAAACGAAACAATATGCAATAATATAACAAGAGTTGAAATTAAAGAACTAAAAGTATCATTAGAAGTTAGTTGCCAATTATACACTAACTGTGGAAAAAGTTTGAAAATAAGAGGTTAGTCTGTCCAATAAAGTTAGGTGTGAAATCAATCAATATTTTTAACAAACTAATGCTATGGTGCCTTTTGTAACTGTTTATACTGGATAAAACACATTTAAGTTGCGTTATCCGAAATATGTATTGTTTTACTTCTTTATTGTGAATAGATATGCCTTTTTATTTGTTTGTCCTTTGTTAGCATTCTATGCAAATAATAAAAAGGAAGATGACATTGGGAAACCTTGTCGAACTTTTCTCCTTATTGGGAACTTTCTGACCAAAAAAAAAGGTTATTGGTAACTATACTATTTATTTGGTAATAAAATAGTTTGATCCAGTTAATAAAAGATTGTCAGAAATTAAAGTAATGTTAGCATTGTATTATAAAGTCATGGTTAAACTATCAAAGGCCTTTTCATAAACGAAAACAAGTAACAGACCAGGTTCTTCATTTGTTTCTAAATCAATTATTTCAAAATCACACGGACATTTTCACCAGTATATCGCCCTTTCATAAAAAATGTTTGCACTGGGCTAATTTTGAAAGGTAATACAAGTTTAAGACGATTTGCTATTGTTTTTGTCCCAATCTTGTAATCGACAAATTGCAAACTTACTGGTTGCCAATTTGAGATAATGGTGTAGCTGGTGTATCGCCCTTTCATAAAAGTTGTTTGCACTGGGATAATTTTGAAAGGTAATACAAGTTTAAGACGATTTGCTATTGTTTTTGTCCCAATCTTGTAATCGACATATTGCAAACTTACTGGTTGCCAATTTGAGATAATGGTGTAGTTGGTGCCTGTTTTTGGATTAAAATCTAAAATACTTTGTGTTTGAAAACAAATTGTGAAAAATGACTCATATCAGGAGAAAAAAATCTCATTCAGAAAACACAGCCACCCTACACAGTCAAAAAGTAGAGAGAAAAAACAGCATAAATTTATATATTGATCAATAAGAAACAGACATAAAAAATCAACAAAAATAAGAACCCGTTGAACGCTGCCTTGGAACTATCAGTGGCAAAACATTCTGGTGGTTTAAACTAGGTTATGTGGTGCACCAACTTCACACTTGCTTGAAAATGTTCTCATAACAACAAACAAGAACAGGGTGTCCTGGTGAATTAACTACAACCCATCCATCAACTCGACAATGTTGAATGCAAAAGCAAACAAATATATAAAACATACAAAGCTAATGACATTGAGAAACGAAAAGTGTAAGTACTAAATGATCTTACTGAGACTAGAGAACTTGGAATGGCTGAAATAAAAGAGACTGATCGTGTTTTTACGTCCTATCGCGGAGAAATTAATATTGCTTTATATTTCCTTTAATTTATAATCAAATCTCCATAAAACACTGGTTGAGAAATACTTTCTGGCAGTACTGACTTTTACATAAATCTAGGTATCGGCGATAACACTTGCAAAACATTTTTCTTAATTTGTGGTACCGATACCCCTGTTTCAGAAGTTTTTTTTGTCTGTTTGTTTGTTGTTGTTTTTTTGTTCTTTTGTTATGCAAAGATTTCGTTCATTTTAAACTTTAACATTGTTACAAGTTCTCGAAAAACGAACAAAATGTGAAATTTAACCCCATTAGATGTAGCGTCATCTAAAAATGGGAAAAAAATATTAAACTCAAAAATTATCTCTCTTTTCAGGATCTGTAATTTGCCTTTTTCCTTCAGGTAAGTTCCTTTGGTTGTTTGTTAGTTTGTGACAAAACTGTTAATGTTTATATTGTCGAAAAGTTAATGTTTGTCTGTTTCTATTTATTTTTGCTGTATAGTGTTTAAAAAAAGTTATTTTTGCATCTAAAACTTGATTCTTATCTGTTATTTCGCGACTATCAATGTCGTTTTACTAAATTAGCAAAGTATCTTTTTACCCCTCAATTTTCATTGCCTTTGCGCTTAAACCATTAACATTGTTCTCATATAAAAGTGTTCAATTCAGATTGTTTGCTTAATAGCTTGTTTTTAATGTTGTCATTGCTGTTATCTGTTTGATTTATTTTTCTTGTTATGTCTTCTATTACATTTATAAGTTTTGATTTAGTTTCATTTTCTTTATTCCTTTTTTATGTTATTATGAATTATCAGTATAAAATATTGGTTTTATCTTAAAACTTTCTGCAGTACAAGAAGTGCCGCAATGCGACGAAAACCAGGTTGTCAACGACCAAGTATTGATGTGACAGGAATTAGGAAGAAATATGGCAGTGAAGTAAAAATGATGCTGTTATTTTGGTACCAACACAGAAAGTTGGTTTCAATAGTTCAAAATAAAAAAAAATCAGATACCTGAGTAGCAATGCCAGGATGTATTTTCATGTAAGCTACACACATGCCAAGTTGAGTATCAATAGGTCAACGTGTGCTGAAGTTATTGAGTAGAAGTTGAAAATTCTATTGTAAGCAAGTGACCTTGACCTTGCTCCCAGATATCTAAGTTGCAATCCAAAGCTGCATCTTAATATAAGCCACCCACACAGCAAGTTTGGTGTCAACAGGTCTACGCAAACTCAAGTTATTACGTGAAAACTGAATTCCTTTTTTAAAACCTTGACCTTGTTCACAGACACCTGAGTAGCAATCCCAAGTTGCATCTTGATATCAGCTACCCACATACTAAATTTGGTGTCAATAGGTCTAAGCAAACTCAAGTTATTATGCGGAGACTGAATTTCTATTTTGAGCGACAATGACATTTACCCTGATCACAGACATCTGGGTAGCAATCCAGAGTAGCGTCTTGATATAAGCTACCCACACACCTAATTTGCTGTCAAGAGGTCACAGCTAACTCAAGTTTTATGTGGAAACTGAAATTCTAATTTTTAGCAACAGTGACCTTGATCATAGACACCTGGGTAGCAATGCCAAGCTACCCATACATCAAGCTTGTTGTCAATAGCAGAAACTGAATTTCTATTTTTAGCAATAGTTTTAGCAACTATTTTTGACCTTGATCATAGACATCTGGGTAGCAATCCCAAGCTGCCCCTTGATATAAGCTACCCATACACCAAGTTTGGCATCAATACGCCAAAGCAAACTCAAGTAATTGAGCGGAAACTGAATTTCTATTTTTAGCAACAGTGTCCGTCCTTGACCTTGATCACAGACACCTTGGTAGCAATGCCAAGCTGCCTCTTGATATAAGCTACCCATATGCCAAGCTTTGTGTCAATAGGCCAAAGGAAACTCATGTATTTGAGAGGAAACTGAATTTCTATTTATAGCAACAGTGACCTTGACTTTGATCACAGACACCAGGGTAGCAATCCCAAGCTGCCTCTTGATATAAGCTACATACATACCAAGTTTGGTGTCAATAGGCCAATGCAAACTAAAGTAATTGAGCGGAAACTGAATTTCTATTTTAAGCAACAGTGTCTTTGACCTCGATCACAGACACCAGGGTAGCAATGCCAAGCTGCCTCTTGATATAAGCTACCCATACGCCAAGCCTTGTGTTAATAGGCCTAAAGGAAACTCATGTATTTGAGCGGAAACTGAATTTCTATTTTTAGCAACAGTGACTTTGACCTTGATCACAGACACCTAGGTAGCAATCCCAAGCTGCCTCTTGATATAAGCTACCCATACACCAAGCTTTGTGTCAATAGGCCAAAGGAAACTCGTGTATTTTGGCGTAAACTGAATTTCTGTTTTTAGCAACAGTGACATTGACCTTGATCACAGACACCAGGGTAGCAATCCCGAAGCTGCCTCTTGATATAAGCTACCCATACACCAAGTTTGGCGTCGATAGGCCAAAGCAAACTCAAGTTATTGAGCGGAAACTGAATTTCTATTTTTTGCAACAGTGACTTTGACCTTGATCACAGACACCTAGGTAGCAATCCCAAGCTGCCTCTTGATATACGCTACCCATACACCAAACTTTGTGTACAATAGGCCAAAGGAAACTCGTGTATTTTGGCGGAAACTGAATTTCTGTTTTTAGCAACAGTGACATTGACCTTGATCACAGACACCAGGGTAGCAATCCCGAACTGCCTCTTGATATAAGCTACCCATACACCAAGTGTGGTGTCAATAGGCCAAAGCAAACTCAAGTTATTGAGCGGAAACTGAATTTCTATTTTTAGCAACAGTGACTTTGACCTTGATCACAGACACCTGGGATAGCAATCACAAGCTGCCTCTTGATATACGCTACCCATACACCAAGCTTTGTGTTAATAGGCCAAAGGAAACTCATGTATTTGAGCGGAAACTGAATTTCTATTTTTAGCAACAGTGACATTGATCCTTGATCATAGACACCAGGGTAGCAATCCAAGCTGCCTCTTGATATAAGCTACATACATACCAAGTTTGGTGTCAACGGGCCAAAGAAAACTAAAGTAATTGAGCGGAAACTGAATTTCTAGTTTTTAGCAACAGCGACCTTGACCTTAATCACAGACACCAGGGTAGCAATCCCAAGCTACCTCTTGATATAAGCTATCCATACACAAAGTTTGGCGTCAATAGGTCAAAGCAAACTCAAGTTATTGAGCAGAAACTGAATTTATATTTTAGGAACAGTGACGTTGACCTTGATCACAGACAACCTGAATAGCAATGTCAAGCTGCCTATTGATATTAGCTACCCATACACCAAGTTTGGCTGTCAATAGACCAAAGCAAACACATGTCATTGAGCGGAAACTGAATTTCTATTTTTAGCAACAATCCCAAGCTGCCTCTTGATATAAGCTACCCATACACCAAGTTTGGCGTCAATAGGCCAAAGCAAACTCAAGTTATTGAGCGGAAACCAAAAGTTGACGTCCGCCCGCCCTGCCGACTTCAGCATTAAAATAACCAGTTTTCGTTGAAAACATGGTTAATCACATATCTTATTAAGTATTCTGAAATTAGAAAAGCCTAGTAGATATAAGCGGTGTTGAATTCAAGTGTCATATATATATTGTTTATCTGATATTTTAAAATATCTCTATATATCAACTAAATGTAAATCTTTCGTCGCTATAACTTTAGTACGAGATCTTAATTGGTAGCCGAGTCGACCATTGTTTGTCCTGATTTACAATTTAAAATCACAACTGATTATTAAACCTTTATTTGTTTTCAAGTAAAAAGACTTCTAAGCATTTAAAAAAGATAACATTGTCTTTACAACATTTTTCCCAACAGAAAAGATAAAAATTCATTTCACAAGTTTAATGTACTTAAATTATCAGAAAATAATAAGCAATCTATGGAGAGAGTATTAACATACAGTGAAATGTTAAATTCTTTAAAAAGAATGTCTAATAATACTAGTCCTGGAAATGATGGGTTAACTGTTGATTTTTTAAGATTTGTTTGGAATGATATATATATAGGTTTCTTACTTGTGAGATCAATTAATTATGCTTATTCCATTGGAGAGTTATCAATCGCACAAAAACAGGGAGTTATAACATGTATCCCTAAGGGGAATAAAGACAAACTGTATTTTAAAAAATTGGAGACCTATTTCTTTATTAAATGTCTCTTAAAAATTGTATCATCCTCGAAAGCTTTTCGCCTGAAAAATAATTTACAAGATATCATAGATGATGATCAAACTGGATTTTGTTCTGGTAGTCTAATGGCATCTAATATAAGAATGCTTTATGACTTGTTATTTTACCCAGAAAAGAATATCATTCCTGGCCTACTACTTTTGATTGATTTTGCTGCAGCATTCGATACTGTGTCATGGAATTTTATACACAAAGTTGTAGAATTTTTTAACTTTCGACCGTCTATAAGAGCTTAGATTAAACTATTCTATACGAATATTGAAGCTTGTGTGATAGTAAATGGACATATATCTGAGTGGTTTACACTTCAGAGGTGTTGTCGTCAAGGAGATGCCCTGTCACCCTACCTGTTCATTCTTTGTGCTGAAATATTATCAATTTTGATTAGGAAAAACCAAGATATTAAAGGTATTACAATAAATGGAATAGAGTATAAAGTTTCTCAGTACGCGGATGACATAAGTTTGTTTTTAGATGGCTCAGAAAAATCTCTCAGGACAACAATGTTGATTTTAAAATTTTATGCCAAATTTTCAGGCCTTAATGTAAATATGGAGAAGACTAAGGTGGTTTGGTTTGGCTCACTTAAACACTCTAATGCTACTTTATGCCCTGAATACAATCTGGATTAGGAATAATAAAGTATTTAGTTTGTTAGGTGTGAAATTCTCCACAAATCTAAATCAAATAGTAGAATTAAATTATGATTCAAAAATAGAAGAAATAAAAAACTATTTGCAAATTGGTCCAAAAGAATACTCTCTCCTATTGGTAGATTAAGTTGTTATAAAATATCTTGCCCTTGCGAAACTGAATCATCTTATTTTGAGTATACCAAATCCATCTCTGGCCAAGGTTTCTTTGGAATTATGGTAGAGACAAAGTTAAGGGAAACATAATAACTCAAGAATATAAGTTTGGGGGATTAAAAATGATAGACCTTAAATGTTTTATGTGCAGCTTAAAAGCTACATGGCTCAGAAGATTAATGTACTCAGATAACAAATATTGTCAATTGGTTGAAAACATATGCCCTTATATCAATTAAATGTATAAATTTGGAACTGATTATATCAAAACAAAACTACATTTGGACATTAATCCCTTCTGGAAAGATGTTCTTTACAATTATAACGTTCTCTCTTCGAATTTAAAACCAACAAACACTAACCATTTTTATTTTGTTAATCTTTGGCTCAATCCAGGAAATA
Source organism: Cyclina sinensis (assembly GCA_012932295.1). Classification (NCBI taxonomy): domain Eukaryota; kingdom Metazoa; phylum Mollusca; class Bivalvia; order Venerida; family Veneridae; genus Cyclina; species Cyclina sinensis. The sequence goes on from JAAONU010000016.1 coordinate 23,520,212, forward strand.
AAGTTGGAAATCCCTCTGTTTGTTTAAATAGATGGATAACAGGTGGTATTCTGTTCATAGGAGACCTTCTCAACCAACGGGGGAATTTTATACATTTAATGAATTATCTATAATATACAATATTACAAGTAACTTTTTTGGAATACAGGGGTATTTTAGCTTCAGTTAAAGGATTTTTAGAAAGAGAAAATATCAAAGACCTACCAAAACAGTATAAATATAATGTATGTATTCCACACTCTATATCCGTAATAAATAAGGATAAAAAGTTCAATTTATAAAGCAATGCAAAACGTAAGACAATATCCTAACTCAATACAGAAATGGAAAAATGACTTAAGAGATGTAATAGAAACTGATTTTTTTTTAAATAATTCAATATGTGATATCGCTTATAATTATACAAAAGATTCAAAATTGTTATGGTTTCAGTACAGAATAAGCAACAAACTATTTACTTAAGAAAATGAACATAATCAAGTGAAGACTATTGCTCATTTTGCCATAATGAGAAAGAAACATTAACTCGTTTATTTTACAAGTGCGTAGTTACAAAAAAATTTTGGCAACAATCTTAAATTAAAGACAGATGCAACTTGAATTTTCAAAACTGGAGTCAGTCTGATATTTTATTTGGTAATACACACTTTGATGATGTGGTAAACAAAATAATTTTACTAGGCTAAATGTTATATATATTACAGTAGGTTAAGCAATTAAGGTCTGTTATAGAAAATTTTAAAAAACATCAAGTTAGTTACACAATTGAAAAAATACATATCTAAACAAATCATTTAAGTACAATGAATTTGAAAAATGATGGGAAAAATTTATCAGTTTAATAAAGTCTGAGCTTACTTAAGATCTCATAAAAGATTTATATACAAGCAGTCTTTATTTGCAATAAGATTATTAAGAAATTACTTTCTATAACCTGAACTTTTTTTCTCTTTCTCTACTCTGCAACATCCACCATATCGGAAATACCCCACTAACTTAAAAGAATATTTTCCATTCATTTTATGAAGATAATCACTTAACGAAAACCCTAGTAGTTAGCACCATAAACCTTTTTACTTAAGGTATTTTTTCTCTACCCCGCCCCTCCCCCACTTATTTTTGTTTGTTTGTTTTTTGTGTTGTTTTTTTTTTTTAAGTTTTCCCCCATCTTTCTGTGGATTCGGTAAACCATACAGGCTGTCTAAACAAAATTTTATAACATCTAAAAGGAAAGTAAGTAGGTATAAGTACTATTTTGGACGAAAATAATTGTTCACAATGTTACAGAGTTTTATTTATATGTGTAAATTTATGTAAAGTATGTAATTTAAACTTACGTGTTTAAATTAAACTTTAAAACTAGATACTACTTTAACAGTCAACAGTTGTGAAAATTTTATTTAAGAAAAATTACCATACTACTCTTTAATGTCAATATAGACAGCTGGTTTTTTTATCATATACCTATTAGAATTATTATATTAGAAAGTAGAAAGAAATGACATGAACAATTAAAACTAATGTGTTAGAAAATGTTTGCTGTACATATTGTATTGACTTGTATATCTCTTGAATTGTATTCTGATTGGGTAAAATAAATGAGTAACCTATGGTTACTGAAATTTAAAAAAAAAATTACAAGTTATACGTTTGGGTACATGCTACACCGTTTTTTATCTGTACTGTTAAAAACAGTCTTGTTTAAAGAAATATATTTAAGTTTTAATATAAGAATATAAGAACAAGAGGGCCATGATGGCCCTAGATCGCTCACCTGAGTATTTGGCTGTAGGTTTGCAGTTAAGCAGTATTTCATGTTTTAATTGAAAATATGTAAGTAATGTAAATATAAATATGTAAATATGTAAAATATCAGTCAATAAATAAAGGCTCTATGACAGAAAGTAGAAATATCTATCATAAGCTATGGTGACCTTGACATTGACCAGTCACCTAAAACCCTACCCATGGGTAGAGGTCCATGCAAGGATCTTATATACTGAATATCAATGATATAGGTCTTTAAATGAAGGCTCTATGAGGTACAGTATATAAACCTATTTTTAGCCTCGGTGACCTTTAACCTAATCTAATAATTCGAAAAAGCTTGATTAAGCTTGTTTCATACCAAATCTTAGATATCAGGGCCTTGTGGTTTCAGACAAGAAGATTTTTAAAGTTTTACTATATAAGCCTATGTAAAATCAAATGACCCCTGGGTAGGGGCCAAATTTGACCCCAGTGGCATAATTTGAACAAAATTGGTAGAGTTCCAGAAGACAATGCTACAAACCAAATCTTAGATCTCGGGGCCTTGTGGTTTCAGACAAGAAGATTTTTTTTTAAGTTTTACTATATAAGCCTATGTAAAATCAATTGACCCCTGGGGCAGGGCCAAATTTGACCCCAGAGGCATAATTTAACGAAACGTAGTAGAGGTCCACACGACAATGCTGCATACCAAATCTTGTGGTTTCAGACAAGAAGATTTTTAAAATTTCACTATGTTAAATAAGTTGACCCCTGGAGCTGGGCCAAATTTGATCCCAGGGGCATAATTTGAACAAATTTGTTAGAGGTTCACAAGACAATGCTACATACCAAATCTTAAGACTCAGGGCTTGTGGTTTCAGACAAGAAGATTTTCAAAGTTTTTCCTTTAAGTTGCCATAGCAACCAGAGGTCTTGATGGAATTGAATTCTTTGAACAACTTTGGTAGAGCTTCATGCAAGGAACATCCCAGGCAAGTTTCACAAATTTGAGAGGTTTCAGAGGAGATGTCGTTTTAATGAAATTGTTGACGGACGACGGACAAAGACCGGTCACAATAGCCCACCATGAGCCAAAGGCTCAGGTGAGCTTAAAAGTTACTACCATTTTATCATTAAATAAGAAACAACAGGTTGAAGTATTTTTTACGTGTGAACTTTCTTGATATGAGTACTTCATCACACAAAAAAAGGCATAGAAAAACAACATTTTCTTCACTTTTAAGAGGTCAGAAACAAAGATTATTTCCATAAGTAATAACTAAATAAAGACTTGAAGATTTGAGGTTATGAATTTCGAATATAAAAAAAGATAACAGAGGTAAACTTAACAAAAATTTTCGCGTCACCAAAGGTCAAGAGTAAAAACCATTCCACAAGTTGTGCCTATGTATATCTGAACCGGTGTATAATTATGCCAGCATACCAACCAGCATACCAAGTTTGGTGAACCTAGGTCAAAGCTTGTCGGTCGGTCCGTCCGTCCGTCCGTCGGTAGACACTTCGTTTCCGATCAATAACTAGAGAACGCTTTGACTTAGGTTCACTAAACTTGGTATGCTGGTTGGTCATTTCAAGTAGATGACCCCTATTGATTTTGAGGTCATTAGGTCAAAGGTCAAGCTCACAGGGACCTTCATCCTTAAAACGGTTTCCGATCAATAACAAGAGAACACTCTAACCTAGGTTCACCAAACTTGGTATGCTGGTTGGTCATCACCAGTAGATGACTTTGAGGTCATTAGGTCAAAGGTCAAGATCACAGAGACTTTCATCCTTAAAACGGTTTCCGATCAATAACTAGAGAACGCTTTGACCTAGGTTCACCAAACTTGGTATGCTGGTTGGTCATTACCAGTAGATGACTTTGAGGTCATTAGGTCAAAGGTCATGATCACAGAGACTTTCATCCTAAAAACGGTTTCCGATCAATAAATAGGGAACGCTTTGACCTAGGTTCAGCAAACTTGGTATGCTGGTTGGTCATCACCAGTATATGACCCGCTATTGATTTTGAGGTCATTTGGTCAATGGTCAAGCTCACAGAGACTTTCAGTCCTAAAAACGGTTTCCGATCAATAACTAGAGAATGCTTTGACCTAGGTTCACCAAACTTGGTATGCTGGTTGGTCATCACCAGTAGATGACCCCTATTGTTTTTGAGGTCATTATATCAAAGGTCAAAGGCCACAGGGACCTCTGATCCTAAAAACGGTTTCTGATCGATAACTAGAGAACGCTTTTGCCCAACCACAAGCAATTAGGTGCTGCTGGGGGGCATGTATGTTTTACAAACATTTCTTGTTATATTTAAGTTTAAAGCATTTACGTTCAGAAGAAAGGGAAAAGCTAGTCGTTTTATCGTTTAGTGAGTGTCAAATAGTTATATTTAGGTGTGGAATTTGAAACAAGTGTACTTCAGCACAATAAACAATGTTTTTAAACATACAAATAGGTCAAAATAAAGGTTAACTAAATTCGAGGTTCGATATTCACAAAATGAAATAAGATTACAGCATACAATATACAAAACTAGAAAAGGATTTTTGATTGAACAAAAACATATGTCTCTCCCCCCCCCCCCCCCCCTACAGCCAGTTGCTGCAGGCAGTATTGAGTCAGACGACTGTAAAATAAGGGGGATATTTTTGTCAAATGTACATGATGAACAAGAAACTCATACTCTGTCAATAAAGGATTGAGCAAAAACCTTGTTTCATATTGTACAAAATGGTTGTATTCATTTAGTCTAGTACCTGTAGCATGTTGGAATCATGTCGATGGCAGTGCTGTTACATAGATATGGGCAAAAAACATGAAGCCAGTTACAAGGTGTCTTCTTGAAGCAGTCAAGTTTAATCTTTTTCCATTGATAAGGAGAAAAGTTACATCATGATAGCTGTAGTATGCTGGAACTACTCCACAATGTACAACAGAGCACTCTTAACATATATATGATCAATCAGAGTTTGTTTTCTAGTTGTGGGGTTCGAAATTACTTAAAGATATCCAGTGAATGCTTGATTTAGTTGAACATTTGACAGTTCCAAAGTATTTACATTACAATCTCCAGCAACTACTACAGTTGAAGTCGTTATGCTTCTCAACAACTTTTGAAGGTCTTTGAGAAACTTGAGTGGAAAGTCTGGAGGCCGATACACACTAAAGATAGACAATGATGGTGCTTTGATATGAATACCAATACATTCAATGTTGGTAGCTGATGTGTCGATGACTGTGTAATCAAAATCTTCGTGTACAAGTATGGCAACTCCTCCTTTAACACTGCAGCCATATCCCAAATATCATGTGTGACGGTCTATCCAACAGGTTTAGTTTATTTAAATTTGAATCAAATCCATATATAATCTCAAATGAGGTCTATCATTACATAAAATTACAAGTTTATATCTTCAATGCTTTAAGAGATACAATAAAACCAGTATTTGACCATATAAATTACACAACTTCCGACCTTTAACCTGTGAGTGTGACCTTGACCTTGGGACAGCACACCTGGGAAGTCAACTCTGAAAATTGTCTTGCTGAGGTGAACATGTAAATAAAGTCTTATGAAAATCCTTCACTGGGTTTGGAAGATATAGAGCGGACGCAATTGTGTGGCATTTTACCTTTAACCTCAAAGTGTTACCTTGACCTTCAGACACCACACGTGCAAAGAGGGTTCTGCATGACGCCTTGATGAGGTGAACATCTGACCCAAGTTTCATTCAAATCCTTCAAGGACTTTGGAAAATACAGAGCGGACAAGATTTTGTGACGGACAGACGGACGGACGGACGGACAGACAGACGGACAGACTGACAGACATCCGGGGGAAAAACAATACGTCTCCCCCGTTTTTGGGGGGAGACATAATTTTGTATAACGCAAAACGTCATAGATAAGACAATCATTTCACAGGTTGCGCCTATATGTATGCCACATACCTCGTCTATGTTTTCTTGTTTACAATTACATTTATATTTAAACATGATTTCATTTTAATCAAACACTATCTACACTTTTATCATTAAGTAAAAAACAAAAGGGCTTATCATTATGACGTGTATGCATTTTAGATCAGTGTACTTCATTACATTAGAAGGCTTAGAAAAGCAATATTTTTAGACTTACATTGACGAGAAGTAGACAGGTGTGTACCGATAAATTGTATACATCACCACTTTAAAAGCATATATGATTAGTATTGCTCTTAATTGTTTAAAAGAGTTTTTAATAAATCTTGTCTTTTTTTCTGACTATGAAGATTCAGCCAATGCTCAGTCTTCATAGTGTACCCGTAGCTCAGAACACATCATTACCTTGACAGATCAAACTAAACTGTGATTTTACTGTGATTTATAGCTTTTCCCATCAGAATGCACTCTGAATTTGCGTGACACAGGATATCCTTTCAAAAAATGTCTTGCATTTACTACCGTTTAGTTTAAGTACCATCTAAGCGCCTAGCTGATATTTTTTTTCATACAATAACATCCATACCAATCAACTCATCTTCACAAACTGGATCTACTTAAACCAAAGTCTTAAAGTTAAGATTGGAAGATGATGATAATTACACTTCATACTAGTGAAAAAAACATTATTAGCAACCTCAAGCCGGACAAAAGAATCAACTTCCTTAAGGTTTGATCTAAATAATTCTAGAATCTTTGTTCTATATTGATGAAGAAACCATAAATGCACAGGCACCAGTTTCAATAACAAATTGAGCATTCAAGATTTTAATTTTCACATAAAAATTCATAGTTTACTCAGCAGAAGAATTTCTACACTGAATTGGTCTAAATTGTTCTCGATTTATTTGGACCGGCACTGGGCGGCCGGCGCTGTCACCAGTAGTTTTCAGGGGTTGAAGAATCCACAGAGTATTTTTCCATTACTCGTTGGACAGCTGTTTGCATAGTGACCGTTTCCATGGCACTCAAAACTTTATATCAGTTTTCGCAGAGCTGTACATCAGCCTTTTTTTCTCCTCAGGTTTCATTTATTTGTTTTTCAAACTGAGACTATTCCTGTAATATCTCTATTATAATGGTGAATGCATGTCAAGACAGCCAAAGTCAAAGACAGCCGAGGTATGCACATTACAGTACCACAGACAGAATGAATTTAGCATAATTATTTACAATGTTTATAAGCATATGAATAAATGGATGTTTCATTACCGTAACAACAATGAAAACTAGGTTAGGAAACAGAAATGTTGTTGTAAAAAACGTATGGCGCTAATTGAAAGAAGATGCTAAGTACCATTAAAAGAGTTGAAAGAAGTTTGTCCGTCCAATAAAGACTGGTTGAAATCAACCAAAATTTTAAACAAACTAATGTCATAATAAATTCAACTCACCTTTAGCATAATTTGTTTTCGCTAAAACATTAGGGTCTGATGACGATAGGAAAATGACTGTTCTAAAGACGCCTCTGTATATGAACTATTTAAATAGTCCATAAATACATATCATATAAATGTTTCACACGTCAACATTTTTTTTAGTCGCGCAATTTTTAGAACGGAATTTCCAGTACTTTTTTTGAAAAGATTTAATTCAAATTGAAAACAAATAAAACGTCTAGTAATTATATGTTGCGAATGTGAATGATATTAACAAATCGTTACGCATATCAGATGTCAGTCCAAAAATTACAACAGATAAACTGAATGCATCATGTACTTTGCAAGCCATGCATAAAAATAACATTTAACACCTCACTCAATATGTAAAAGTGAGCCACTATTTTAAGCATTATCTCTATGATCAAACAGAATGCAAGCCAGTGAGAGACAGCCTAGGTATCCACATTACAGTACAATATACAGAATATATTCAGCATATACATTTACAGTGTTTATAACCAATGCATATGGATAAATGGATGTTTTATTTAAATTACTACTTACAGACTACTCCTGACCGTTTTTGGGAATACCATGTTACCTCATCATTGTGACGCTTTTTCTCCTTGTGTACCATCGCACATGGATGAAGCAGCTAACATTTCAACACACGAAGCTTCTGAACAGGGTCAGGCAAAATCACATTGAGTTTTCAGCAACATTTAGGGCGTTCGAAGGAGGGCGTTGCAAAGCTTAAAACCCTGAATTACTCTATGCCGCAGAGGAGAGACCAGCAGTATGAAAAAATCTAGTCATATTCAAAGAGCGGAGCTAGACTTTCATTCTGCACGCGGTGACATCTGGACTTTTTCCAAGTAAGAATATACACTACAATGCAAATGCAGCTAGGTAACAGCCGAATGAAATACGACCATGACTACCAGGAGGACACAATTATAATGTAATTTAGGCTAAAATGGGCTGCTGAAGGCCCGAGTTAGAAGATGATGTTCCAGCGCTAACAGGATTGACGCTTGAGTTAGAGTCGCCGAAAACGCAAAAATACCGGCGTTAAATTGAAAAGAAGATTGGCGGGTAGGATCTCGAGGTTTGAGACCATTGCAGAAAGATACGACTGGGGCGATGATAACAAGTCAGACCAGCTTTTTCCGCGCATGGAGGGTCAAGCTGCTAGTGTTTTTACGAGCAGTTACAAAATCAAGTTTCGCATAATTATAGAAAGTTTGTTACCGAAATGTACAACTGTTTCCGCATAGTTGAAACGGTACAGTACTTCGCAGCAAAGTTTAGTTGCCGAAACCAGAAAAATGGGGAAACAGCTGAAGGCTATGCGGCAGGCTAAAACGTGCTCCATAACAAGGCCCAAGGGTATCAAAATAAAAGGACGAGATAGAAGGACCTGGTTTGAAGGTTTTTAGATTGTACTCGAGCAGAACAGGTATGTTTTAATGTAGAATTGAATAAGGAGCCGGAGACAAAAGACAATGCTGTTTATCACGTAATAAATTTTATACAAACGAGAAAAAGCGTTGGACAGGAAAAAAGTACGAAAGTGTCAGGCGCGCCTTGCAAACAGAAGAAAGTATCCATGAAAACAGAGGTAAGCTAAACAGTGCTACACTGCAAATATCTAAGGTCTACGGCCTATGTTTTCTGACAAAAAGATTTTCATAGATTTTATCTTTACACAAAAAAGACCCGTGGGGCGAGGTCAATTTTTCACCCAGGGGCACAATATAAACTATCTTGAAAGATGGACCTCTAGATGATTGTTTATGCAAAATATTAAAGCCCTAAGCCTAGTGGTTTCAGAGAAGATTTTTTGATTTGATTACTGTCGTACATCTGATTACATGTAATGTAATTCAATCGATTACATAGACAAAATTTTGTATTTCATAATGAATACTTTTGATTACTTTCTGACTGCACATGGACTTTGGATAGATGAAAAAGCCATTTATTGCATTTTAACTGCTGGGACAAAAGATAAAAATATATGCTGCTTTTGCTAGAAATAAGTAATATGCTAATGATATTTTCAACCTCATCTCCTTAAAAAAAATATTCTTTTACAATATATATTGATCACAATGTTAATTCTCTCCTTTGTGTGCTCTTTATAAGGACCAATGATCTATTGTGTCACCTTTCTTAAGACATATTGCAGGTAACTTTGCTACAATTGTGAATTTGTACTTCAATAGGTGTGAAAGCCATAATCTTAATAATAATGAAATTAAAGTGAGACATTGTCCCAGGGAAAATAAAAAAATATCAGTTAATACTGCACTACACCAGTTGTTTAACTGCTAAAAAGAAATCAGACCCTCTTTTATAAGACCAGAACAATGTCATCTTTCTGATGAAAACTTTCAAAAATTGATGATGATTAAATGCAATGGAGATGTCTAAATATATATGATTCGAACAGAATGACATTGTGAATCTTCCTTTATAAAATTAGTGACTCAGTGTGTTAGACAAAAACTTAACTGCTTTACTGAGCCAATATTTTTCCTACAAATAATATTTGTTTCATGTATGTTAAATAAAGTTTCCATTCTGATTTATCTACTGTTTTCTCCTAAAAAATTTGTCTTGCAGTTTGAAATAATATTGAAAGTAATCAAATGTAATCTGATTACTTGACCACAAGTAACTGTAAAGTAATCAATTACCATTAAAACATTAAAGTAATCTAATGTAATTGTAATCAGGAAATTTCAAAGTAACTGTAATGTAATCAGTTACTAACACAAGTAATCAGCCCCAAGCCTGGTCATGTGAAGCAAGATTATACAGCAGTTATACTCCCTTGGATGAAGATGGTACTACTGCGTGGGAATGAATTAGGAAGTTAACAGTATAACATTTCTAACAAGAATTTGTAACAGAGATACCAACGTCCCCCGCCTAAGGGAAGTTTTACATGAAACACAAAATTGTGGTATTTCAAAAGATTGAGGCATTGATCTGGACTTTCAGTGCAAATTTTTGATCAATGCTAGATCTGCACATGCAACAATAAATTCATTACAGAAAAAAATGAAATAACTCCTGTGTAAGTGTTAACAGAAATACATTTGTATAGTTGTTTCACTATTTCAAAACCACAAAAAGTGACAAATACAAATCAATACAAACCATTTAGAAAACAGATAAAACAGTCAGGAAATGGTATGTGTAAGAAACTGGAATCACTCTACTAGTGCACTGTATGTTATCAGATGCGAAAATCAGGTCCAATGTTCTTCCCAACTGATGAGTTGGCTTTTCTACATATTGTCGAAGTTGGTATCATGACAAAACTTAATCACAACTTGATCATTAGGCATCAAGTTAAAGTCTCCACCAAGTATAATATTATGTGACTTAGGTATAGCATTGACGGCAGATGAGAGGAGAGTAAAAACTCATTTTTGTGGAATTGAGGTGGTCTGTAAGTAACAGCTATGACAAAGTTTCTACCTTGGTCTGAAACTGTTCTAGACATAAACTGGAGGGAACTGTTATTTTCAAAATCAGTTGACTCTTTTAGTGAACATTGCTAGACCATGTTGTGTCAGCTTAAAGTATCCGCAGAATCCTTCTAAAGAACATTCTTCTGTAGTGTGAGTTTCTGTTACGCCAAGAGCACTCAATCTTGAAATATGTCTTTGGGCAGCCAAGTCTGAGAGGTGGGCTTTAAGGGAACGAGTGTTGAGAAAACCTATGTGCACACTTGCATTAGGGTTCAAGTTTTCGAATGGATGTTCCCAAGTGAAAGTACAGTGCTCACGCATCCTGTCCATTTCTATTAGAGCCGTCTTGTTTACTTTGATTTTGTCTGCAGTAAAACTGACTAACTTCAAACCATCACGTGACGTTGCTCTGCTGAGCATTGTATCAGCATGACCCTGCATGACAGACTTCATGTTTGGAGGAAGTTCGAGGTTAGCAATACAGTGTGTGAAGATACTTCCCTAAGACTTGTGAGGAGTTAAGCCAAATGCTAAAACTAAAGGGTACATTGTTCTCTCGACAGGACCTGGACATTCAGATGTGAGTAAGAATGTAACAGTGATGGCCTGGATTGGTACACAATCTCTTAAATGTTGTGGGCTTCTCTTTTTACTTTCTCTTCCAGTGCTTGGATCAGAAAATTTTAACAAGACCTGTCTGCAGACAGCACCCTCCACTTTTCTCAGTGCTGGATAATAAATTATAAGCCAGGTCAAACAAGAGGCCCAAGTGAAAAAAATTTGAGTGGGGGAGGGCAAGTACCTAGTGAAAATGGTTTTGGGGGAGATACCATGGTGGGGACGTAAGAGAGGGAGTTCCCATTTGGGAGTCAAGTACATATGTATCTAAAGAAAAAAATAATGGAAAAAATTTGGTGAAGGAGATGGAGGGGGAGGAGAATACTGACCCATCTCATGTAAGTTAAAAAAAGTTTATTTCAAAGCTTAAGAAGTTCTTTTCCAATATAGGAGAATAAAAGTGTTTTTTTTTTTGGCAGAGGTGGAGGGGAAAGTAACTTCATACCTACAAATTTTTAAAAAAATGTTTTTTTTGGAGGGGGGGTCCCATACACATGGTGGGGGCAGTCAAGTACCTACATATTTTTTAGGTCACCTAAGCACAACGTACTCATGGTGAGCTATTGTGATCCCCCTGTGTCCGGCGTCCGTCGTCGTGCGTCGTCAACAATTACATAAAAATAACATCTCCTCTGAAACTACTGACTGCACATTACCTACCAAACTACACAGGAATGATCCTTGGGTGGTCCCTTTTCAAAATTGTTCAAATGGTTCCGGTCTGTTGTATAAGTAGGTCACAGGGCCAAAAAAGAAGTTTCAAAAATGAAAATTAAAAAAATCTTCTTGTCAGAAAGTACAAGGCCCAGATTTTTGATATTTAGTATATGACATCATCTATAGGTCCTCTACCAAAGTTGTTCAAATTATGCCCCTAGTGCCAAAATTGCTCCTCCTCCGTCCCTGGGGGTCATAGGTTTTCCTTATATGTATATAGTAAAAACTTAAACAAGAGGGCCATGATGGCCCTGGATCGCTCACCTGAGTATTTTGGCTGTAAGTTTGCTGTTAAGCAGTATTTCATTTTTTAATTGAAAATATATAAGTGCCTACAAACCAAATAAATCAGTCAATAAATAAAGGCTCTATGACAGAAAGTAGAAATATCTATTATAAGCTATGGTGACCTTGACCTTGACCCAGTGACCTCAAACCCTACCCATGGGTAGAGGTCCATGCAAGGAACCTATATATTGAATATCAAAGATATTAGTCTTTAAATGAAGGCTTTATGAGGTACAGTAGATAAATCTATTTTTAGCCTCCGTGACATTTAACCTAATCTAATAATATGAGCAACCAAACAACCTTTCTGACAAACTGCCAGAATATTTGGACTGAAACAGTAGCCTCTAGAGCCTTAACAAGATATTTCTATTTTTTGGCTCTGTGACCTAGTTTTTGACCCCAGATGACCCATATTCGAACTTGGGCTAGAAATCATCGATACAACCTTTCTGACAAATTTCCAGGATATTTGGGCTGAAAATGTAACCTCTAGAGTGTTAACAAGGTTTTTCCATATTCAGGCTGTGTGACCTAGTTTTTGACCCAGATGACCCATATTCGAACTTGACCTAGAAATCATGGAAACAAGCTTTCTGATAGTTTTTCAGTAAATTTGAGCAAAAAATCTTACCTCTAGAGTGTTAACAAGGTTTTACCATATTTGGGTTGTGTGACCTAGTTTTTGACCCCACATGACCCATATTCAAACTTGAGCTAGAAATCACCAAAACAACCTTTCTGACATATTTCCAGGATATTTGGGCTGAAAATGTTACCTCTAGAGTGATAAAAAGGTTTTTCCATATTTGGTCTCAGTGACCTTGTTTTTGACCCCAGATGACCCATATTCGAACCTGGGCTAGAAATCATCCAAATAACCTTTCTGATATATTACAAGGATATTTGGGCTGAAAATGTTACATCTAAAGTGTTAACAAGGTTTTTCCAAATTTGGGCTCTGTGACCTACATGTAGTTTTTGACCCCAGATGACCCATATTCGAACTTGCGCTAGAAATCACCCAAATAACCTTTCTGACATATTTCCAGGATATTTGGGCTGAAAATGTTACCTCTAGAGTGTTAACAAGGTTTTTCTATATACAGGCTGTGTGACCTAGTTTTTGACCCCACATGACCCATATTCCAACTTGAGCTTGAAATCATCTCAACAAGCTTTCTGACATTTTTTCAGGAGATTTGGGCTAAAAATGTTACCTCTAGAGTGTTAACAAGGTTTTACCATATTTGGGTTGTGTGACCTAGTTTTTGACCCCACATGACCCATATTCAAACTTGAGCTAGAAATCACCAAAACAACCTTTCTGACTTATTTCCAGGATATTTGGGCTGAAAATGTTACCTCTAGAGTGTAAACAAGGTTTTTCCAAATTTAAGCTTTGTGACCTAGTTTTTTAACCAAGATGACCCATATTAAAACCTGGGCTAGAAATCATCAAAATAACTCTACTGACATATTACAAGAACATTTGGGTTGAAAATGTTACCTCTACAGTGTTAACAAGGTTTTTCTATATTTGGGCTGTGTGACCTAGTTTTTGACCCCACATGACCCATATTCAAACTTGCGCTAGAAATTACCAAAACAACCTTTCTGACATATTTCCAGGAAATTTGGGCTGAAAATGTTACCTCTAGAATGATAAAAAGGTTTTTCCATATTTGGTCTCAGTGACCTAGTTTTTGACCCCAGATGACCCATATTCGAACCTGGGCTAGAAATCATCCAAATAACCTTTCTGATATATTACAAGGATATTTAGGCTGAAAATGTTACATCTAAAGTGTTAACAAGGTTTTTCCAAATTTGGGCTCTGTGACCTACATGTAGTTTTGACCCCAGATGACCCATATTCAAACTTATGCTAAAAATCACCCAAATAACCTTTCTGACATATTTCTAGGATATTTGTGCTGAAAATGTTACCTCTAGAGTGTTAACAAGGTTTTTCCATATACAGGCTGTGTGACCTAGTTTTTGACCCCACATGACCCATATTCCAACCTGAGCTTGAAATCATCTTAACAAGCTTTCTGACAGTTTTTCAGGAAATTTGGGCTAAAAATGTTACCTCTAGAGTGTTAACAAGGTTTTACCATATTTGGGTTGTGTGACCTAGTTTTTGACCCCACATGACCCATATTCAAACTTGAGCTAGAAATCACCAAAACAACCTTTCTGACATATTTCCAGGATATTTTGGGCTGAAAATGTTACCTCTAGAGTGTAAACAAGGTTTTTCCAAATTTAAGCTTTGTAACCTAGTTTTTTACCCAAGATGACCCATATTCGAACCTGGGCTAGAAATCATCCAAATAACTTTTCTGACATATTACAAGGATATTTGGGCTGAAAATGTTTCCTCTTAAGTGTTAACAAGGTTTTTCTATATTTGGGCTCTGTGACCTAGTTTTGGGCCCCAGATGACCGATATTCGAACATGGGCTAGAAATCACCAAAATAACCTTTCTGACACATTACAAGGAAATTTGGACTGAAAATGTGACCTCTAAAGTGTTCACAAGGTTTTTTCCATATTTGGGCTCTGTGACCTAGTTTTTGACCCCAGATGACCAATATTCGAACGTGACTTAGAAATTTTTGAAACAACCTACCTGACTTATTTCCAGGATATTTGGGCTGAAAATGTTACCTCTAGAGTGTTAACAAGGTTTTTCCATGTTTGGGCTGTGTGACCTAGTTTTTGAGTCCACATAACCCATATTCCAACTTGAGCTAGAAATCATCTTAACAAGCTTTCTGACAGTTTTTCAGGAAATTTGAGCAAAAAATCTTACCTCTAGAGTGTTAACAAGGTTTTACCATATTTGGGCTGTGTGACCTAGTTTTTGACCCCACATGACCCATATTCAAACTTGAGCTAGAAATCACCAAAGCAGCCTTTTTGACATATTTCCAGGATATTTGGGCTGAAAATGTAACCTCTAGAGTGTAAACAAGGTTTTTCCAAATTTAAGCTCTGTGACCTAGTTTTTTACCCAAGATGACCCATATTTGAACCTGGGCTAGAAATCATCCAAATTACTTTTCTGACATATTACAAGGATGTTTGGGCTGAAAATGTTAACTCTAAATTTTTAACAAGGTTTTTCCATATTTGGGCTCTGTGACCTAGTTTTTGACCCCAGATGACCGATATTCGAACTTGGGCTAGAAATCACCCAAATAACCTTTCTGACATATTACAAGGAAATTTGGACTGAAAATGTGACCTCTAAAGTGTTAACAAGGTTTTCCCATATTTGGGCTCTGTGACCTAGTTTTTTTACCCCAGATGACCCATATTTGGACCTGAGCTAGAAATCATAAAAGCAACCTTTCTGACAAATTTCCAGATTATTTGGACTGAAAATGTAACCTCTAGAGTGTTAACAAGATTTTTCTATTTTTGGGCTCCGTGACTTAGTTTTTGATCCCAGATGACCCATTTTCGAACTCGTCCGAGTAATTACTGGGACAAACATTCTGACCAAGCTTCGTGACAATTGGAGCAAAAATGTGACCAGTAGAGTGTTAACGAACTAAGTGTGAACGGACGACAGACGACGGACATTCATCGATCCTAATAGATCACCCTGAGCCAGCTCAGTTGAGCTAAAAATCTTCTCCTCTGAAGTGACAAAGTCTAGAGCATTGGTATTAGGAATATGACATCATCTATAGGTCCTTTACCAAATTTGTTCAAATTATGCCTCTAGTGCCAAAATTGGCCCCGCCCCAGGGGTCATAGGTTTTCCTTATATGTATATAGTAAAAATTTAAAAAATCTTCTTCTCTGAAATGACAAAGGCTAGAGATTTGATATTTGGTATATGATATCATCTACAGGTCCTATACCAAAGTTGTTCAAATTATGCCCCTAGTGCCAAAATTGGCCCCGCCCCAGGGGGGCAGGTTTTCCTAATATGTATATAGTAAAAACTTAAAAAATCTTCTCCTCTGAAATGACAAAGGCAAGAGATTTGATATTTAGTATATGATATCATCTACAGGTCCTCTACCAAAGTTATTCAAATTATGCCCATAGTGCCAAAATTGGCCCGCCCTAGGGGGGCAGGTTTTTTTTATATGTATATAGTAAAAACTTTAAAATAATCTTCTCCTCTGAAATGTCAAAGGCTAGAGATTTGATATTTAGTATATGATATCATCTATAGGTCCTCTACCAGAGTTGTTCAAATTATGCCCTTAGTGCCAAAATTAGCCCCGCCCCAGGGGTTCATAGGTTTTCCTGATATGTATATAGTAAAACCTTAAAAATCTTCTCCTTTGAAATGACAAATCCTAAAGCTTAGATATTTGGCATGAAATATTGTCTTGTGAACCTGTTCCAAGTTTGTTCAAATTATATTCCTGGGGTTAAAATTGGGCCTGCCCGGGGGTCATAGATATTCTATTTGTGCATATAGTAAAAACATAAGAAAATTATCCTCTGAAGCTTCAAAGGCTAGAGCTTAGATATTTGGCATGAAACATTGTGGACCTCTACAAACATTGTTCAAATTATTGCCCTAGGGTCAAAATTGGCCCTGCTCTTGGGGTCATGGGTTTTCTTTATATACATATAAAAAGTGATTTCTGAAACTGAGAAAGCTAGAGCTTAGATATTTAACACGAGACATTGTCTGGTGGAACTATTAAACTGTTTAAATTAAAGTTTTGGGTCACATTTGGCCCTGCCCTAGGGGACTTAGTGACCTACTTTTTTGTAATTTGATATACAGTTATGAAATTTGGACCATGTGCACAGTTTCAGATGAAGACTTGAACTTTGATGTTAAATGACCTAAATTTTGACCTAGTGACCTATTTTCTTGTTTTTTGATTTACAGCTATGAAATTTGGACCATTAGCACAGTTTCAGATGTAGCATTGAACTTTGATGTTAGATGACCTACATTCTCACCTAGTGACCTACTTTCTTGCTTTTTTATCTACAGCTATGAAATTCGAACCCTATGCACAGTTTCAGGTGTCAAAATTGAACTCTGACCTTAGATGACATTTTGACCTAGTGACCTCATTTTTTGTTGTTTGATGTACAGGTTTGAAATTTGGACCATATATATAGTAAAAATTGTTCAAATTCTTGTAATAAACACTAGCCTTGTCCGTTTTCACACAAATGACAGTCTGTCCTCAGGTGAGCGCTTTGGGGCCAATGGCCCCCTTGTTTTTAAAAAGTAATTATAATGAAACCAAAAAATTATGGGGTGGGGGGGTAATGCCGGGCGTGTGTGTGGGAGTTGGGTCCCTAAGCAGAGGGGGATTGGAGGAGCTAGGGGGGGAGTACTTACGGATGGACGGAAGGAAGGACAGACAGAGCCCATTTCTATATCCCCCTTTTTGGACCAGACAAAATATACCCTGTAACAGACCATGTTAAGCTTTGACCTTTAAGAGTGACCTTGACCTTGGAGCTAGGCGTCTGGATGTTGTGCATGACACGTCGTCTCATTATTGTGAACATTTGTGCCAAGTATTTTCAAAATCCCTTGATGGATGAGAAAGTTATGGACCGGACACGACATATACACTCCAACAGACAATGCTGATCTTCAATTATCAAGTGTGACCTTGACCTTGAAGGTAGGGGTATGGATGTCACACATGACACATTGTCTTACTATAACAAACATTTGTGCCAAACTATTTCAAATTTTGTTGATGAATGGCTTATTTATGGACCGGAAAGTGTGACGGATGGACAGACGGACGGAGCCAATTTCTATAACCCCCGTTTTTCTTCAAAAAGGCGGGGGACAATAAACTATTTATATCAATAGCAGTATATAAAGACTAATATATACCGCAATTGTCTCTGGAATTTGATGTTTTTTGCATCTTATACTATCCCCCACAACCTAAAATAACTAAAATCATTTAGGGGTCGATAGTGATTTTACAGGAAACCCATGATAAATAAACTCAAAGAGATAGGTTCTATACAAATTGGGCAACTGATAAAGCTAAGAGGCAACATGAAGGAAGGAACAGAACCAACTACGCTTGCTTCACTTTAGCAAGGTTTTACACTTTAAATGTAATTTATAACACGGGTATTGACAGGTTTTTCTTCTGTAACTGACTGACAATGGAGAGGGAAATATCAAATATATATGAATTCCACAGATACAAACATGATGGCCCTGGATCGCTCACCTGGGTACTTTGGCTGTAGGTTTGCTGTTAAGCAGTATTTCGTTTTTTAATTGAAAATATGTAAGTGCCTACAAACCAAAAATGTAAAATATCAGTCAATAAATAAAGGCTCTATGACAGAAAGTAGAAATATCTATTATCAGCTATGGTGACCTTGTCCTTGACCCAGTGACCTCAAACCCTACCCATTAGTAGAGGTCCATGCAAGGAACCTATATACTGAATATCATAGATATTGGTCTATAACTGAAGGCTCTATGAGGTACAGTAGATAAATTTATTTTTAGCCTCGGTGACTTTTAACCTAATCTAATAATTTGAAAAAGCTTGATAAAGCTTGCTTCATGCCAAATTTTAAAATTCTAGGCCTTGTGGTTTCAGACAAGAGGAGATTTTTTTAAAGATTTCCTTAAAAAGTAGGTCAGTAGGTCAAAAATACAGGTCATGTGATGACGTTTTTGAAATCGGAACAAAAAACTGTACACATGGTCCAAATATCATTGCCATAGCTCCAAAAACAAAAAGTAGGTTAGTAGGTCAAAAATATAGGTTATGCAATGACGTTTTCGAAAACGAAACAAAAAGCTGTACACATGGTCCAATTTTCATTTCCATAGCTCCAAAAACAAAATGTAAGTCAGTAGGTCAAAAATATAGGTCATGCGATGACATTTTTGAAATCGAAACGAAAAACTGTGCACATGGTCCAAATTTCATTGCTGTAGCTAAAAACCAAAAAAGTAGGTCAGTAGGTCAAAAATATAGGTCAAGGAATAATGTTTTTGAAATCATCTTGAAAAACTGTACAAATGGTCCAAATTTCATTGCTGTAGCTGAAAAACAAAAAAGTAGGTCAGTAGGTCAAAAGTATAGGTCAAGGAATAATGTTTTTGAAATCATCTTGAAAAACGATAAAAATTGTCAAATGTTATTGCCATAGCGAAAAACTTAAAAATAAGAAAAAAAAATTCAGCGGGGGTGGGGGGAAGTGACCCCCCATGGGAGGGGGGCTGACCCCACTGTGGTCACAGTGCAACCTACCAAATATCTAAGCTCAAGGTCTTGCAGTTTGTGACAAGAAGATTTTTAAAGTTTTTTTGCTATATAACTCTTATGTAAAACATGTGACCCCTTGGGCGGGGCCAGTTTTGACCCAGGGGCCATGATTTGAACAATCTTGGTAGAGGTCTACTAGACAATGCTCAACACCAAATATCTAAGCTCCATTCCTTGTAGTTTCTTACAAGAAGATTTTTAAAGTTTTCTCTATATAACTCTATGTAAATCAAGTGACCCCCAGGGCAAGGCCAAATTTGACCCCAGGGGCATAATTTGAACAATCTTCGTAGAGGTCCACTAGATGATGCCTCATACCAAATATCTAAGCTCCAGGCCTTGCAGTTTCTGACAAGAAGATTTTTAAAGAATTTACTATATAACTCTATGTAAAACATGTGACCCCTTGGGCGGAGCCAATTTTGACCCAGGGGCCATGATTTGAACAATCTTGGTAGAGGTCTACTAGACAATGCTGCACACCAAATATCTTAGCTCTATGCCTTGCGGATTCTGACAAGAAGATTTTTAAAGTTTTTACTATATAACTCTATGTAAAACAAGAGGGCCAATGGCCCTAAAGCGCTCACCTGGGTTCAAAGATGAAAGAAATTTTTATGAATGTAATGATGCATATCACAGAAATGGACCAATGCAATTTCATTGCCATAGCTCCAAAAACCAAAAGTAGGTCAGTAGGTCAAAATATAGGTCATGAGACGACATTTTTGAAATCGGAACAAAAAGCTGTAAACACAGTCCAAATTTCATTGCCGTAGCTTTAAAACCAAAAAGTAGGTCAGTAGGTCAAAAATATAGGTCATGATATGACGTTTTTGAAATCCGAACAAAAAAATGTACACATGGTCAAAATTTCATTGCGATACCTCATAAAACAGAAAGAAGGTCAAAAATATAGGTCATGCAATAACATTTTTGAAATTAAAACGAAAAACTGTGCACATGGTCCAAATTTCATTGCTGTAGCTAAAAAACAAAAAAGTAGGTCAGAAGCTCAAAAATATAGGTCAAGGAGTAATGTTTTTGAAATCATCTTGAAAAACTGTACAAATGGTCCAAATTTTATTGCCATAGCGAAACTTAAAAAATGAGAAAAAAAAATTGGGGCGGGGGGAGGGGTGGGAGTGACCCCCAGGGGAGGGGGGATGGCCCCACTGTGGTCACAGTGCATACTACCAAATATCTAAGCTCCAGGCCTTGCAGTTTGTGACAAGAAGATTTTTAAATTTTTTTGCTATATAACTCTATGTAAAACATGTGACCCCCGGGGCAAGGCCAGTTTTGACCCAGGGGCCATGATTTGAACAATCTTGGTAGAGGTCTACTAGACAATGCTCAATACCAAATATCTAAGCTTCATGCCTTGCGGTTTCTGACAAGAAGATATTTAAAGTTTTCCCTATATACTTCTATGTAAATCAAGTGACCCCAAGGGCAAGGCCAAATTTGACCCCAGGGGCATAATTTGAACAATCTTCGTAGAGGTCCACTAGATGATGCCTCATACAAAATTTCTAAGCTCCAGGCCTTGTGATTTCAGACAAGAAGATTTTCAAAGTTTTTCCTTTAAGTTGCCATAGCAACCAGAGTTCGGCATGGAATTGAATTCTTTGAACAACTTTGGAAGAGCTTCATGCAAGGAACAGCCCATGCAAGTTTCATCAACTTTGGCCCAGTGGTTTCAGAGGAGATGTCGTTTAAATGAAATTGTTGACGCCTCACGACGCACGACGCACACCGCACGACGCACACTGGACATTCGGGTATGACAAAAACTCCCTCTGGGACTTTGTTCCAGGTGAGCTAACAAGTGACCCCTGGGGTGGGGCCATTTTTGACCCCAGGGGTATAATTTGAACAAACTTGGTAGAGGTCCACTAGACAATGCTACATACCAAATCTTAAGGCTAAGGGCGTTGTGGTTTCAGACAAGAAGATTTTCAAAGTTTTTCCTTTAAGTTGCCATAGCAACAAGAGTTCTTGATGGAATTGATTTCTTTGAACAACTTTGGTAGAGCTTCATGCAAGGAATATCCCAGGCATGTTTCGTCAATGTTGGCTCAGCGGTTTAGGAGGAGATGTTGTTTAAGTCAAATTGTTGACGACCCACGACGCACGCCAACAGACACCGGACAAACAACCATCCTAATAGCTCATCCTGAGCAGGCTCAGGTGAGCTAAAAATTATTACTGTTGAGACAAATATATTATCTTTATTTTAAGCAACTGTATGCCTTCTACATGTATAAAGATTATGATATAAAATAATACACAGAATTCTAAAAATGCAAGGATAAGGCTAAGATTTACCTAAAGTGCACACTATCCTCTTGTCTTTGAACAAAGCGTGTGTTGATATTATATTACAAAAACTATTCAAACCATTGTTATTAATACACTGCAAAAAAAGTTAAGAAATGCAACCACAAAAGTCTATAATGCCTCAAAAATGACCAATTGTAATTTATCTAGGTTGCTTTATACACTAAAATATCCTATGATTTTTTTCATATTAAAGATATCTTCTTTTGTCTGAATTCTTCTAAATGTAAAGTAGGACATAACTAGGTAAATAGTTATACAAGTATGATAAATCTGTAATAAATAGACTGTCTTATTAAGATAACTACGTAAATAGTTCAGTCATAATCTGTAATTAATTATCAGTAACCAATGGGACTGCCTTCTTAAAATTACTACATGTGTCTTCAGTGGAACACTTGTGTCGCTCTTGGGTACACTGTTAGAATAACTAAAAAGGTAAACAAGAGCCTGCTGGAAAAGACAGCATGCTAGTCAAAGTACAACAAGACCTGTCCACAGACAGCATGCTCCACTTTTCTCAGTGCTGGATAATTATTTATAAGCCAAGTTAAACAAGAGGCCCAAGTGAAAAAAATTTGAGTGGGGGAAGGCAAGTACCTAGTCATAGAAGATGAACAAAAAAATTGGGTCAAGTTACGTATTTAAAACACAAGAGGGCCATGATGGCCCTGTATCGCTCACCTGAGTATGACTGCTTTTAACAAAGTTGCTATGGACCTGGTTAATTGACCCCAGATGACCCATATTAGAACTTGACCTAGAAATCATTGAAACAATCTCTTTGACAAATTTCAAGGATATTTGTACTGAAAATGTTACCTCTAGAGTGTTAACAAGGTTTTTCCATATTTGGGCTCTGTGACCTAGTTTTTGACCCCAGATAACCCATATCCAAACTTGAGCTACAAATCATCAAAACAACCTTTCGGACAAATTTCCAGGACATTTGGACTGAAAATGTAGCCTCTAGAGTGTTTACAAAGTTTTTCGATATTTGGGCTCTGTGACCTAGATGTTTCGACTCCAGATGACCCATATTCAAACTTGACCTAAAAACCATAGAATTAAGCTTTCTGACAAATTTCCAGGTTATTTGGACTGAAAAAGCTATCTTTAGAATGTTAACAAGGTTTTTCCATATTTGGACTCTGTGACCTAGTTTGTGACCCCAGATGACCCATATTCAAACTTGATCTAGAAATCTTCAAGGCAACCTTTCTGACAAATTTCCAGATTATTTTGGCTGAAAATGTAACCTCTAGAGTGTTAACAAGATGTTTCTATTTTTGGGCTCTGTGACCTAGTTTTTGAACCCAGATGACCCATATTCAAACTTGAGCTAGAAATCATAGAAGCACCCTTCCTAACAAACTTCCAGATTATTTGGTCTAAAAATGTTACCTCTAGAGTGTTAACAAGGTTATTCAATATTTGGGCTCTGTGACCTAGTTTTTGACCCCAGATGACCTATATTTGAACTTGACCTAGAAATCATCAAAGCAACCTTTCTGACAAATTTTCAGATTATTTGGGCTGAAAATGTAACCTTTGGAGTATTTACAAGATTTTTCTATTTTTGGGCTCCGTGACCTAGTTTTTGAACCCAGATGACCCATATTTGAACTTGAGCTAGAAATCATCATTAGAAGATTTCTGACAAATTTCCAGGATATTTGGACTGAAAAAGTAGCCTCTAGAGTGTTAACAAGGTTTTTCTATATTTGGGCTCTGTGACCTAGTTTTCCAACCCTGATAACCCATGTTCGAACTCGTCCCAGATATTAATGAGACAAACATCCTGACCAAGTTTCATGACAATTGAGGCAAAAATGTGACCACTAGAGTGTTAACAAACCAATTGTTAACGGACGGACAGACGACAGACAAAAGATGATCAGAAAAGCTCACTCTGTCACTACGTGACAGGTGAGCTAAAAAAACTAGACGTTTTATGTAAAATAAACAGATTCTCCCCCAGCGCAGCACTGAAACAGGGGCACAGAAGAGATGACAGAGGTCGGCTAGCCTCCCACTAAAGAGAATTGTGAACTGGAGAATAGGAATGAGTGCGCTGGAAAAAGGCCATGGTATAACAAGGACTACTATTGTTGTAGAAGAAGAGATATAACAAAACCTATAAAGAAAAACTTATATTACAGAAAACTGTGCACAAAGTTATTTCCCAAAACACTTCTTGTTGCAGGAAAAAACACCGATAACATGGCAGGAACAAGGCCAAATCTTGTAATATTGGTGATCATCCTATCTGTTTTGAAGCCTATAGGCCAAAACGTGCTTCAGGTTTTAAGCAATAAAAATATTTTTACAAGTCAGGGTCACTCAAAAACTATGAGGTTTGAACGTTTCAGGTCAACAGGTACTCTACTTAACAAATGGAAACAAAGTGTGACAGATGAAAAACTGACACTGCAAAAACAAAGAGTTCAACAGTCTGGCTGAAATGGCACTCAAGGACTTGATCAGAGAATTTTTTTTAAACATTAAAGTCAATGTGACCTAGGCCTATGACCTACAGACCCCCAAAACAATAGGCTTCTGTAACTCAAGGACAATCATCTTATGAAGTTTGAAGACACTAGGAAGTTTCAAGAAAAAGACATAATTAAAGCAAATAAGGTTTTGTGTTTAGATGAATACATTGTCATTTGTGTATTCATTCATGTTGATTTCACATGTTTACATCATGCATAATAGATATAAACGTAACTGCAATAATATAACATATTTTACCTAGTAATTATATTATTTTTTTAAACACCGGGGTAACAGTATAAAAGGGACAAAGAGTGAGAAAATGTCTACTTTTCACTTACACACAGGCCAGTTTAGAGCTCAGAATTTGAAATAAAATCTGGATTTTCTCTAGTTTTATTGAATCATTTTCTTTGAAATTTAGCACATAGATTCTTTATAACACTTTTAATATAACTCTTAAAAATGTCAGTTGTTTGTTGTATATAAATCATGTTTTTCAAAAAAAAATTGTTGTCTGCTAGAAAATTCAAATTTCCCTGTAACTGATAAACCAAGCCCACTTTGAGGTCATGAACTTCAAACATCCAATAAAATACTACTGACTCACGGAGTGTTTGTTTACATTCTATCACTGACAGATGGCGGGAGAAGTAATGTGTTTTCACACAATATTTTAAAGTTTATTTGGGTCAAAGATGCACTATTAATACCTACATATTCTTTAGATAAAGATATTTAGTATTAAGTTTTTTCCAAATAATAGCCCATACATGGGATATTAGCTGGATTTGAAAGCCATTGTCTAACTAAAAATAACACACACTTTGTACAATCTCATACCTGTGCCATTCAAACGTTTTACATCTTGGATCCCACTTCAAAGAATCCTTATTTTTTGCTATATAATGTTGATCAGTCCATATATTTCATTGTCCAAAATCTCTTATACTTTCATAAACCAAAGATTTTATCAATAAGTGCCATAGTTTCAGCTTCCAGCCAATGCTGTATTTTTCTTTCATCATTATTCATGGTTTGCAAAAACAGAAGACCCTTTCTCAGTTGTGTTACCTTGTTCAATTCTATACTCAGGATAATCCTGCTCGTTTTATTTTTGGTTGTTGTTGTTGTTCTAAAGGCCCAGTATTTAAATTTAACTTTGATTTTGAACTATACTCCATTATAACATTTTTTATTTTCCCATTCCCATCATAGTGATGAAATAATTGTGTTACTGTATTCAACTGTAAGTCTGACACAGAGATGTTCCAAAAGGTATGTTTATCATCAGAGTGTAAAATAATAAATGATCAGTTCACTATGTTAATAATTCCATATAAATTTTACTGCTCTCTGTTGAAGTGTAATAAATGAAATCAATGCAAATAACTAAATTCCAGATGTGCATTTATCAGTGTAAGTGAAAGTCTTGACTGCATCTCTGTTGTTCACACTTTACAGTTAATTAGTGAAAACTAACAGACCAGCCACTTGAAAGCTGAAGATAAAAGTGATTTGTATCTTGTTCTATTGTGAGCTGACCCATTTGAACAAAAATGTTAGGTTACATGTATTCGCTCAGATTCTTTAAGATTATAAAACATATTACAGAGATAAAAAGATAAATGGACTTCGCACACTGAAATAACATGGAAAACATAGATTTATATATATCATGATATAATGAGTCAATAATTTTAGCAAATTAAACTATTACTTCAAATATATAGTTAATTGGCCACACTGATGTACGGTGCCTATTAATGGAATGAGCACATCTTTGCTAAAAAAAAGAGCTATGATAAACCTACTACGAATCTTCAAAAGAATAATTAGTGGTTATATGATTTTCAGTGTAACTAAGTATAATTTAAAAAAAAAATGGATAGCAGAGTAAATAATTTCAGAATTCAGCTTCCTGAAGATGTAAAGTAAAATCAAAATATTCAAACTAAAAGGGCATTTGTAAGTTTATTCATTCATTTTATATAGCAGTTATTTCTTGTGCAAAAGGTAAAAGATTAAATCAGCTCTTTGAAATAATGATTATAAAATAATAAATTGTTCAGTTATTAACAATTGGTAAATAAATTACTCTAAGAGCTGAAAATTATTTCTTGGTGTAAACTGTTGTATCTGAAGCTACACGTGGTTTTGTTTACAAGAGATAAGGGTTCAGTGTTACCATTCATCATGTGTCAGATAAGCCCAGCCTACTCTCCTTTTATGCTTAATGGCTTTACTACCGCTGTATCAGCCAGGTAGGACCCGGCGTTTAAACTGATTACAGTAATGTTATTATAATAACTAGAATTATCAATCTTCTTAATATATTCTTCAATAAAAATTGAGGATTCTTTAACATGAACAATAACATGTAAATATAGTGTACATATATATCTATTTAATAAGCAATAGCATATATATTTTACTACAAGTCTACATTATTCACTGTGTAAATCGTTAACAAAATCCTGATCCTTGGACTGAAAAGATGGCCATCTGCAAACTGGACAGAAATGATGTTCTCGAAACAGCCATGCGAGTATACACTTATCATGAAACACGTGTCGACAGGGTAAGCCTCGTAGAAGTGTGTGACTGGTAAAATGTTCTAAGCAAATAACACACTGTGTCCCTTCCAAATAGCCTGATGGCTTAGAATGACATCTGTTTAGATTTTCTATTTTCTTGATTTTAGAACTTTTCTTTGGTAATCCATCCCATGGGTGATCAAATGTACCAGCCAGACTTGGACCCTCAAGATTAGCACTGGAAATTTTTGACGGAAAGGAATTTTGATTTTTGTTTACACTTGGATTTATTTGAGCTTTTCCACAGTAGCAAGTAATTCTACTGTCACCTGCCAGAAATTCACCATCCTGCACAAGTGAACATTCATTTTTCTGTTCACGGCTTTCTGCTTGCACAGGTTCATGTTTAACATATTCATCTTGACTGGCCATGCAATCACAGGTACGTTGAAAATCACGAAAAACCCATACAGGCAGTAGCTTTATGTATTCATCTGAATTAACTGTCTGGCCAGTTTCAAAGTCATCTGTTATGCTAGGACCACCAAAAGATGGGTTGAAGATCTGATCAAAGGGACGTAACCTCATCATTTCCCATCCATTGTAATAATTCAGTGTGCGAAGATTTGAAAAATTCCACCAATCAGATTCCTCCTCTGTATCATCTGATGTTGAGAAATACTTCATCTTTATGACAAGAACAGTTACTCCCATAATTATTAAAACAGCCAAGGGTTCTATCTTATTAACAGTGTAGTAAATAATGTCCTTTCGAACAACTGAGAAAAAGGATGTTAGAGTCAAATAGCGTAAGCATTTCAAGACAGAAAAGAACACCTTTGAACAAAATGGAATCTGTAGAAATGCCAAAATAGTTATCCAAACTAAAAATAAGATCAGATTGTATTTGAAAACACAGAGAATAAACTTTATACTTCTTTTAACAAATCCACCTCTAACCAAACTGAGTTCAAAGAAACTGGCAATATTTGTGCAAATAAAACTTACAATGAAAATATCATTAATACTTGGATAAACAGATTTTAAAAACATCTCCAGAGCTCGAAATGTCAGAAGTTCACCTCTACTTTTACCATAAATATATTTCCTATCCCTTGTTATCACAATATAAGATGGTGAAGACTTTACATCAAGCTTATTTGCCATTACTTTACCCTTGACCGTGTTCATTTTGACACTACCAATTTTGACTCTCCCAGGAAATTTAACACTTAAAGCTGATAAAAACAAAGGCACACTGGTTAGAGTCGATACAAAAACCACTCTCACATCTGCACTCAAAGATGAATCGAAAGTTAGCCATTCATCTTGTAATTTCTTTGAATCTTCAATGACCTTGATCTGCTCACTGACCTTGGTTTTTATCCAATCGAAAAGGGAGTTAACTCTAACAGGTCCTGGGTATGTGTACAAAGCAACATTTGCCTTGCTGCGATAATTTTCTGGTAGTGCAAGAACAAGCCGAGATGTGAACCAACCTTTCCTGGTGCAGAGTCTAAAACAAGAAAAAAAAACTGATCATTTTCATTTTTCACACCAACAATTTAAGTCTCTAAGAACAAGGGGCCAGCACATTGTGGGGGATACTAATTTACATGTATAAATTTTTTTTAGCTAGGCAATCTTTATTGGAAAAAAAACACACAGTATGCAATCATATGATTTATATAATAAATTGTGTATTTCTAAATCAACATATAATATGTTATGAACTGTGGATTTTTTCTGCTTTATTTTATATGGACTGTATTTTATTTTCTTCATTATCAGCCATTATCAGCCATTATCAGCACAGCATAAAATTGCATGAAATAACATCCCCTGCAATCTGTCAATTTCCAGAATAAATTTCAACATGAAACTTCATAGTAAAAATCTGGATAAACTTCAATGCCAAATGAAAGTGGAATCATCATAAAAGGTGTAAGATATGTTTTCAAACTGCTGAAACTTTGGTTGTGGGGTAGTCATTTAACTTCACTTATTTTGACAAAATATACCTATGTGGAATAGTCAGAACAATTTAAAGATCTTGTGAACCATTTCAAGTGCTACCATTTAATCTGATTTCTTTAACTAAATGAAAGGATATTAAACTGAAGACATGTTGCTATGTTAAAGATTTAGACCTCAGCTCTGAAGACTGAAAATCAACTTTGGAACTCAGAAAATATACATTATAAATGACCACATGGTCCTCACCTTGTGTGTTGCTGACAATCGAATCTTCCAAACCTGACACCAAATTTACCAACTTTCTTGCAAATGGTATGCCAGCTTGAGTCTGACAGGATACGACCATTGTCAGTCATTATCTCTACCAGCCACATACTGTCCTTGGCATCCTCAACCTATGAGAGCATAGAAACAAATCTCAAACAAGCACTTGAAAACAACTGTATGCACTAACAAACATGTACATGTAGTTCAGTTTTTGTCACAACTCTGGCATGTCCTTTCAATTTACCCCCACCCCTGCCCTCCCTTTGGTAGGGGCACACACACAAAAAAACACAATCAACAGTATTTTACTTATGATAGCTTATGTTTTCGCTTTATGTATTTCTTGAAAAATACCAATGCTATACCTCTATTCTCCTCGGAACTGCAAATTAGTTTGTGTTAAAAGGTAATGAACAATGAGGCTAGAGCCAGTAACTGTGCTGAATCAATCAATCAATGCGGGGCACAGACTGAGATGTGGTATTGCTGTTTTTACATAGGTCATACCTGCTCATAGAAGTCAATATCACTTGTATAGTTTGTAATCTGCACATTCTCATCAGCAGTGAGGCTTGAAGACTCAATTTCTTCTTCAGTCACTGCTCCTACACATTAAAAGAAAACAAAAATAACTTTAGGTATTAATTAACTGAGTAGATTTTTATCTTATTTTGTCTGCATGAAAGAGAGCTACCCCAAAGCGTTCCATTGCCTTCAAAATCAAACAAACGTGAATGATATCTATCAAATTGTTACCTATGCCATACAGCATGTCTTCATATCATCTGCATTGCAGTAAACACTTAGATGAGGAAAACTTCCGAAAAAGTTCATACACATCTCTTTTATTATACTTACACTATTTTTTACTGGACCTAACTTTATCCAACTTGCAAGATCCAGTCATATCTTACAAGATGCACAGCTTCATCATGTTAGTGAACACATAATAATAAGCAAGTACGAGGAATACTTGACTGCAAAAAATGATTTGGCCAATTTTAGACTAAATTTGATTTTCAGTTTCAAACAAATTCAAGATACTAGTTATAACCTTATCATGTTTACTTCTTGAATTACCTGTAGCATCTACTAGTTCTGTGAGTTCTGTCTTCTCCACCATATTGTCAGAACTAACTCCCCTTTGCTCTAAAAGCGCCTTCAGTTTCAGGACAGACAGGGCCATTGGGTCAAGCAGCTGACGAGAGATCTGCCCTTGTTCATACCATGACACTGCTTCCAGGAGGCGTGCCAAAATAAACAAGACAGCCAGGTAGATCAGCAGAAGGGTTACCTGTGTTACAATAAATAAAAGGTACATATCAGACTACATGTATCTTGTTTGCCATGCATAAAAACATCATCAAACATCCCCACTGAAATTAATATAATCCTCAGCCTATCTCTGCAATATCTCTATTATCATACTCAATGCAACTTAGGCAAGCTGAAGTAAGAGATGACCCAGGTTTACAGAATACAATGCAATATACAGAATACATTCAGTATTAGCATTTGCAATGTCCATCAACAAAGCTTATGGATAAATGGATGTTGAGACAAAGGGCAAAATGTCACAATAAAACAAGTGCTATGTTCGAATGAACGCCATGCCCCCAACGGGGCCTTAAAGTTAAAGTTTTGTGACAAACAAACTGACTTACCAAAAACAATATGCCCTCCCTCCGGGGGCATAAAAATGAAAACTACATAGGCTTACAGAAATAATGCTTTTGCTAAAGCTTGGTTTAAATTATACATATGAATAACAGAGCAAAAATGAAAGATGCCAAGTGCAATAAAAAATGAGAGTGAAACAAAATAATATACAGCATCCTAACATGAGTTGAAAAAAAAGAACTGTCACTGTCAGGTAACAAATGCCCACTGAATGAAGCCTTGACTTGGCAATAACATACAGAGACGAAAAGCAAGAATATGTACATGTAAACTGGACCACTGGGTAAATGGGTATCTTCCTCTATTTTAGTTTTGTACGTTTGATATTCTTTACATAATGCTGTACACAAATAATCAGAATAAAATTAAATAAAGGGAGATAAAAAAAATGGGACCAGGCAGTTATGTTTCTTAGACAATTGCAATCCATCTATATTTCAAGCTTCATGTCAATCCCTTGCATAGTTTTTAAGTTATGCATGGGACAAAGATTCATTATAAATGCATTATACAAAGTCAATGATTAATTATAGGGACGGGGTATTGCTCATGTCACATTGTCTGGATGTGTTGAACATTTTCATGGGTGAAAATGCATGAAACTTAAAATCCTGAAACTGCAACATTTTGTACAAAATTCAGCACAAATTCCCAAAAGTATCATACAGGCCAAAGATCAGCTAAAATCCTGAATTCAGGATTAGGCCTGAAAACTTTCACCCAAGTATTTGTGGCATGTTATTTCAAATTCATTCAAAGCATGAGGTACAGATATAAAATTGGGCATATATACAGAATTATTATAAAAGGATGACCTTGACATTAGAGGTAGGGATGTGGGTGTTGCACACAACATGTTGTCTTGATATGCTGAATACTTGTGCCATATTCTATGATAATCTTAAATCCTTTCATGCACAACAAAGATTGGATATGAAAGAATTAAGAGAACGTAGACATGGATGGGCAGACAGACGGATGGTGCGATTTTATATTCTATTGTCATTTATGACAAAATAAAGTCTTCAACAAAGATATTTGCCATTATTATTAATTTATTTGTGCAATGACAATTTCCACATCAACAATATACATATAATAAGAAAATAATGGTGGGTCATCATAAATTTGGGCTGCCATGACCCAGTACCATGACACCTCAAATGTTTAAGTACACAAGTGTCAATAATTTTTGGAAATAGATCTATTAAAAATAGTAGAAGCGAAAGTCCTGGGGTTGAAAAATGTAACAGTTTCTATACTAAGGATTTGTCGTTCAAACAGTTGTATTTTTTACAGTAAAGAGTATAAAATTCTTTCATTGCTTATCTAGATGCCTTAACTGAGGTAACTTAGCGCAAACAAGATATACAAGTTTGGAAATTAGTTTAACTGGCTGCAAAAAAAAACAGTAGCCTCTCAATCTGTAAGTTCCAACTTCCTTCCCTTTCAACTCTCATACACATACAGAAAAATTTAATGTCATCAAAAAATAATTTCAAAACATTAAAGTATCACAATAATGAATGGTTAGTGATGCTAATACACAGAACTTGTTTGGTTTTATTTTTTTACTGCATATGATCAGGATCAGTTGAAAGCAACTGGCCAAGTTCTTGGCACTTGATGAATTATGTTATAGTGAAGCCAGGCAGTGTCTAATAGTACAACAAGCATGTGCACAGGCAAACATTTTGCCTTTTGTTGAATAAAGCTGAAGAACAGTTGATACATGCTTTCTTTTTTAATATGCATTTATAAAACCCAACATGACATAACTTCGTATTTCAAACATATGACTTTAAGAATCCAACAGAACCTCTGACCATGAAAATAATGTTTGTTGTTGCAATGGTATAAATGAAAATTACAACGAAAACAATTAAAACAAAACCACTTGAAATTATAATTAACATGGCTACATTACAGTGCAAAGCAAAATATATTTTGCTTTTTAATCCAGAAACACCTTACTTTAATGATTTTTTTTAAAACTGGAATTCGATTGATGATGTATGAATTTTACTGAGGCAGAACCTCAGCAAGTGTGCTTTGTCAATGCCAATGAGGCAAACACAAATTTATGAAAAAAACGTTTCTGGGCTGGAAGTTCAATTTTTATTTTCAAAGAAATAGTATGTTTTGAATTGTGAACTGAGGCCAGCCATTTCCACACATCATCTTTTAGGCTTGTGCTAGCTAAGTCTCATTTTCTTATTGTCTGAATGCCTAATATATGGAATTACGGTTTCATCACACTACCAGTTTGTCACACTTATTTTATATAGCAACAGAAAAGAGGTTTCGGGACAATGATATTATAGAGTAATTCACACCTGTTGTATATTGAATGCAATCATTAAATATTGATTATTACAGCAGTCAGCAAACATTAAATGCACAAGTGTGATTTTGTTATGATGAAACAAACTATCAGTGGCAAATTAAACGTAATTAGTGTTAATTAATGTGACCAGTCTTCACGTTAATTAAAGGTTTGGTTTTAAGGACATATAGCAAGTTTGTTGAGTATTTAAATTCAAAGCATCTTCAAAAATGTCGGCAGTTTTCTATTATCTACTATATAAATTAACTGGAATAAAACCTCAACCTGTTTTTGAACAGAAAAATTAAATGTGACGCACTGGTATTGTGACGAAACCTCCAGCACCCAATATATGTATGTTCTACGCTTATTCCATTAATTTGACTTAGAATCTGTATCTCAGTTTCAAAAGCTCTTCAGAGCTTGTGTTAGATTGAGTTAATATGTATAAAAGTTTCTGTAACCTGACTTATTAAAATAAATATTACCTGACTTGAAGTAAATTAAGATATAATTAGTAAAACATTTTGTTTGAATTCAACATTTATATGTAGTACTGTTTGTACCATTTTCTCAGCAAAATTGTTCTGAAATTTCTCTTTTACTATAGTGGGTAAGAACTGGACACATGCTTGGATTTGTACAATTGTCATCATCTTACAAAACAAGGAGTTAAGGACCTCCCCAGTACCAAGACGGTTTACACCTAGACGCTTCACTCCCATTTTGGGAGTGAACCGTCCTGAAGACGTTTCACTCCCCAATAGAATACTATATATAAAATATATCCCTTTGTATTGAAGAAAAATGGTAACTTAAAAAAACTGTATATTGCACTGACATTAGTTATGTAAATCATAACTTTTAATTATCTTTAGAAGTTTAGGCCATTCCGCTGAAGTTTTTAAATTGTAATATAAAATATGACATGCTTAATTTACTTTCCTTTAATTCCTTTTGATTATATGTAATTATCATTTTATTTGTATTTTTAAAGAAAAATAATCAATTTTATTTCACTTTGATGAATCCAAACTGTTATCTGAAATTGACTAACAAATACTAATGAATTGTTGTTTGACCCGGGCCTTAATTAAGACATTAAAATATTCTTTGACTGCAACCTCTGTGATGTATTGTTTGTATGTATTAAATAGATAATTATTATTAAATAACACAGGAAAGATTGAATTTGCAAATGAAGACTTGTTCACTGATTGATAACATTTTTTGGTGTAATACAAACAGATGTATATAAATAAAGATAAAATGATAACGTATTCCATTTCAATGAACACTAATGAAAATTCTGATTAATTCTGTATAAGTGTCCTTTGTTTTCAGAATTATTAAATTTTAAACCAGATACATTTACAATACAAGTGATTAATTATGACCAACATTAATGAATAAAATAAATATATATTCGATGAATTTTCTCTTGAACACCTGATTAGAATTATATATAGGGAGTGAAACGTCTATACTTTTGATAAATTGGGAGTGAAACGTCTTGGTGTGAACCGTCTTGGGAGTGAAACGTCTTCAGTGTGAAAAGTCTTGGGAGTGAAATGACTGACATTCCTTGTAGGATATGATGCTATTACAGCAAGCAGGTTTTTCGAGATGACAGCTTCCTGCTTCCTGCAAATGCAATCATCAGTTTAAGATGAGTGATTCAGTAATTTCAAGGTGCATAAGTTCAGACAAATATGTACCTTTAACCAGACTGCCATTGTTAAACCTTTCTAAATTTGGTTATTTTTCTTGACGTGCATGACGTGTCATCCCGCCAACTGTCAGATAAATTATAGTGATAAAGACTTATGTTATTGACTGTCAAGTTACGGTACAAACAACTAAAGATTCATTTTATATCTAACAACTGCCAACAGTGGAAAAAAACTGTAAAACTAGTTGTAAATATACAAATTAATTCTAAGTTTGTTTATTTGGGTTTACTTCTCGCAAAAAAAAAGATCACGTGACGCGTAATATTAATTAACCCAAAGATTTTCAATCACCTTAAAGATAAGCTCAACACAGATATTTGCAAACTCCACGCGGCGGTTACTTCCATTTCAGTACAATAATCACTACCGACAGGATTTTCACGTGTTAAGAATAGAAAATAAATATAAACAAAATGTTAAACTGTTTTTCAAGTTACTTTTTTTAATTTTATTATATCCAGGCATAATAAATCGATAAAATTCCAATTAAACCTAAACAAAAAAGAGAAAAAAATCATACATGTATGTAGCTGGATATCAGCTATAGTTACAGTTTCCACTTAAATATTTTACACTGTAAACCCAGATTTGGTTCTTCCAATATAAAAACTGAAAGTTTGAAACAGGTAATTTAAGCACAGAAAAGTTCCGTAAATATTACCTGTTTATTATGTTCTTATATTGATTTGAACAGTTTACTTTGTTGTTATATTTATTAGTTTAGTTTATCCCAAATTTATTTTAGTTCGATTGTGTAGGAAGCTATCAGCTTATAGACACACTCTCGAATCCATTCCTGGAACTAACCAGTACTAAGCAATTAGTGTAAAGTTTCTTGCTCAAGGAAACAACGGCTTGCCCCTGACTGGGTTTGAACCCGTGCGGCTACTAGTCTGACGCGTTAACCACTCGGCCACGCCGCCACATATATCACATTATATTATATTTATTGCAAATGTTTATTTTCCATCTGCGTATAGGATTGTTCTTTTGGTGTGTCGTTACATCCTAAAAACGCCATGTCGTTTCAAAATGCTATCCTAAGTTAAAGGACTAAAGCGAAGCAGTAGGTCATATAAAGTTCTATCTTGTACTGACTCAATTTATCTATCTATTTGAGCTTATTTACCGTCGGTAACGGTTGCCCATCTGACCGACGCCCCCTGAAGAGATTAGTTATTTTATG
This sequence comes from Cyclina sinensis, assembly GCA_012932295.1. NCBI lineage: Eukaryota > Metazoa > Mollusca > Bivalvia > Venerida > Veneridae > Cyclina > Cyclina sinensis. Next base: position 23,556,260 of record JAAONU010000016.1, read on the forward strand.
TTATGGGGGTAGTGCAAGATACAGAAAGCATCCCATTCCAGAGACACCCCTGGTTCTTATACATGCTCAGTGTATAGCACTGATACATTGGACCTCGGTTTAACGTCTCATCCGAAAGACTATTAGTAATGTTAGTGGAGGAACGGGGAACGAACTCGGAATCCCTGGTATACCAGTCCAGCGCGTTACCACTGGACCACATCCGCTCCCCCTGCTCCAATCCAAAGTTTTATTTGTTATATTATGTCGTATCTTTAATATGATTGGACAGTGTTTATAACAATACAATAAATCAACAGCATTTTATCAATTTTTTCAAAATACATATCAGATCAATCACAAAAAGCCGCTAGGCTTTGGTTCTAAAATAAGATGATCGTCTTCTTCCTATTATTTAGTGTCTATTTGAAACCGATTCTTATAAAGCAAATTCTTTAAATCTGTTACATATAAATTCAACCAAACTGAGATTTATCCCTGAATAAAATTATATAACTCAAATTCAATAACCATGAAACCCTGTAAAACAAAAAGATTAATGAAGTAAATCTAATATTAGTAGCTGTCTTGTGTTTGCGTCTTTTCTATGAATAAAAAGAAGTCTATAAAGTCATTTCATTCAAACAAGAAACACGGCCGAAATTAACCAATTTTCTCGTGCGTCAGCAGCATAGACCATTTTTTACTAATTTTACTTTTTGCACCAACAGGTGGATTTGTGTTTCAAGCTTCGCAACATCTTTCTAATTTTTGAAAATGTGAGAAATAGATTTACGGGCTTGATCAACCACGCATTCCTTTTTTTAAAGCAAAATGACCAGCAGAAATAAATTGTACACCTAAGTTAGAAAACTAATCATAAAACCTCTAAAACATAGTTTTTTTTAAAAAATGCTGAACATTTCTTCTTTCCCATATGTTTTTCAAAAAAATACTTTCTTTTTTTGTAAAGCCATTGTTCTTGTATTTCTTTTAATCATTGTTTTTTTTATTCTTTCTTTCCGCGAAATAAAAATATTTCCGTTAATTCTCAACATGCGGCAACCCTTGGTCCCGCAGATTTTGTCGTTTCAAATCAAAAACATCGTTATTCTTTTACGTCATTATGAGTGAAACAGGTAATCAATCCGTCAAAAATTAATGTAAATCTTATCACAATTAATGTTTGTACCATGACTTCCATAATTAATCTAAATTCACTAAGTTTTGACCTGGGAAACTTGATACATGACCTTGCACAAAATCGAGTTGTTCAAAATGGCGGACTTGTTTGTGTGTAAAAGAATGAAATTTGTCAAACGGGTTTTCATAACCTTTAGAATACTTATCAAAAGTTCAACATTTAATTCACGCAACATTACAGAATGTCTAATATTTAAATTATCTTCTATTATTGCCAGTTAATGATAATATATGGCTGACAGTTCAGTTTGGGAGGATGCTAGCTTAAGGTCTTCAGCGTACACGATTTATATACTGTTACAGGACGTGTACGCTGAAGTCAACGCCGTAGGGAAAGTCTACCAATAATCGTGCCAGGAATCTGACACGTTCGCATCAATTCATCAAGCATGCCATTGAGTAAAGTGAACCATATCCTGATAGAATTATATATATATTTTTACTTAGCCCAATATTAACACATAAAAAACTAATTTCGAACACAAAATGCCTTAAAGTTTCCGATATGCCTTAAAATTCAGCACACCGCCGCCATCTTGCCAAAATGTTTGACCACGTGATCATGAGAATGTACTCGACGGGTTCATCAGCGCGGACGGTTAAGAAAACAATACCATGTGCTTTTAACTCCGCAACATTTGTTTACAAGTATCCAAGAGAATAATCATTGAAAGAGTGTCATAATATAGATCCAATTCTTTCTGTGACACTTGTCACTTGTCAATTTTATACATGTATAGTTTCATTACTTCTACAAACAGGTGCTGTCAAGCAGTTCGTTTACGATTTAGTCTAAAAATAGATAGTCATGTTTGTTTTCTAAGCGGTTCGTGCGGTTACGTCATACGAGATCTCGCGAAGCTTCTGACAGTAAGTCGGAGAAACTGATATTTCTCTGCGAAACAAGCAATTTAATTGTATTTATTAATATTTTTAATAGTTTAAATGGTATGAAATGATATTGAACTCATTGTTTTATCGAATAATGCACAAGATTAAATTGTGAAAAGGGTATTTGTGAGGTAAAACGACGTTAAAAGTATGTGTGTTATTCTGGTTAGGTTTCGCAACAGGTCTGATCCAAAACTTTAATGCCGCATCATGTAAATGAACAAAATGTTAAAAAAGCGGCTTATAAAGTTTTGGAAGCCAGAACTAGGAGGATGCTTCCATCAACTAGCAGAACATCCTGGAGTCTGGAATCAGATGCATGTGCAAATACAAAGCAGCTGTTAATCAGGCAGTCTCCTGGAATAGACCCGCGGTGGGGGGAGTTAAATGTTTAAGATCCCAACAGTCTCACACTCCCCACACCGTTTACGTCACGCATAAGCTTCTTTAAATACCGAATAGAGGAAGTCTGATTCGACTGCTATATATATATATATATATTATATATTATCGCTATCGTCAGTACTTTTCTTTTTTAAACCACAAGAAACAAAGAAAAAAGGGGTGGTTCTGTTTTGCGTTCTGTATTATATTACTCCTGGTTTAGACCCCAGGGCAGAGCTCGACAAATCCACTCCTCCGCTTGTAATTACGAGTAAAAATTGACTAAGGGAGAGTGGATCTTCCGGCAGTGTTCGTCCTGCAGGACGAGTGGAATTTCTAGCCAAAAATAATAAAATTTGAAGTTTAAAACACACATGAAATGGAACATAAAATAATTCCTGCAGCCGATGCGCAAACCCAGGGCTTTTCATCCTTATATTCTGCCACAATTGGGAAAAAATCTATATTTTTCGGATTCGGCCACTTCCCAATCTGAAAAATATAGATTTCTTCCCAATTGTGGCAGAGTTTTTTCCCAAAATGCATGACATGATTTCCCAAAATCTTAGAAATTCCCCCTAGATTAGTTAAAAAAACGATCACTTTGTTTACATTTGTTATTTCCGGAAGAAGCGTTTGTCTGGTATCGACTTTTTTGCCGTACTATAGCCGAACAACACACGGTACCCGTGTTACGCAAAACCAGTCTAATCTGTTAAGTTCCAATAGACTCTTACTCAGTAGTTATCAGTAAATAAAAGTAGAAACATGCGAAGTGAAACAGTCAAACGTCTCCGTTTCAGGGGAGATAAATCGGTGTTTATTTCCTGTTGCAGAAACAAATGTCTCATAAATTTCCCAAAATGAACAATTATTGTGCATAAATTTCCCAATTTGAAAGGCCAGGGCCTCTTCCCAATTTCCTGATGAAAAGCCCTGCAAACCGGATGTTGATTTATTGCATGCAGTGCTAAAATCTGTCCAGTTCCGTTATGATCACATAGGTAGCTAAAAACTCCCTGCAGAAAATCCGGTATGTACCGCACAAACCGAATTTTATTGCTGTGAAATAAAGATGGATGTTTACGTGAAAATCTCAGAACTTTTTTAAATGTCACAATGCAATAATCAGCGCATATTTGGCAGGGAGTAGGGGATTTATACAAAATTATCAGTTTACTGCTTTTTCCTTAGTGAACTACAGGACAAGTACTAATTGCAGCAGGACGAGTGAAAATTCTGAGCTGCTCGTCCTGCAGGACGAGTTGCTTCCAAAACATTTGTTGAGCCCTGCAGGGTCTAAACCAGTAGTATATTTAAGACAGAAGCTATAGCCATATTGTAAAATTTTAACACTTTCATTACCGTTCATTCCGTAAAATTGATATATATATACAATATCGTCGTCATAGTTTTTAAAAAAGGAATTAAAGATTGCTCAAAAAAGAAATATTTCATGCTAAAATGTAGTCCTGTTTACCTTGTCTTTTATATATCACTCCTGCTTTAGAACTTTGGGTATAAACCAGTAGTGTGTAAGACAGAAGCTATATAATATAGTGGTAGCGTAAACTTACAATAATTTAAATTACAGATTCAAATTAATGTTCATTCCGTAAAACGTTTATTCCGTTAAAATGTTGTCATCAAATTTATTAACAAAGGAATAAAATCTTGCTATTAAAGTATGTATTCATATTTTACTTTGTGTATAATATATTCCTCCTGGTTTAGATCCCAGGGCTTAAACCAGGAGAATATATAATATATAACTCTTGGTTTAGACCCAAAGGCCTAAACCAGGAGTAAAATATAAAAGAGGGGATAATATAAGTCATTTCAGCTATCTTGAAGTGATTTACAAGAAAAGAAAATTCTACAGGGGAGGGTATCCCCTGGAATAGGGTTTTCTTAGGGGTTGCCTTATGTACCTGGTGTCCACTACAGGGTAAAGGCTACGCATGATAGGCTGCCAATACTGCAGTTTGCTTTGTTTATAAATCAATTGACATGACATTTTGAGAAGATATTGAGTTGAAAGTGGCAAGTTTGTAGATTGGTTCAAAAGTTTTTCCATCTAATCTTTTTTCGAATAATTGAGAATGCAGTGTTTTGCCGCTGTTTTCACACCTTTTGAAAACTTGAAAAGAACCTGCCTGCAATCACAGGAAGCTAGTTTTATCAAGAATAACTTTACTACTGAATATCAGGCATGTACCCAACTAGTTACGTGTATGTTTTTGGAAGATTGACAAGTGCTCTGTATGTATTACGTGTGGATTGATAAGAGCTTCTGATTCTTTAATCCTTTGCTGCAGTCAGTGCTTTTAAAGGGAAAGGCAGTGCTGAGAAATAATAATAATATTAGAAAAAAATATATGGTGAATGATAAGTTCCCGCTAATACAGCATAAAAGTCTAAAGCTTTATAACAAAAAATAAATTGCTGATTTTTCAGTATTGATAAAGTGCATGAGCGCGACAACTTCCTAAATTTACTAATTGAATACAGGTGCATGTGATGTCAGTTTCGCACTTCCAGGGAAAAAATCATCAGAAATTATTGTTCTGATAATTGATTTGACAGAAATTGAGAAAGATGAATCTGTTTGGCTTCTTGTATATAATTTTTTTCCATTACAAGGGAACATCTATTTCAGCGCCAAGAAATGTTTGAAAGAGAGAAAAAATGATTAAAAGAACGTATAATATAAAACAATATAAACAGCCCTGAAACTCTGTCTAAAAACAAAAACAGAAATACTGTTTATGACTTGTTTTTTATCATATCTAAAACTAAAAGTCAAGTGATTTTTTTTTGTCATCATTTTAGTTTAATTAAATTCAATTAAGTATTTTAACTGCATTGAAATAAATTACTTAAGTAAAGATCACTACTGACAGCAAGTATTACGTAAAGTATTCACAAGTGTTACAGATCAAAAGTAATCCAGTTGATTTGTACAACCAGTAACCACAACATTTTGCTAATTGTCTCAACTTTAGCAATGATTGGTTCATAAAGGAATTAATTGCTTTTTTGACAGCTGTGCAGAATGTACAAGGGTCTGTATGCGTAGGTAAATTTGCATAAAGCCCACACTATTTGAGGCGTGATCTATTGATCTTTGACATTTCATTGGATGTTATTTTTTTAAGAAGATACGAATTCCTGCCTAATGTATAAGTCATCTGAAAATCAGGTAAATTTCCATCCCAGTCAAAATAAATTAACACATAAGGACCATCGGAAAACACTTCATTTGACTACACTTACATGACAATGTATTGCTAATGATGTAATGATCTAGGAGCACGTGGGGAAATGTATTAACTGTATTAATATCATATTTTACTATTAAAACATCCTTATAATAATATGAACTGTAAGATAAAATTTTGTTCTTTGTCATTTTGTTAATCCCCTTCCGCAAAGCGGGGAGGGGATTATAGGAATGGCCTCCGTCTGTCTGTCCGTCCGTAACACCCGTGTCCACTCCATAACTTTTAAACCGCTGAAAAAAATTTGAAATAACTTGGCACAATGTTGAGACGATGATGAGACGATGTGCAAAGCGCAATAATTGGGTTGCTACCCACAAGGTCAAGGTCACAGTTAAAGGTCAAATATCCACATTTCACGTCTGCTCTGTAACTTACTGACTTGGCTTATAAAAAGTTTTTTAATTACTTTGCACAAATGATCACCACTATGACACGATGTGCTGAACCCAACATCCAGGTTGCTACCCCCAAGGTCAAAGTTAAATGTTCTCCATAACTTTTTGACTTTATGGGAGATTTTAAATAACTTGGCACAAATAATTGCTATCATGAGACTATATGCTTATAATATGCATGGCACAACATCAAGGTCAAGGTTGGTTAAAGGTCAAGAAGTACACATTCATGTCCGCTGCGGAAGGGGATTTAGCTGTCCTTCAGAATGCCTTGTTAGCTCGACTTTTTTTGAAAAAAAAATCGAGTTATTGTCATAGTCATGGTGTCGTTGCCGTTGCCGTTCCCGTCCGAAAACTTTAACAATGATCATAATTTTTTTATTCCTTGATAGATTATCTTTATACTTGGACACAACAACCCTTTGGACAAGACCTTCAAGATGACCAGACAAAACTTGACCTTGACTCTTAAATGACCTTCATATTCAAGGTCAAAATATTGAATTTTGCTAAAATTGGCCATAACTTTATTATTAGTAGGTGGTTTCTCTTAATTCTTGGACACAACAACCCTTTGGAGAAGTCCTTCAAGCTGACCAGACTAAACTTGACCTTGACTCTTAAATGACCTTCATAATCAAGGTCAAATTATTGAATTTTGCTAAAATTGGCCATAACTTTGTTATTAGTAGGTGATTTCTCTTAATTCTTGGACACAACAACCCTTTGGAGAAGACCTTCAAGCTGACCAGACTAAACTTGACCTTGACTCATAAATGACCTTCATATTCAAGGCCAAATATTGAATTTTGCTAAAATTGGCCATAACTTTATTATTAATAGATGGATTCTCTTTATGCTTGGACACAACAACCCTTTGGACAAGACCTTCAAGCTGACCCGACTAAATTTGACCTTGACTCATAAATGACCTTCACCTTCAAGGTCAAATTATTGAATTTTGCTAAAATTGACCATAACATTAGTATTTATGGTTGGATTTGATTTATACTTGGACAAAACAACACTTATGACAAAACAGACATGTTGAATAACTCAGATTTGACCATGACCTTAAAATTAGCTTGACCGTCAAGGTCAGATGATTGAATTTTGCTTAAATTGTCATAACTTTTTCATTTATTTATAGATTTAATTCAAACTTATACTAAACAACAGTTGTGACAAATCCGACATTATGATTTTTTTTAAGTTTGACCTTGACCTTTTAATGACCTTGACCGTCAAGGTCAAATCATTGAATTTTGTTAAAGCTGGCCATAATTATGTAATTTATTGTTGGATTTGAATCAGACTTAAACAAAACAACACTTTTTCGTTTCGATTTCAAAAATGTCATCACATGACCTATATTTTTGACCTACTGACCTACTTTCTGGTTTTGAGCTACAGCAATGAAATTTGGACTGTGTGCACAGTTTTTTATTTCAGTTTCAAAAATGACATGGCATGACCTATATTTTTGACCTACTGACCTACTTTTTGTTTTTGGAGCTGTGGCAATGAAATTTGGACCGTGTGCACAGTTTTTCATTTCGAATTCAAAAACATCATGGCATGACCTATATTTTTGACCTACTGACCTTTTTTGTTTTTTAGCTACAGCAATAAAATTTGGACCGTGTGCACGGTTTCTTGTTTCGAATTCAAAAATGTCATGGCATGACCTATATTTTTGACCTACTGACCTTCTTTTTGTTTTTGGAGCTATGGCAATGAAATTTTGACCATGTACACAGTTTTTTGTTCCAATTTCAAAAATGTCATATCATGACCTATATTTTTGACCTACTGACCTAATTTTTTTGTTTTTTAGCTACAGCAATGAAATTTGGACCGTGTGCACAGTTTTTCTTTCCAATTCCAAATATGTCATAGCATGACCTATTTTTTTGACTTACTGACCTCCTTTTTGTTTTTGGAGCTATGGCAATGAAATTTGGACCATGTTCACAGTTTTTTGTTCCAATTTCAAAAACGTCACAGCATGACCTATATTTTTGACTTACTGACCTACTTTTTTGTTTTTTAGCTACAGCAATGAAATTTGGACCATGTGCACAGTTTTTCGTTCTGATTTCAAAAATGTCATCACATGACCTATATTTTTGACCTTCTGACCTACTTTTTGTTTTTGCAGCTATGGCAATGAAATTTGGACCATGTACATTGTATACAGTTTTTGTTCAGATTTCAAAAACGTCATAACATGACCTATATTTTTGACCTACTGACCTACTTTTTTGTTTTAAAGCTACGGCAATGAAATTTGGATTGTGTGTACAGCTTTTCGTTTGGATTTCAAAAATGTCATCTCATGACCTGTATTTTGACCTACTGACCTCCTTTTTGTTTTTGGAGCTATGGCAATGAAATTGCATTGGTCCATTTCTGTGATATGCATCATTACATTCATAAAAATTTCTTTCATCTTTGAACCCATGTTAGTGCTTTAGGGCCAGTGGCCCTCTTGTTTATTAATACTTGGACAAAACAAGGCTTATGACAAAACCTACATGTTAAATTATTCAAGTATGACTTTAACCTTTAAATGACCTTTACAGTCAAATTTCTAATTATTGCATTTTGCTAAAATAGCCAAACTTCTGGTTTTATGGACGGATTTGATCTATACAGGGACAAAACAACACTGAGAATAAAAGAAACGTGTTAAACAATTCAAGCATTACCTTGACCTTTAAATGACCTTGACATTACTTAACTTGGCTATATCTTTGTTTTTAATGGATGTAGTGTCTTCATTCTTGGACATAACGACTTTTTAGACAATACCTCCAGAGAAGGTTAAACTGAACTTGACCTAGACCTTTAAGGTCAAATTTCTGAATGTTGCTAAAATTGGCCATAACTTTGTTATGTTTAATTATATTTCCAAATGATGTTTCATTTGAAATCCCTTCACCACAATGTGCTTCCTCTGATGTGTTTGCCTTTGGAAATAGAAAAAAGTCGAGCGTGGCCCCCGCTTGCGGTGGCTCTTGTTTTAATTTGCTCTTATAACCAAATTACCAATTTATTGCATTTGTTTGTCACAAAAGAGTAATTTAATAGTTACAAGTGCAAAAAATGTGAATGTCATTGATGCTTTCAATGGCCAGCAATTATCAGATAATTTACTATCTAATTCATATGTGGTACGCTTCATCTGAAATTGGTATGCTTGTGCAGTGGTACATAAAGCAGTGGTACAATTCGCCCGTTATCGCAGCTACAGTATGAAAGCCTAGTACAATCAATTTAATTTATTGTATATTTGATTTGATATTTCTCAAGAAACTAATGTATCAAACAAACTCACCCCATGAAAAACTAATTAAATAATCAGACAACAGATAGAAATAGTGAGCACTAATTTTTATCACATCTAGTTGTAACAGGTGTTGAAAAAATTGTGGCTTAGCTGGGACTTGAACCCAGGACCTTCAGCTTACAGGGCTAACAAGCCACCCAGTGATACCTATCAATTTGTCACCAGTATACTTACCTGTACCCAGCTACACAGGTATGAGAACAGGGTTGATGATATAACAAAATAAAAATTGCTTATTATCTTTTCATACCCTCGAAACAAAGTTAAGGGGGTGTATATAGAAGTCACCCTGTGGTTGGTAGGGCGGTCTGTTGCAATTTCCTTGTCAGGAGCATAACTTGAAAACTACAGCTAGGTTGGAATTCAATGCAACTTCATACAATGGTCAAGCACAATGAGAGGAAGTGCAGTGTTCAAGAATCATAACTCCCTCTTCATTATTTGCACAGTTATTGCCCTTTGTTGGTTTTCCTTGTCCAGCACATAACTTGAAAACTACTGGTTGGAATTCAGTGCAACTTCACACAATGGTCAAGCACAATGACAGGAAAAGGAAATGCAGTGTACAAGAGCCATAACTCCATCTTCAGTATTTGCAGAGTTATTGCCCTTTGTGGTTTTCCTTGTCCAGAGCATAACTTGAAAACTAATGGTTGGAATTCAATGCAGCTTCATACAATAGTCAACCACAGTGAAAGGAAATGCAATGTAGAAGAACCACAACTATCGTTAATTGCCATCATCCATAATTCTATTTCAATTCTTTTACAAAGTATTCTGTTACTAATAACTTTCTCAGTTCTGAAGCAGTCTTGAGGGGGTAATAGAAGTCTCGTAACTTGTTTTGTGGTAAAAAAAATCCATAAAATCATTGTACTTCCATGCCTTTGTTCCAGTCTTTTCATGGAGGAGAATACCACTAAACACAAATAAAATGTTATTTTTTATTGTAATACCAAACATTTCGCCATGATGCTTCATCAGGGTATGAAATAAAATAATAATAACAGAATGACGTAACATCCCCATACAATAAGCGTGGCAGCGCCAAAGTTGTAACATATATTTGCAAAGGACACAATGATAAATTACTGCATATCTAATAGTTACGAAGTAAGGGTTATTGCATTGAATAATAATGAGTATCAGATCATTATAGATATAACAAATTCCTGTAGAAGGCGTATATAAAAAAATGTTTTCCAATCTTTTCAAAATATGTGTTCATTGGATAAATTCAACAGCCTAGTATCACAGTAAAAGGACTCCTTTAGTTCTCTCTTATTTGCTATTTTCAGATTTTGAATAGAAGTTTATAGTAGGCAAAAATGCCGTCATAGAAAAGGCCATGTAAAAAGTTTTCATGGCAACCATTTCACTTAAAGGCATTATGCAGAAAATTAATTGTAAAGATTTTTTTAGTTATTTTGACATCACAAAAATATAACTACATTGTACCTGTCAATTTGTGCCATCAGGTTAAACAACCATGGAGCAGCATGTTTATTTGAGGCTGCAGAATGGTGAAATAGTCACTCTAGATGATCAAGGTGTTGAGGGAACATCATACATTGTCCAGGATGATAGTAATCAAAGCACGTCATATCTTGTACCCAGTGATGGAGTACCAAACACATCTTATGTTGTGGAGAAGAGGGCAGGAACAAACATCTCTGTACCTGGACAGGCTGGAAATGCTGTTGCCTCAGGTATAAGTTACAACATTTCTCTCATCTAAGCTTCTGAATGGTGTAGCATTGACATCTTGTCACACTCTAGTCTCTAGTTGTGAGTCATTATTCATATTCATGAAATTTTATTTGGTCTTTCTCAGGTTAAGAGATGAGAGGGGTGAAAGTAGAAGGATTCTGAGTGCTGTTCTTACCGTCATTCATCTGAAACAGTTGTTTTAATTTTTATCATGAAAATGTCTCAAAGCTGTTGATTAATTTAAAATAAACTAGAACAACATCAGTTTGTTCATAGTGGTGTATGAGAAGAGTATCAGACTTCACATCTCAAGGTTCAGGGCTTGTACGTCATACAGTAGGTCAGTATATTACATGGAAAAGATTAAAGACCCAGTATCACATTGATTTCAGTGATACAGAAAAGCACTGATAGGATATTGATCAATCCATGTTCTGTTGACTTGTAAAAAATGTTTTAAGATGTCTTTCTCTCATTGTTAAGTTATTAAATCATGAAAAAACTTTCCTATTTTTTGCAGTATCATTGAAAAAATTACTGCACTATAACTAACATGCTTTTTTGTTTTAAAAGGCAAAGTTAGGTATGATTTTAGTAGAAATAAAGATCATTTCAACTGGTAAGACATATTTCTTGGTAAAATAAGTTCTACTTGTAATTGTGATCCAGGCACTTTTTTCAACATCATTGTTTAAAACATGATTCATCAAGATTAAAAGACATAACTATGGTACCATAGAATGAATACTTTGAAAATGCTGCAGATGGAAAGTATCTTAACAGATTAAAGTGCTTTATAGGTTATGGAGAAGCTGCAGTTATGGAAGATGTATCAGTTGAAAATGATGGAGCAGAGAATATTGTCTACATTGTCCAGCAAGAGGTGAGATTCTTTCGTTTTTTGAATCAGTTCAGTGTGTAAACCATCATTGAAATTTGGTTTAGTTCAGCCAGAGTTAAACTTGGTCTTGACACTCTGTCAGTCAGCAAGTCAGTTAGCCTTACCATTCTTCATGGCAGGGTTCGAATTTAAGATTTATATGTGCTATCAAAAAATGGTAGTGCCTCCTTTTTCAGCGAGCAAAATCTATTTTTACTAGAAAAAATTCCGTCTAACATATTTACTGACATCAAAGTAGTCACTTCACTTATGTGCTTACATTAGTCAGTGATAGGATGGTAATAAACACCTATGAAGTCATGTGATTATGTTTATTATTGAGACAGACTAGTTAGATTTGCTCAGATATGAGGTATAAGTTCTTTGTTTGATGTATACAAGTGATATCAGTGTTTTAAGAATTTAGTAAATTATGCTTTCCATTGAACAGCCCTTTATTTAAAGTTTTACATACTAATATAAAGAATATACTTTGCAGGGAAGATGTTGATCTTGAAGGGCATTATGCAGTGTATAATAAAAAATGATATTGACTTTTATACTGTGTTGCAAAGTTTTAGCTTTAAAAGGCTAAAAAAGAAAGCAGTCTCAAATAAATTGGGAAAATCTGAAAGGAAGACTGATAGACATTTAACATTGAAGTATACTTTCATGATGTTATTTTTCTAAAATAAAAACATTGGTCCTTTTCATGTTAAAGAGCTAAATTGTTTTAAAATCACACATTGATTGAATGTCTATATATTTTGCTAGGGCGGTAGCACAGATAATACACAGTATGCAGTTGTAGAGGACGGTGGTTCCACTTTTGCCATTCAAGCAGTTACTTCCGGCAATGATGAAGCTGGCAAACAGATACATGTAGTAGATGTTCCTGATGAGAAACTGACATTTAACAGGGAATTGACACAGGTGCAAGACATGAGTGGTATAGAGACTTTATCTAGAGTTGCAACCGAAGGGTTTACTGGTTCCATCACGCAAAAGAACACAGAAAAAGCACAACCTGAGTTTGGAAAGGAAACTGAATTAGGCATGCAAAAGTCTGAAAATGACTCGGAAAATAAAAGTATCAATGAGTATGTGAAAATTTGCTTCTTTTGTCAGCAATGTGGGGAGGCATTTGAAGACTTGGCAACCTTTAGAGAACATTTGAAGAGTGAGCACGAAATGGGAGAAGGTTCTGATGGAGATAATGAATTAACCATCTACCCATCTTGTAAAGTGTGTTCCCAAACTTTTGTAAGTGTACAAGAATTAGAAGCACACAAGAAAGTGAATTGTGGAGAATTTGTGAGTGAAACTAGAGAAAGTAAAGACAATAAAGCATGCAGTGAGGTTGAAAGGGAAAGTTTCAAATGTAAGGTATGTGCTGCATGCTTTGATGAAAGAAGTAAGCTCGTTAAACATGTGAGAACAGAACATGCAAAAGGAGAAGTTGGTGAAAGCAGTTCTAGTTCCTTCACAAAGTGTCCATACTGCCATAAAATGTATGTGCACAGAGGCAGTAACAAGGCTATAATTAAACATATATATACTGTTCATCCAGGAAAGAGTGTGGAAGCACTGTTTGGTCCTGGTGAAAAAGAGGAACAGCTGGAGGAGAAAATCAATTGTTTAGCCTGTGGATTGGGCTTTTACTGGCATAAAAGTTTGATTCGTCACATGAAGGAGAGGCATCCAGAACTGCTTGAAGAGAAAGGTGACCAGATCTTTGCAGAACTAGGAATACCAGATTCTCAGATGCCAACAGTTAGGCACAGACGTTCAATAAAAGATGGAAGTAATGATATTGATTTACTCAATTGCCCACTTTGTCCGAAGAAGTTCTTATGGGAGAAAAGTTTAAAGAGACATATGCTTTTTTACCACGATCAAGGTGAAAAGCCAGGTAGACGTGGGAAAAAAATGCCAGTGGTTTACTGCTGCCCACACTGTAGTCTTGTTTCAAAATATGCATGTGCTGTTAGAAAGCATATGGAGAGGAAACATCCGAAAATGATAAAAGATGTTGATATAACTACAGTACAGTTGCCAACAATGGAGGCAGAAGCTGCCATGGATATTGAATTTAAAACAATTGACAAGCGACCTGCAGAAGTCCGGCTGAATTTTTGCCCAGTCATATTCAGGTGCCCATTTTGTACATATGCATCAAAACAAGGTTCCAACCTGATCAGACACTTAACTTCAGTGAAGCACGGGAACATATTTTCACATGAAGAATTAAAAGAGCTAGGTATCGCTTCATTTAAGGTTAAACAGAATGTGACAAAAGACAACGATACAGAAAAGCTGGATTGTACTTCTAACAAGAATCTTCCAAAGCTAAGAATGAAAGGAAAACTATTAGATATTGTGATGAAAAAATACGAAATCCTGAAAAATAGAAAACAAAGAAATAAGGAGAATGGAATTGAAGCAGTTGAGAATGAGGAAGATTTTGGTGATATGGATATTGACAATATAATAGATTTGGCTGAAGATGAATCAGAAGAGAGTTTTGATGAGGAGGAAAATGATGATGATATTGAAATGAAAAATAAAAAGGAAGTGGGATGCAGGAGAGGACTGAGAGAAAAAAGGGAAGGTGTTTCCACCAGACACATAATGCAGACAAGGACAGTGAGAGAAAAAAGGGAAGGTGTTTCCACCAGACACGTAATGCAGTCAAGGGCAGGAAAGAAAGACAAACTTCAAACACTAGAAGATACTCAAAGTAGCACAGTTGCTGTCAATATAGGTGAAATGGATGAAGCTATCAAAAATGAGAATGCAGACAATGATGATGAAGAACAGGATGAAATAGTATCAGGGGGAAAAAGTGTCGGTCATGCTTCAGAAATGGAACAGCCAGAGATTTTAAATGTTGATAACGAAATAATTGAAAGTGATGATGAAGAAGTAGATTTTGATATCGGGTCTCCAAGTGAAGAAAAAAGTACTGATGATAAGAAACAATTGGTGGCTGCAAAGAAAGATGTAGAACTGGGTCAGGTAAAGACTCCTAGGAAGAGTAAAGAAATAAAGGTTGTGACACAGAGCTTACCAAAAACATCTGGTATTTCAATACAGAGAATTGAAAGTACAGATAAGAGAACTTCAGCAACTGTAACTGACTGATATTAATAAGACATCTCCAAGAACTAGAGGGAAAACTACAAGTAGAGATATTCAGGGACTAGGAAAAGGTAGCCTTATGAAAAGTGACTCACATATTTGCAAATTGTGTAAGAAAGAATTCACAGACTTTGTTACTTTTAAACAGCATTTGTTTGCTCATATAAACATGAAAGTCTTCTTTAGATGTGTTGAATGTGACAGTGAATTTTCTTAGATGAAGGACATTGAAGGATCATCTACTGAAAGAACATGATCAAAGCTACTCTGAATCGAGTTTACTGTGTTTGCATACAGATGTTATAAAGATGGATTCAAAACCTGTGACTACCTACGATTGTCCTTATTGTGAAATGTTGTTTTCTCAGGCAGGGTACCTTGCAACAACATGTTATAATGGACCACAAAGCACAGTATACAGTCTTCCAGTATAAAACAAGAAAGCACTCATACCTCAAAATACAATTTTCCTGAAACTGTTGTCTCAGCATTTAACTGTAAATTCTGTGAATGTTTTTACCACAACATAAAGGATATAGTGAAACACATGTATGTTATACATAAAGACATCGATAAATCAGCTTCAGTAGGAAATGATCTCTCTGTGAGAAAGTCTGCAAGGAAAAGAAGACTTCCAAAGTGGCTTGAGGAGGCCAGTGATGAAAGCAGTAGAACTAAACGACAGAAACAAGGTAGAATTTCTGACAAGTGAAAAGCAAACAGACGAAAGAGATCAACCTAAGCCATCAGGAAGCACTAGAGTAAGTGTAAGAAACAGAAGCATGGAAATGACTGTGAGTGACAATGTAAAAGTAAAAGAAATAAGTGGCTCCAAGAAGAGTACACCAGAACTAAAAACAAATGAAGTGTTTACACCAGATATAAAAGAGGCCAGTCCAAGTCATCCAGTTTCCAGAAAGAAGGCAGAAAATGCTAAAAGGAAAGCAGTAGATATAGGAAAACAAGAAAAATGTTGAAAACTCTTCAGCTGATAAACAAGATGAAACTGAAAGTCAAAATAAATGTCCTTACTGTGGTTTCATTGCAAGAAGATCTTCAGCATTAACAGTTTCACATTAACTTTAAGCATGCTAATGTGAAGGACATGCATTCATCAAGGCAGGAAACTGGTAAACCAATGCCAAGTATGACTCCAAAGAAATTTAAACCTGCAGATTTCCTTAAAACTCAAAATATGAGTAAGGGAGGATAAGTCTGAAGATGCATCCTTGTTAAACAAAGGACTGGTAATAACAAAAACTGAGGACCATATACAAAGCAAGGACAGTTCATTACAGAATGAAAACAAAGGCATTGCAAGACTTATGAAGAAAAAGACTTTTGAAGAGTTAGAAGAAACAGAAAATGATATGGAAACTGAAGATGAATTTGATGATTATGACATAGAATATGGTGACTCCGATGATGACTACAGCCCAGAAAAAGATGAGGGACAGTAGCAGTAATGCTGATGAGTCTGATAATGATGCTGGGAAAGGAAATATTTCTATGAAATTCCATTGCCCATATTGTGAAACAGGGACATTTACAAGTTTTACTCTGCTTGAAACCCATGTTAAGGAGAAACATCCAAAACATGGCGGACTCTTTCAGTATAGCTGATGTCAAGACTGAGGTGGCATTGGATGAAACAGTGAGGAGCTCAGATCTTGTACACTCGTGTAAATACTGTCATAAAAAGTTCCTTAGTAAGTCACATGTAAGAGCTCATATAAGGAACAGACATAGAAAAAGATTAGATGGAGAGTCTAGAAGTATGGAAGGCTTAAAGAAATCAGAAATGGAATTGTATAAATGCCAGTTCTGTAATGTTGTAGCAGACACAAAGAATGAAGTACTTGCTCATATAAGCAAACAGCATTCACTAGAGAAAGATATCAACTTGGATGAAATGGAGAAATATGTGCCACCAGATGCTTACAGTTTGCAAAACTTGTATAAATGTCCACATTGTGAAATGAGAAGCAAGTGGAAACAGGCTATACTGAGGCATATTAGTCACTCACATTCTGAAGTTGAAAAGGGAACAAGTGAAATTATACGTCAGAAGGAAATTGTTAAGAATCAGGAACAAAATAAGTACCAGTGTGTTTACTGTAATTGGCAATATGACAAAAAATCTGATGTTTTAACTCATGTGACTGAAGCTCATCCAAATGAACCAAGTGTTACAGAAGATGACATTTTTGAAGTAGAAATTTCCGATAATGTTGAAGACCATTTTCAGTGCCCTTACTGTGATTTGCAAAGTAAATATAAAAGATGTATTGTGAGGCATGTAGGTAGAGCTCATAAAGACAGGAAAGGTTTCACCAAAAGTGATGTTATATGTCTGAGCTCCAAGAAAAGCAGAAACTCAGTAGGCGAAGGACTGGTTTATATGTGTCCCTTTTGTGATTTTGATAGTAGGTGGAGACAGTGTGTGATACGTCATGTTAACCAGAGTCACCCAGATGTTTTAGACTTCAATTCAGAAACTATTCCAAGTGAGTATCGAAAGAAATCCTTGTTGAATCTTGATGAAATTCATCCAGTAGGCACTGAGGAAAATGATGTAGAATATTTCAAATGCTCATTTTGTGATGCCGTGTTTGAAACAAAAAAGGATGCTGTATTTCATATCTCTAACAGTCATCCGAAAAAGTCATGCTCAATTTCGATTCAAGTGGAGAAGGCTGTATGGAATGATGCAATTGCTTATGAGGAAGATGTTGTGTATAGATGTCCTGTCTGTGACAGTGGTAGCAAAAAGAAGAAGACAGTTGTTTTACATGTGAAGAAAGACCATCCAGAAGTAAAAAAATTCTATGTTGAGCTGTGTAAAGCTGAATTAACGAAGGGTGAAGGTGAGGCAAGCACAAAGTACAAGTGTAAGTTATGTAATGAAGTACTTTCTAGCACAAGGGCTGTTGAAGGCCATGCTCTACAGGTGCATGGAAAAGAGGACCTTATTGTAGTGGACAAAATCCAGGCTGGTCAGAAATTGGCCAATGTTTTCAAATGTATGTATTGTGATCATAGTTCTGCTTGGAGAAATGCTGTTATGAAACATGTTGAGATTCATCACCCTGTTGTGGAAGATTTCCAAGCTAAGGATGTTATATGCGAGGTTGTGCAGGAAGGGGAGCTAGAGGGTACAGGGGGCTATCAGTGCCCCTATTGCAACACAGTCAATCACTGGAAGAAAAGTATCATAAGGCACATGAGGACAGTACATCCATATGAGAGTCATGACATAGAAATCCGTTATAATCCAGCAGTATCAGTTAGACTTGGAGGAAAGTCATCAAGAAAAAGCAGCAAACAGATAGATTGTCTGAGATGTGGAACCTCATGCAGAAGCATGGAGAAAATGAGAAAACATTTCCTAGCAAAACATCCAAAATTAGCTAAAAATTTCCTGAGTAAGGAAAACACAGAATTTTCCTACGAGTCATTCAGTGGAAGGTCTTTAGATCATGTGTGTGTTTTATGCAGTGCAAAGTACATGTGGAAGAAGAGTTTGTTAGTACATGTAAAGAATCGGCACAGTGATATGTTTGAAGTTTACCAGGCGCTGGACCATTTGGTAGATATTGTGGCATGTGCAGGAGGTATGTGAATTATATTCTTAATCGTTATTTTATTTAAAACTGCGTGAGCCAAATGAATACAATAACTGTTCTAGAAGAATTGCAGCTGACTGTTTTTAGTTTTCCATACCTCTTCTACTAACAAATAATAAAAATAATTCTAATAAAATTAATAAAAGATAAGGGGCCCGGTAAAGGGTCATACCCTTAAGCTTAGCGAAAATGTACTGCATATGTATTTTATTGACATTCTCTTTTGAAAAAATAGACATAATTTGAAAAAGAACATGTGTTCTAAAGAACAGTAAAATTTATATTGTTTGAAACAAATATCTGGACAGTAACAATGTACATTGTGTAGGTCATTTTTTCCAGCAGTTTTTTTCTGGCTTTACTCATTAACACTAGTCTCTATAAATACATAGAACTTCTTTTAGTCTCAAATGGATGATTGTATTTACAAAACATATTTATTTCTAACTACCTTCACTCATTCATCTTTACTTGAACTTCGTGGTCTAGCTTGGGTGAAGTAGTTGAAGCACTTATCATAGCAATTATCTCCAGGTTATTTTATTCAAGTAATAATTTCCTTTTTTGAAATTTCAGGGCAAGAAAACAATACTGATCAGATGTCAGTGGTAACTAGGCCAGGTGCTGTAGAAGAAACAGGTCTGTTTTAGTTCATAAGTTGGAATATTTATCTTTGCAGTTTTTTCAACATGAAAAAACTACAAAACAGAATTAATAAAATGTATGTCACTCTGGTGAGCTTTCATCTACAGTATTTTATAGAATTTCCCCCAAGTAGATTAAATCTTGATATGATTGTAAATCTCCAGCATGTATGAAAACATTGCAAGACTACTCTCAACATAAACATAACAGAATGGTGGTCATTTGTTCATTGCATGTCATGTCAGCAACTTTTTACTTAAAAAAAAACAAAACAAAATCTCCTCCTAAACATAGTTCAAAGTTGGTAAAATGTTAGTTAGTAAAACTGGAAAATTTAAATCAATTGTCACATCATATAGGAGAGAGCATTTCGATTTACTGTTGGAAAATAATCAAAATGTTATAAACATAGAAAAACTGGAAACACTTTCAAAAGTAGTGTACACTTTCACCCTGGGCTAGTATTATCACAATGAATACTTCACAACAAGGCAGGGATGTTACTTGCCTGAAATTTTAGCAAAATTAATCAAAGAATTCCATCCATGCAGAACTCTGGTTGGTGTGGTAACATAATTGAAGAAAAATACAGAGCAAGAGCTCTGAAAGTATTGTCTAGTGGACCTCAACCATGATTGTTCTAACTTCTCTCTTAGCAGTTATACTCATGGAAGTGCTATAGGGCCATCATGGCTCTCTTGTTATTGTTGTACTTTTTTATGCTCCCCGAAGGGCGAGCATATAGTTGCCACTTTGTCCGTCTGTCTGTCCGTCATAATTTTGTCCGGAGCATAACACAAAACTATGAGAGATATCGAGACCAAACTTCATAGGTAGTTAGATCTCATTAAGGAGCAGTGCAGTGCACAAGAACCATAACTCTTGCTTTATTAATTTTTTAGTTAAATTAAGGTGAGGTGAGTGAATTAGACACCCAATAATGTTAATATGTTGTTCAAAATAGCAGTTTTATTGCATTTTACAGCTACTGCCAAACCAGGAAAACAAGGAAGATGTGGGAAGTGCAGGTTGGTGTTCAAGACATTGTGGGCTGCAAATGTCCACAAGAGACTCAAACATAGAAAAGTTCCACAGCACAGGTAACGACCAAAAGTTACATTCCATGTTGCTTGAAATTTTAAAGTCTGAATTTTCATTATTAGATATATGGATTCTCAATTCGAGGTAAAGTAAATAAACTTCATGAGAACTTTTGAGAAGCATTAAGAAAAAAGATCCATTTCTTTCAAAAAGAAGCAGTTTAGTTATTGGGAAGCAAAGAGAGGAATATTGTCTCCAGGTATTTATTCAGGAGAGGAGACCTAAAAATGACAGAAAAGAAACCTAATGTACTACATGTACTTCTGTAAACAGATCCTAGTTAGGTGTTGTCAGGTTATAAGATTGGTCTTTGGTAAAAAAAAGTGTTTTTACTTGAAGTAGTGCTGTTGAGTTTCATAATCTAAGTTTAATAGAAGTATCGTTAGCTTTGAATTCTTTTTATCCAAGGAGAGTTTTTCATTTGCAATTATTATGTAACCTTTGATGTAAAGAGTTGTTTATCAAATATGGCATTTAATCCTTTTACTATGGTTTAAGTTTTATTGTAGACTTTAAATTATGACGTCTGTCTAAAATACCTCTTTGTGAATAACTTTGACGGTAATATAATTCTTGCATACTTATATTTGTTTTTGTAGTATGATACAGGAGCATGTACCTAATGATACACATTAGGTAATGGTTGTTTTATTGTTATCTTTCAGGATTCAGTGTAGTAAATGTAGCTTGACATTCCTGAAACAGTCTTCATATTTACAACATAAGATTAGATATCACAGGAATCGGAAAATCTACAACAATTCTGTCTTGCAATGTGTCAGCATGTCAGTTTAGGTAAGATACCCCATGCTTTTTATACAATACACTGTATTTTAAATCTGAAGCACCAGTGAGTCGTAATCGTAAAGGTTTTTCCTAAAATTTAAAATTTTAGTAGCATCATAAATACACCTGCCTGTTTCATCTGTCAGTTTGCTCTTAATTGTTTCCTAATGAATACACCATTAAAGAGGCTGTACTCCAGATTTGACTTAAAAAAAAATTTTCATAAATTATATATTTAGATGCCGTGAGATTATAACAACATAATATTTTACTTCAAAACTGATTATAAAAGTCAAAATAGAATAAAAAAAAATATTTTCGCTCCAGCCTGATTTGAACTCCAGACCCTCATGTTAACAAAATATTTCCAACGCTTTTACTGTCTCCACCATGGCCCCATGTGATATTACAGATATTTACTTTAAATGTCATACGATATAGTTATACCGTCGCGATACAGTATAGCACTTTGAAAGGGAAAAAAATCAATTTATAATGTAATTATTTGACTTATTTTTTGTCAGTAAGTTATTTTTTAAGAATTAGTCATAAATATTACAAGAAATTTATAATACAAGAAAACTCTCTTTTTTTGTCATCTGGAGCACAGCCCCTTAAATATGTTAGTACCAGTAATTCATCACTACAAGATATGTGATATACTGTACTTAATTGTTCACAGGGTCACTTACATTTAAATCCAGCACAAAATACAAGAAAGTTTTGCTAATAATACCAGTGGAAAAAAACAGTCATAATGATAGATCAGTCTAAATAGAGGACCTTTTTTGTTCTTAATTTAAGAAAGTGGTTCTTAAAAATTGCGGATTTTCATATGGTTTTGAAATAATTTAAGTGGTTTTAATGGCGGAACTTTACTGTAAGATGTTATATCATTGTGAAAAATAGTCTATGATGTACCTGGAATAATCAATAGGACCGTTGTTGAATACACTTAAAGAAAGTTTTTGAGAAGGTAAAAAGAAGACAGGTCAGTCTGGGAGGATATAGTTACACTTACCTTACAGTACACTGTAAATTTACACACACAAAAAACAATAAAACAAAAAAAAAAACAAAAAAAACCTTGCATATAGTTTAAGGCATATGAATTCTAAGCAAGAAGTACAAATTTTAAGTGAATGTTCTGATAGATATTTATGCAAATTAAAATGGGTAAATTACCTACTGCTTACTGTGTCTATAGTAGAACACATGGGAAAGTTTGCATAGTGATAAGTGCCCCCTGTTTTTGGTACTCTCATGTTTCTTTTAACTATACTGAGAGGCTGCTGCTACTGAAAAAAAAAATGATATTGTTACATTTTTCCGTTATCTTTGATAATTTCAGATGTAAATTCAGGAAGGTTCTTCAAAATCATTACCGAAATGTACACAACATAAACATACCAGTACCAAGGAGTAAAACTTTCACCACATTCAGTGAGTCTATCTCTTTTAACATTCCATTTGTCAGTATATCCATCCAGTTACACAGGTAGTTTCAGTGAAAGAATTTGCATTATTATGCATTATATACAAATGTCTGTGAATATAGTATTGTAACAAAATACCATCTATCCTAAAGTTGGTTAAATGATTCCATTTTTTAATGGCTAAGCTTGTACATGTAGCTTTTTCTCTTATGTTAACTATTTAAAGTGATAAAATTCTGTCCATTTAAAAGGTTTCAGTAATAATTTCTATCACTTATTCTACTTTTTCTGCATATTCCTTTTGATATAAATTGTTCTGTTTTGTTTTAAGAGCCTGTTAATTATACAAATGTTATTTGAACAGAGCAACAATATTTAAACAGGGATATTTACTTTTAAAGGTTTAACAGCCAGCAGTTCAGGCAAGTGTGAAATCTGCTCAAAGAGTTTTGGGAATGCACTTCAGTTAAAGCACCATGTGGCGATGCACAGGAAACAGAGAAGAGTAAGATTCCAGTGTGGTTATTGTGGAGAACAATTCCTCACACGCACGCTCAGAGACTCACATATGGAAACCTCTCACATGGACAAGGCAGAAATGTGTGACATTTGTGGGGCCCTGTAAGTTTAAATATTAATTAATTTTGAATGAAATGAAGATTTTCTTAACCAGTATGAGTAGATATTTTATTAGTGAAAGGATGATAAGGCAGTATCTATTTAGATAAAACTCAAGGTCACATGTTGGAGTCATACATTTGTTACTTTACCTGACAGTTTGTTACACTGGAGAGAATTTGCACAAAGTGTTTACATTATTGATGTTGTGTTGCATGAGAAGTTAGCCAGAAATAGCTGAGGCATTGAAGTGTTGACTTTATTATACTAGTATTTCTCTAATCTTTTTACTGTACTTTCGTATTTTATAATGAACATTTAGGAAATACTGAGATTTATCAAATTGAATTTAAAAATTTAATCAGCATTCCAGTAAGGATACATGTGTGTTGAAAGGAAGCATTTTCTGATTTTCAGCTATGCCAAAAACAACTTGAAGAAGCACATGAGAACACATGAAGAAGAAAATGTTGAAGAAATTGAATGTCCTCATTGCCAAAAGAGTATAGCAGCAAAAACCTTAAACAGGCATGTGCTTCAAGAACATCAGGATATCCTGAACTGTGAGTGTGAAGTATGCAGGTCAGGGGAGGAATTAGCAAAAGACGGTCGATATCGCTGCTCATTGTGTAGACGATCTTTCTGTGATAAAACCATGTTGTTTGTACACAGCAAATTACATCATACAGATACTCAAAGATCCAAGTTATTCTACTGTGAAGCATGCCCAGATAGGTACTTCCTATCAAAGCGTATGAAAGATGAACATTGCCGTGAACATCATAAAAAGAGATCTGCACAGAAGCCACTTAGTATCTGTAAGTCGAAGCACTAGCACGTACAGTGATACTGTCCCAACTACTCATGTGATCCATATAGGGCAAGATGAAGGTAGACAGTACCTACCAAAACTAAGTGAATCAAGTATGAACTGCTGTTATCAAGGAAGTTAGTTGTCATAGAAAAGGGAGTGGAAAATCCATACAAGTGTCTACTCTGTGGTCGTTGTTTCTCGAAATCAAAATACATCAAGTTACATATAAGACGAGCCCATGTTAGAGATGAGGATCAACCTTACAGGTGTAAAGTATGTGGGTCTGGATTTGTAAGGTTGACTGAGTTCAGAAAACATTCGCGCTCTCACTCTGATTTCCGCCCATACAAGTGTCGTTACTGCGATAAGGCATTTAAGCAACAGGCAAATCTAAGAGATCACTATCGAGTTCACACAAACACCGAAGGAATATGAATGCTACATTTGCAAGACTAAATTCAAACAGCGTGGAGGTCTTACGTCACATGTAGTGTTTCATGATACACTTAAACCTTTCAAATGCATGTACTGCCAGAAAGGATTCACAACACGTGGAGAAGTGTCTCGCCACATGCAGAAGTACAATACTGACCCAGACAGGACACACCCTTGTCATATTTGTGAAGAATCATTTCCGCATTATCCAACATTATTGAAACACATTGAGGCCCACAATCCTGAAAAGCCATTCCATTGTGAAGCATGCAAAGAGAAATTTTCAAACTATGTTGCTTTGTATTTTCATAAAGTGAAAGAGCAGCATTTTCTGTCTGGAGAAATTCAAGAAAAGCTTAAAGATTTTCAGAAAAAAGGAAGAAAGTTCCGAGCAAAGAAAAGAACTTCAGAAATTTCGGGTCCAGATATAGTGTACTCGACCAGCCAACCAGTGACTGAAACAATCTATATTAGTCAGCCTGATAGCTATGCAGAGACAGAGGGAGGCATCAAACCAGTGGAAGTAATAATTGAAGGTATTGGACAGGACCAGGTAGTACGTGTACAGGAAAATGAACCAGAAGCATGAAGAACTGTTGTCCATTGCTAAACAATTAACTGAAGTTGTCAGGTTTTCAAGGGTCAGAATACTACACTAATAAGAAAAATATACATCAGGAAGAAGATGCCATTATTAAGGACATGTTAGATGCTGATGAAGATGTGCTTGCCAACCTGAGTAAGCCAAGTGCAAGAGACAAAACTTACGATGATGAGAGAGACAATACAAGTAATACTGAAAACATGGAGCATCAGGATGTGAATACTGATAGTGTTGAAGAAAGCTATGACTATATGCCACAGACAGAGAATGCTGAGTCTGCTGCCACTAGTGAACAGTATAGCTTTGTTGATGAAACTGGTGGTCAGGTAAAATTACCCGGAAGACAAGTTCCAACAAATATGGAAGAACTTGTGTCACTGGTGTCGCAGAAACTCATCTGATGGTAACAATGAACAAGTTTTGGCTTATCAGAATGAAGATGGTTCAGTGATTTATGTATGTTTAGGTGAAGATCAAATTATTAAGACTGAAGAGGTTCTGGCTGAAGAAGCTCCAATGGAAACTGATATAGCAGAAGGTGCTTCTGAAACAGTTGTTCATGAAACTGAAGAAGCAGATTTCAACATAGAATGCAATGAAACAGCAGAAGAACTGTACGAAGAAACTAGTGAAACTGTTACAGGTGAGAGTCAGGGTGTTGAAACTGCTAATGCTACATCGTGTGAAGAGCAACCAATGGAAACAGGTAGTGCTGATGTTGTACAGATCCCAGGCACACACCAGACAGAGACTTACAGAGAAATACAGCGGGATGAGATAACAGACATACAAAAGCAAGAAATAGAAGCTGGTGAGAAAGTGCTTGGGCACATAATTACGCAGACAACTGAAATTAGACCTTTGGAAACAAATGAAATACAAATGGCACAGTTTATCACTACAGAAGAAGATATACCTGTTTCTGGTGAGCAGCAAAATTTACCAGCAAACCATTTGGTTAACACTGTTGTAGACGAAGTACAGAATCAAGATTATTCCTTAGTTGAACCAAAGTATGATGATTCTATAATCACCATTAAGCCACAAAGTACAGTGAATGGAGAAGTTCCTGAAAGTCATGAAGATCTAATCAGGAGGAGTCAGTTAGCTAGACATCTGACTGGAAACATCCAGCCCTCTGAAGAAACAGCGAGGATCCATACTCATTTAATAGTGACTGAAGGAGGCCTGCAAAATATAAGCAACTTTGAGCCACAGGTTTCTCAGGATGGTGCACAGGGTGAAAATGTCTGTCAGAGTACAATTACCATTGCTGCGACAGGATCTGGTCAGTCAGATGTTGTTGGGGTTCAAGATGCAATGAATAGTAATCCCAGCTTTGAACAAATGGCTGTTGCAAGACAAGGAGAAAGTTTTGTTGAAGAGGAGGAAACTCTTGTCGAATACCAAATTGATGAATCAAGATTTATTAAAGAAGAGCTTCTGGATACAGAATATAGTGGTATGAGTGAAAAAGACAGGGAGGTCATGTTTTTTTCAGATAATATCTATACCTACAGTCAGTTAGAAAAGAAGTTCATATGCCTTCATTGTGGGGCAAAAATCGGAACATTTAAGAATTTGAAGAATCATATACGAAGGCATGCACCATTGAGTTCACGGACACACGTTTGTTCCTACTGTGCTAAAAGGTTTGTCACGAAAAATGAACTGAAACGTCATATATATACACACACTGGCGAGAGAAATTATGAATGTCAGCATTGTGGAAAGAAATTCATTCAACCAGGACATCTACAAGAACATGAACGACTACATACCTGGTAAAAAACCATTCCAGTGTACACATTGTAGTGCATCCTTCATCACTAAATCTCAGCTGGTGCTTCACTTCAGCAGGCTGCATTCAAATAATGAGATTCCATGTAATATGTGTGATAAAGTCTTTAAGAATGATATAGACCTTCGGAGACATAAAGGTCTGGAACATTCAGGGATTAAGGTTCAGACCCCTGTGGTGAAAGAAGTGGGTGACCATATATGTGACATCTGTGGACAGTCATTTAACAAAAAAGCAAGTTTAAAACGTCATTTAGAGAAACATAACTGGGAAAGTTTAGATGAATCTGAGAAAGTCCAGGAACTCTTTGCTTGTGAAGAATGCGGGATTTCGTTTAAAACTAAATATTATGTAAAAGAACACTACAAACTTACTCATAGTCAGGAAAGCTCTGAAGTTTGTAAGTTATGTGGGATGCGTTTCAAAACCAAAAATATGCTCAGAAGACACAATGTGCGTAAACACACAGAGGATGGGAACAGAAAATGGCATTGCAATATATGTAATAAAGAATTGGGCTCAAAGTATGCATATGGTTATCACATGGGTTCAAAACATCCAAATGTGTGTGCAGATAATTAACTTTATTGTTCATGGGTATTTTTTAATAAGATTTGGTGTTTCAGTTATACAATGTTATAGTCTAGTTAACATTCTACATAATTAAAAAATTTAAGAGAAGTTTAGTTAGTTACAGTTATTGACATATTACATAAGAGATATGAATTAGATTCCAGTAGTAAAATAACTTGTTAGTATAATCACTTGCAGTGACTGAGGAAAGTTTTAAATATGTTAAATAAAGCAATTTCCTGCATTTTAACCCTTTAACCAAAGGAAAAGAGAAACGTTTCTTTATATTTTGTCTTTGTGTAAAACTGTGCTCATAAACCTGTATATCTTGTTCATAGAATACCCACTTGTTGATTAACTACCTCATTATAACCTTGTGTTCAAGCCTAGATTTTTCAGTTGGATATGTTTGATGTATCGAACAGTTCTCCAGCTATGATATGAAAAGGGCAGGGTGCTTCTGAAAAAAGAGCACTTGAAAGCTACAAAAAGGGCAAAGTTACATAGTTTTACTGATTTTATATATGATTCAATTTTTAATACTTTTAAGAGATGTATTTTCTCCTTCAATATCCTTTGTGCTGTATAATTTAAGACCAGTGTCCATTGACTAATAAATTCACAGATATAGAGAAATGGGAGCAACAACAGGGTTAAAAAAATGGGCTGGGTGCTGCACCCTGCCTTTTTAGCTCACCTGAGCTGGCTCAGGGTGAGCTATTAGGATCGATGAATGTCCGTCGTCCGTTCACATTTAGTTCGTTAACACTCTACTGGTCACATTTTTGCTCCAATTGTCACGAAACTTGGTCAGGATGTTTTTCCCAGTAATTACCCGGATGAGTTCGAATATGGGTCATATGGGATCAAAAACTAGGTCAAGGAGCTCAAAAATAGAAAAATCTTGTTAACACTCTAGAGGTAATGCTTTTAGCCCAAATAATCTGGAAATTTGTCATAAAGGTTGCTTCTATGATTTCTAGCTCAAGTTCAAATATGGGTCATCTGGGGTCAAAAACTAGGTCACAGAGCCCAAAAATAGAACATTCTTGTTAACACTCTAGAGGCTACATTTTCAGCCCAAATAATCTGGAAATTTGTCAGAAAGGTTGTTTCCATGGTTTCTAGCTCAAGTTCGAATATGGGTCATCTGGGGTCAAAAACTAGGTCACAGAGCCCAAATATGGAAAAACCTTGTTAACACTTAAGAGGTAACATTTTCAGCCCATATATCCTTGTAATATGTCAGAAAGGTTATTTGGATTATTTCTAGCCCAGGTTCGAATATGGGTCATCTGGGGTCAAAAACTAGGTCACTGAGACGAAATATGGAAAAACCTTTTTATCACTCTAGAGGTAACATTTTCAGCCAAAATATCCTGGAAATATGTCAGAAAGGTTGTTTTGATGATTTCTAGCTCAAGTTTGAATATGGGTCATGTGGGGTCAAAAACTAGGTCACACAGCCCAAATATGGTAAAACCTTGTTAACACTCTAGAGGCTACATTTTTAGCCCAAATTTCCTGAAAAACTGTCAGAAAGCTTGTTAAGATGATTTTTAGCTCAAGTTGGAATATAGGTCATGTGGGGTCCAAAACTAGGTCACACAGCCTGTATATGGAAAAACCTTGTTAACACTCTAGAGGTAACATTTTCAGCCAAAATATCCTGGAAATATGTCAGAAAGGTTGTTTCCATGATTTCTAGCTCAAGTTCGAATATGGGTCATCTGGGGTCAAAAACTAGGTCACACAGCCTGAATATGAAAAAACCTTGTTAACACTCTAGAGGTAACATTTTCAGCCCAAATATCCTGGAAATATGTCAGAAAGGTTGTATCAATGATTTCTAGCCCAATTTCGAATATGGGTCATCTGGGGTCAAAAACTAGGTCACAGAGCTTAAATTTGGAAAAACCTTGTTTACACTCTACAGGTAACATTTTCAGCCCAAATATCCTGGAAATATGTCAGATAGGTTGTTTCGATGATTTCTAGGTCAAGTTCGAATATGGGTCATCTGGGGTCAAAAACTAGATCACACAGCCTGAATATGGAAAAATCTTGTTAACACTCTAGAGGTAACATTTTCAGCCCAAATATCCTGGAAATATGTCAGAAAGGTTGTATCAATGATTTCTAGCCCAATTTCGAATATGGGTCATCTGGGGTCAAAAACTAGGTCACAGAGCTTAAATTTGGAAAATCCTTGTTTACACTCTACAGGTAACATTTTCAGCCCAAATGTTCTGGAAATATGTCAGAAAGGTTATTTTGATGGTTTCTAGGTCAAGTTCGATTATGGGTCATCTGGGGTAAAAAACTAGGTCACAGAGCCCAAAAATAGAAATATCTTGTTAAGGCTCTAGAGGCTACTGTTTCAGTCCAAATGTCCTGGCAGTTTGTCAGAAAGCTTGTTTGGTTGTTCACATTATTAGATAAGAATAAAGGTCACGGAGGCTAAAAATAGATTTATCTACTGTACCTCATAAAGCCTTCATTTATAGACCAATATCTTTGATATTCAGTATATAGGTTCCTTGCATGGACCTCTACCCATGTGTAGGGTTTGAGGTCACTGGGTCGAGGTCAAGGTCACCATAGCTTATAATAGATATTTCTACTTTCTGTCATAGAGCCTTTATTTATTGATTGATATTTTACATATTTGGTTTGAAGGCACTTATATATTTTCAATTAAAAAATAAAATACTGCTTAACAGCAAACCTACAGCCAAAGTACTCAGGTGAGCGATCCAGGGCCATCATGGCCCTCTTGTTGTACTAGCTGGAGCACTAGTGTGCTAGAAAGAGCCAGTGCAAAAATAAATATGTTGAATGAAGACATTACTGTATATAACAATGAATACATGATTTATGTCTTGTGCTGTGCAGACAGAAAACCAGTATAACCTTACGAAAGTCTTGTTTCCAGTGCATAAACATAATGTGACTTGTAACAAAGAAACTTATTTATGTGAATTAGGATATCTCGTTGAAAGTTCTTAATATGCTTGAAATCAATTGTTCATTTAATAAAAAATACCTTAAAAAATTCACGCCATAGAGACTTTCGCTGTTTTGTCTACAAAAAAGAAAACGGATAAATTTTGTTTTGTTTGATATTATTCTGATGCACTCTAGAAGCTTGGTGGAAATATAAGTAGTCATTTTACAGTGTTACTTGTATATTTTTATGCCCCCTATTGAAGATGAGGGGGGCATATTGTTTTGCAATGGTCGATCGGTAGGCACATTGTTTACAATCAGTATCTAGAGAACCATTGGATCCAACTTCCCCAAACTTGGAATGTAGGTTGGTCATGACTAGTAGATGACCCCTGTAGTTTTTCAGGTCAAGGGCCAAGGTCACAGTGACCTTGAAAAGCAAAGCGCTTTCCAATTAATAACTATAGAACGCTTGGGCCCGGGTTCCAAGAACTTAGTTTATAGGTTGACCATGACCAGTAGATGACTCTTAAAGATTTTGAAGTCACCAGGTCAAAGGCCAAGGTCACAGTGACCTTGAAAAGCAAAATGGTTTCCAGTAAATAACTATAAAAACCTTGGGCCCAAGTTCCTCAAACTGAGTTTGTAGGTTGTCCATAGCCAGTAGATGACCCTTAATATTTTTCAGGGCAAAGGCCAAGGACACAGTGACCTTGAAAAGCAAAATGATTTCCAATGAATAACTGTAAAAGGCTTGGGTCCATGTTCCTCAAACTTAGTTTGTAGGTTGTCCATGACCAATAGATGACCCCTAATGTTTTTCAGGTCAAAGGCCAAGGACACAGTGACCTTGAAAAGCAAAATTGTTTCCAATGAAGGTTGGTCATGACCAGTAAATGACCCCTGTAGTTTATAGGGTCATTAGGCCAAAGGTCAAGGTCACAGTAACCTTGAAAAAGCAGAAATTTCCACTCAATATCTGAGGAATCCTTGGGCCCAAGTTCAGCAAATTTGGTCTGTAGGTTGGTCATAACAAATAGAAGACCTCTATAGATTTTCAGGTTATTAGTTCAAAGGCCAAGGGCACAGTGACATTAAAAAGCAAAAGAGTTTCCTATCAAAAACTATAAAATGCCTTGGCCCAGGCTTTCTAAAACTTCATAGGCAGGTTGGTAATGACCAGTAGATCACCCTTAAAGTTTTTAGGGTCACTAGATCCAAGGTCATATTGACCATTAACTGAAAAATGGTTTCTGATGAATAACAAGAGAATGCTTTAGCCTAGGGTCCTTCAACTTAGAATGCTGGTTAGTAATGACCTGAGAGGACTCTGGGGTCACTTGGTCAAAGTTCAAGGTCAGAGTGACCATTAACAGAAAAATGGTTTCCTATCACTAACTAGAGCACCCTCGAGCATTCGCTTCACAGACTTGCTATACAGGTTGGTCTGTTCGGGAGATGACCCCTATTTTCTTTGAAGTCACTAGATTTTAGGCCAAGGTCATGGTGGCCATACACCATAAAGAGGAAAACAGATTCTGATTGATAACTGGAGAACCCTTGGGCCTTGCTGCCTCAAAATGTCCTACCTACCCATCCTCCCACATTACTACCTACATGCCTATACTATTTTGTGTTCTCCAGTAATGGAACTATATACATTTTATAAACAAAGTGTCATTTACATAATCTGCAGTTCCTCTCATTCTACTTGCCTTTTGATATCAGAAGCCCCTGTCATCCTCCCATTAATGTACTGACACAAGTCCCAGTCTTTCTACCTTCCTATACTTTTATGGCTGCCTCTAGGGATAAGGCGCTAGGAGGGGTGGGGTGGGCATATATGTTTTACAAACATCTCGTGTCTTTGTACTTACAGTGCAAACTTGCAAGGAAAGCAGTTTTTTTGGGGGGTGGGTGGGGGGAGGGTTTAGTACTTACGGTTGTTGAATAATGAATCAGAAAGCTAGACTTTGGTAAAGTTCTGAGAGAAAGAATTCAGTATTGCAAATAATCACATACGTGCCTTCAGTAATAATTATTTATAAACCTTTCACATGAGATTTGGTAATGGAAATAAGTAAGATTTTATTTGTTCTTTGTGTAATAATCATCTTGTGTATTCAGTTAATTTGATGTTACTTTTACTTTGTTAGTTATAAAGTTTAAAATATTCTGGAATGTACAAGCATTGTACTTTGGTTGTAATGTTCCTTTTTCTGAAAATAAATGGCAATAGAGAAAACATTTGGTTTTTTT
Source organism: Cyclina sinensis (assembly GCA_012932295.1). Lineage (NCBI taxonomy): Eukaryota > Metazoa > Mollusca > Bivalvia > Venerida > Veneridae > Cyclina > Cyclina sinensis. The sequence goes on from JAAONU010000016.1 coordinate 23,589,126, forward strand.
GGTAACTTTTTGAAGTACTTAAATTTCCCATCCTAGTTTCATAAAGGATAAAATTTAATGTTGTGACTGTTCATTTCTTCAGAATATTAGTAATTTACTGTCGTACCTTAAGGCAACATACAGGTATTTTGGAGATAGCAATAGTGTTGTCCTGGCTTTCCCCCCAAAAAAATTTAATAAGTTTTGATCTAATTTTAATGAAACTTGGTTTACAGGCATAATCTCTCAGATCCACAACCTCTTTTAACACATGTTATGCCAGATTTTAGTTTTAATAAAAAAAAATCAACAGCTTGTCTAGACAGTGTTATAATACTATAATCTTAACACTAAATGGAGTAGTCAACATAATTGCCAGGTGAACTGATAGGTCTTCGCGTCCTGATGTTTGTCTGGAGCATAACTAGTACACTATCAAAGCTATTGACTTGAAACTTCCTAGTTAGATAGATCTCATAGAGACAGAGTGCAATGCTCAAGAACCATCACTCTGCACTTCATGATTTTGGAGTTATTCCCCTTTGTTTCATTTTCTTGTCCAGAGCATAACTCCAACACTATCAAAACTATTGACTTGAAACTTCCTAGATGGATAGATCTCATTGAGACAGAGTGCAGTGCACAAGAACTGTAACTCTGTACTTCATGATTTTGGAGTTACTCACCTTAGTTCAATTTTCGTACTTGATTTTGTCTGGACCATACTCCTACATTAACAAAGCTATTGACTTGAAACTTCATAGGTGGATAGATGTTATTGAAACAAATTGCTTAATTGACAGATGTGCTCTTGTTGGATTTAAGGAGGGTGGGGGGAGAAAGGACAGGAACTGAAATTGGTATTTGATAAACTGTTCCCAATATTCAATTTTTTTCCAAATAACCAAATCAGTCAGGCTTTCAAACAGGCCTGATACATGTATATGGTCTTACATGCAATTAATAACTATAGAGGAAAGCAATTTTTTGAACTTAAAGAAAAGTTTCAATAAAAACTAGCTGCCAAAAGTATGTGAGGAAAATTTGTTAAGTGACTCACTAAATGACAAGACTGCAAAAATGTAAACATGCACCTGATGTTTCAATAAAATTGTGCTTTAAAACTAAACAAGGCTCCTTATACCATTGTGCCCCCTCATGTCACGACACCAAAGTGTACCAGATCAGTACATTTTATTATCACAGCAGGAAGAAATCAAAATAACTAATGGAAACCCTGATTCTTGTCTTATTGGTTGAAAATATATTTGTCCAATTGCATTTGCAGTATTTTTAGCTCACCTGTCACGTAGTGACAGAGTGAGCTTTTCTGATCACCTTTTGTCCGTCTGTCTGTCTGTCTGTCCGTCCGTCCGTCCACAATTAGTTTGTTAACACTCTAGTGGTCACATTTTTGCCTCAATTGTCATGAAACTTGGTCAGGATGTTTTGCCTCATTAATATCTCGGACGAGTTCGAACATGGGTTATCAGGGTTAGAAAACTAGGTCACAGAGCCCAAATATAGAAAAACCTTGTTAACACTCTAGAGGCTACTTTTTCAGTCCAAATATCCTGGAAATTTGTCAGAAAAGTTCTATCGATGATTTCTAGCTCAAGTTCTAATAATGGTCATCTGGGTTCAAAAACTAGGTCACGGAGCCCAAAAATAGAAAAATCTTGTAAACACTCTAGAGGTTACATTTTCAGCCCAAATAATCTGGAAATTTGTCAGTAAGGTTGCTTAAACGATTTCTAGGTCAAGTTCAAATATGGGTCATCTTGGATCAAAAACTAGGTCACAGAGCCCAAATATTGAAAAACCTTGTTAACACTCTAGAGGTAACATTTTTAGACCAAATAATCTGGAAATTTGTCAGGAAGGTTGCTTCTATGATTTCTAGCTCAAGTCCGAATATGGGTCATCTGGGTTCAAAAACTAGGTCACAGAGCCCAAATATAGAAACATCTTGTTAACACTCTAGATGTAACATTTTCAGCCCACATAATCTGGAAATTTGTCAGAAAAGTTGCTTCAAAGATTTTAAGCTCAAGTTCGAATATGGGTTATCTGGGTTCAAAAACAAGGTCACAGAGCCCAAAAATAGAAAAATCTTGTTAACACTCTAGAGGTAACACTTTCAGCCCAAATAATCTGGAAATTTGTCAGAAAAGTTGCTTCAAAGATGTCTAGCTCAAGTTCGAATATGGGTCATCTGGGTTCAAACACTAGGTCACAGAGCCCAAAAATAGAAAAATCTTGTTTACACTCTAGAGGTTACATTTTCAGCCCAAATAATCTGGAAATTCATCAGAAAGGTTGCCTTGAGGATTTCTAGATCAAGTTCGAATATGGGTCATCTAGGATCACAAACTAGGTCACAGAGTCCAAATATGGAAAAACCTTGTTAACATTCCAAAAGTTACATTTTCAGTCCAAATAATCTGGAAATTTGTCAGAAAGGTTCTATCGATGATTTCTAGCTCAGTTTTGAATAAAGGCTTTCTGGGGTCAAAAACTAGGTCACAGAGCCCGAAAGTAGAAAAACCTTGTTAATGCTCTAGAGGTTACATTTTTAGTCCAAATGTCCTTGAAATTTGTCAGAAAGGTTGTTTCAATGATTTCTAGCTCATATTTGGATATGGGTCATTCTGGGATCAAAAACTAGGTCACATGGCCCAAATATTAAAAAACCTTTTTAACACTCCAGAGGTTACATTTTCAGTCTCAATATCCTAGAAATTTGTCAGACAGGTTTTCTTGATGATTTCTACCTCAAGTTGGAGTATGGATCATCTTGGGTTAAAAACTAGGTCACAGAGCCCAAATATGGAAAAACCTTGTTAACACTCTAGAGGTAACATTTTAATTACCAAATAACCTGGAAATTTGTTCAGAAAGCTTAATTCTATGGTTTCTAGCTCAAGTTTGAATATGGGTCATCTGGAGTGGAAAACTAGGTCACAGAGCCCAAATATCGAAACACTTTGTAAACACTCTAGAGGCTACATTTTCACTCCATATGTCCTGGAAATTTGTCACAAGGGTTGTTTTGAGGATTTGTAGCTCAAGTTTGGATATGGTTTATCTGGGGTCAAAAACTAGGTCACAGAGCCTGAATATTGAAAAACCTTGTTAACACTCTAGAGGCTACTTTTTCAGTCCAAATATCCTGGAAATTTGTCAGAGAGATTGTTTCAATAATTTCTAGGTCAAATTTGAATAAGGGACATCTAGGTTAAAAATCTAGGTCATAGAGCCCAAATATGGAAAAACCTTGTTAACACTCTAGAGGTAACATTTTCAGTACAAATAACCTTGAAATTTGTCAAAGAGATTGTTGCAATAATTTCTAGGTCATCTGGGGTCAATTAACCAGGTCCATAGCAACTTTGTTAAAACCAGTCATACTCAGATGAGTGATACAGGTCCATCATGGCCCTCTTGTTCAAATTTGTTGACACTTTGTATGGCTTAATCAGTTAACTGCTCTAATTAGTTGCTGCTTTGTAGAGTTGAACTTCCAACACTACCACCACATCATGCTGCTGCTCTGAATGAAATAAATAATAAAACTGGTTATGTTCTAAACACTGTGAGCTACATAGACAGAACTGATAGTTTGTACAATAAAATAGTAAGTTTTATGAAAAAGTGTAAAATTTTGTTCAGACTATACTGCAATTTGCATAAAATGTATTTGGTTTACTCTCTGAGGCTGACAGTTTCTCACAAATTTTCCTACACATTTGAACAATACATTGGTTCAGCACAATGAAAGGAAGTGCATTGTACAAGAGCTATAACTCTATCTTCACTATTTGCAGAGTTATTGCTCTTTGTTGGTTTTCCTTGTCGGGAGCATAACTTGGAAACTACTGGTTGGAATTCAGTGCAACTTCATACAATGGTCAAGCTTAATGACAGGAAGTGCAGTGTACAAGAGCCATAACTCCATCCTCACTATTTGCACAGTTATTGCCCTTTGTTCGTTTTCCTTGTCCAGAGCATAATTTGAAAACTACTGGTTGGAATTCAGTGCAACTTCATACAATGGTCAAGCACAATGACAGAAAGTGCAGAGTACAAGGGCCATAACTCTATCTTCACTATTTTCAGAGTAATTGCCTTTTGTTTGATTTCCTTGTCCTGAGCATAACTTGAAAACTACAGCTAGGTTGGAATTCAGTGCAACTTCAAACAATGGATAAGAACAATGAGAGAAAGCGCAGTGTTCAAGAATCATAACTCCATCTTTACTATTTGCAGAGTTATTGCCCTTTGTTGGTTTCCTTGTCCAAAGCATAACTTGAAAACTACTGGTTGGAGTTCAATCTTTAAAGAATGGTCAAGCACAGTGAGAGAAAGTGCAGTGTTCAAGAATTATAACTTCATCTTCACTAATTGCAGAGTTATTGCCCTTTGTTGTAGTTATCCTTGTCCGGAGCATAACTTGAAAACTACTGGTTGGAGTTCAGTGAAACTTTAAAGAATGGTCAAGCACAGTGAGAGAAAGTGCAATGTTCAAGAATTATAACTCCATCCTCACTATTTGCAGAGTTATTGCCCTTTGTTCGTTTTCCTTGTCCAGAGCATAACTTGAAAACTACTGGTTGGAATTCAGTGCAACTTCATACAATGGTCAAGCACAATGACAGAAAGTGCAGAGTACAAGGGCCATAACTCTATCTTCACTATTTTCAGAGTAATTGCCTTTTGTTTGATTTCCTTGTCCTGAGCATAACTTGAAAACTACTAGTTGGAATTCAGTGCAATTTCATACAATGGTCAAGCACAACGAAAGGAAGTGCAGTGTACAAGAGCTATAACTTTAATAACACTTTATCTTCACTATTTGCAGAGTTATTGCCCTTTGTTTGTTTTCCTTGTCAGGAGCATAACTTGAAAAGTACTGGTTGGAATTCAATGAAACGTCATACCATGGTCAAGCTTCATGACAGAAAGTGCAGTGTACAAGAGCCATAACTCCATCCTCACTATTTGCAGAGTTATTTCCCTTTGTTCGTTTTCCTTGTCTGGAGCATAACTTGAAAACTTCTAGTTGGAATTCAATGCAATTTCATACAATGGTCAAGCACAATGACAGGAAGTGCTGTGTATAAGAGCTATAACTTCGTCTTCAGTATTTGCACAGTTATTGCCCTTTGTTGGTTTTCCTTGTCCAGAGCATAACTTGAAAACTACTGGTTTTAAATTTAGTGCAACTTCATACAATGGTCAAGAACAATGACAGAAAATGCAATGTACAAGAACCACAACTATCTTTAATTGCCCACAACCATAACTCTATTTCATTTCTTTTACAAAGTATTCTGTTACTAATAACTTCCTCAGTTCCGAAGCAGTCTTGTGAGGGTATTAATCACATTTTGTGGTAGCTCTAGTTTTAATTTTTGTTCACCTTCTACATCTTAAAAAACTAAAAATATAGTAATTTGACTATAAAAACAGGATCAGACTGGAGTGTATGCATATTCAGCACAATTCTTCTGGTGTTTAAAGTCATATCCAGCATCACCTGGACATTTAACAGTGACATGCTTAGAGCATACAACTGAGTTGTCATTTTTGAATAGCTCCTTGTATTTTAAACAAGTATATGATCATACCTACTTTAGACATTTATAATTTCCCATTCCTTTTTATACATTATTATATGTTTGTTATAGGACTGTTGCTTATGTGATATGATGAGGATATTAATAAGTGGTCATATAATACAGGACTTATTGCACAATTTATTTGAAAATGATAAAAACGAGGTTCTACCAAGATTTTATCATTTTCGAAATAACTTGTGTTATAAATCCCTTTTACATGACCACAAATATAATGTTCAATTAATGCAATTGAATGTTCAGAGAAACGGACAGAAACTGTATGTTTTGTCCATATATGTCCAATAAGGTAATAAGCATATTGTTAAAAACTTTGATGTCAAATTGTAATTAAACTAGTGTTGTATCAAAAATATTACAAAGCTTTAGCTATGATATAAATTCTCTTAAGTAAATGCTATAAAATTCCCCACTTGTATGATCAAAGAAAAAACGTGATTTTTTTTTCGCTATCAAGTGATAATAACGATATCGGTATTAGGAATACTGTTTTAGCAGTAAGTGGCAGATAATCACACTGAAATAGAGAACGCTGACAACGACATTTCATTCGTCAGAAACGCTACCGATTCACCAGCAGAACTTCACTTCCTGTAATAACTAGCAAAGTAAAATCTTTTAGGAAACAAAACCGAAAGCGAATGAAGACTTCATTTAAATATCTAACTTATGTCGTTTTGATCGTTATACTCCTGACAATGTGTGGCTTAAGATGCATTTCTGCGACAGACAGCTTTGGAGTTTTTCCCTTGTCACACTTGGGTACGAATAACTTTGGGTACTAAACCGCATACAAGATTTTAGGATTCTAATAGTTTGACATTTATTTATTATGAGGTGTAACCACCTTTATACAGCAATGCTCGGTTCACATCATTACGGTGCAAAGATGTGGCATTTTTTCACTTTTCCGATGTAAACTGGATATTTTCCTTCTAATTTGTACCATTCTGTAAAATATTTTTTTAAAAAATGACTGTATACTAGCTGTTTATTAATTGATTTAGAAAGTGATTAAATATATTTGTGTTGAAATGATATGAGTTAAAAGAAATTTGTTTGAAAACAAACTATTTCAATATTTCATCACTTCTGTTTCAGGCATTTTCGATGATTTTGTTAGAATAATGCACTTCTGATTGTCACCTTCTCTCTAGCATGAATTAAAAGAAAAAAGAAAGTGTAAAAGTGATCAACATTAGGTAGGAATGATACCTATAACATTATATATCTGGCCTAATTTTCAAAAAAAAGTATAAGATTATACTAAAGTATAAGTTTAATCACCTTTGTCCAACTGTAGTAACCTGGCCTATGAGCACATTAACCACTAACCATGGATAACATTGCTTAACAGGCATGCAAACCATGTTGCAAAAGAGCTAGCCAAACAGCAAAGCTGTTGGAAATGCCTTGTCAGTCTGGTGTCCACTACACTCCTCCCTTCTTTAACCTTCAGGAGCTGGGTATCTACTGTACAGCTTTCTTCAGAGAGCACATTCCGCTGCAACTCAACTCATCCCTGCTCTCCCAGTGCACACAGGCACTAACCAAGGTAATGACCTGGTGGAGTATGTGGAATGCAGCTGCCACCAATCTAGTAACCTGGCCTATGAGCTCATTTTGGGACACCCATCCAAGTACTAACCATGGATAACGTTGCTTAACTTGCTGATGTTCTCAGACACTCCAACCATATCGCTAAAGAGCTAGCCCTTGAACAGCAAGGCTGTTGGAAATGCCTTATCAATCCGGTGTCCACTACACAAGTAATCAGACTTGTCATAGAGACATGGAGAAAAGTTTGGATAGGCAATGTCTTTTTTACGGTTTGAAAGTAATAAAAAAATGTCTATAAAAGCCAAATTAATTAGGTTACAATCACCCATTAAAAAAAAAAAATTGTAGACACACCAAAATACTCTTGTAAATAAAGGTACAGGTCATTGTTATCAATTTTTCCTTAATATATAGTTAAATAATCTTAGATGCACATTTATTATTCCGTAAGTAGCATAGAATATACTTCTTTCAAACTATGAAAACAAGATGACCATATATGTTATGCTCTGTATTTAGTCTTTAAATACAAGCACCTGTTATGCTGGTAATTTCTGTATTTTTCATATTATTGGACACCATAGATCTGTGCAGCCATGGTGGTTGCTACTTTCAGATTCTCCTTATTTTTAATTGTGAAAAAAAAACTAAAATATATCTTTAGTTAATAAGCATTACCCTTTTTTATGAAATGTGTGCATTCATGCAAATATTACAAAATCCTCTAAAACTATTAAGGATGATTGTAGAAGACCACTCCCACATAAAACTTATTATTATATGTGCACATCGTATTATTAAAGGTGTTTGTTTGCAAGATACTCCTGTTGGTTTGCTTCCTATTCAAGGCCATGTAACACAAACTAATTGTTATGGTACTTGCACTGTTGGTAAAAACATAAGTTGTCATTTTCAGTAGCATTGGCACAGTGACATACTTTTATTTATTACAGATTCCCTTTGCTTTTGAGAGCAAGAAAAAAGGACAGTGATTGGGAGATTTAATGCATGACATTGTGCTTGAGAAACTGGAAACAGAAAACGAAAAAAATAAAATGTGCTTCATTGACAAGAAAAAGAAATACACATATTTTAGCATGTGTTCTTTCTGCAATGTCATTTCAAAATACTCATCAGCAGTCAAGAAACATATAAAGACACAGCATAAGAAGAGTAGGATTGTGAAAAATGAGTCCAGGGTAGTCCCAGTAAGGATTGAGAACAAATTTGAAAACATAATCAGAAGAACACTCGATAAAAATTCTAAAGGGAAGTTGAAAGAAAAAAATGTAAACATCATTATAGAAAGAAATGAAAGTATAGCGGGTAAAGAAAGGTTTGATAAGCCCAATAGTAGTGATGAGAATAAAACTAGTCAACTTAGTATAGATCAGCAAAAAAATTCAATAGCTAATAGTAGGCCTGTGAGGAAAAGAAAACCACCAAAGTGGCTTGAAAATGAGGACAATAATATACCAGTCAAAACTATGAAGATCTGTAGTATCTCTAAAACTAGAGATGGAAAATCTGAAGGTAAGAAGATTTATTTTGGAGAATTGAACAAGTGCTCAAAGCCTGAAGAAAAAAGAACATGTAAGCATTGTGAACACATTGTAGAGACTGATTTAGAAATGCTGAATCATATCAGATTGATGCATCCATTTGAAATGAAGAGTTTGAACAAAGACAAAGAAGTTATAAAAAATACAAAAGATGTGGAAAATACGAAATTCTCAGAAGTCCTAGCTAAAGACAGCTCGCTGCCCGAGGTAGATTCTGAAAAGTTTTATGAATTGTCAAAACAAACTACTTCTCAAAGTATATCCAATGAATTTAAAGATAAAGAGAATGAACCTGACTTTGGAGATTCAGATGATGATTTTGAACCAGAACACAGTGATGGTGACTCTGATGAAAATGAAGGGGAAAATTCTAAAAGTCTGGAGTGTATTTTTTGTGACAGGACCTACAGAACCAAAGGACACTTGTATTTACATATGAAAAAGAAACATGAGGTAGATATGAAACATGATTTGTTTCAAAATTGTAAGAATTATCAGAGAGCTAAACCAAGGTCAGTAATACTTCATGAAAAAGAAGTAGAGGATGGGCAAAAATATGTGACAAAGTATAAATGCCCATTCTGTGAATTCCATCTCTACCATTATGAGTATATGAAGAGTCATGTACATGTGTCACATCCAGAGGTAACTAGCTTTAGAATATGTCTAAGAGAAAATGTCAAACTTAGTTCATGTGAAGAAGAATGGGAAACTTTCAAGTGTCCAAATCCAAAATGTGATTTTGTCTGCCAAAGGAAGACTGTTTTACAAGATCATATTTTATCATGTGCTGGAGGAAGGTTTAAAAACGAAAATATTCTGTGTCAGCTGCCAAAAGCTTGGATGGAAAAGTTAGAAAGTACTGTAAGCTTAGTATGTCCACATTGTGATACAGTTGTTAATGGAAAAGAAAGTTTTGAAAATCATTTGAAGGAACATTTTCCAGATAATAATTATGAGTTGAAGTTGAACAGATGTTTGCCACCACCACCACCTACTTCAAAACACAAAAATCGGAATGAGACATTAGCAAAACTCAAAGAACTGGAATGCATGATGAGTCCTTACTGTGAACTTGTTACTACACAGAAAGCACAGCTTACCAAACATTTTAAACGCTACCATTCCAATCATCATAACCATAGTGTGATATTGTGTACATTAGCGAATCAAAGTTCTGTAAAAGAAACTGCTAAGTTGGCAGTAGAAGAAACAGAAAATATTCATTTAGCTGCTGTTCCAGAGTCTGAAGGTCAAACTGCTGAACATGAAACTGCTAAAGATTCAAAAGAACAATCAACAGGTATTAAACATATTCAGACTGTGTATATCCAGTCAGTAGTACCAGCTGGAAAATACATTTGCCCCTTGTGTAATGATTTCAGGACTCCATTGAAAAAAAATATTAAGTTGCACATGGATAAACACAATGATAAAACTAATGGAGATATAGACTCTGTGTTTGTTATACCAGATAAATGGATCAAACTGGATGAACAGGATAGGCAGTATAAATGTCAGTTTTGTGACTTCACCTCAGAGCCAGATTTGACTTTAGGAATGAGGCACATACTTGACTGTCACAAAGATGTTACAGTGAACAAATCAAAACTAGTTCTGTTTGAAATGCAGTCAGTTCCAATAAAAGGTGTGAAAGAAAAGCATGAAAAAGAAAAATATAAGTGCAAAGTATGTGCACCTGGTTTTATATTTAAGACCAAGAAAGGACTCCAGCTACATTTGAGGACTCGTCATCATGACAAAGACTCGGTGGCTGTGTATGAGACCATGTACCAAATGCTTGACGTTGTTATAGATACATGTAAGATACTAGATTTGATTCAGTTTTAAGGAGGTAAAAATTACTAATCTGCAAGTTTTAAGAAATTTCAAGGATGTATTTATTTATGGTATTTTTCCTAGTTTTAACAACTTTCATCTATTTTCCAGTAATTTTATGTTTTTCAATTGCCAGAATCTTCTAAAGCTACAAGAATTTCTATCTTTAAAAGGAATCACTCCCAACAGGTTTTGTGAGAATTCTGTATACATGCCAAATATATGAGAAAATGCATAGTAATGCTCATGCTTTTACTGTTGTCCCTTATGTTTTCAGGTGACACAAGGTTAATATATAAATGTTGCTTATGCAGTAAAGGATTGGTTACAAAGTCTGAGCTTTTAGACCATTTCCAGACTGAACACCCAGACAATTTTAGTGCACTCACAGAACAACTGAATGAATCATTAGGAGGAGATGATGGTAATGTGACACTTTTCTATTGATGTAGTTACAGATTTAAGGAATCATAAAAAAATTTTCTAATCAGTTTCTTAGGCAGAAGTTTCTGAGATACTTGCATTAACTTTATGTCAGTTGCACAAGACTGACTATATGCTTACAGATCCACCAAAACATCAGTGTGACCACACTAAAGGTACAGTAAAGTTGGACTTGATCCTTACATAAATGATACTTGACGTTTTATGAACATCCAAGTTAGATAATTATAACATTTATTTAAACTCTCTAGAAAACATGTTACGCCCAGTTTTCCAACCTTTAATTGAATTCCTTTAAGTAGAAAAAAAAAATGTGAAAAATCTAAAATTAATGTACTTTTGCTTGAGAGGCGACACTTTCAGCAAACAATAGCAACTGTTTAAATTTCCAAGGTGCTGTTTTGGCCTCTTACAGTAAAAATTCTTATAGCCATTTAAGTTGTGATACATTTAGTAGTAAAAGAACAAACTTTTACGATAAATTATTCAGAGTTGATGCCTTTAAAATAACTCTGACCTTGACTTCTTTACAATCTGTGTTTGATTTACACTTCGAAAGTTTTTTGTCATTATATTCACAGATTATGAACAAACAAAATGTGAGGTATGTGACAGGAAGTTCACAGATGCATCAAGTCTGAGACACCATCTTATACTACACGTGAACCGCTTCAAACTAACATGCACTCTCTGTGACAAGTATTTCCAAAACAGACCAGAGTTAGAAACACACAACATGGAAGTTCACTCAAAAACTGGTGAAATGTGCTACAAGTGTGGTGCAATGTAAGAAAATTGATACATATGTGTCAAGTTTGTTTTAAGTGATGTTTACATATTTTTTAGAGGTACATATATGTATATGATTCAGCACATTTCAAATAGAGATGAGGTTATGACTGTCTCATGTAGAACATACATGTACATCATACAAGTAATAAAACTTATTAGCCAAATAAAGTTTAACTAGAGCTATCACTAAATGTGATTAATACCCCCAAAACACCGCTACAGAAGAGAAGGAAGTTATCAATTTAGTAACAGAATACTTCGTAAAACAATTGAAAAAGAGTTATGGTTGTGGGCAATTAAAGAAAGTTGTGGTTCTTGAACATTGCATTTCCTCTCATTGCGCTTGACCATTGTATGAAGTTGCATTCAATTCCAAAAAAATAGTTTTCAAGTTATTCTCCAGACAAAGAAAACTAACAAAGGGCAATAACTGTGCAAACAATGAAGACAGAATAATAGCTCTTGTACATTGAACATCCACTCAATGTGCTTGACCATTGTATGAAGTTGCATTGAATTCCAACCACAAGTTTCCAAATTATATTCTGGAAAGGAAATCCAAGGAAGGGCAATAACTCTGCAAATAGTGAAGATGGAGTTATAGCTCTTATACAGTGCACTTTCTCTCATTGTGCTTGATCATTGTATGAAGTTGCATTGAATTCCAGCCAGTAGTTTCCAAGTTATGCTCCAAATAAAGAAAACAAACTAAGGGTAATAACTCTGCAAATAGAGAAGAAGTAGTTATGATTCTTGGACACTGCACTTCCTCTCATTGTGCTTGACCATTGTATGAAGTTGCATTGAATTCCAACCAGTAGTTTTCAAGTTATCCTCCATACGAAGGAAAACCTACAAAGGGCAATAACTCTGCAAAAAGTGAACATTGAGCTATGATTCTTGGACACTGCGCTTCCTCTCATTGTGCTTGACCATTTTATGAAGTTGCACTGAATTCCTACCAGTAGTTTTCAAGCTATGCTCCGAATAAAGAAAAGCAATAAAGGGCAATAACTCTGCAAATAGAGAATTTGGAGTTATGATTCTTGGACACTGCACTTCCTCTCATTGTGCTTGACCATTGTATGTTGTTGCATTGAATTCCAACCAGTAGTTTTCAAGTTATGCTCCGGACAAGGTAAACCCCGACCGACCGACCAACCACTGGGTGACTCCTATATACCCCCCAAACTTCGTTTTGGGGGTATAATTAGTATTCATTTGGAAAAAATATTTGGAATTTTCAAGTTAAATTAGTGTTCAGAATTACCAAATGGATTAGTCACTCTAATAAATGCTGAAAACTTAGCAAATGTTCAGAAATCATGTAAATTAAGATATTCAAGTAGACAATGCCAGTCTTGTTACATATTGTATTTGTATCACTAGCATTTTTCATATTCATATGCAGGGGAAGGGAAGCTGAAAAAGTTTTGTGTCCCACATGAACAAATTGATATAAACTTCTAAGTGTGGTTAAAAGTTTACTGTTATGTACGTATATCGTATACTACATTGATTTTCTTTAACAAATAACAAAATGATACCGAAATGATAGACAGTATTGAATAGTAACTGATAACTTCATTTCAAACTTCAGGTTTCCAAGTACAAGAGCACTAAAAATGCACATTCAGAAGCATGAACAGACTCTGAAAGGGTGACAATAGAATACTCTGTCAGCATTGTGGTACCTCGGTAATGGCAACAAGTATAAAGAAACACTTGGTGGACAGACATATAGAACTAGTCTCCTGTAACTGTGATGTCTGTGGGAACCAGCAGGTGCCAGAAGGAAAGAAATTTGTCAAATGTAAACAGTGTGATGCTGTTTTTTGTGCTTGGTATAACCTCAGAGGTCATATACATAGAGAACACAACCTTAGGTGATAAAAAAAGGTCACACAGATGTAAAAAGTGTAATTTGACTTTTTCCAGCAGGAAAGACTCGGTGATTCATAGCCACAAGTGTGGAATCTTACCAGATGAGTCGCAAAGCAAAGCTAACAAGGATAAGGTATTAGGGAGCAGTGATTCTTCTGCAGATATAACTGTAACTGAAGCAGCTTATATTGACTTTAGTCTTGGATCGGCCTATATCAGACAGAATTTTATACACGTCGACAAAGAGCACTGAAAAGCCGTACAGCTGCAAATTGTGCCCAAGTTCGTTCACAAAATTGTCCTATGTGTATAATCATTTAAGACGTATGCATACTAGTGATGAAATGAAGCGATTACATTGTAAAATATGTAAAATGGGGTTTATGGATAAGAAAGATTTCGCAGCTCATTGTCGTTCTCACTTAGGTCTCCGACAGTATCAGTGTTCAGTCTGCCAGAAAAGATACAAAACACAGAATCATCTGAAGGAACATACACAGATACATATGTCACAGACTTATCGATACCCATGTGGTTATTGTGGATTAGAATTTAATCAGCGAGGAGCACTTCTTGCTCATGTTGTTCATCATGACAGGCTCAAGCCTTTTAAATGCCTGTACTGTGAGAAAGGTTTCACGTCGCATGGTGATCTTCAGAGGCATATGATGAATTACTCCAAGCAGTTGAAATTTGTTGGGACTAAGAAGTTAACATTCTGTGACTACTGCAGTAAAGACTTTCCTAACCATAATGCTCTTGTAAAACACTTTCAGATTCACTTACCTGTGTCACCATTTCAATGCACTGTTTGTCTTGAGAAGTTCTCAAGTTTCCGCCAAATGTATAACCACAAAGCAAAGAAGCAGCATTTCTCTGAAGTTGATACAGCAGAGGGTAAAATGGATCTCGAAACTCCAGGCAGAAAATTTCGCAGATACAAAGTTTCCAAACGAAAGACTGAAATTGAAAGTGAGCGGAAAAGAGGTATAACCACACAAAATAGAGTTAAGCTTACTTCAGAAAACACTTCTGGTGTTTTATCTGTAGGATGAAAATGTCATAAAACTTGAAATTGACAGTTCAGGTCTAGTCTCAGCTGAAAAAGCTAAAGTTGTGATAGAAGATTTAGAAAGTGAGATTATAAGAAGCATGTTAGATGCTGATCCAGAAGTGATCAACTCTATAGATTTTCAAAATACAAAACTCAGTGTTACAAAAGAACAGCCACCTACAGATTTAAGAGAGGAAACTGTATTACAAGAAGGTTATGACAACACTATAGCAGGGCAAAATGATTATCATATTAATATCATTACTCTACAAGATATGTACGAAACAGCTAAAGATAATTTGTTTGTAAACACTGAACAAACCTCACAGAATGATCCTGTGTCGGAGAAGCAGAGATGACATGGACATAGTTACTGTCGAAACTGTACAACAACAACAGGAAGTAACCATTTCTGGTAGAACACAAACATTTCAGACAACTGATGGGACTGTTTTACATGTATGCATGATTAAACCGGACAAATAAAAGACAGATTTTACCAGTATATTTTGCAAGTCGAAGGAAAAATTTGTTTTATCATCTGTCATCAGTGTCTTTCTGACCAAAACATTTTTAAAAGCTTATGATCTTATTTAAAGCTTATCAGTAGGAGAGCCCATCCTGAGCTTTTTAGAAGCATTGGTCTATAATCTGTTTGTATCTTTGTTAAAATGTGATGGAAAACCACTTATTAAACCCTATCAGTTTTACATCAGTTGTAGAGACAAATTCTTCAGACTTAATCTACCATCTCTCAATGATTGCTTCTAGGACTAAAGGGTTCTGATAAGTGGTCATGTCAAAACCAGAACAGAGGGAATCTCTCAGTCAAATTCTGCAGTCTTCATTTAAACTATTACATTCCAGATTTGCAGAATTAAGAGTAAAGTGTTAAAAGTGTATTTTAAGCTCACCTGAGCACAGCTCAAGTGAGTTTTTAGGATTGATGACTGTCTGGCATCCACAATTACTTCAAAGGACATCTCCTCTGAAACCATAAGGCCAGATTTAATAAAACTTGCCTGGAATGTTCCTTGCATGAAGCTCTGTCAGAGTTGTTCAAATGGTTCCAGTCTATTGCAGATCTAGGCTACAGAAGCTAAAATAGATTTTAAAAGTTGAAAATTTCAAAAACCTTCTCTGAAACCACAAGGTCTTGGGCAGTTATATTTGGTATGTAGCATCATCTAATGGTTCTCTACCAAATTTATTCAAATCATGGCCCCAGAGTCAAAATTGTCTCTGCCCCAGCATATCTTCTTGTCTGAAACTACTGTGCCTTAGGGTTTGATATTTGGCATACAGTTTCACCTAGATGACTTCTACAAAGATTATTTCAAATCATGCAACTAGGGTCATTAGTATGTCCATCAGGTATAGAGAAAACTTTGAAAATCTTCAATGAAACCACCAGGGTTAGGGCTTAGGTATTTTGCATGAAGCATCATTTAGAGGTCCTGTACAAAGATTGTTTGAATTATGTCTCTGGGGTCAAAATTCGCCTGCCCCAGGGAACACTTGATTTTTCTAAAGACTTGCCTTGGAAAAAACTTTAAAAATCTTGTCAGAAAGCACATATCCTTGTGTTAAGATATTTGATGTGTAACATGGTCTAGTGGTCCTTCTACCATGTTTGTTCAAATATTGGCCCTTGGGGCAAAATTGGCCTTGACCCTGGGGGCAAAATTGGCCCTGTCCCTTGGGTCACCAAGGCCATAGAGCCTTTAATTGACCAATATTTTAAAAATTTGGTACCTAGCATGAACCTCTGCAATTTACTTGGGTCAAGGTCACCAATGCTAAAAACAGAGTCTTCATTTTTTTTACCAATATCCTAGATATTTGGTATGTAAGCAACTTGAAAAGTCCTCTACCCTTGGGTGGTGTTTGATGTCACTGGGGTGAATTTCAAGGTCTTTGAGGCTAAAAACAGATTATTCTACATGTCATAGAGCCTTTATTTATTGACTGATATTTTGGATATTTAGTATATAGAACCCTTGCATAAACCTCAACCATTTATTGTCGGCTAAACATATATTTTTCTGCTTTACTTCATAGAGCCTTCATTTATTGACCAATAACTTAGTTTAAACTTAATTTATTTTAGCTAGATTGTGAAGAAAGCTTGCAGCTTATTTGAATCCTGGAACAATCCATTACTAGTGTCATATGAGGAAACATGGTCGTGACCCTGGTAGGGCTTGAACCCATGATCCCTGGGTTGAAAGGCAGACACCTTAACCACTAGGCCCCGCTCCCCAATAATTTAGATAATTGGTATGTTGGTTCCTTGCATATACCTCTACACTTAAATGGGGTTTGAGGTCACTTGGTCAAGATCACGTACTGAGCCTTATAGATTTTTCTACTTTCTTTCATAGACCATTCATTTATTGACCAATATTTTAAATATTATTTTTATAGGCACCTTCCGTGAACCTCTACCATTCACTGAGGTTCAAAATCACCAAGGCTAAAAATAAATTTTTCTACTTTTTGTGATGGAGCCTTCATTTAATGACTGATGTCTTATATGTATGGTATGGAGGTTCCTTGCATGAACCTCTACCACTGGATGTAGTGTGAGGTCTTTGAGGTCAATGTCACAGAGGTTTAAAATAGAGTTTTCTGCCTTACATCATAGTGTTATGCTTTCATTCGATTCAGCTTCAACCAAACTTTCACAAAACGTAAACAGATGAACATGATCTAACTACGGTTAGATTTGAATGTGACCCATTCAGTTCTATCTTCTTGATAATCTGGATTTCCAGTATTTTATTTATATCCAATGAGACTGCATCTTATGACGCGTCTTTATGGTTTACGGGGATACGCGGTGAGTTAACGTTGAGTGTTTAAACTTCTTTAGCATGTTCAAATCATCTTGAGTATTTTCAAAATATTTTTGTGTTTCGTAGGATAACTGAATTCTCCTTCGATTAATATAAGTTTATTAAAGTTTCAGTTTGTATGTACTAAATGAATTTTAATAGCTTATGAGCATGGCGACGAATTAAAATATTCGAGTAAACGGGCCTAACGTTTATTTTGATTTACATGCAGTATCTATCAGATATCAAAAACTACTGGAAGTTTTCCCTCACACAATTATCTCAATATTTTACAAAATTTCCAAAATCAACTTTGACGTTGGCAGAAAACGACTGAGTCTATCGATCTATTTGAGTTTATTTATCGTCGGTACCGGTTGCCCACATGACAGACGCCCCCTGCATAGCTTAGTTATTTTATGTTGCGGGGGCTAGTGCAAAATACAGAAAGCGTCCCATTCCAGAGACACCCCTGGTTCCTTTGCATGCTCAGATTACAGCACTGATACATGGTTAGTAGTGTAAGTGGAGGAGTGGGGGTTCAACCTCGGGTTGTTATTTTGGAATCCCAGTTAAAAAAGATTTTCACATGTGTTCAAAAGGTTAAAAATAGAAACTGAATCGCCTTCAAAAACTTGAAAGCTAGGCACTGATTGGCAGATTAAAAGGTCATGAGAAGGTGACATTCTTTTGGAGACGTTCAGATCCTAATAAAAGAGCGTTATTTAGAAACTGATTTTAATTAGATTGACTCATTAATTCCTTCTCACAAAACGAGAAGTTCCTTGCAACTTACCTATCACGATATGTACATGTAGTTGTTTCTAATGCACTTTCACCACGTTCGTCCCAGAGTAAACACAGAAAAAAACGCGAACTTTCTACCAAGCATTTTTCAATAAGATTGTATCTAAAATGTTCCCTAATAATAATATATGCAAAGACATAACATTTTGCACTTGTACCAAAAAAATAAAAAAAGACATACTAACGGTCTCTGTTATTTTGATTATAAATTTTTAGACAGAGGGTGTCATTATTTATAAACGCATGGAACTGCACCACTATTTATAAATACAAACTGCAATCTACAGACAGTACACAATTCTGTGTTCCAAGAACAAGGACCAAACTAGCTGATAGATCATTTCTGTAATTGGACGAACGCTCTCCCAAAGAAAATCAGGTTTCCGGAAAAGTTGGAAGACACATCTATTCAGCCGTTTCCACAAGTGTTAAAGTGACTGTACAAAGTTTTAATTTCTGTGACTGTTGATCTGTATATATTTTAGAATATTTTTGCGAAGCGCAAAAGAATATATGCAGTATAAATTTTTGCGATATAGAAGTGCTCCTTTGATTGATTTTATTAATTGAACACCAAGCTTTTCGATGGATTATTTCATGTTAAATATGAGTTTTAACTTAACAAATCCTGAAGGTAGTGAATAAAACCTGCAGGACGCGGAGTGTATTGATTTTAAAATAAGCTTGGAATCCAGAACTTAAAGATGAATACTCTGAACGATTAAGAGTGAAGAAAGCATTCATAGTTAAAATAAATTAGTAAGTCAGTTAGTTTTATCTCAGCTCCTCAAGATATTGATAGTTGTGTATTATCTTTCAAAACTGTTGTAAAACAAGCGCATCAAGGTGCATACACATATGAAGTTATATTGCTTTGGAGGAATCATTTTTATTTTATGGCCAAAGTGAATATTTACTATTTGGTGTCACGGTGACCTTGGCCTTTGACCCCATGACCTTTAAGTGGGCTTGCAGGTAGAGCGCATCAAGGTGAATAAACATGTGAAATTAGAAAGGTTTGGATGGAAGCACTTTCATTTAACGGTCCAGGTTAATATTTACTATATGGTGACCTTGACCTTTGACCCTAACACCTCTAAGTGGGTCTGGCGGATAGGACGCACACACATTTGAAGTTACCATGCCCTTTGGATGGAAGCATGATTTTTCATGGCCAAAGTAAATATTTACTATTTGGGTCACGGTGACCTTGACCTTCTGACCTCTAAGTGGGTTTGGCGGGTAGAGCTCATCAAGGTGCATGCACCTATGAAGTTTGAAGGCTGTAAAGACTTCAATTTTATGGTCAAGGTTAAAGTTTTGTGACATACAAACAAACAGACAGACAGACCAAAAACAGTAAGCTCCCTCTGGGGGCATAAAAAATGCTGCCTTTCCTTAGGTTGAAAAGGTGAATACACACAACAGATACGATTTTTAGTGAAAATTCAAGAAAGAATGATTTGAAAAGAAACATGTTTTCTTCTTTGTTTAAATAAGTATATAGTCTTTAAATCTGATTTTAACAGGAAATTACGGTTTCCGCAAGGTCAAATTATAATTCGACTCAGGGAAAGTATGAGAACAAATAAATGCAATGACACCAAACATAACAAGGGCTGTCGTAGGACAGCGCGCTCGACTATTCTCAGAACTTGACACTAAAGGGTTAAAAAACCTTATAAACTCATAATTCACACAAAATCCTTGACAAAGCTACCTCCTCTTGTGGCAGTCTAAAGCCATGATGATAAAAAATCTGCAAGGGAAAGGTGACCAGTGATACCTTGCCATAAACTTTAACCAAATTTCTTAGTCAAAAAGGGGGCATAATTCACACATAAAGCTAGACACAGTAACCCTCTCTTGTGAGCAGACTAAGCTCTTGATGTTAAACAAGTATTGTGAGTTTCAGGGCTAAATCTGCAAGGGAAAGGTGCCAAGTGCTACCTTGCCGAAAAACTTTAACCAAATTTCTAAGTCGAAAAGGGGTCACAATTCACACATAATGCTTGACACAGTTACCTCCTCTTGTTAGCAGAGAAAGCTCTTGATGGTTAACAAGTACTGTAAGTTTCAGGGCTATACCTGCAAGGGTTTGGTGAATAATGTTACCTTGCCAAAAACTTAAACCAAATTTCTAAGTGAAAAGGGGCCATAATTCACGCATAATGCTGGACACAGTACCCTCTTGTGAGCGGACTAAGCTCTTAATGGTAAACAAGTTTTCTGAGTTTCAGGGCTATATCTGCAAGGGAAATGTGACTAGCGCTACCTTCTTGAAAAACTTTAACCTAATTTCTTAGTCCAAAAGGGGCAATAATTCACACAGAATCCTGGACACAGTTACCCTCTCCTGTGATTAGACTAAGATCTTGAGGGTAAACTAGTATTGTATGTTTCAGGCCTATATCTGCAAGAGAAAAGGTGACTAGTACTACTTTGCCCAGAAACTTTAACCAAATTTCTAGGTCAAAAAGAGGCCATAATTCACACAAAATACTTCACACAGTTATCTCCTCTTCTGATTAGAGTAAGATCTTGAGGGTAAACTGGTATTGTATGTTTCATGGCTATATCTGCAAGGGAAAGGTGACTAGAACTACCTTGCCAAATAACTTTATCCAAATTTCTAAGTCGAAAAGAGGCCATAATTCACGCAAAATGCTTGACAGAGTTACCTCCTCTTGTTAGCAGAGTAAGCTCTTGATGGTAAACAAGTATTGTAAGTTTCAGGGCTATACCTGCAAGGGTTAGGTGAATAATGTTACCTTTCCAAAAACTTAAACCAAATTTCTAAGTGAAAAGGGGCCATAATTCACGCATAATGCTGGACACAGTGCCCTCTCTTGTGAGCGGACTAAGCTCTTGATGGTAAACAAGTTTTCTGAGTTTCAGGGCTATATCTGCAAGGGAAAGGTGACTAGCGCTACCTTCTTGAAAAACTTAAACCTAATTTCTAAGTCCAAAAGGGGCCATAATTCACACAAAATCCTGGACACAGTTACCTCCTCCTGTGATTAGACTAAGATCTTGAGGGTAAACTAGTATTGTATGTTTCAGGCCTATATCTGCAAGGGAAAGGTGACTAGTACTACTTTGCCCAAAAACTTTAACCAAATTTCTAGGTCGAAAAGAGGCCATAATTCACACAAAATGCTTCACACAGTTATCTCCTCTTCTGATTAGAGTAAGATCTTCAGGGTAAACTAGTATTCTATGTTTCAGGGCTATATCTGCAAGGGAAAGATGACTAGTACTACCTTGCCAAAAAACTTTAACCAAATTTCTAAGTCGAAAAGTGGCAATAATTCACACAAAATGCTTGACAGAGTTACCTCCTCTTGTTAGCAGAGTAAGCTCTTGATGGTAAACAAGTATTGTAAGTTTCAGGGCTATACCTGCTAGGGTTAGGTGAATAATGTTACCTTGCCCAAAAACTAACCTGAACCAACGTCGACGCCAGGGCGAGAGCTATAGCCCGCCTTATTCTTCGAGCTCAAAATGCTCGAACACTTGCAGATTTTCGGAACGTTTACAGAGCTAAAATTTTCATCTCCATTCTCCAGTTATTGAACGACGAAAATAAAAGGACCCCTTAGGTACGCACCGGCGTACAGACAGCAACAATGACATATTCTTTCTAATTTTCATGAGTTGGCGTAGAAAAAATTGACAGATTTTAAATGCAAAGATACTATAACCACAGGAATGAAATATAGGCAACAGAGTGGCAGTGCTTTCATTCCCATCTCGGTGAATTCTAGGATAAAACGTCGGATTCCAGTGCTATAACGATTACAGAAATGATGCATAAATAATTTAGTCACCCAACATAATTTTATTGACCAAACGAAAGGAAAGAAAGAAAAACATTTGACCAATCAAAATATCCGATACAAATTATGTTTGGCAGTAACTTCAAAATGGATGCTCTCTCTCTGAGATTGTGCATTGTTGGTACCCGTTGCCCATATGATACATGCCCGATGCAGAGGTGAGTTATTTAAGGTTATGTGGACTAGTGCAAGATTCAGAGAGCATCCCATTCCAGAGACCCTCCTGGTTCTTTCGGTTGCTAGTACTTTCGTCTAACTACCCATCTATCTATCTAGTCCAAGTAATTGTACTCTAAAAGTTGTATATTGTGCTATTTTATGTTAGGTCAATATCCCCCTTCAGAGTACAAACCAAAAAAGACCAAAACTCTGGTGGAAAAGTTTTCTTCTTTGCGTATGTAATGCCCAACGAAATCCATTGGGCATGACTTATAGCTATAAAATAGGGTTTTACCTATAGAAAGCTTGTCATTTTCTGCATCAGATGAGACATCTATGAAGAAAATCCATCCACGCAATCGTTCACATTGGCAGTTAAACTTTCAAACTGATTTAACACGCTAAAATCTACCTAGCTCTACCATAATGGATATCGACAGCTGATGTAAACATGGCGCTACTATATGATAACTTGTACTGGGCGTAAATGTTTAATGCTGTTTAACACATTGTAGACAAAATTGTTGGATTTTTGTCAATTTATGTAACATTAATACAGAATAATTCAAATTGTTTCCGCCATAAGTACTGTTATTTTGGGTCAAATATATAAAAAATGAAATTCGCCAACTCACAAATACCTTGATATATCTTTAATACAACAGATCTATTCTTAATGTTTATTTGAATATGCGTTTTTGCTGTGCTGCAAACTATTGATATTAAACAATAAAAAAGTAAGCAAGTACAAATATTACAAATCCGTCAGCTGTTGCACGGAATATCTTGTCTGAGCTCATGTTTTTTTTAATCAAGTTTTTTTACCATCGATTTTTTTTTTAAAACAAGAAACGATCTCTAGCTTGCATTTTTCCAGTCATACACAGGCAGCTGCACAATTTGTGCAACAGTTACATAATGAACAAGTACAAATATTACAAGTTCTGTCACAGTTGGTGTTGCTCGGGGTACAGTACGCGCCAGGAGGAACTCACATTTTCCGCTTTATTTCGCGGACGCGGAAAAAAATATCCGCCGCGACATTGAGGAAAAAAATGGAATTCCACGATGTCTCGACATCGCGAAATATCTCGACGATATTTGACGACCAGCGCGAAAATAATTAGTCATAACTCACCTGGATAAGCTGAACATTTAATGAAATGACCGTAATGAAACTGTGCATTTTACGTCTGCCAATTATGTGACATTTGGTAAAATTAAAACCAAAATTTCTCATGCATTTGCTGTGTAGGTTTATGTGTACTTCCGTCATTGAAAACGCTCGTTATTGTATAGCAAAATCGATCAATAATTTTGTCAAGCACATAGACGATACAGATGTCGCAGTAGGGTTTACATGTTGTATGTTTTCTTTAAATATAGGAAAGCAGTTTTAACACGTGTAAATCGAAAACCAGTCAAATTATTTTCTGAAAATAGGGTCAGCTGTTCTGAGAAGCAATTACTTTTGGTTTTGAATTGTCATTCCTTCCGTTAAC
Organism: Cyclina sinensis; assembly: GCA_012932295.1. Classification (NCBI taxonomy): domain Eukaryota; kingdom Metazoa; phylum Mollusca; class Bivalvia; order Venerida; family Veneridae; genus Cyclina; species Cyclina sinensis. The sequence continues at coordinate 23,613,023 of JAAONU010000016.1, forward strand.
AAATATGAGCATTCTTAAACAAATGCATCAGAATGAGAGTTTTATACATTTAAATGATATTTTAAAGCGTAAAATTCACCTAAATGCGTGTAATCAGGAACTTTGTGAGCCTCGATACGTCAATTCTTACCTGTGAAAAAGTTCGCAGAACCATTTAGCGGACGTCCGCCGCGATATTTGGTGACCATGTCCGCGGCAGTCGTCCTCGAAATGCGGCGGATTTGGTCGCGTTTTAAGGAATGGGTAGTCCGCAACGACCTCGAGGAAAACATGAGTTCCTCCTGGCACGTACTGTAACTTGTCTGAGCTCATGCTTTTTGTCAGCAATAAATCAAACGTACATTTTGTAAAAATACACGCTTCCATTACATTTTCCACATAGACCATCCCCTACTGTCCAAATTTGTTTTGAAGGAAGATATTATTTTCATTAGTTAACGTGTCAGGAAGCTCCGCCCCACATGGTGATGTAAACCTGAGAGACGGGGATGAAACGGTAATGGGTTAAACAAAGATTTTTCACAAAAAATAATGTTTTACTGTTTCTTTTGATGGCAAATATGTTTTAAAACAATAAGTTAACAAGGTAAGTTATAGATTTCCTGGAAACAACCAATAAAACCCGACTTCTGAAAATCTTAACTCTCGCCGATTTCCACCACAGTTTTGACCTTTTCTAGTTGAGAAGCTAAAGGCGGACAACGAAAAATATCAGATTAATAAATGGGTCCGCTTTTGAAGGCAAGTTATTGAGACTACTATCTATCTATTTGATCTTATTTACCGTCGGTACCGGTTGCCCATATGACCGACACCCCCTGAAGATATTAGTTATTTTATGTTATGGGAGTAATGCAAGATACAGAAAGCATCCCATTCCAGAGACACCCCTGGTTCTTTAACATGCTCAGTGCAATCTGACTGAAGTTCACGATCTCCCTACGGTTAGATCTGAAGACGGCGCATTTATTTCTGTCTTCTCAATAACATGAAATCTCCACTATTGTTATTTATATCCCAGCCAATGACACTGTAGCTTATGATGCGTCTCGATAGCTTACATGTACACACTGCGTGTTCAGACTGCGTGTAAACTTATCTAGCATAACAATGTTTGTTATGGAAAATGCTTAGATATTTTGAAAAAATAATATTCTGCACAAACATCAATTTTATTTTGGAAGATTTTGACAAATAAATTTACCTGAGTTCAGTGACAGTTTATACATGGCAGATAATTGTTTGGGATCCCAGCTATATAGATAGATTTTCACAAGTTGAACATTTACTTCCATGAGGGTGGAAGCATTGCTCTGATTGGCTGATGGATAGGTCACGAGAAGGCGACCTTCTATTGGTCGTCCTCAGATCCTAATAGCATAGCAATGTTTAGGATATGATTTTAATCAGATTGATCCTCAGTGTATAGCACTGATACATGGTACCTTGGTTTAATGCCTCATCCGAAAGACTATTAGTAATGTTAGTGGAGGAGTGGGGGATCGAACTCGGGACCCCTGGTATACCAGATCAGCACGTTACCACTGAACCACATCTGCTCCTTCGTCTAACTACAATTTCTAAAACCAATTGGAGATTTCTTCTAACTTATTAATACAGTTCTATCATAGAACAATTAGCATAATTATCACCAACTGTACTCTTGTTAGTATATGAAAATAGTGAAGTGATGTTTTTCAAATACAAACAATAGATAATAAGCTATAATAAGACATAATTGACATAATTATAGCAATTATACTATTAGAACACTATTTATCAATAATTTAAGCGTTCTATGAAATTTGTTGTTTTAATTTGTATTTAATATATTGGTTTATTTGATATTTATTTAAAGTTTCTCTAAGTAAATATAAGATGAATATTGAAATTGTTGATTTTATTAAGAATAATGAAATAAAAGGTTAATTAGAATGATTAAGAACGAACATTATTCCAATATATATTATATAAAAAGATATTATTTTTAGCTCACCTGAGCACAAAGTGCTCAGGGTGGCTTTTCTGATCAGTCTTTGTCCGTCGTCCATCTGTCAGTCCGTCCGTCCGTCATCAACTTTTCATTCAGATGACATCTCCTCTGAAACCAAAGGGCCAAATTAACTGAAACTTGCCTGGGATGTTCCTTGCATGAAACTCTAACAAGATTGTTAAAATGGTTCTGGTCCATTGCATTTCTGGGTCACTGGGGCTAAAATTAGATTTTAAAAGTTGCACCTTTAAAAATCTTCTCTGAAACCTCAAGGCCTAGAGCTTAGATATTTGGTATGAAGCATCATCTAGTGGACCTCTACCAAGTTTGTTCAAATTATGACCTTGGGGTCAAAACTGACCCCACCCCAGGGGTCAGTTGATTTTACATAGATTTATATATAGGGAAAACTTAAAAATCTTCTTGTCAGAAACCACAAGGCCTAGAGTTTAGATATTTGGTGTGCAGCTTTGTCCAGTGGACCTTTACCAAGTTTGTTCAAATCATGGCTCCTGGGTCAAAAATGGCCCAGCCCTTGGTGTCACTGGTTTACATAGAGTTATATACAAAGAAGTTTAAAAAGTCTTCAGATCAGAAACCAAAAGGCATAGAGCTTAGATATTTTGTTTTTAGCATTGTAACGAGGACCTCTACCAAGTTTGTTTCAAATCATGGCCCCTGGGTCAAAAATGGCCCGGCCCAAGGGGTCACATGTTTTACATAGAGTTATATAGGAAAAACCTGAAAAATCTTCTTTTCAGATACCACAAGGCCTAGAGTTAAGATATTTGGTGTACAGCATTGTCTAGTGGACCTCTACCAAGTTTGTTCAAATCATAGGCCCTGGGTCAAAAAAGGCCCCACTCCAGGGGTCACATGTTTTACATAGAGTTATATAGGAAAAGTTTTAAAAATCTTCATGTCAGAAACCACATTGCCTAGAGTTTAGATATTTGGTGTACAGCATTGTCTAGTGGACCTCTACCAAGTTGTTCAAATCATGACCCTGGGGTCAAAACTAGTCCCACTCGGGGGTCATTTGATTTTACACAAGGATTTATATAGGGAAAACTTAAAAAAATCTGCTGCTCTGAAACACCAAGGGCTATATCTTCAATTGTTCATTGTTATGTCTCCCACCAACTCCGCTCTTCTGATGGAGCCATATTATTTTTGCCTTGTCCATAGGTGTCTGTTTGTCTGTCTGTCTTTCACACTTCATTTCCTTTCAATAATTTGAGTACCAGTTGACCCACATCCTTCAAACTTCACAGGGTTATTGCCCTTATTGAGTACAAAAAAATCCCTTTTGTGTTTTGGGTCAGTAGGTCAAAGGTCAAGGTCAGAGGGACCTCTAGAGTGAAAACCATTTCCACTCTAAAACAGGATTACCATTTCGCCCAGAGCCTCTGAACTTCATAGGATGATTGCTTTTACTAAATAGAAGAACCATGTTGTTTTTGGGGCTAGTATGTCAAAGGTCAGGGTCACAGGGACCTGTAGAGTGAAAAGTTTTTCTGCAGAGTAACTGTAGTACCATTACACCCAGAGCCTTCAAACTTCATAGGATAATTGTATTAGAAGAACCCTATTGTTTTTAGGGTCCATAGGTCAAAGGTTAAGGGACCTGTAGAGTGAAAACTGTTTCTGCTCAGTAACTGGAGTACCATTTTACCCTAGAGCCTTCAAACTTCATAGGATGATTGTCTTTACTCGGTAAAAGAACCCAATCAATTTTGGGGTCAGTAGGTCAAAAGTCAAGGTCACAGGGACCTGTAGAGTGAAAACTATTTCTTCTCAGTAACTGGAGTATCATTACACCAAGAACCTTCAAACTTTATAGGGTAATTATATTAGAAGAACCCTATTGTTTTTGGGGTCTGTAGGTCAAAGGTCAAAGTCACTGGGACCTGTAGAGTAAAACTATTTCAGCTAAAAAAATTGAGTACCATTACACCCAGAGTCTTCAAACTTATTGCAAAGCTTTTCAAGCTTGCACCTATAAAAACCAAGTAACGATATTTGTAACATGAGCAATGAGACTCAGGTGAGCGATTTAGGGCCATCATGGCCCTCTTGTTTAATATAAATTGGAATATATAAATTAACCATACAGTTGGGGATAATTATGCTAATTGTACTGTGACAGCACTATATTAATAAGTTAGACGAAATCTCCAATTGGTTTACTATATAAAGTAAGTTAGACGAAAATGAAGTTAGATGAAAACTCTGTAAACCGTTCCTTCCCATTTTCAGTGTATAGCACTGACATATGCATGACATGGTCATGGAATCTCATTGTCGAAATAAACTGTACACAAAAAGTTGAATATTGTGCCTTTTTTTTTTTTTTGAATGGTCGATAGCCAGCCTGAAGTCGCATTATTAGATTAGGGATCTTGGTTTAAGTACAGGAGCTTGAAATTGTATTTTTAGACAATTAAGAGTCAAAACTGTATTTTTAGCTTCTATTCTGTATATATGGACACAAGGAATGAAATGCATACCTGCCCCGCCCACTTAGCCTAATTTATTAGGCTTAAAGTGTTGAACCCATATATTGATCTGATATTTTTTAGTTGTTCAACCTTTAAGCCTAATTTTAAACTGCATATAACTGAGCGGATATCGTTCGGCACAGTTCTTACCCTGTCCTGGTTATCTATTAACCTAGAACACCGATTGCCAAATTTTGAATAAAATGGTGGATTAATCAGGTACGAAATAAGTGTTTCAGTTCTATACACTCTTATGTATTTGTGTGTTCTCTTGGATTACAGGATCAGGTATGAATTTAGTTATCATATTTCATCATATTTTTATCATTTTTGCCTTAAACTCTGTGAACTGTCGGACAAACGAGCCATAAAAAGTGCCCAATCGCCTTCGATTGGGCGAGTCCGCTTAACCAGATGCAGATCAAAGTGAGACGTAGAAGGTGAACAACTATAAAATATCAGCCTATAAAATGGGTTTACCTTCGGAGGAGAAATAGTGAGACTACCGCCCACTAAGAATTCAGGCTGCATCTGCTAAAATGCACCCAGGTGCAGATATCTATCAGTCCTGTCACTCAGCAGGCACTTAAACCAACCAAAAAAAATCGCTTATGTTTGTCAATATGCATTTCATTCCTTGTGATTTTATATACAACAAAAGAAGCTAGGTTAGCAGTTTTGACTCTTAATTGACTAAAAACTACAATTTCAACCTCTTGTGGTTTATTGGGACCTCTGGTCTGCTCCAAAATGGATGCACTCATGGCCTCAAAAAATAGTATTAGAATTATAATTGATATCTGCCTCCTTCATGTTACATGACAGCCTGGTCCAATGGACTGATAGCACATCTGGACTGATAATCCAGGGGTTGCAATTCTGACACCCTGCTCCTTCACTAACATTACTAAATATGCAGCCTGCTGAGTAAGAGTAATATGATGGCTTATTTATAGGAGTAGGCAGTACAAGTGTATTAGCCACATATTTTAATTGGCCTCATAGAAATTATTCATACTAGCATAAGATGATTTAATATTGGTATTTTTGAAATCTAAATCAATTAAAACATGAGAAAATTAGTGTTTAGAGTGGTCAGCAACTCAACATGAGGTTTTTTTCCTGAAGTAGGAGCTTAGAAATCAAAACTAACGAAACCTTGATATATATGTCACTGGTTTTAGATATTGAAGTTAAGTAGCAGGCTGTGTGAGTGTGATGACGTAGCTGTACCATAGCAGATAAACGAGAAAAATGTGGTATCATGACTCTATGATTGCCCATTTTATTATGGCAACTCTCTTTTTCATTTAATTTGCCTTGGTAATGGTCGAAAAGTGGTGCTTAAATGGCAGTTTCTTTCTTGCAGCTGATGTTTTAAGAGAATGGTTTTGTCTGATATTTATGTTTCTGTTTTAGAGTGTCTTCACTCCTGTAAGAATAACTGTACTTCATTATTCACGTTGGTGTATTGGGAATGTCGGTGATCTCGAGGCAGTCACAGATTGAGTAGTTGTCAGTCACCGAATTTCTTCGGAAACTGGTATCTGCCACCTTTACATATCTTTGAAGACCTGAAAAAGATTGTTAGAATACTGTTTATTTGTTCAGGGCAGATTAATTTCAGTATGATATCTTAAGTTAAGCAAAGTTAAGGTTTTGTCATCTTACTTTTAAGTTCAGTTATATTTTGCTTTAAGTCCTCCATACAAAGTACCCAGATACATTGTACTTTAAGATGAGTAATTTGATTTGTAAATTATCTCATCGTAAATGATTCTATATGATTGACGAAAATATAAAGGTCCGATTTTTTTGTAAATTATCTCATCGTAAATGATTCTATATGATTGACGAAAATATAAAGGTCCGCATTCTTTTACAAAGTTAAAATATATTAAAAGGCATTTATATTTGAAAACTTAAAGAATATTATAGATAATACTGTGTCTTTGATACATGTGCAAATGAATAATGTCAGTCTCAGAATGATTTGAAAAGTAAAGCAAGTTAGTTGTTTTATGGATTATTTTGTTTAACAAGTTCTAATGAGATATCTTTTTAATGAAATTATTCTTCTTTCAGATGTAAATCACTGAAAGCAGACAGATATGAATACACTAGAAGTGACAGTAACATTAAGGAGTTCAAAGAGAACATGATGTTTTAAGAGACTTGGCACTGAATTTAATCAAAATGTGCCTGCAATTGAAGAGGAAGAAATACATGTATTTAAGCATGTGTTCATGCTGTAACATTGTGTCAAAGAACCCATCATTAGTGAAAAAACATCTACTAACAGACCATTCTAAAGTGTCAGCTAAAAAGGGTTTCAAAGAGGTTATTCCAATAAGGATTAATGATAAACATGTAAGGAACATTAGAAGATCTCTTGACAAGAAGAAGATGCATGTAGAAAGGAATAGAAAAGAAAATAAAGAAATTATTGAAAGTTGTGCCAATAAAGAAAACTTTCAATGGGGAAGTTCCATTTTATGCATTGTTTGTAAGGAGAAGTATGATGGTTTGGTCAGCTACTTTAATCACCTGTCAGCCAAAGACCACACAAATGGCAGTATATCCTTCAAATGCACCAACTGCCAATGTTGCTTTCAGAACTTACAGGAATTTGTGATGCACAGTAAAACGCATTCAGGAATACATAATTTGAGCATTCATAATATAGAACATGTTGATATAACTGAAAGCTGTGATAAAACCATACAGTGCCCTTACTGTGTGAAATTATTCCAGAAAACTGAACAGCTACATTTGCACATTGGAGATAAACATGTGATGCATCTTAAAAGGATGAAAGTCGATGTCAGTGTTGAAACTGATGAAAACGTAGAAAGAACTGAGAAAGATACTGTTTTGTTGTCATACAATTGTATACACTGTACTGAAACATTTCCTACCCTTGGTAGTATTCTAGATCATATATCATCACACCTCCCTGATCAGAATGTCAGATCCCCTAGACTCACAAGGAAAAGAAGTTTGCCAATATGGCTTCAAGATACTAGTTTTGACAGAAATGTTAAGAAAATAAAAATAGTGAAGAAAGATGAAGCAGATGCCAAGACTGACAAGGAACAGAAATTGAAAGAGTCTGAAGTGGCAAGTGGTGAAAGAAGTAAAAGAAATAATGAAAGTGTTGGAAAGCTTTTCAGTGGTAAAGTAGATGATCCGAATGCCACTCAGAAGAAATCTGTTCAAGTTATATTGCCTAAAGTGATGTTAAAAAGTAGTACTGCTAGTAAAACTGAACATCCTAGTAAAGATAGAACTTGTATCAGAGAACACTTTGTTGAAGTACTTACTGAGAGAGGTAAAAGAAGTGATGTGAAGAAAATAAGAAGTAAAAAAATGATTCCTTTCAGGGTAATGTTAGACACATAAAGCTAACTCAACATCTTTTAAAGATATTCAAGGACAAGTTTCTGAATGTGAAACCCTTTCAGAAGAAATGGCAGAATCAATTGGGAAAAGTAATAAACTAGAAAATACTAGTCAAAATACATTTAACTCTTGTGACTCTCATTATAAGTCGCTTATCACAGAATGCTTTGATGAAGATGTTGATGGTGATTCAGATGATGATTATGTACCAGAACAGGATTCAAAAGAAAGTGACAATGCAGTTGAAGCTCTTGGAGACACGGACTTGTACAAATGTCAGTACTGTGACTCTGCTACATATAAGCATGAAAAGTCTTTGAAAAGGCATATTAAAGTAAGCACCTGGAAAAAGCTAGTGAGTCTTCTAGTAAAATTGTTAAACTCCATGAACATGAAAATGACGCTGAACAGAATGGGCCATATAGGTGTACATACTGTGATGAAGCTGAGTATGCACACACAAAATCACTAAGAAGACACATGAGAGCTAAGCATCCACATGTTTTTTGGTCATCTGTGAATGTTGAAGAAGCACAAGACAGTGTAAGTGAAATAGAAACTAACATTGAAGGTATTGTTGATAAACCTATTCAGGGCACTGATTCTAGGAATACAAACAGTTCAGATGGTGATTTACTTGTTAAGAAAAGAAAGACCATAGCTGTGAAGGAGATTGGCAGTGTTACTTCTGTGAGCAAAGTAAAGTGTCCTTTTTGTGCTTTTTATTTGTATCATACAGAATACCTTCATAGCCATGTTCGTAAAGACCATCCTGAAGTGGAACACTTTACAGCAAATGATTTAATCAAAGAAACTGTCAGCCTAAAACTTAGTGAAGTAGATAGAGAATGCTTTCAGTGCCCAAAATGTGATTCTTCGTATAAATGGAAGAATTCACTAACTTGTCATTATCGACGACAACATCATAAGGAACAACCTCTGAAGAAAGTTCAGTGTATATTGCCAGCCACATGGGTTGAAAAGGATTTTGCATCAGCAAAATTTAAATGTCCAGTCTGCAATATGGTCTTTATAGGTAAGGAAGCCTTAGAGGAACATACTGCACAGCATATGGAAACAAAGCAATGTAACATTGAATTACGCAGCTCTTTGCCTGAACCTGAGACTGTAAACATGCCACGAAAAAAGTTGATGAGTTTTGTCTGTCCATATTGTGATTTCACCTCACCTCAGAAGGATACACTGAAAGACCATCTAAATGTTCACAAAGATGATACTGATGCCCAGATATTACCTGTTATCAAATGCATTTTGATTAAACCTTCAGCCTTTGTCAAAACAGGTGACAAAGAACATAAGGTCAAAGAATGTGCTGATAGCAGTGCACAAGAAAATGATAACTCTGGTAAGAATAACAAAGATAAACAGAAAGATCAGGAAAAAGCTGACAAAGACCAGAGCTGCTCCCTCTTTTATTCAAATTTAAGAAATGGCACATACATTTGTCCTCTATGTGATAACTTTAAAACACCATCAAAAGGTCAAGGTGTTAAACATATGGAACTGAACCATGCAGATAAGTTACCTGACATTGAATTATTATACGTTTTTGAAGCTTTCCTTGAGAAAGGTACAAGTGCTACTAAAGATATCGTTAGGTGTGTATCCTGTGAATTTTCCTCGGACAATTTAACAGAGACTCTACATCACTCACTGACTGAACACTATGAAAACAGAAGGGATTTGGATACTCATAGTGAAGGGTTAGAGGGGAAGAGAATAAGGACAACCAAATCACTATTTAAAATTGTATCAATGCCAAGTACAGATATCGAATGTGCAGAAGAAATATACAAGTGCTGGCAATGTGAACCTGTCCATATATTCAAGACAAAGAAGGGTTGCAAAAAGCATATGCTTGGCCAGCACGGAGATCCAGTACTTAATGATGTAACTGACATTCTGAATAGGATGATGGATGTCTTAGATGGTGAGTCTTAAAGTCCTGTTATGTCAGAGCTATGTTTCCATACCTTATTATATAAACCTAACGGGTATTGGTTAGAGTGAAAATTGGGTCTCCCATAATACCATCCATAGACAATGTCAAGTTACGGAAAACGTCCTGTATGTAGAAAGTGTTACAAAACTTTCAGTTAGCTTAAAAAAAATTCTCCAAGTCGAGCTGCTGGAACCCTAATCTACACCACTGCAGGAAATTGAAGGAGTTAAAAAGGTCATATCCTAAAATTAACTGATGATTTATATATATCATACAGTACATGTATGTATTTTATTGGCTGATTCTCTGTAAAATTAAAAGTAATTGAAAATGGCGAGACAAAATATGTTCAAAACAATTTTTTTTAGGGCATATAGACACTAAGGAAGGAGTGTTTATTAATTTTGTAACCAAAAAAGCCCTATGTTAATGTGAACATTAATGAATCGACTCACCTGTTTTACTAGGAATGTTTGACTGACATCTTGACATTGGGTAAGGACTCATTCATTGACATTCCCATTGAAATGCATGCTTTCATAAGCTATTTAATAAAAGTTACTTCAGCGCTATAGCTGTGACTCTTTGAGAAGTATGTACAAAGAGTTTTGATAACCAACAGGGAAAGAGGGAGGGGGGGTGGGGAGGGTAGTTGCTTGATTTCATCCTAGTTGTCCAGTAAACAAGTTAGCTCTGGTATTTAAGCAATGGTATTTGCTGCATATGGAGTAAGAAACTTTGTTCAATATTATATCTATTCTGTGATAGTAGAGGATGGTATTTTAGTTTAAATTCCCTGTATTTATTTTCATTTTACAGTTAAATCAGTCAAGGGATATATGTGTGTGCAGTGTAAAAGTCAGATGGGAAGTGACATTGACCTTGTCAGTCATTTTAAAGAAAAACACCCAGAAGAAGTTTCTGCACTGGAGTATCAGATGAATACTTTACAAAACCAAAATAGTTTGTATTTGATTCTTTTTTTTTCTGTATTTTATGCACTCACTAAGTCTTGTAGTTGTACTGGTAATAGCGAACATTTTGGTCATATTATCATCACCATTGACATACATTATTTATGGTAAAGCCAAAATGGTTACCGTTAATATGTAAATTTTTTTTGCTGTAAATAATTAATTTTTACCTTGTGTATTGTTACAAGCATAGGAGATTTTTTTACCGGGCCTTATAATGCCTTACGATACATTTGAATTTCATGGAGTTTCTGGGTCTGTTTTCTTAAAGCAAGAACTAAATTGTTGTTGACATATATTTTTGTTTTAATTTATGTAGTTCTAATGCTTTGTGTTTTACATATGTTACAACAGATTTTTTTTTATATTTCCTTTAGCATACTTGACTGACTGTGAGTGTGAAATATGCCATAAAAGGTGCCTCAATAGTTTGGACCTTCAGAAACACTTGCTTCTACACAAAAACAAGCACACACTTCATTGTCCAACTTGTGGAATAGGCTTTGACACCAATACTGACATGGTTTTACATTGCTCAAATGTACACTCCAAGTCAACACGAATGTGTAATGTTTGTGGAAAAATGTAAGTATTAGACCTGTAATTAAATGTAATCATTCATTATTTTAGAGTCGTGAGTTCAATTATTGTTGCTGATCCAATGAAAGTGCTCTTGTGACAATAATTCCCCAGACGGAAGGCTTTGTTATAAATGAAAGGCAATTAACAGAACAAAAAAATATGTGCTGGTACTTTTTATGCCCCCTCTTCAAAGAAGTGGGGGTATATTGCTTTGCATTTGTCTGTCTGTCGGTCGGTCCGTCGGTCCGTAGACCAAATGGTTTCCGACCAATAACTAAAGAATGCTTAGGCCTAGGAACTTCAAGCTTGGTAGGATGATTGTCCATCACCAGTAGATGACCCCTATTGATTTTGGGGTCAAGGGGTCAAAGGTCAAGGTCATATTGACCTGGTAGGTAGAAACGGTTTCCGACCAATAACTAAAGAACACTTAGGCCTAGGAACTTCAAACTTGGTAGGATGATTGTCCATTACCAGTAGATGACCCTCTATTGATTTTGGGGTCAAGGGGTCAAAGGTCAAGGTCACATTGACCTTGTAGGTAGAAACGGTTTCCGACCAATAACTAGAGAACGCTTTGACCTAGGTTCACCAAACTTGGTATGCTGGTTGGTCATCACCAGTAGATGACCCCTATTGATTTTGAGGTCATTAGGTCAAAGGTCAAGATCACAGGGACCTTCATCCTAAAAACGGTTTCCGATCAATAACTAGAGAACGCTTTGACCTAGGTTCACCAAACTTGGTATGCTGGTTGGTCATCACCAGTAGATGACCCCTATTGACTTTAAGGTCATTAGGTCAAAGGTCAAGATCACAGAGACTTTCATCCTTAAAACGGTTTCCGATCAATAACTAGAGAACGCTTTGACCTAGGTTCACCAAACTTGGTATGCTGGTTGGTCATCACCAGTAGATGACCCCAATTGACTTTGAGTTCATTAGGTCAAAGGTCAAGCTCACAGGGACCTTCATCCTAAAAACGGTTTCTGATCAATAACTAGAGAACGCTTTGACCTAGGTTCACCAAACTTGGTATACTGGTTGGTAATCACCAGTAGATGACCCCTATTGACTTTGAGTTCATTAGGTCAAAGGTTAAGCTCACAGAGACCTTGATCCTAAAAACGGTTTCTGATCAATAACTAGAGAATGCTTTGGCCCAACCACAAGCAATTAGGTGCTGCCGGGGGGTATTTATGTTTTACAAACATTTCTTGTTTCATGCAGGTAAATTGCACTCAGTAATTATTGTTATTTCAGTTAAGTTGAAATCCATCACTAATAATGAATTAAAACCTAAAAAAAAAAAATAGTAAAAATGAACCTAATTGGTCAGAAATTTTCAGCTAATATTATGTATTTAGAAAATGCATACATTTGCAAAACTATATATAAAGCATTGTTTCTGTAACTTCAGGAATTTTCATCTGCTGACCAGAAGCAATTTGTTTGTGTTGCTTTAAGTAAAATATATTCATTATAGGTTTTTAAGATTGCATATTTTTGTCCTTTGACCTTAAGAGCCTAATTTTGAATTAGTAACATAGCTGGACTGTACTTATTGTGTCTCCAGATTATAGTCAGGAGACACAGGTGTTAATTGCAGTGTCTGTGTCGATGTCGGCGACAGCGTCCCAATTTGCTTGTCCAGGGCATAACTCTAAAAGTACTGGCGGTATCAACTTGAAACTTCATAGGTGAATAGATCTCATTTTGGAGAGGTACAGTCCCCAAGAACCTGATGATAACTCTTATTTCTCACAATTTTGAGTTATTGCCCTTAGTGATTTTTCATACTTAATTCTTGTCTGGGGCATAACTTGTAGATATTAACTTGAAACTTCATAGGTGAATAGATCTCACTATGGAGAGGTGCAGTGCACAAGAACCATAACTCTTTCACATAGATTTTGAGTTATTACCCTTTTTAATTTTTCATAATTCTTGTCCGGGGCCTATAAATTCCCCATTCCATAGAAAAGAGTTAAATAACTGGTATGCTATCGTCAGGCAACACGTCCGACTCACCGACTCACGGAGTATTAATTAGCAAAGGTATTTCATTGTTTTAGACACCATTTATTTTATTTGAGACTGTTCTCGAAAATGAGAAGAGATAAGATCTTCAGAGATTGACTTTGTTTCTGTTAATAATCATTGTTTTGCAGTGTTCAAAATGGAGCATTTCAAGTTCAGTATTTTAACTTTAGTTGATTTGTAGTGAATAGCTGATGACTTTAAAGTAAATGCCTCTTGAAATTAAAAGAAAAAATATAAAATCTTTAAAAATAACTGTGGCAAAATATTAGAAAACGCTGTGGAGACTTTTTTTTAATCACCCAAGATATCCTGAGGCTAAGAAAGATATTTTTGTCATTATTTGTTTCAAGTTAAAGTGTTAAACTGCATATTTCAAAAGTGAACGAATCTTACTTTGTTTCAATCAAGTATTCTAGAGAGTTTTTTGTTAATTTTCCCTTTTTTCCGAAAAATTATTTAAAAGAATGTTCAAGTCTTTAAGAGTGGAAATGTATGTTTGAAAGTGAGTGCTGCTTAATTGCAAATGCCAGGCAGGTTGATACGGTCATGTGACAATGGTTTACTACTTCTCCTTACTATGCGTTACTGGATGTCATACACATATATGTTGCAAATGAATTCTGAACATAAAGCCATCATCACAGTTCAAGTACAAGACTTTTATGATGCTTGGAAGCTCATGAAACAGGATGCTTAGAGCAATGGAGCTACTACTAGTCAGGCATATAATATAGAAAGAAAGAAAGGTCAACAGAGAAGGCTGTGATTTATATATTCACCAGAAGAACAGTGGATATTGCTTACCAGCTGTGGTATAATCATTTCATTTGAAAGCCTTCCAAAGTTAGTCTGGAAGATAAGATTTCAGCAGTCAAGTCAAAGCCATGAGGAACTTCTTTGATGTGTTGATTTTCCCCAAAGTAACTGGCTGACTCTTTGAAATCTCAGCAGTACATGTACATGCAAAATTTTATGCATTTATCTGGTTGCATTTGGTTCTGAATCTCAACAATTCTTATATAATTATATGTAAATGACTATTAAAAGGCTTTTAGGTATATTAGCTAGTTCTGGCTTCTGACTTATAAGATATTTTGACCTTTCTAGCTTTTTTTTTTTTTGTGATGAGAAAAGTTGATATGTGTAAGAATTTCAAGTCTTTAAAGCCAGTGTATTTAAACTTTGAACTCTTGAGCAGATGTATTTTTGAGAATTCACTTATGAGAATGAACTTAACTTTGAAGACATTTTCTGAAAGTAGACCTAAAAAATTTGATATCCTCAAAATGTGTGGGCTCTCATGACTTTAAGAAAATTTTGCATTTACTTCAGGTGTAGTAGTTATTCAAAGGTCATAAAAGGGCATAAGTGGGTTGCTTTTGGTTAGCAGATGACTGGTATTGATTTTGAGGTCAGAAAGTAAGCAGTTTCTTGCATGATGAATGATTAGGTAACCACTTTAGTTTCAGTACTAAGCTTTAGGCCAAATAAGACTGAAGTACCGTATACGGTCTATGAGGATATGATGTCAGGCACATAACTTTAGGCCACTGGATTTAACAATTTGGTTTGTTCTGAATATTTTGTTTGGATCATAGGTTTATAAATGCTTTTAATCTGCTATGTTCCATTACAGTAAGGGTTATGTGTAATATTTCAGATTTATAGACAATAGAGAATTCTTGAGACACATGCGTGCACATGAGGAAGTTACAAGTGGAAACTGTGGAAAAATCCTCTGTCAGCACTGCGGACTTGAAATAGTAAAAGGATGTTTTAAGAAACATCAGTTACGTTTTCATGCTAAACAAATCACATGTACCTGTGACATTTGTACAAAAAAGGTCAACCCTAGTAGAAAAGCTTCTGTCACATGTTCTTTTTGTGATGAAGTTTTCTGTACAAAATTCATGTTAAGTGCACATAACCAGAAAATGCATGCAGAACGGCAAATGGATGGCAGAAGAAGACTGCACACATGTGCAAACTGTGATATTATATTTGAAAGTTTGGTGGTGTTGCATGACCATAAATGTGGGAAAAGAATTGAATTTCATGAAAGTGAACACTCTCCAGACTTCTCATCTGTGAATGAAAATTTGTTTGGAATGTCTAGAGAAGCTAATACAATTAATGAAAAGATTACTGCTGATATAAGTGCTAATGTCATTCATGAAACCATTCTGGAATATACTGGCAGATCAGACCTTCCGTTCACCTGTCGTCTGTGTGGCCGATGTTTTAGATTGAAAAAGTATTTATACTGTCATGTTAGGAGGAAGCATGCAGAGGATGAAAGTAAAAGATTTCGTTGTAAGATTTGCAAGATGGCTTTTTTCAGGTTGGGTGCTCTGAAAACCCATTGTAAAAACCATTTAAAGCCTTATAAGCATGAGTGTACAATTTGCTGGAAAAAGTTTAAAAATCTCTGTCACTTGAAAGAGCACATGTTTACACATACAGAGGAAATAGCCACACAAGTTAGTTGCAGATATTGTGATGGTAAATTTACTGAAAGTCGACTTAAGCGTCATGTCACTTTTCACAGTAAGCTAAAACCATATGTTTGTCCCTTTTGTAAAAAGGGTTTTTCTTCTGTTGGCCAGCTGAGAGGTCACATGGACAAATACAGGGATGATAAAAACATTTCAGAGAATGGGTTATGTCTGTAACTTTTGCAGTAAACAGTTTCCAAATTTACACTTTCTTCTGAAACATTTTCAGAAGCACGTGCCACAGAATCCGTTTAAGTGTGTTGTCTGCCAAAAAAGGTTTGGTTCGTTTCAGTTGTTGTATTCACATAAGGCAGAAAAAGACCACTTCACTGCACTTGAGATAGAAGAAGCAAAGCAAGACTCAGATGCACCTGGAAGAAGATTTAAAATTAAATATGAACAGAGGAAAAGGTCTAACTTGTTAAATGATCAAGAAGGTTTAATTTTGAATGCCAGTGGTTTACTTGAGAAAGGTAGCAATGTTCACAGACAACAGCTGTCAGATGAAGGCTCTTATGTTGAAATAGAGATAGAAAATGCTAGCAATGGTCTGACTGAGTCAGCGGATGTAGACATGTCAGTGATAGAAAATAATGTTCTGCAGAGCATGTTTGAGGTAGATAAACCTGAGAATGACCCTGAAGAGGAGGACAAAGAAGTTTCTGTGGTATATGGTCAACAGGATCAAATTGAGTACATGTTTGTTGTTTAACAAGTTTGATCACCAGAATCAAGTGGCAGCTAGAAAAGGAAAGCAAAGCAAAAATGTTACATAAAATAGATATAGATAAACATCTTATAAATGGTTCCTGATGACATAAGTGCATCCTTATTTTCTGATGTTGGCATTGATAACCAGTAAAAGGAAACAAAATGTAATAAATATGACAATAAATGATAATGAAAATATTTTGCAGGACTGTATACATATTTTATAAAGGAAGGAAAAAAATTAACCATCCAAGTTCATGAAATCTGTAGTGTTTTTGTTTTTTTTAAATCAAATTTTACAAGTATGCAGACTATTAATTTGTTTTTGACTTCTTTTGTTCCTGTTTTAAGTTGTTATATAATAAAACAATTGTTGACTTTATGATATATCTTAACATATTTTGAATCTTTTGCAAGATTTGAAATGCCTGTTTCCATACAATTGTTAAATTGAATTTCATGACTTTAGCCCCATAATCTGCATTTTATAGTGAGTTTTGTTTTACTTGTAAGATCATTTTTATTTTTGTGTCTTATATAAACAATTGCTGCTTTGTTGTTTTCAGGAGTGTGGCAATGTTCCTAGTGTTTTAACTCTCAATTCTTTGAAGTTTCTTTACTTACAGATTTGATTGTTTATAAATTTGTGGAACTAATTGTGATATTTGTTACTTGCTTCCTTATTTAACATGTTTAATTGTTAAATCTCATATGCGACCAGTGCAGATCCAGATCAGCCTGCACATCCGTGCAGTCTGATCAGGATCTCCACTGTGCGCTTTTCAGTCAGAAATTCTTTTATGAATATAAAAGCGAACAGTGGAGATCCTGATCAGACTGCACGGATGTGCAGGCTGATCTGGATCTGCACTGGTCGCATATGCGTTAAAAAAGTATCTATGGAGTAAAGGGTTAAAGATAATTCTTTTCAACAGAAATATTGTATTTGTGTAAGATTGTGATACCTAAGACAGTCAGCTTGCTAATTACAGTAAGGCTGTCTTAAATAAATACCAGTACCTCTTATCATAAACTGATCAAAACTCATGATTTATACAGTAGAACCCCTCCCAACCGGACAACAAGCTTGGGACCAGGCCTTTTGTCCGGTTTGGAGGGGTATCCGGTTTGGAGGGGTTTTCTATATATGAAAACTGAGAGACCAACACAGGGGTTGTTGTCTTTTTTTGCATGTCTGCATTTAGTGGTGACAGCTGCACCATATTCATGGTCCAATGCAAAACATATTTGGTGTTTTATGCTGCTTTCAATAATATTTCAGTCATTTTAGAAGGTAAAAAAATGGACGTTAAATGGTCGTTTTAAAGCAGCGTGAAACAAATAAAAAAGTATATTGTACAAAAATGTATTTAATTGTAGGCCAATCAAAAGCATATGTAAGCTTAAGTTTACAATCTGTAGGAACTTTTAAACCAACAATTTTCAGTAATAGAATTAAAACCCAAAACTGTAAGAGGAATAAAAACCATTTATTTTCTTTATTTTGACACAGAACTTGATTTTAGCTAGTTTTAAAATCGGAAATGAATGTCCGATTTTCAGCCAGAGGAACTCATGATGTTGAAATCGATTAATTATTTTTACAAATTTGTCCAGTATCCAGAATGCAGGTTTGTAGGGGTAAATTATATGTAGAGAAAACTGGGACCAGTCGATTTGGCCGATTTAGAGGGGGATCCAGTTTGGAGGGTTTTACTGTAGTTGACCTTAAGTATTTGCAAGAATAGATACTGTATAACATTTGCAAGGGGTCTAATGAGATACAACAGGTTCCCAAAAACTGGCTGATGAAAATTCCAGACTTTTTCAAGGTAGGCTCCATTTAATAGTAACATTGACAAGTTGCTGAGAATTGTCTCAGAAAAAGACATAATAGGGTTTTCTCAGAAATAGACATAATAGGGTTGTAAACACCCTAGTGCTGGTATTTGGTTTAAAAACTAAAATTAGCAAAGCAATAGGACAAAGATTACCTGCTTATGGTATATTATGGTTATGATTTAAAAAATGAAAGTTTTACATGTTTTATTTTTCAGGTTCTTACGAAATGAACAATTCATTCAACATATGCGGGATCATGAAAGAAAAACTGAAGACAAGAATAACAAAAGGTTATGCCAGCACTGTGGAACATATATATCATGTTCTTTATTCAGAAAACATCTTCTGCATTATCATGCCATGCACATTACATGTGACTGTGAAATTTGTACATCACAAATTGCTCCAACTGGTTGCACACCAGTGATGTGTAAAGAATGTAAAACTGTGTTCTGTACTAAGCTCATGTTGAATGCACATATTAAAAGGGTTCATACTGAAGGAGACTTCCAGAAAGGTGAACACTATAGAACACCTAGGTGTGTACACTGTAACATTATATTTGAAAATACCTTGGAGCAACATGGTCATCGGTGTCAGAAGAGTCACAAAAGTATTAGACTTCATTCAACCTCAGCTTATGCAGATGCAGACCAGATAGAGATGTCTGAAAATACTAATAGAGTTGGAATAAAGATTCCAGCAGATATCAGCAATAATGCCATAGATGAAAACATTCTTCACTATAATGGAAATATGGATCGTCCCTACTCGTGTCGTCTCTGTAAGAAGACCTTCAGAGTCAAGAAATACTTGTATTATCACGTACGAACAATGCATGTTGATGCTGAAAGTAAAAGATTTAGGTGTAGAATTTGCAAAATGGGTTGTATAAGTTTAGCCACATTAAGGCAGCATTGTAAAACTCACTTGGATCTCCGTCCATATCAGTGCAAAATATGCAAAAAAGGTTTTAAGTCATTAAGTAACCTTAAAGAGCATTTTCGTTTACATGATAGTGAAAATCCACAATTTGTTTGCATGTATTGTGGGTGTAAATATGTCCAGAGAGCGCAGCTTATGGCTCATGTGATATACCACTCTAAACTTAGACCATTTAAATGTCCATTTTGTCATAAAGGTTTTCCTACGAACAGTGAGCTCAAGCGTCATATGGATAGATATAACAATGATAAAAACATTCCAAAAGACAACTTTATCTGTAGCTATTGCAGTAAACAGTTTCAAAATCATCGCCACCTTTTGCAACACTTTTTTGAACATAACCCAGAGGATCTGTTCCACTGCATTGTCTGTCAAAAGAGGTTCAGTTCATTTGGAAAGTTGTACTCACATAAAGTCCAAACTGAGCACTTCACTGAAAAGGAGATTGAAGAAGCAAGGCAAGATGCGCAAGCACCAGGAAGAAAATTTAAAGGAATGCATAAAGATAAAATTTTGTATCAGAAACGGAAAATTAAAGATGAAACTGAAGTTGAAGCACATATCATAGACCAATCATTGGAAATTCAAGAACACGGGTCTTCTGTACTAGTCTTTGATGACACAAATTATGTTGAGGTTCAAAATAATGTTGATGACATCCAAACTCAGTCTTCAAAATCAGCATTATCATTACTTGCTAGTGATGCTCTTGAAAGCATGTTTGAAATACATGATCCAGATAATGCTGTAGAACTTGCGGATGGAGAAGGAATTGAGGAATATTATCAACAGAATCAAACAAAGTTTATTGCTGAAAGTGTCTCAGACTTACAGACACAGGCTGATATACCAGTTATATCAGTTACTGAAACTGGAAAAGAGAATGTATTCAGTATACAAAACACCCACAGTGATTTAGGATCCAGAAACATTAGTGAACTAGCATTCATGGTTGCACAAAATCAAGAACATGGACAACCCCAAAGTTATCAGACACCTGATGGTTCGATCATACATGTTTTAGTGGTTAAATCTAACACAAGTTAAAGGCCCAGTTTCAGTTTAGATAAAATATCTAAAAATAACATGACTTACACATGTGCCACAACTATGCTTTTAAAGGACATTACTGTTATTCAAACAGCTGTATTGACCTCATATATGTAAATCTGCTGGAAATATCAACAGTTCCATTAACTTGATGATTCATCAAATGCATATTAGCAATGGTCACGTAGTTACTCAAATACCTTGGGCAGATCTCCATTCATTACAGACATCACGAATGTCCAGTACCTGTTATAAAATTATTTTTTTGTTAGATGAATATTTGAAACACTTACGTAAATGGATCCTGTATATTAGCATATTTTATCATTGCGAGTGAAGCTCAATCTTTAAATTTACGTTAAAGCATGAATAAGCTCACCATTAGAAGTTCTCTTGGCAATTTTCTTTGAAAAGTTTCTTCTTTTTTGTTAAATAAAATTATTTCATTCAATATTTTTATACTTCAAAATGGATCTGCAGAAAATTGATAATACACCAGTGGAGTTATTCTGTTTATTTTGTGTTTAGATATTTGTTACATATATTGTTGCAGCACTTGAGATTCAAACAATTTTAATCGTCACTTTTATTTGTCCATTGAATAAAAATGTAAAATCAGTTGTGTGATATTGCATTCATCCATTTATGTTGTGGTACAACATACTGCAAATGTTTATGCTATCTTTTAAAATAATGCTAAGAAAATGTTTAAGAGAAAAACATGATTAGTCTCTAGCATTTTACTACCTTCTTACTTTGCGCTGCATCATGTCTTGTGTCGTCAACAATTTGTCTTGAACGACTTGTCCTCCTAAACTGGTAAGCCAGCTTTGATGAAACATGCCTGGGATATTCCTTGTATGAAGCTCTACCAAAGTTGTTCAAAGAATTGAATTCCATTAAGAACTCTGGTTGCTATGGCAACAGAAAGGAAAATAATTGAAAATCTTCTTGTCTGAAATGACAAGGCCCTGAGCATTAAGAATTGGTATGTAGCATTGTCTAGTGGACCTCTACCAGTTTTGTTCAAATTATACCCCTGGGGTCAAATTTGCCCGCCCCCTTCCCCCACTGGGGGTCGATTGATTTTTCATAGGATTATACAGGGAAAACTTAGAAAATCTTCTTGTCTGAAACCACAAGGCCCTGAACCTAAGGATTTGGTAAGTAGCATTGTCTAGTAGACCTCAACCAAGTTTGTTCCAATTATACCTCTGAGGTCAAATTTGGCCCCACCCCAGGGGTTAATTTGATTTAAAAAAAAGCTTACATAGGGAAGACTTTGAAAATCTTCTTGTCTGAAACCACAAAGCCCTGAGCCTTAAGATTTGGTTTGTAACATTGTCTAGTGGACCTCTACAATTTTGTTCAAATTACATCCCTGGGGTCGAATTTGGCCCTGCCACAAGGGTCAATTGATTTTACATAATAAGGCTTACATAGGCAAAACGTTAAAAAAAAGCTTCTTGTCTGAAACAACAAAGCCTAGATCTCATATATTTTTAATGGAGCATCAGCTAGAGGTCATCTACCAAGTTTGTTCAAATTATGCCCCTTGAATGAAAATTGGCTCTACCCTGGGGGTCACTTGAATTCTGAATGTTGCTAAAATTGGCCATAACTTTGTTATGTATAGATGAATTTGATAATTATATTTCCAAATGATGTTTCATTCGAAATCCCTTCACCACAATGTGCTTCCTCTGATGTTTTAATTTGCCTTCAGAAATAGAAAAAAGTCGAGCATGGCCCCGCTTGCGGTGGTTCTTGTTTTAAGTTTCAAGTCAATCCTTTTCATAGTCTTTAAGTCATGGTCCAGACAATTACTAAATTAGAAAAGGGGATATACCTCAAAAACATGAAAAGGGAGAATTATACCCTTTGGCAGTGTACTTCTCATTGTCATCATCAATCTCTATTTCAAGTTTTACAACAATTTACTCCATACTTACCAAGTTATGCACAAAATAAACAATCGAGGGAGAGAAGGAAAAAACAGTTCTTGAACCATGCACTTCTACTTTTTATAGGCCCGTCGAAGACAGGTCGTATTATAGGAACACCCATGGCGTGCGTCTTGGCGTCCGGGCGGCGTCTGCAATGATGTCTGCTCTCTAATTCAAACAGTTGATGTCCGATGTTCATGAAACTTGGGGAAAATGTTTATGGGTATAATATCTCGGCCAAGATCGAAAAGCAGCCAAACTGCTTCAGCCATCTCAGAGTTATGGCCCTTTATTTGTACAAAAAATGGCAAATTCGCCTTGTCCACTCTCTAATTCAAACAGTTGTTCTCCAATCTTCATGAAACTTGGGGAAAATGTTTATGGGCTTAATATCTCGGCCAAGTTCAATAATCAGCCAAATCGCTGTAGCCATCTCAGAGTTATGGCCCTTTATTTGAACAAAAAATGGCAAATTCGCATTGTCCGCTCTCTAACTCAAACAGTTGTCGTCTGATCTTCATGAAACTTGAGGAAAATGTTTATGGGCACAATATTTCGACCAAGTTCGATAACCAGCCATATTGGGCTACATACTTTAGACTTATGGCTCTTAATTTTTACAAAAAATGCCAAATTGGTCTCTGCTCTTATTGAAAAAGTTGTTCGTTGATATTCATGAATGTTTGTGGAATTGTTGGTGTCTATAATATCTTTACCAAGTTTGATAACCAGTTAAATCACCACAGACACTTCTAGGCGCTAGCCCTTAAATCGTCAAAAAGCTGTAAAATTCACCTTGCCGCCTGTTCTGACTATCAACAGAAGACTTTGTAAAATCAAAGGTGTCTTATGTGTGCATTTATTTACATGTGTCTAAGTATCTGCATAGTAGTATCCATATACCTGTATGGTTGTACCCATATATCGGTATAGTTGTAGCAATGCACGTTTACTCTCATCCATGCATCTGTAAACTCATATCATTACATGGGTTCATTGAAAGAAAACTGTTATACTTTTCCTTATCGTGTGGTCCTATCCTATAGATAGATGACCCAGGGATTTCAATAGCTTTTGAAAACCAGGGGTCATCTGACCCCTGTTGAGAATTTTCGAGCAGT
Organism: Cyclina sinensis; assembly: GCA_012932295.1. Lineage (NCBI taxonomy): Eukaryota > Metazoa > Mollusca > Bivalvia > Venerida > Veneridae > Cyclina > Cyclina sinensis. The sequence goes on from JAAONU010000016.1 coordinate 23,636,591, forward strand.
TATAATCAGATCGTCGCGAGTCATATCTTGTGTTCATTCAACTTTACTACTTATAAAAATGCTTTTACTTCATTTTAATATATTTTCTAGGGTCAAATAAGTATTTACTTCATAATTAAAATGCAATATATCAAATCCATTATAGTACTACATGGTTCCTGTGATATAACTGACACCTCTGCAAATACCCCATAATTCTTTGGTATTAATTTGGCTGGTTATCAAATTAATTTGGGTTATAAGGATTCCTGCATGTACACACCTCTCTGTCAAACTTTTCAACCATTTACCAAAATTTTCGACGGGCGTATTTTGTGGCAGTTTGGCACTCTAATTGTTACAATTTATCTTTCCCTTAAGTTTCAAAAAATCTCTTTTACAGTGTTCAAGTTATGCTGTGGACAAACAAAAGACATAAAAAATAAAGAAAGGGAGATTATAAAAAGAACTGGATAAGGTAGAATTATGCTTCTTTGGAACTACACTTCGATATGTCACCATCTATCCATTGTTAAAGTTTCACATCAATTCACTTAATAGATTTTAAGATATGAACCTGACAATAAAAAGAGGGGAGATAATTTAAAAATGGGACCAGGAATAGTTATGGTTCTTGTGCACTGCACTTTTACTTCTTGCCATCTATCTTTATTTTACGTTTACAATCCCTTGCATAATGTTCAATTACTGCTCCAGACAAAATTCATTACAGAAATTAAAAAAGGGAAGATTAATCAATTTTTGAGTAGACCACCACAAACTCATACACAAGCTGAAACACATGGGAGTTCATCCACACATCAGTTCATGGATACAAAACTTTCTCAAAAACAGATCACAACAAGTATTAGTGGAAAACAAGGTCTCTGACAGGTTCCCTGTGCTTTCTGGTGTCCCGCAGGGATCGGTCTTAGGTCCATGTCTCTTTCTCGCATACATCAATGACCTACCAGGAAGTGTCAGGAGCCGGGTGCGTCTATTTGCCGACGACACCATAGTTTATTTAACAATTAAATCTCAAGCATCTGCACAAACCTTACAAAATGATTTGCACAACCTTGAAATATGGGAAAAAGAATGGACAATGGAATTCAACCCTGACAAGTGTGAAGTTCTCAGAATACACAGGAAAAAGAAACCAGTCATCTTTCCTTACACCCTACATAACACTAAACTGAAAACCACAGAAAATGCAAAATACTTAGGAGTTACAATAAGTAGCAACCTAAACTGGTCATCCCACATAAACAATATCACAAACAAAGCAAAAAACAGCTTAAGGTTCATCAGACGAAACGTCAAAACACAAAACAAACAACTCAAAGAAGCAGCATACAAAACATATGTAAGACCACAGGTTGAATACTGCTCAACCATATGGCATCCATGGCAAAAATATCTCACACACAGAATAGAAATGGTCCAGAGGTCAGCTGCAAGGTACGTTCATAATGATTACCACTATACAAGCAGTGTAACAAACATGATCAAAGAACTAAAATGGTCAACTTTATAACAAAGGCGAAACCATGCCAGCCTGGTCATGCTACACAAAATAAAAAACAATCAGGTCAATGTTGATCACAATCACCTTACAAACACAAGAAACAGCAAATTCCTCATTCCACAATCAAAAACACAACATCACATGAACTCATTCTTCCCAAGGACTATACGACTCTGGAACGAATTACCGACCGAGATTAAGGCTACCCCAACTGTGCCAGCTTTTATCAGTGGACTAAACAAGTTTTATAGATTTTAAAGTACTTAAAATAAATGTTTAAGCAAGATCTTCAGTTAAATCTTGTTTTCTTTGTTATTAACTTTTATAATTTTAAATGTTCCTGACATGCGCCTGCCTAGTATAGTCAGTATTGACTTTTGGCAGTATTAAGTTGAAGTTGAAGTTGAAGGTAGAGTTATCCTCCTTTGACAGTGCACTTTTCCTTGTCAGTTATCCATATTTTAAACTTCACATCAATTCACTTGACAGTTTTGAAGTTATGCTCTTGTCAAAATGACAGAAAATAATTCAAACAAATGGGACCAAGTAGAGTTATAGTTCTTGAAAAATGCACTTCTACTTCTTACAATTTATCTTTATCTTAAGTTTTAAGACAATCTCCTGTGTTCAAGTTACGCTACGGACAAAAATTAGATACGAAAATTAAAGAAGGGGAGATTACAAAAAAACTAGATAAGATAAAGTTACGTTTCTTTGACACTACACTATACTTCCCTTTGTTGCCATTTATTTGTATTTAAATTAAGTTTTACATCAATTCACTTCATTGTTTTTTAGATATGCTCCTGACAAATAAAAATTTAATAGTGGAGATAATTCAACAAGAAAGCCATGATGACCCTGGATCGCTTACCTGAATACTTTGTGGGTTTGCTGTTATGCAAATGTCAGAAGCAGTATTATATTTTATAACTGAAGATTTGTAGGTGCCTACAAACCAAAAATATCTAAAATATATCAGTCAATAAATAAAGCTTTGATGACAAAAAGCTGAAAAATATATAATTAGCTGCAGTGACCTAAACCCCCACCTAATGGTCCATGCAAGGAACCTACATACCAAATATCAAAGCTATTGGTCTATAAATGAAGGCTGTAAGAGGTAAGTAGATAAATATATTTTTAGCCTCAGTGACCTTAACCCCAATTTAATGAAAGAGGTTCATGCAAAGTGTATCTATACCTAATATTCAAAATATAAAACAATAAATAAAGTCTCTATGACAAAAAGTAAAAGAATCTATTATTAGCTGCAGTGACCTAAAACCCTCCTGCTCATGTAACATGTCTATATACTTAATATTTAAAATAACAAACAATAAAGGTTATATGACTAAAAGTAGAAAAATCAGTGACCTCAAACTCCACCTAAGGTAGGGGTCCTTGTGTAGTAGTTTTGACATTTAGTTAACGTCCGATTTTGCACTTTTCACGTAGTGCCAGGGGCAGGTAATCCAGACTATGTTGCACTTTGAAATACTAAGGTACGAGTTTATTAAGATGCGAGTTGACTTTGGTACGAATTAACCTGCTTCCCCTCAAACTCAAACCGGAAGTATGATCGGAAAGAAAGTCATGACATTCGTTATTCCTAAATTCGACATATCTCCATGGTATACAACTATGTAACACGAATATAGTCATAACAACACAGACCTTTTAAATGCATTATTTCTTAGTTTTGCCATGGGTCGCTTGTTTCTAGTGAATTTTGGGGGAAAACTGGTGCTCTTCATTCTCAGTCATGTTAGCTTGCGCCGGGCCCACAGGTCCCATACTGTTTCGTTTTATCTATTTGTAAATCTTTATAAGAAGTTGCTGTCAGGAAGTGTTTCCTTAAACAGGCATGAATATTGCCCAGTCCAACTAATTTTACTCAAGTCGAGATATTGTGTTATATTTGTATGAACTGATTATTTTGATTTTTTTTTCTTGAAAAATGATCAATGGCAGTAGGATTTAAAACCGTTTGATATCAGTAGTTTCTGATACACAGTTGAAGAACATGAAACAAGACATTGTAATTAAATAGCATCTTCTAGTTTAGCATTTTTGTGGTATTGTATACAAGGGGAAAAATTACATCCATCACCAAATTAATGTCAAACATAGCTGTTTAATTATACTTACAGTCTTATTAATTGACATCCAGATTGCTTGATTGTTTGAATTTTAATTCAGTGTCTTCTTTATTATCAATTAATTTGTCAGCAGACCTTTGAAATATTCCATTTTAATGATTTGCAAAATACCTGTTCTGTGCTTACAGATGTTCCTTCAAACAGTCAGACATACTAGTACCATATGCCTATTAAAAAGTACCTTTTACCATTTAAATACTATTCATAATTCATGTAGGTAAGTTTTCTGTCCTTTAAAGTAAATTGAAACACTGACTCACTTCTTCCATTAATTTCATTCAATTCATGTGGATAATGATTGCATTCAGTTGATGTGAATTACTCTATTTCATAATGCTGATGAAATAGTCCAACTGATTGAAAGCAAGTCGAGATAATGTGTAATTTTTTGTATGGGTCAATAATATCTCTCCTCCGCCAGATTCTGACCCATAACAAAAATATCTCAGAATTTGCTCAAGACGTCACATGAATTATTTTGATTAGCTGATGAAATTGCTTTTCCATGACTGTATGAAATAGGTTAGACAGACCAGTAGTGTGGAAAAAACTCCATAATGTATGGTTGGCCATGTATATCTCAAGGTTCAAAGTAATTCCTTACATAGGGCAGGAACAAAACAGAATCAATGTTACAACTTTATTTAGGTTTTAGTTTCGTCAGATTCCCACGGTGTTGTATGAAAATCAATAACCATAGGTATCTGTCAATGATTTACAAAATTTTACCGTTGTTTATTGTTATTTTAATTGAGTTGTAAGGATCAAAAATGCTAGTTTTTGAACTAAAACCAACTACTGTAAAAATAAGAATGTTATTCGCTACTAAGGGGAGAAATCCACAATTTAGAGAGCAAATATTTCTCTAAGAAAAAATCTCAAAGCTCTGACCGCATATATGACCATGCAGTCCTCTCTGAAAAAAAATCTTGATATATACTGGCATTGTGTATACCCTTAAGTACAAAAGATCTCTGCAATATCTAATTAATATGAATATTACAACTGTTCAGTAATCAATGGGAATTAACTTTATAGATTAACAGTAGCTTGACTGCATACATGTACATCATGGAATCAACAGACCATTAAGACTTAAAAGACATAAAATATATACTGATACTATATTTTATCACATTTTTTTATAGAAGAATTATCCTCTTGTAGCAATTAACTTTTCTTCAAAGATCTGATCATTCCTTCTGTATTATGGTGCTGTGATCACATTACCTTCCTAAGACTAACAAAACATTCATCATAGTAGAATGCAGTTGCATACTGATAATTCTAGTAAGTTTGTGTCACAGGAGTGATATAGGTGATATGGTTACTAACGTACTATCACCAGCCCGGGTAGCTCAGTTGGTAGAGCACTTGACTTGCAAGCGGGGGTTGTGGGTTCGAGTCCCGCCCTGGGTATATGATTTTTCTGACTGGTGATAGTACGTTAGTAACCATATCACCTATATCACTCCTGTGACACAAACTTACTAGAATTATCAGTATGCAACTGCATTCTACTATGATGAATGTTTTGTCGCGGGGTCAGAAAAATCATTTACCCAGGGCGGGAAGTCAGGTGCTCTACCAACTGAGCTACCCGGGCTGGTGATAGTACGTTAGTAACCATATCACCTATATCAGTCCTGTGACATTCTCCCCTGCTCTATAAGAATTCGTCCTCGAATTCACAGACATAGAGACTTATAATGGAAGCACATGCGTAGCAATGTAACAGTCACAGACCACGTTGGGCGCCAATGTCGCGGGGTCAGAAAAATCATTTACCCAGGGCGGGACCCGAACCCGCGACCCCCTGCTTGCAAGTCAAGTGCTCTACCAACTGAGCTACCCGGGCTGGTGATAGTACGTTAGTAACCATATCACCTATATCAGTCCTGTGACATTTGTATTTATGGGATCACATGAGAGGCGGAGAATAAAAAGCTATATAAAACACCCAGTAACACAGATTGGTTTCCAAAAATCATTATACTATCACAGCATTCCTTTAATCATCATGCCTTTCAAATCCTTCCTGTAAAAATAAATGATACTTAGGCACCACATTCATAAGCCGTGCTTCAATGATGTTTTGCATTATTTGATGAACAGAACAGAAAAGAAACAAGTCATTTCACTAAATATATAATATACAATTTGAAAACTAATTTTTAAGTCAAATTGAAATAAACATACTTGCAGTCATTTTCTAGAAATAAGTCATACAATTGATGATATTATTGTTTTTTATTACAGGTTATGGGTCAAGCAAAAGAAATAATGAGTAAGAAATGCTAGGATTTTTGCACCACATTTTGGACAAACTTGGAGCCTTAGGATGTGGACAACTGATAAAGAAAGTTTTAACAAAAGAGGGAAAAATTGTTGATTTGATAACACATTAAATTAATTAATTAATTGTCTCAAAATGTGTCTACAGGTTAAGAGGAAAAAGTACATGTATTTAAGCATGTGTTCGTGCTGTAATATTGTTTCTAAGTACTCAGTGGCTGTGAAGAAACATATACAAGCATACCATTCTCAAGTCTCACAGAAAAAATCACCAAAAGTGGTTGTCCCTATTAGAGTTGATGGTAGACTTGTAAGTCGCATCGTAAGGTCACTTGACAAGAAAAGGTCACTGAAGAAAGTAAGAGGTCAGAGTTCAAGTCTGGATACTTTACAAGATGATTTAGTAGCCACAAGAAACGGTACAGATGTTCAAAAGGCTGCTGTGACAGGAAATGTTTGCAGAGGAAGTTCTATATTGTGTACAATCTGTAACAAGAAGTTTGAAGGTTTAGTTAGCTACTTTCATCATATGTTGGGTGAGGACCACAGAAATGTAAAAATATGCTTCAGATGTACAGAGTGTTCTTGTCTGTTTCCAAGTATAAAGGAGCTTTTGGACCACAATAAAATACATACTGATAGAAAAGATCAGAGTGTTTTCAAATTGGTTTGTGTCAGTGCAACTAAAGGTATTGCAGATACAACACAATGTCCATACTGTGTAAATTTGTTTGAAAACTTTGAACAACTTTATTTGCATATTGGAGACAAGCATTTTACGTGTCTTGATATTACAAAGGTTAAAGCTGATACTATTCAAAACACAGAAAATGATGCTGAAATAGATCTGTTATCATATAAGTGTAAATATTGCCCTGAATCTTTACACGCTTTGAGTGATTTTCTACAGCACGTTTCAGACAAGCACCAGGAGCACATTATTCAGTCTTCAAAGCAACCAAGAAAAAGGACATTACCAAAGTGGTCCAAAGAGGACGGTTATGAGAGAAATGTGAAAAAGTCAAGAAGAGTGAAGATTGGTGAAACACCTGTTGAACCTAGCGAGGTTGATAAGCCAAATATATCTGAAGTAAAGACAGTAAAAAAGAAAGAGGATGAATTAAGACAGAAAAGTAAAGAACAAAGAACTAATAAAAATGAATCTTGTGCAAGAGAAGCTAAACAAGAGAAAGTCTTTAGCAGTATTGCTTTGTCACCATATGTGTTACTTAAACGGATTGATGAGCCAGAAACCCGAATTCGAGAAAAAGATGTTGACAGTATGAAAATGAAAGGAAGTGAAAAGAAAGGTGTAATTAAATGTCAAGAAAAACTGGATCATGATTATTTTAAACAGAAAGATTTGGAAACAAATACAGAGAAAGGAACTGAAAGTATAACTAACAAGAAAATTGAAGGAGTATCAAAGAGTAGAAATGAAGACAGATTAGCAAGAAAGTCAGTTGGTGTAAACCAAAGTCCAGGTGCTGGTAACTTGACTGATGAAGAAAACCTTACAAAAATGTCAATGAGTATTGAGCAAAGTTCAGGTGATGATATCTTTCCTGATGAAGAAGGCATGACTGAATACAGTGATGAAGATATGGCTGGTGACTCAGATGATGACTATGTCGATGAAATGGATTCTGAGAAAGCTATACAGAATCTTACCTCAGAGAAAATATGTCAGTATTGTAGCAATGCAAAATTTACAGATATGCTATCTTTAGAAAAACATATTCAGTTAGAACATCCACGCCCTTCAGCGACTTCAGTCTGCATTGATTTGTATAACAACGAACCTGCTGGAACAGAGGAAGAAAATATGAAAAAAGAAGTGGCTTTCCAAAACAAGCAGTCCCATATTGAAGTTGTAGCTGTGAATAAAGAAGAAAGTACAGATTATGGAAAAAGAGAAAGACTGACCATTGGTGCAGAAACTAACACTGTTACATATGTTAACAAGTTTAAATGTCCATTTTGTGAATTTTATTTATATCACAAAGACTATGTATACAGTCATATCCGAGAAGCACATCCAGCAATTGAGCATTTCACTGCAGGTGACATAGTAAAAGAGACAGTGCAGTTGAGACAGAGTGAACTACACCGAGAAAGCTTTAATTGTCCATGTTGCGATTTCTCCAGTAGGTGGAAGAATCAACTGATGCAGCATTTTAGATACAGACATTCAGACAAACCACCCATTAAAAATCTACCATGTAGACTGCCGAAGGTATACTCTGATAGGGAGGCAGCTTCAGCAAAATTGAGGTGTCCAAAATGTGAAAAAATTGTAACAGGCAAGGTTTCCTTAGAGAAGCATATGCAGGAACATACTGGTGCAGAGCCATGTGAGTTACAGTACCATAGTTACTTATCTGAACCTGAGAATATGGCAAAGCCATGTAAGAAGCTAATTAGCTTCTTATGCCCTTATTGTGATGCTGTGTTCACACGTAAGGATACTCTTAAATTCCATAAATGTACAGATGATCCACCTTTACACAGATTTCTGCCAGTAATTAAATGTGTTTTGATGAAACCATTGTTTGGTGCAAGAGATAGAAGGCAGTCTAGAAATGCTGGACTGGTTGAAAGCATTAATCAAGAAAATGATGGACTAAGTGGGCAAAAAGAAGCACAAAATACTAATGAAACTGAAGAATTAGTTTTAAGAAATGGCATGTTCATTTGTCCAGTTTGTGATAGTTTTACTACAATGTCTAAAGGTCAAGCTGTTACACATATAGCCAGAATTCATGGAAACAAATCCCGGGAAGTTGACATTCTATACATCTTGGAAGGTTTTCTTGAAACCACAGGTGATAATAATGAAGGCGCTGTGTCTGTTATATGTAAAAACTGTTACTTTTCTTCCGACAACCTTACTGATATTTTAAGACATTCTAAGAAACATGAGTATGATGCTGAAAGTGGGAGGAATGGTGTCGAGAACACTAATACTACAGTTGCCATTGGTGATGATGTTAAGGAGGAGAAAGCACAAGAAAACGGATTGACACTGAGTCAGGGTCAGGGGATTGAATTAAGAAAATCTCTTCCATTCTCTGAGACTGTGTCTCAGCTAAGCCCTAGACATAAAATTATGGAAAATAAAAGCAGTTCTTTACTTGTTAAAGAAAAGGAGATAATGTCGAATTACAGGACTATTAAGATTAAAAACAAAACAGGTGATGGTGCAAGTACTGATCATGTTGTAACTGTTGTCAAGTATAAGTGCCCATTTTGTGCATTTTATTTATATCATAAAGAATATGTCTACAGTCATATACAGAAAATGCATCCAGAAGTAGAGTATTTCTCAGCCGGTGATGTTGTGAAAGAAACAGTCAACTTGAAAGAGGGTGAAGTGAATAGAGAATGCTTTAAATGTCAGTATTGTAACTTTACCAGCAATTGGAAAAATTTGCTTTTACACCATTTACGATCCAGTCATTCAGGTAAACATCAGGGTAATGTGGAGTGTATTTTACCTGTATCAGGGGACATAACTGACACACCAACAGGAGAATCACCGTGCCCAGTTTGTAAGGTAGTTTTCACAGGAAAAGATACTCTTGGTAAACATATGGTAGCTCACTTAAAGGGAAAATCATATTCACCTGAGTTCTATATTTTTTTGCCAGAGCCCGAGGCCCTTAGTAAACCAGATAAGAAACTGGTCAGCTGGTTATGCCCATACTGTGATCTGGTGTTTACACGCAAGGATTCGGTCAAGTCCCATCTTAATACCCATCTTGAAGATACAAGTGTGCAAAAATCTCCAATAATAAAATGTGTTCTGGTAAGACCAGGATCTGTGGAAGGAAATGGATCTGAAATTACTGGTGAAAAAGAATCAGAAAATACAAAAATAAAAAATACTGGAATAACGAAGCAGATTAATCAAAAGAACCAGGATATTTCAACAGGGAATCAAGCAAACTTAAAAACTGGCACTTACATTTGTCCGATTTGTGATAACTTTAAAACGTTTTCAAAAGATGTGGCTGTGGTTCACATGGAATCGAACCATAGACACAGGCTTCCAGAAGTTGAGATAGTATATATAGTGGAAGCATTACATGATAGAAAGAAAACTCGAGGTATGTTCATTCATTGTGGTGTCTGTGACTTTAGTGTTGATAATTTAACAGACATTGTTAGACATATAAAATCAAATGGGAATCACCAAGAAAGTAGGGAGATACCTAATGAGAACATTGCAGGAACAGGTGGGACACCAGGAGGTGAAAATATGACAACTGCACACCAGTTTGGTCAAATTGAAACTAGTAATCAGCTGTTTGAAATTGTTTCTCTTACGAACCCAGAAATAGGAAGCTCTGAAGAGGTATACAAGTGTTGGCAGTGTTCACCAACAAAGATGTGCAAGACAAGGAAATACTTGAAGAGACATACTGCAAAAAATCACAGGGATAAAGATTTGTTTGATGTCAGCCTTGCTATGAATGAAATGATGAACTCATTGGATGGTAAGTGTTGTTTATAATTTTAAAAAAGGACAAAAGGTTCAGTTGCAGATACAATCAAAATGCAGTCAGGCATACAGTATTACAGGCCTCCTAGTGGAACATTTAAAACTTTTAAAAACATTTAATTTAATAGGAAACCTTTAAAAGCTTTAGATATAAACCTTTAAAGACCTCAACTAACCTTTAATTTTCACTCTTATCCAGTATTTTTGTCTAGACAGATAGCTAGATTAAAGCAAGTTAAGGCCAGCTAGGAGCCCTAAAATTATGATAGAATGAACACAGTGATCAGTGAACCTTCTTGTCTGATGCACTACTAAAAATTGTGATTCTATTGGAAAATGGTCAGCTCTTGCTTATTCAAAGCATTACTTGGCTCCTCATGAAAAGAAGTTCATTTTGCATGTGTTTAACAAAAATTAAAGGTTGATTACAACTTTTATTTCATATGTTCTGTGATGTATGAATTGCATTCAGGGACATAACTTGGCTGATATGATCATGGAAGTATTTGCCCAATGTACAGAGAACATGTATCGGGAGCAGGCTTCCCTGAAATTTTGCTTACATACTAAGGAAGTGTAATCACATACTCTTAGTAGCTACTAAAGGAGAGTATGTTGAATGGTGCATTAATTTTGACATACAGTATATCCGAAGCTTGAAATATCACCAGGTAGTAAAATATACTGCACCTCCTTATTATATTTTTCATATCTCTAAATGAAGTGTAGGCCTGGGCCAAGCAAGGTTTATATGCCTAGAGCCTTTGAGGATTTTATATAGAAAAATTTTTCAACTTTCTGGTAAAATAACTGAAATAAATTTAATTTATGATTGACACAAATGTTCTTTCCCAAGGTTTTTCTACATTGTATATTTAGATCCTTTTGTTAAGAATGTTAACTTACTGTTAGGAGTGTTAGTTTGTTCTTTCTTGTATTCCAGGTACATTAGTCAAAGGATTTCAGTGTACACTGTGTTTTGAACAGACAGACAGAGAAACAGTGTTACTGCAGCATTTTAGGGACAAACATCCTGAAAATGTTTTGCAGGTTGTCTGTCAGTTAATGAATGAAGAAAATGGTTAGTATCATTGTTGCATCTTAGATTTGTTTCTGTTTTATTAGTGACTGCATAGGACTCCCACTTTCTGTTGTTTTTGTTTCAAGTGTTAGACCCCATGATAATGGTCAATGTCTTCAAATTACTTAACACTTACCACTTGAATTTCTCTGAGGGGTGAATAGGATAAAGAAATGTTAGATCTGCGTGCAAATACAGTAAGGTAGAACTGTTCAGCTCTAGTTGAAGAATTACAAACAATTAAATAACTAGCTGAAGGTCAAGGTCACATTTTAGCTTAGTTAACAAGCATTCTGTAAATTTTCTTTTTAACCCAGCTGAGCACAATCTTTTAGGATTGCCCTATTTCCAGCATGCCTCATGCGTTTTTTTACCTATAAACAACAACATCTACCCTTGAACTACCAGGTTAAAGTTGATAAAACCTAGCTGGGGTGTTCCTTGTATGAAGCTGTAGCAAAGTTGTTCAAAGAATTGAATTCTATCAAAAACTATTGTTGCTATGGCAACAGAAAGGAAAAACTTTGAAAATCTGCTTGTTTCTTTAAACAATGTCTCCTTCTAAACCCTTTGTCAAAGTTGATGAAACTTGGCAAGGTTATTCCTTGCATGAAGCATTACCAAAACTATTCAGAGAATTCAATGGGTATAAAAAATTGTCTAGGGGACCTCTACAAAGATTTTTCCATGGGATCACTAGTGGCCCCATCCAAGGGGTGACAATTTTTTTTAGAAATATAAAGGAGAAATCTTTAAAATTCTTCTTTGTTTGAAACCACAAGGCCTTGATACCAGAAATTTTTCAAAAAGCATTGTCTAGTAGGCCTCTTCCAATATTTTGCAAATGTTGCCCCTAGGGTTATCTCTGTCCCCACCCTGCTTGTCAAATTTCTTACATAGACTTAAATACCATATACATTTAAATGCTTCTCCCCAGTTAACACCACCCCTTTTTGTAGCCAAAAAATTCATACTGACTTACCAGCTCTGTGAGTGGCTCCTGGGACACTTGGCTTAGGACTTGGCTCTTTGATGTTTAAACAGAGTGCTGACCACTTTTCATGTTAAAATAAATTACTTAAGCTTTTTTTTTTTTTTAAATTACTTTTGCATAGCCCCCAGGGGCATTTAAATGGGAGGTATATGGTAGACAAACTTTAAAACCTTAAACTTCTGAAATTTGGTATGTAGCACTGTTGACCTTTACTGTTGGTGATTAAATAATTCCCGTGGATTCATTATTAGCTCCAAACATGGGGACAAAAAGTCTTGCATAGAAATATGTGAATAATGTACATAATTATGCCCCCACTTCAAAGAAGAGGGGGTATATTGCTTTGCAATTGTCTGTCTGTCGGTCGGTCCGTCGGTCCGTAGACCAAATGGTTTCCGACCAATAACTAAAGAATGCTTAGGCCTAGGAACTTCAAACTTGGTAGGATGATTGTCCATCACCAGTAGATGACCCCTATTGATTTTGGGGTCAAGGGGTCAAAGGTCACGGTCACTTTGACCTTGTAGGTAGAAACGGTTTCCGACCAATAACTAAAGAACGCTTAGGCCTAGAAACTTCAAACTTGGTAGGATGATTGTCCATCACTAGTAGATGACCCCTATTGATTTTGGGGTCAAGGGGTCAAAGGTCAAGGTCACATTGACCTTGTAGGTAGAAACGGTTTCCGACCAATAACTAGAGAACGCTTTGACCTAAGTTCACCAAACTTGGTATGCTGGTTGGTCATCACCAGTAAATGACCCCTATTGATTTTGAGGTCATTAGGTCAAAGGTCAAGCTCACAGGGACCTCCATCCTAAAAACAGTTTCTGATCAATAACTAGAGAACGTGTTGACCTAGGTTCACCAAACTTGGTATGCTGGTTGGTCATCACCAGTAGATGATCCCTATTGACTTTGAGGTCATTAGGTCAAAGGTCAAGATCAATGAGACTTTCATCCTTAAAATGGTTTCTGATCAATAACTAGAGAACGCTTTGACCTAGGTTCACCAAACTTGGTATGCTGGTTGGTCATCCCCAGTAGATGACCCCTATTGATTTTGAGGTCATTAGGTCAAAGGTCAAGGTCACAGGGACCTCCATCCTAAAAACAGTTTCTGATCAATAACTAGAGAACGCTTTGACCTAGGTTCACCAAACTTGGTATACTGGTTGGTCATCACCAGTAGATGACCCCTATTGACTTTGAGGTCATTAGGTCAAAGGTCAAGATCACAGAGACTTTCATCTTAAAAAAGGTTTCCGATCAATAACTAGAGAACGCTTAGGCCTAGAAACTTCAAACTTGGTAGGATGATTTTCCATCACCAGTAGATGACCCCTATTAATTTTGGGGTCAAAGGTCAAGGTCACATTGACCTTGTAGGTAAAAAACGGTTTCCAATCAATAACTTGACAACCCATGCGCCGTTGACCCTCAAACTTCATATCTGCATTTGTCTTGGCCAGTTGATGACCCCTATTGATTTTGGGGTCAAAGGTCAAGGTCACATGTATGTCAAAACAGTTTAGATCAATAACTTGGCTACCAAATGGCATCGGGTTTTGTGGACTGTGAGACTTACATTTTAGATAACATGTATATTTGGTCACTAGGTCAAAAGTCAGTCACAATAATCTGGCCACGTGACTAATTGGCTGCCGACAGGGGGCATACATGTTTTACAAACATATCTTGTTATGTAATTTGTAATAATGTATTTTAATTTGGTATGTAGCATTTTCTTATCAGACTCTACCAAGGTTGTTCAAACTATGTCCCTTGGATCACTATTGGCTGTTCCTAAGGGGACATACATTTTTTTTATAGATAATCTCCTTCTTAGAAACTGAGAACTGTTTAACTGATGCTTATTTCCAAGTTGAAACTGAAAATTGGCCAGTCTTTGTATTAGCAATACATTTAAACTGTGATAATTATACCAGGGTTGTTTGAAGTTTCTTGTTTGCCATTATATTTTGTCATCGAGTCAGAGCCAGAAACCACTGGTCAGAAATTGTAATGCATGTAAAAATTTAATCTTTCAATTCTTGATGCTAAGCTCTTTTCTTCCCTTTCATTCTATCTGGTATTGTTAAGCTCTTTTCTTTCCTTTCATTTTATCTGGTTTTGTTAAGCTCTTTTCTTTCCTTTCATTTTATCTGGTTTTGTTAAGCTCTTTTCTTTCCTTTCATTTTATCTGGTTTTGTTAAGTCCTTTTCTTTCCTTTCCTTTCATTTTATCTGGTTTTGTTAAGCTCTTTTCTTTCCTTTCATTCTATCTGGTATTGTCTTGTAATCATTCAAATCTAAGTTTCTTGAATTCTTTTTCAGCTGCTGGGACAGTATGTGAAATATGTCATGTGAGGTGTTTAGATAATGTTAGCCTGCGAAAACACCTGTTGCTCCATGTCAACAAACGCAGGACCCACTGTCCTACCTGCGGAATTTACTTCGAGACCAGTGAGGAGGTTGCATCTCATTCAGCCAGTGTACATGCAAAATCTTCTCATATGTGTAACATTTGTGGCAAAATGTAAGTTTTGGGAAAGTATATATTAAATTTTTGAATTTTGGTATTAATCTTACAATGCATGCTTTATGTCCTGCTCAGAGTTATGCTGGAGTTATTGCCTGTTGAATTTGAAAACCATAAAATAAATAAGGCTCATGTTCCTACTGGTAACTGGTTTTGCTTGCACCATCTCAAGGTCAAATTCAATTATCTTTTCAAATACTTAGCAAGAAGTGAAAGTCTTAGGCAAATATTTCTTATGTAAACACTTGTCTTCAGGATGCTGTATGCACAAGTTGTTGCTTATTATACTAGATAAACTGTTTGATTATTTTATTTTTGTACTTGACAAATATCAAATTCTTACCTTCTTAATAGAAATGTTTGAAATATGAAGTTCACAGGAGCACCAACAAACATTTACTCACTGGAAAGATTTTACTGAAAGATTTTGTGATTGTAAAAGACTTTGCAAGCTCCTGCATTTAATATATACACATTGCATTGCCACATTGGTGGAGAAGTGGTGAAGATGTAGATTACACAGTACTCTGTCTGAAGACTGCTAGTTCAAATCCCAATAAGGGAGTGAGTCTCCATTCTCCAGTGACTTTTGGAATTCCACTGTTACTGGTTTGAACCCAGGAAGTAGTCATCAAAAGAGTTATTACTATAGATTGCAAATATATTGGAGCTAAAACAATATTCTGTTGTTTTAATTCTAATAAAGATGTATTTATGTTTCCCACCTCAAAGTGATTGGGACACATGCTGATTTTGTCTATGTCTGTCTGTCTGTCAAAAGTTTGTCAGTGCAACTCCTCCTACACACTTGATTGGATTTTGATGAAACCTTATTGAAATGTTCAGTACCTAATGTTGTTGTGCAAGTTTTCAGGATTTTCCACTTGACTTATTTTTGCAGGAGTTATGGGACTTTATGGATTTTGGTTTTTTATATATCTTCAGCACTACTCCACCAACATAAATAATTGGATTTTGATTAAAGCTTAAAGAAATCTTCAGTTCCAGTTGTAATTGTGCATATTGTCAGGATTTTTCACTTGACTGGTTTTTGCAGGATAAATGGGACTTCATTTTAGGCATTTGTGATTATATACATGTATGTATTTTTTTGGTCAGACCAACTGCTGCTCCTACATGTGTAATTGAATTTTGATGAAACTTACAGTGCCTAATGTAGTTGTGCATATTTTCAGGATTTACATGTTGACTGTTGTTTTGCAAGAGTTATTGAAGTTAATTGATTTTGTTGTGGGAGACATGCATTTTCTTTTTCTTTTTTTTTTAAAGAAACACATCGTTCTCATTGTAAATAATTTACATCAAATGTCATTTGTTTTTTCAGATTTATGAAAAATAAAGATTTTCTCCGACACATGCGTGGACACAAGGTTGACGGCGATCCTGCAGATAACAAAGTCCTGTGCCAGCACTGTGGAACTGAAATCCTGAGATACAGTTTTAAAAGGCACATGCTTCGTTTCCATGCTGCTCACCTTATTTGTGATTGTGTAATCTGCACCAGACAAGTCGTGCCTGTTGGAAAGGTACCAGTCAAGTGTAACTCATGCAACCAAGTATTCTGTACTTCTTTCATGTTGAATGCTCATAAAAGGAGAATCCACTCAAAGAATGATTTGCACAGAGCTGGTAACAGCAGCGTAATGACAGAATGTCACTGTGACCAGTGTGGCTTGATATTTGAAAATATATTTCAGTTTCATGGACACAAGTGCAGTGAAGGTATTAATGATATCTCAAGCTCCTTACTTTTAGATACAGAGCAGTTAGACGTGTCAGACAGTGAGTATGATGGGAATGAAAAGATCACTGCTGATATAAGTGCAGACATTATCAATGAAAAATATCTAGAATTCAGTGGAAGTATGGAACTACCGTATTCCTGCCGTATTTGTCATAAGTCATTTAAAATAAAAAAGTACCTGTACAATCATGTGCGAAGGAAACATTCAGATGATGAAAGCAAGAGATTCCGATGTAAAGTATGCAAAATGGGTTTTGCAAGGATGAATGCCTTGAGACGCCATTGTAAATTCCATCTAGGTGTGCGTCCACATCCATGCAAGGTCTGTAACAGAAGTTTTAAAACAGCCAGCCAGCTGAAGGAACATATGCGTATTCACCTTGAAAAGCATAACCCGCAGCTAAAATGCAGATACTGTGAGAGAAAATTTATCCAAAATGGAGCACTTATGGCACATGTGATGTTTCATTGTAAAATAAAACCATATGTTTGCCCGTATTGTAAGAAAGCTTTTGCCAGCAGTGGAGAGCTGAGGCGTCATATGGACAGATACTTGGAAGGTAAGAAAATTGGTGGTGATAGTTTTGTCTGTAGCTTCTGCAAAAAAGAATTTCCGAATAGACACTTTCTGATGAAACACTTCTACAAGCATGGGCCAGAAAATCCATTTCATTGTTCTGTATGTCAGAAAAGGTTTAACTCATTTCAACAAATGTACACGCACAAGGACAAAACTGACCACTTTACCGTAGAGGAGATCGAAGAGGCTAAAGCAGAACTGCAGAGGCCTGCTGGAAATTTTAAGCCATTGGAAGAAAGGAAAGAACTTTGGAGCAAGCGTAAAATAAAGGGGGTTATGAATGCTGAAACAGCTGTTGCTACTTCTATGTTAAATAAAAGCCTTGATATACAAGGACAGTCAACAGGGGAACCAGTCTTGGATAGCCAAGATTATGTAGAAGTTGAAATATCAAACAGCATAGATAACAGTCAGAATGAATCAACAAAAGCAGCGTTATCCATGTTTGAAAGCAATGTGCTTCAAAGCATGTTTCAAGTTGATACACCCGGCATTGATTCTGAGGATGAAGAAACACAGCTTATTGTGAAATATGACCAGCAGAACCCAAATGAATATGTTATAGAAAGATTGTCAGGTTATCAGGTACAGTCAGATGAGGCGGTTGAAGGCTCTTCAAAAGAGGGAGTTGTTGTGGAAGAGGATGAAAGCTTTGAAATGGAAACAGGGTCTGAAAATATCAGTGAAATTGCAACTATAGTTGCTCAAAATATTCAGAACCAAGAAACTGGTCAAACTCAAGTTTATCAGACCCCGGATGGGTCGGTTATCCATGTTTGTGTGATAAAGCCAAATAGAGAGTAAAAATGTGAAAGATCTAAGAACACTAAATTGCTTTGTGGTCAAGTTTAATTCTGTCATGCTTAATTAAAAAATGGCTATGTTATAAATATGAAATATTAACTATCATTTTTCACCTTGATGCTCGACATTGTCTTCAAATTTATTGTTTTCGAGTAGCATAAGAGTTTTTGTATCAGTCTTTCAATTTTGACAGCAATTGAAATCAACCAATTACTATACTCAGAAGTTCTGACATAGCATTTTCTCCAATATTCTCCTGATTCAAATGAGTTTTATACAAAATTGTATATAAGCAATTCAGTTTCAGTTAAGTGTAAAGTAATGATTCATTTATTACTGCAAATTTGTCAGAAACTTAAACAGACTGTCAGTTTGCATTATTATATTTGAATGAAAAATTAAATTCTTAAAAACTTGATCTTTCTTTTAAAAAAAATTGTGAGTCTGATGTTGCTTATTTTTGTCTTGTAAAATTTTGTTGATTATCCATTTGCATGCTGTAACATGCTAGTTAAACAGCTTAGTTTTATATTAAGATACATGTAGAGTCATTTATGGCAAATAGTACTTTCTATGTAAAATAATCTTACTGTTTTGCATGCTAGTGTACATGTAGATATTTTTTGAAAGCTTGTTGTTCATGTAAAAAAGAAAGATTCCAGTGGTATATTGAGATATTTTTCATTCACTTGATATCATTAAATTACTAGTTAGTAATTTCTTAGAAAGAGTGGTGGTGGATGGATTAGTTACCTTACTTGAATGTTGTAGGTTTGATACCTGACTGTAGAATTAGACTGGGACTTCTTTATTCCCCCTTTCTGGCATCAGGACTGGGGGGATCTCATGAAAGTTGTCATCAACAGCAGTTAATAAGATCTTTTCTCTAAAATCAGTGTAATTTAAGTCATTTTAATTTAAATCTGAAAGGGTAAAACGTGTGAAAAGAGAACCTAAAAAGACATGATCTGTTTGACAAACCTAACTTCATACATGTCATTATGAATATGCACATCCAAATTCTTGCACTTGTATCTTGCACTATTCTACACAACCTAGAATTATAAAATAACTCTGCATGGGTCTGCTTTATCTACCAATGAAAAATAAACTCAAATACATGAGATAGATGAATTTGATAGCTCAGATGAATGTATGACTTTTGATGATGTTACATATTACTAGTTTTTGTTTGTTTATAGTTTATTAATTTTTCACTCCAAAATTAGATCCATACAGGACTTTGAAAAACAAAGATAGATAGCTTACTGACTGAAATATGTGTGTGTGAGTGTGTTTTGGTGTGATATACTGTTCTGTAATCAGTGCACAATTAACAAATGATTACTGTACAGAATATCTTCTTTATAATCATATTTGTGTTATAAAACATTGTTTTGATGATTTCTACTACTGGTTCAAATCTTATGTATCTAACTGCATTACTAGAATATTTGGTTTTTGTTATGTTAGGGATAGAATTATTATATACATGTACACATTCTTTGCCTATCATTTTTCCTCTGTTAGTTTTGAAAGGAAAATAAGCTTACCTTGATCCTGATTGCCTCTTTTCATCTTACAATACATAACATGTATAACCTACATTCAAATGGAAAAAGCCAAGCTTTTGTTCACAGATTTTCAACCAGCTTTCCAGTGATTGAGATCACACTACTGGCTGTACTACTGTAAGAAAGTTGGCAGTAGTAGTTCATTACTCGTTCTAATCTAGAACAACTGGAAAAAGTAAATTGCTGAAATGGAATGATGTTTCTTTCATGATGCCTAACAGTCTCTATATATTTTCAACAATATGTTTGTGTCAGTTTTAGGATATTTTTCACAACATATGTAAATGTTCCTAAGATTTGTTTGATTGTAATATTACCATCTTGCTGCATTTGTTTAAATATTAGTATTAAAGTAGGTTTTGCTTGGTTTTTAAGGGCATGTTGTATGTGAGCAAAAGTGTCTCTTTTTTATGAAAATCCTTTGTTCATCTAAGATTTCACCTGTTACTGTATTAAAAAGATTTATGTAGATGATTGTGTTTCTGATTTATATTCATTTTACAACTGCCACATATTTCCTACTTTGTCAGTGTCTTTTTGGGACAAACAGCCCATTTCTTCTTTGGATTATCATGTATCAAGGTAATTGAAGTCAGCTTTTGTGATCAGTCTTGGTTGTGCCATGGTTGCCATGGAAACAGAACAGCAATGACTACAGAGCTTCTGTACAAAGCCAGTTCAAATTTTGCCTCTAAGGTCAAAATTGGCCCGCCCCATTTTTTTCACAGTGACTTGGGGGAGGGGGGATCAAATAATTTTCTTGTCTGAAAGCATCTCAAGCCATAAGGCTGAGACCTCTGAAATTTGTTTTGAAGCGTTGCCTTGTCTACTTAAATGTTGAAATTATGTCCCTTGTTTAGTTCTTCCATTTTGATTTTGACGGTGAATCCATTACATGTCACTTGTCTTTCTTGGCAGTTTTACTCTAGTGAGTGCTGTAGGATTATCGTTGCCCTCTTACATAGGAACCACCATACCAGTTGGCCCATTTCTTGTCTGGGGTATAACTTTGTCATGCATGAAGGGATTTTGTAAAAAAGTTGGCATAAATGTTTACTACATTGAGATGATGGGTTTCATACAACTCCCACTGCGTATTTCAAAGGTCATGGTCACAGTGGTCGTCCATATTTCGTGTCCGCCTTGTAATTTTGTTACGCATCAAGAGATTTAGAAGTAATCTGGCTCAAATGTTGCTCTTCTGATATCAGTATATCACAAAAAAAATCCAGATGTCTGCCTCAAAGGTCAAGGTCACACATGGAGATTGTCCATAATTCACGGTTCCTGTCTCAAAGGTCAAGATCATACCCTGCAGTCAAAAAGTGTAACATTTCATATATGTGAACATTATGCAGTCGGGACATGTCGACTTTGTAATACGTCAAAGTGTGTATGATGGTAGTTTGAAGTAAGTTAGAATAAGTATGTGTTGTGTTTAAAATCATGGGCCCTATCTCAAATGTCAAGGTCACTACTGATATGTATATTCAGACAATGTTTCCTTTACAACAAGATTTTATACCCCAAACAGCAAGCTCATATGGGATGATAGGCCCATGCTCTTTTATTTAGCCACTTACTTACACTTTATACCACTGTAATATATTAGTATTGAAGGATCTGCGGTTAAGTCTAGAAACAAACTGTTTCCATATACATCAATGTACTGAGACTGATAAACCTCATGCCTTGCTCTTCACGCATCGCTTTGCTGCTAAATTAACCTTCCATTCCAAAGGCAAAATTCACACCAGGGACACCAAACAAGCCCTTCTGCTCTAACGATATTTCATCCTTGCAAACATAACCCTAACGTTATGATGATTTCGACGAATTTTTCATTGTATACGTAGAAAGTAAAGGCAGGGGCCAGAACTCTTGTTGAAATGCTCAGGAAGGAATCGAACCCAAGCTATGAGGCCTACGCTGTCTAAACTCATCACTGCGCATCTACAACAAAGAGATAATCCGTTTTGTGTGTGTGTGTGTGTTTTTTTTTGCTATTTTTTTTCTTCTTTTTGTCGATCTTTAACTTCACATAGAATAGACGATAACTGTATAAAAATATTCGATCAACAGCTTTTTACCTAAGTTACTCCGACATTTTATGAATGAACAAGCTGTATGACTCATGACTCGATTTTTTATTGCGGTATAAGCTCTTTTGTTTTTGATCTCCACTAATCCCTTTTCTATACATGTTATGTCAACTATGTGTCAGTTTACAGCATAAGTATTAATATCTTCAGTGTCATATTATCTGCGGGAGTGATTAATAAATTTTACCAATGGAGATCGGGGAATCTCCGCTCACGATAAAGAAGTCAAACCGTTTCAAAAATTTTCAAGGCTTAAGCAAAGTGTTTTAGAGAGCATATTCCCGGATTGAGAGGCTATGAGATAATTCAGTGTATATTTGTCCAATTGGTAGAGACACTAATACCTTTTCATCGTAAATTACTTTACAATAGAACAATTGGTAGAAATATCGCTTCCACGGGTTTTAAATTTGATTTGAAGTATGTTAAGGAATGCAAAGAGTTTTCTGTTGTTTGCGAAGTGATTTTTGAGTATTTGCTATCGTAATGATTTATTGAATTCTGTTGGCTTACAAAAAACACGTGCAAAATGACTTGGAAGAGGAGGAGTCTATTTGAAATTGACTGTATTTTCGCCATTAACAGAATTTCGCGCTGGGTGCGGTTCTGACATACTTTGCCAAATTTCAAAGAGGAAACATTATGTTTTCAAGCATTAGCGTGAAATTTTCCTTAATTTTAATGACATACAGCGAGATCTGGGCAATACCTAAATTTGAAAGTGGTCAAAATGGAAGCCACGGTTATATTTCCTGTCCTCGATGACTATTGGCCCACTATGTTTAGCAAGTAAAAATGCAAAAAAATTCAATTTCTCATTATTCTACGAAATACTTAACTGTTTGCGTGCTTGATTCAAGAGGTTGCCTGGACTATATTTATAGACTGTTAATTCTTCTCACAGACTAAGTATAAGAAAGGCAATAAATACTTCGGCGTGTAAGAATCTATTTTGTTGCTAATGCATCAGCACTTTATCTGCTTTCTCAATTAACATATAAGTGTGTTTCTGCAATATTAAATCACTCGTCTATTTCCGCACAATTTGGAATACCGAAAAAGATATTCACGCCACACTGTTTTCAGCATCTGTAGTTTAATAAAAAAGATTTCTTAAAGTCGTTCTTAAGTTGACATAAGGAATAAATTTCTACCACTGTAGTCCTTAAATATTACCGCTCTAATATTTTTCAACATATTGAAGTTTAATAATTAAATGTTTAAGATTTAATAACAGGCGTCCTGAAGTTATTTCAAATGTTTTCTTTCTGCAATCCATTAATATTGGCTTAAGTCGCTTTACCTGGGGAAAAAATCTGCATGGTTTGGCATCTAAACTGAAACTGCACATCTTACGTTGTCATGAAATTTGTTGAGAACAAGTACACCGTCTGACAGAAAATCATGTGAGCTGACTATGATTTTAGGCTCTTCCAGTTTACGTTGTCATGAAATTTGTTGAGAACAAGTACACCGTCTGACAGAAAATCACGTGAGCTGACCATGATTTTAGGCTCTTCCAGTTTACGTTGTCATGAAATTTGTTGAGAACAAGTACACCGTTTGACAGAAAATCACGTGAGCTGACCATGATTTTTTAGGCTCTTCCAGTGGATTTGAATCTATCATTTAACTTGCTGTATGACCTAGGAGTCATATGAGTGCCCATGCGGCGAAGTGTCTTTGCTATTTGCTGTCAAATAAATAGAGAGCAGGAATATGGAGACTGTGGAAAGTCTGGAAACTTGAAGATTTTAAATTTTAGAAGCCAAAATAAATCAATTGTGGAATTCAGTTGGTGCGCCGGGTTTTCCCGCCCAGGAGAGGAAGATGTTATCCATTTGTCTCGATTTCGGTGCCGACATTTCAGGTCCCGTGGATATCAACAAAGTAGTCGAAGAATATATAGGAAATTACATGTATATGACTAATTTCGTGAAATATAATTCTCAAGAAAATGCAGAGAAAATCGTGAAAAGTATAAGTTTACATTATTTTAAAGTAACATTGACAAGAACAGAAACAAAACTTTTGTTTCATACATTTGGAAAATTAAATTTCAAAATTTTCAGAAGATAATAAAACAAAATCATTTTTATACAGCCTCCCAATTTACACATTATATTCTGTTTACACTAAGGATCTACCTAAAAATCGCCCTTTCTAAAAGAAAAAAAAAGTTCCTATATTGATTTCATAAAATTAAACGTTATGTTAATTGTTGTGCTTAAAAAGCAAGACTTAAAATGCAAACAAGTGTAGCAATTTAAATCTGTTTCTTTTCTCTTTTTGGCTGTTACACAAAGCGTTTTAAATTTTCAAGTTTGATAGTTTATAGGAAAGAAAAAAGAAAGCAGAAAATTTCAAAATGGATTTGAAGCTTTGCTTCTACTGGTTTTAAAATCACCATATTGGTATGCAAAGAAAATATTTGGGAGAAACAAGTTTCGGAAATGTTTTTGTAAAACTGATAATTTGAATCCTTAAATATTGCAAAGCACATTTACACTAAGTTGCTCTCATCCAATTGCAGGTCTAAAAGAGATTTCAAATGCTATTTTGTAACTACACATTTTTGTTTCTTCTTATTTCATAGTGACAAACCACTCCAGTCTGGATGCTAACGTGGTAATCATTAAATATGAATACATACATTTGATCTTTTACAAGGGGTATTAATAGAAACTTACTCACTTAAAAGTGAACAGAATAGACCATGATCAAACTGCAGGGGTGTGCAGACAGATAAAAGTCTGCAAAGAACACAGAGGCAAAAACTATTAAACTCTTAAGCTATTGCAACCAGCAGCGTAAGGGCCAAAGTTTCAATCTTTCAAGAGATTAAATTTCAGAATTAAAAGACAATACTTATACGATTATCATCACTAGTGTATTCAGATCAAGTCTGTATAACAGTTAATGAATTAAGGATTTAAATGTGTCTACAAATAATTTATCCCATGTTTCAAGCATTTGTCGTAAGAAGTGAAAATATGTCCGAATAAAAAAAAATCTACATCTGGTGGCCAATTTTTAGGATATTTATGCTGAAACCAGATAATAACCACCAGATATAACGAAAATACTTTTTCGGTAGAATATTTTTCACGAGAATCACTTCAAAATGTTTAACTTAAACAGACACTAACACTGTATAAAATAAGTCAAATGTCCTTTTTTCTTGAAGGATCTCTGTACTGATTATGACAAGCTTTCTTCACTCTATAGTCGATTCTCGACTACACAAGAATCACTTCAAAAGAATACATTATACAAGCACTAACACGTATAAAATAAGTACAAATGTCGCTTTTTCTTGAAAGGTCTCTGTATGATAATGACAGGTGTGTAGCGATCTCCATTACAGAAAGCCTAAAGCTATTTGAAGAAAAGTGTTCGTCTGCAGTTATCTATGGCAAATATACATTTTTTGCCCGTTTAAAGCATTTCATACAGCATCATATGATCGCACAAACTAAAACAAATGCATCAAACATTATTGCACGTACGGACAAAAGTAATTAAATGTTGGGACCGGAATCGACGGATAAAAGAATGGCCGAACAACTTCTTCTCTGTCATAAAGACGCTTGCCGTCTTTTACAAGGAATCGTCACAGACGCTGTTTTAGAACTTCCGGAAAGTGCTTGTTCCTGCTGAAGCTGCTTACGTTTGGTTTTATATCTTCTATTCTGGAACCAGATCTTCACCTGTGTCTCTGTAAGTTTCAGTGCGTTAGCAAGATCAGCCCTTTCAGGACCAGAGAGATAACGTTGATGTCGAAATCGACGTTCAAGTTCAAATACCTGCGCGTGCGAGAAAGCAGCGCGTGACCTCTTCTTCCTGGGTTTGTTTTCTCTATTGGTGTCACGTTTCCTGGAACTCGTTTCTTTTTCTCTTCGAAGATATTTATCTGGAAAAAACAGCAAAGACACTGATACATTTAAAGAATTAATCTAAGTGCACGTATTCAGGAATAAACACCCAAAATGTATGACATACGCTTTTTAATAAGCATTATAATAGCCGATCATCCTTCTCCTTAAAAAACTATATTTAATTCAGAAAGATAACAGTTCTTTATATTTAAATTTTCGAGACACATTACATAATTGTCAAAATTCCAAATTGCTCGTCCATTCCCGAACCTTCGCACCTAATAATTTACTGGTAGTGACAGAACTTAACAAACTGACGCTGAATCCACGGCATTGTTCCACAATATAAAATTTATCAAGTGTAACAATGAAAAAAAGAGTGAAAAACTTCACATTTTTATGTAACTATCCACCATCTTACTGTAACATTGAATCGATTATGTCTGTTTTGTAGAAATTTAAGCTGTAATTCAATGTTTCATTTAACTAAAAGACAAATTTTAATTCGAAAATTGTATATAGAGAAATGCACGAAACCATCGTGACACGGCAGGACCGCATTTTCTTTTGTAACTTCTTCGCGTTTTAAATTTATTAGATGTACACTAAGAGAAAAAACGTATCTTTCTACAAATTACTGATAATAACTGAAAAATTTAATATTAAAAAAAATCAGCTAACATTTTGAAATTTCAAAACGAGGCGAAAACTCGCTTTTCTTCTGCCACATGTCATTCTTTTATGAGTCGGTTCTAGATTCGGCTTTATGGTTGCAAAATGTAAAAGCTTACAATTCAGTATTCAAAAGGAACCCTATTACTATCGTCAAGTAACGTCATATCTACAACATTCAAAAGGAACCCCCTGCTATCATCAGATAAGTAAGGTAATATTGGGCGTTCTGCAAGTAACAATGTGACTCTGCCATATCCCACACTGTTTGATTACAAAATGAATCTTGTTACGATTTTAGTCTAAATTATAATAAAACAACAACAACATGTTTGTGCTAGGCACACATACGAGGGGTGTTCGGAAAATTTTGACACACATGCAAATTTAAATTTCAGTTTCATAGATGATTTTTGCGTCCACATGTAGTTGGATACATAAACACTAGTTGTGATGCATTTGTAACATAACGGCATGTTACGCGGACATGCACTCTATCGAGACGCCGTCAAAGTTCCATCAAGTTATGCGTTCAGGCAGGAAAATCGCCCTATGGAGACAAAAGAGCTTTCGGAAAATGGACAAAATGTAAGCCGAGCGCTTATGTACCGTTGGCATAGGGAGTTCCTTAAGGGACGGACTTCTTCCACGGAAAATGTTCGGACCCGTCGGCCGTCATGGAAAAGTGACGTTTTTGCGGAGCATTATTGATCAAGATCGCCAAATCACTGTTAGAGAGCAAAATGAAATTTGTGATATTGGCGTTGCTACTGCAAACACTGGTATATTGATCTTTTCACGCGATGGGTCAGAAGACAACTGCATAAAATGTGATGGGCGTTATTTTGAGAAAGAGAGATGCTAAAACTTTATGACGTTATTGTTATAGCACCATGCGCCGAGCCTATGTTTATTCTTATATATGCATGATATTTTCTACGTGAAAATGATGTATTATTTACCTCAAATTTTGCACGTGTGTAGATAATAGAAGATAACAGGTTACAACAAGTTATACCAAAAAACAACTCAATATTCCCATTAAACTCCATTAATAAAGGCTGTCTCAACTTTCCGCACACCCCTTGTACACTATTGAAATGAAGGAACTATGTTGGCTTGATTTCCAGTTAGGTTAAAAAAAATGAGTGCCTTCAGAATATATTTATAAGAATCAGAAATCTATATTTAATACACATACTGAAATCATATTATTAACTACTACTATATGTTTTGGCGTCTTTTATCACAAGCTACAAGCCAAAAGGCAAAAGAAAAAAACAAGTCATTTGACTGATTTCATTTAAACTCACAAAAATTTAAACCATTCACAGACTTCCACAAAAATCTTTTATTAAATGTGCAATGCTGACTATGTGTTGTCAAACATAAAACCAGTATTCAGAAATAACATATTCTTTTTTATGGGGACAAAATTATTCAAATCAGCGACATTGGCTAGGCTTTCTTCCACTATTTTACAGGTAAACTGTATTCTATCCCCATTGAAAAATCAGGCGCTTCAACTTAAGTATTTTCTCCACTGCATTAATGATAAAACTTTGCATTCTTATTTCAGGCACATCATTTGACATTAGCATTTTGAATGAATCTTATCAGTTTGAATAATATATAGCAGTAATATGTCCTTGTACGAGATAATTTTTGCAGACGCGTTAAAATATATACAGTAATATTTAATTTTTTGATCTTTTTTTTAGCGAGAAGCAGTTTATGGTACTTAAAAATGACATTGCCGTGACATCCAATGAAAAATGCAAATCTGGCTTTAAGCAAAGTACGAAATACTAAGCGGGTGATTGTGATGTGTTGCAAATTTTAAATTTCTATCTATACATCAGCCGTAAGCTCGTGAACTAGTATGCCAAACAAACAAACAAAACAAAAAGAAAGAAAAAAACCTTCATTCGCCGAAAATGTAAACCAAAAACAGCAACCGTATATTTTAGCGGAAACTGCCATCTTCATTTTCCCAATAATTGTACGGGTCACGATAAACCCTTTGACCCGGGAGCTTTATAGACACATTCTAACCTTGGACATGGATTCTGTGCTTCGAGAGTTCTATGTAGCATCTCAGAAATCTTTCAGTTAGCAGCACAATACGCCCAGATAGGCAAAAGCAAATCAGTGGACAACCATATCAAAACATGACATATAAATTACCAAAGAACTTTGCTTTCAAAAACAAAAAAGCCATGTTGCGCACGTTTACAGAACTAAAACACAGCAAATAGCACTTTCATTACATTGAGGTTAAATTCGGATTAATCAAACTAAGATGACCTCTGTGACATCTGTAATGTTTGGCTGCAGTGGTTGAACAGTTGGTAGAAACAGAATACAAGATTAATACAACGAAAACAGTTCTATTACGATTCTTTAATAACCTTAGGCCTGAGTGTGGAAATGGCATCGTTATTTCCGAAATGACTGTTAGGCTTTTAAAATCTATTTGAAAAATATTTTCAAATATCGGGGAATGTCTTTCTATAGTAGAATAAATAAAGTTAATAGGAAAGATCGAATACTTCCTTGGTTTCAATGTAAGGTTTAAAAAAAGTTTCGTGGTTTTTAGTTTTAAAGAGCAAATTTCACTTATCCAGTAACCCCTTAAAACACACACCTCTAAAAGGGATTTTTGTAAGTTATTTTCATAATTTAATTCCCTATTCTAGCTGTTTTTATAACAATGTGATTTGATATCATATCTTAGAGCATAATTCTTTGTATAAATATTGTTTAAACTAATTTTTTATCTTATTGTTATAACAAGGAAGTCCAGCTTTTACGTTCTCTTTGGCTGTTTGAGAAATACGTAAAGAATCTGCCTGCCATCCGAAAGAGTTAAAGTCTAGATTTTATAATAGAAAAAATTCGTTATTACGACCGATCACTATTTGACTGATCCTATTAGTGGGACTCTACTGTGATGGAATCTATTACTGCGGATTTAAAACATAACATCTATATCTATTTAGACTTACACAAACACTGCGGGTCTTAAAAAGACTTATTAGAAATTACTTTGAAGCGTATAATTCAAAACGGAAGAAATACGCTTAAAACAATTTGATAAACAGGTATTTTGCCTTTTTTGTATTCTTTACCTTCCATACATTAGATATATGGGTCTCAACGATATTGCATCATAAATTTTCTAAATAATCTTTAAACTGGTTCAACTTTTTGTGCACTTAGCCCTTGCATCGTCGTATTTCCAAACCAGAGGTAGCTTGTTCGATTTCCGCCTGGGATGAGTCTCCGATGACATTTCGCATTCCGTATCATCAGCGTGAGTACCGGTCTGAACACAGGAACCAGTCAAATAGTACCAGAAATAATACGCCTTGAGCATGTTCTGAGATACTTTTGTTTTGGGTCCAGATATCGCTATAACTTGTACGCGGAGGAGGAGATATTGACCCATTCAAAAATTACACAATATCTAGACTCGCGTACAATTAGTAGGACTAGTTTTCTATTCCATGTAAAATAAATAGATTTAAACTATGCGGTCGTTATATTATTAATCCTTACCAGGGGAAGAAGGAAAGTTAATCCCTCAAAAATAGCGAATTTATATCAAAAGTTGATCATCTGAACAGTATTTCCATCCTTGACCAGATAATAAAGGTTCTGACCAAGATTTTGAATTCTCGTACAATGTCGTGATAGATTTTTTTTATCCCATTTAAAAAGAAATTTCGACAAATATTCTGTCCTAAATATAACTTTGAAAATAAATAATTGATGAAATTATCAGATTGAATACCTGGCAAACAATTATTTATTTATTTTTATTTATTTATTTATTATTATTATTTTCTTTTATGTTCTATCTATTCCTTTATTTATCTTGATTCATTCATCTCTCTCGATTAATTGATTTATTAATTTCATGCACCCTATTTTCTAATTCCTTCATTTATATTTGCAGATTTTGAAGAAACATTCTAAAACATTTTTGCATTCCAAATAAAAATATTTCTGCAAGCTTTTACACTTTATAGGCCACAAAAACTGAATGATAAACATTTTACTCATCTACAACGAATTCTGACTGAAAAGATCTCCTGTTGACGAATTAAAATACTAAATAATATCATTAAACGGAATAGATCATTTACAGATAGCCAGTATTAAGAAAGTGAGGCTATTGTTCAAATGTAACTCGTACCTTTCGAGGGTTCTGTTTTAGTTACGGGCATGCAAGCGTTACTACCGGAACTGATTTCATTGGTTTTCTCCTGTGCCGACATGACACTGTTCTGTTGGGTCTTCTTCCTTAGTTCCATCATTTCCATTCTCGGGGGGAATTTTATCCTCTATGGAAACCACCGAAATATCTGAATCACTGTCTATGGCTTCAAAAGAAGTTTCATGCTCACTGTCCATTGCTTGACCCTTAGAACAGTTATCTATTTCAGCCTTTTCGAGTGAGCCGGCTGTATCAGCATCTTGTGATCTTGACAGGCAATGAAAACCACCCAAGGCTCCATGGGTGAGAAAATGTCTGTGAAGGTACCCATTTAAATTCGCCAGTCCGCTTTCAGAAAATCCACCTCCAATCTGGCTGACTCCGTTTGAAAAACATAGTCTGTTTTGTACACAGTTGTTCGACGATTCATCGAAATAACTGTGCGCATAATCAGATAAATTCGTGTAATAATATTTAGCTTTGTTTTCGTTTATTTGTTTTACAGCCTCACCACTTAACTTATCAGACTGATCTGATTCGGAAGCATATTTTCGAAGATCAAGTGCCGCCGACGTAGCTGAAGATTTTCGGTCCAATTTTGCTTTTATTTCTTGACCATTTCTGTTGTGATATCCTGGTTTTGAATGGTCTCGTGTAAGAATGTTTTCAATCGAGAAAGATATTCCAGAACTAGATTTACAGTCCGGCGATATTTTATTATCATTTGAATCCGGCTTGTCGTCGGAAGCCATTTTAATTAAGCTAAGTCCGACTCAAAACACACGCACGAAAAAACGGGCACTTGTATATCATGAAAAATTCAGAAATGCCAAAATATTGCCCGTTATCTATCCTTAATTGTATCCCATTAAAATATAACAAGTTTATGATTTTCTTCTTACCGCAATGAGTGATAACTAATGCACAAATCTTGGTATTTTATCATAACGGGTTCTGGTTATAACATAAAAAAGCTCTTTAGGTAAAGGAGGTGGAGCAGAAGAGCTGGAAAATAAACATCCAGCCAATAGGCGGGCACCTGTGAACGCTGTTCGGCTGATTAATA
This sequence comes from Cyclina sinensis, assembly GCA_012932295.1. Taxonomy (NCBI): domain Eukaryota; kingdom Metazoa; phylum Mollusca; class Bivalvia; order Venerida; family Veneridae; genus Cyclina; species Cyclina sinensis. The sequence goes on from JAAONU010000016.1 coordinate 23,668,338, forward strand.
TTCATTTCAACACCAATAACATGCATGGCACGGCGTGATTTACCTGCAGAGGTCTGGATAATAATCTAGGTGATGAAAAAAGTGCATAAACAAATTAATTTACATCTCCCGATAATTGGAACTGGACGAAAACAGGGGTATTAGCTGCTGTCATAATATGAGGTAGAAGAATTAAGGAATAGAGCGGTGTAGGAGGAAACTTTAAGCCTACTTTTTTGATCTTTTATAAAACAGATAAATAGGGTAATAATTAAAATTTCAAAGAACAAAAAATCCACGGATCACACATACCTGTGTTCAATATGATAATATAATATTGCTGCCGTTGGTATAAAAGACAGTTGACGGATACAAGAACAGTTTTAGCCGTAAAACAATTCTTATTAACTTAAATTATGTTGTTGATTGAATTTTAATAAGTAAAATATACTGCTTATTGATTTCCTTTGTAGATTTGAAATTATGCAAGTAACCATATTTCGTTTCTTTATTCAATGTTCCCCCTTTCTGTAACACAGAAGCACTTCCTTGTAATGACACTTATATAGTTTATACTTCACACATAGATTTTGAAGTACAAACCATTAAACTATATTTAAGCACGCATCATACCTATTGTTTTCGCTTCTTAAACAATTTTGTTTTACAAAAACTGGAACTCTAAGTAAATAACCCGGTGAGTAATACGGGAGATAATGTTTAAAACTTTGTCAATAGAACTACGAGTGATTGATAGACTGCGGTCAAAAGTTATTTTCATATTATAGCGCAGGATTTTAATAGATAATAAGATTTACAGTTTTTCAATGTTATAAATCCGCACAAGTCAAACTCATCAGAAAATATTACCAAGTTGGGTAATTTTGAAGAGGGCTTCCCAGCCAGTTTTACGCAAAAGATACACCATTTTAGATAAGCAATTTGATATTTTAAGTGTTCACCAACCACAACTCAAACAAAATTTAAATATATACATCCCTTAAATTATAGACGTCTTTAGTAAAATTTGAATAAAATCGTCTTTAACCGTAGATTCAAGAGCAGAACATATCAAATACAACCTGAAGACGCCCTTTGAGGAATGTTTCCAGGGATATTGCTTTTTGAAGAACGTTTTCTAACCGCAATTTCAAGCAAATTTGCCCACGTCGTTAGGTGATGGTATTAGCACTTTTATTGTGATTTAACCTACGAATTGAAAAAAAATACAACGTAAATATAAAACCAAAAGAAAATATTGCTGAGTTGGTTGTTGGTAGACTGCTTCCCGACCACAAACATGGAAAGAAAGCCTACGTGAAAATTGTTAATTTAACATGACAGACACGTTTTAGTTATTTTTGAAGTACTCTCCATACCTTATCTTAAAACATTATAAAGTTCTTTTATATAATTGTGTGACATCACGTCCTCTTTGAGTGAATCTCTGAAAGGTACGGAAGGAAAAAAACTAAGTGTAGGCTGTGATAAGTCAACATGCAGTAAACACAGACTGCACTTTTATCTAGCTGAAACTGGCTGTACCTTTACATATATCAAATCAATGTTGTAAAACAAATGTACATGTATTTAAGAGTGGACTGGCAAGATAAAAACAAGTAAAGTTCGGCTGCTGTTATATTCCTTTTTTGTATGCTATCTTTTTCATGTATGAACAAATCAGGAAAAGGCTTTTCTTTTAAATGACTTCATTATTTTATGTTTTAAAGCGCCCCTGTTTTATGTTATACAGTAGAGATTCTCTATTAAGACCACTTATTTCAAAATCATTTGGGGAAAAACACGATGAGGGAATCTATGTCTGAAACTGAGAAGAAAAATGTTCACTATTTAGACCGATTCATTATTATGATCATTTCTGGTCTTATTGGCTGAACTTACAAGAGATATTGTTTTAAAATTTGTTAAGTGCTAAATAATCTATTTCTTAGTGTACCATTTGTCCAGGAGCTCTTGAAATACGTATAGAAATAAAGTCATTTTTTCTTCCTTGATTTTGTATCCTGTATTCCAAAACGACAGAGGAACCGGCGACCGGTAATCACTGTTTTTAAGTATCTGGCTGCTTATCAAATGAGCTCTTTTTTGATATTCTTATCCTGTATGACGGTCAAAATGTCAGGATGGTCGGCAATCGGTGGCCCCTTTTATTAACTATATGGCTGCTCACCGACTGGCCTTAACAAATCAAGCCATCCAAGGGAGACAAATATTTGACTTTCCGCTCTAGACGTCTTCACCACTAGGTCAAGGTGATATTTAAGTGGGTGTTCAACTAATACTTGATATGTTCTGAACGGTTTTTGAACAATTATATTAAAACTGAAAAGGAAAGGGCTGCGATTTCGGGTTGTTAAAGCTATTCTGATGAGATGTGGTAATATTTTGTCTAGTGCACATTTGGTGATACAGTGGGTGTTTTAGAACCCATGCTGTTTTAAACATGTTCAGTTGATATCACCGACACAATTGAAGATGCTAAGTCCCGGTGAAGAAAATTATCGATAGTAATCTATACTGAGGAGAAACAGTATTTTAAACCTTCTTCCGGATTAGCAATTTTAGCGCTAAATGACCAGACTTAAATCTTTCCAACCAATAAAACCAGCGTATTTAGAAGCAATGTGAACTTTATACACGATATTCTGCTAGAAAGATGATCTTTAATACTTCTCATATTTTCTAGACAAACCAAACATCAGTGAGTAATAAGGTGTTAAAAGATGCTCATTAGATGTACGGTGTAATGCCGCCGTAATGAGTTTCGAATATGCCGACGATTGAGGCGCCGCGAACCCGATATGGGTTACAAGTTACCTGTAGACAAATTTATGGATCTAGCTATTTAGAATCTAAGATAGATGGGTCCTATGGTAATTACTGGTAACGAAGAAAGTATCGAGTAAGTGTTTAAGATGTGTGTTATTGTTATCTGCCTCTTCTTCGACAAATCTCCGCCAAAATAACTTCATTTTTTGTGTCATATTTTGTACCAAGAAAAACGAGGGGGAAAAACCATCTTTCTTAAGCAGTCTTTTTTTTTCTGAAATCATGCGTTTAATTGTTTTACATGGCGTGAATGTTACATTTGACATTCTGTAGACCTATTTTTATTGTTTTCTGTTTAATGACGAATTATCAGTGATATACGAACTGTTGCATTGTAAAATGTATTTGTGAGTGAGCAGCTGCTTATTCAATATATACGGGTCTGTTTTTAAAAGCTGAATTGCAATTTTCATTGTGGGCTATCCTTACGTCTGAGAGGGGCTTGGTTCCCTGGTATATAACTAATCACTTGTAAATACTTTGACAGTCATTAAATACCACTGTCTCACCACACACGGTACTTTTATCTTTAAATTATGAAGTCGTCCAAATATGTTATATTATATAATCTTTTACCTGTCAAGTAGGGCTCTTTCGCCCTGGTTTAAGCACTTCGCATTTTTGAACAACTGTGTAATAGCCGCAATATGTTTCTCAATGAGTTCGCGTCTGATTAGTTAATTCCTCAAAATGACAAGTTAAACAAATAATTGAAAATTCACTGCGAAGTGGTCGCGAATTCGACACCTGTTAACGACAGCTTTTCATATTATCTTGAAGGGGGTGTCATTGATTTTCAATCTAGAGGTTTATGACCGCGGCTACTTAAGATAAAGATACTGTAATTGAATGCTCTTCAAAAATTATCAGAGATTGTACTCGAAAAAACACATGTTTCTCCGATATGGAAACGTAGTCACCAGAAGTGATACGTTACAAGTAAAGATAGCTACCAGGATCTGTAAGGATAGAAAATTCACCCACCCAAACCAGGATTGTGGTTAACCTCAATATTAAAGTTGTATAACAGCTAGCCTACGGCTCGGGTTCGATACTTATTCTGGAGGTCTGGAAAGTTTGTTTCCTCGTCAAGGACATCATTCTTGCAACTGACATATCTAAATCCATGATAAAAAATAAATTCTAGGTTAAAAATTAAAATAAGTATGAAATGAATTTCTGCGTTTTAAATTTGTCTTCATAAAAATTTATAAGCGGGTTATGCCTTTTAACTTTTTGGTATGAAGCAGTATAAGAATATTGTTAGAAAAAAGGGGGAAAGGAAAGAAAGAAAAGAAACCGAATTGAAAGCAAATATTATGGTCGTTTCTAGATCGTCAAATTGTCACTGACGTATACAGTAGTTCATTAGCACAGAATTAGATCGATTTTTGAAAAAAAAAAAATAGCAACATGCCATTTGATAAAACCCTATATCTTTAGAGGACAACTTTGATTGTTTCCTAAGTATTTAAACGTTCTATTTCTCAGCGTTCATTTCATACTGTGCTCATACGAAACATGGTTTAAACAAAGAAAAATTGCCCTATTTATTTTTTTAATTCTCGTCCGCTCCTTCGCGGATGCTATTCAGGAAATTAAGATAAGTTTGCCGAAAGCTAAGTTCATTACCACAAGTGTAAATATTAAAAATATATCTGCATTCAAAATATTTACATTTATAAAATTGCTTTTCTTACATATGGCATATTAAAATGAATTCAATTATTTGTATTTCTTAAAATAAGCCTTCCATACTCTTAAGAAACACTCAGGGCAATATTTCTTATAAACAATTTAACTAGAAATAAACTTGAGATTAAAGAAGCGTGTATTGATTTCCATGGAGATTTATAATCTGTATCCCATCAAAAGGAACCCAGGTACATTTAATTGTTATGTGTTTATTGCGTTAACACATGATATTTCACAGAACGGAAAAGCTTACATTGTCGCATTGCATACAGTTTTAAAGTACGTCCATGTCTGTTTCTCCGTTTCTCTCTCTCTCTCTCAGGAAAGTGATCGTAAAACGATCTTTATGACTGATTCACGTTATTCTTTTTCTTTCAACAAATTGTCAGTTTGGTCACTATTTTAACTGTTCAAAATTAACTGGTGTAAAGATAATTCCATCGCACTTGCACTCATGATACAATGCGCGGACATTATCTGATTTTTCTTTTTTCTCTCCCTCTCTCCCTCTTCAAGTAGAGTAAAAGTCAAATAAGCAGATGGAAAGAAGGAATTCTTATGTGTTCTCTTTCACTTTTTACGTTGAACTTCTTAAAATCAGACGTTCTTTTGTTCTCTTGACATCTTAACGACATTCGTTTAAGATGTTCTCTTATATACAAATGGCAATGTCTAATGTCTCTCTTTGGTGCGTCTCTGCATTTACAAGAATACATTGGCATCTTCCTCGCAATCTTTTTTCCCCCAGAAATGTCTTCTTTCTACCGTAAGTTATCGATAAAGACTTCCTGAACGGCAGACAGATGGACACATTCATGGACGAAGAGCACCTTATAAGTTCATGTGTCTTTTTTATTGTATCTACTATTTTACAGACTCTACAAAATTAAGCTTTTTCTTGACGAACAGACAGATGTACGAATGCATGGACTCACTGCTATCATTTTACAAAGTACCAACACTACTTTTTTTAGTTTCTAGTATTGCAATATATAGAGTTTCTTGATGAACAAACAGACGGACAAGTCACGGACGAAAAGCCAAATCTTCATGTTGTTATCAGTCCTCTTAAAAATTTATGAATGTAGTTTTATAAAATTCGACTTAATGCAGGTTCCAGATATTCTGTATGGGCGGACACACGGACGAATACACGGACGAAGAAGAAATTTCAAAGTTATTTGCGTAATCTCCATAATGCTACCTTCCATCTTGTAAAGTTTTTAAAGAAAGCTTTTAAAAACTTTCAGTCTGGCGCCAGGTGACATACGGCAGACGGACGAACGTATCTTGGATATAAAACAAATAAGTAGTTAAGTAATTTCTATTGAAAATAAACAATACGTGAATATAACAATCCAGATATATCTAAAACCACCGTGTTAATGTGTAAAAGTACAAAAAACAAGTAGAAAATTGAATGAAGCAGACTTTTAATCATTACGTTTTTTTAAAAAAAACTCGATAAGATAAACTTGCAAATTTCATTGATGTGGTTGACGTGGAGACAAACTAGATACCTTGAATCTATGACACATAATATGCTTGAATACTAGAAGTTTTCGAAAGTGCAAAAAAATAACATAGGTTTAAACTCTTTCTGTTAAAATTGTCAAATTTATCAATGATAGTCAGTAAAAGAAGAATAATAAATAGATCTATCAATTTCTATTTGGTATGTTAAGAATTATTTGTTTTATACATAGTTATTTCCACTTAATATGAAAGAAAAAGAATAAGATAGTATGGGGTCAAATACATGCAACATACTTCAATCTGAAGAGCACACGATTCCATTAATTTTGAATGAAGTCGTTGGTTCGACATTCTTTTTTATTATGATTTTCTTCTTTTTCTTCTTTATTTTTTATTTTATGTCTTTGCTATTTTTTCGGGGTTGGGTAGAGGGAGTGCTACAAACATAAAGTTATATCAACAGTAGACTTGATTTCTTTCGTTTTCGAACGTTATAACCTTTTGATACATGGCTAATTAATTAAAATTTAATATCAACAATATTATTTATCACTTTTTTTACATTGACTGATAGTGGGCGCTAAACTCAAACCATAACCTAATGACTTTCACCAAAAACCTACTTTTGTTAATACAGTTTTATGTCACTTACCATGCGCATTGATGCATACATGTATGACATTTTTAGACCATATATAAAGTACTGTGGTGTCTAGAGACCCTTGTAATACTCCTTAAAGCTATTTCCACATAAAGCTCACGTGTAGGATATACCCCACACTAAACTTCGTTTCGTTTCATGTATTCGGAACGAGGTAAAATGTGACGTTACGATTTTTATTTCAGTGGCTTAAACTGTTACTTTACTGACCATCCAATCACAGCGAGGCAGTTTTCTCAGGCATACCTGTCAATAAAACTGCGTCTTGCAATCTACCCGCAGCCAGAAAAATGTGCCTAGGCGACGCCAAAGTTGCTATGTCGTAATTGTCGCTGCGTTGCTAACCGGAAATCTTCACTTAATATTTTTTCCTAACCAGAATGGCACTAGAATGACACTATTGACAGGTAAAAGACGGAGTTTGAAAGAAAACACATTGGGTGACTTTTTAACTGATTTTTGACAGGTGTACCGACGAGTATCGTTCTTTACCTAACAGTGTAAACTCTAATCAGTTTTGCAAGCGGTAGTAGATGTGTTCCAAATTTAGTTATCTCTTCAAATTAGATACAGGGTTGTCGAATAAGGATTTTGATGTGAAAATTCTAAGACAAATATTTAAAAAATGGGAATAAGCTGAAGGATGGTTATAAAAAGTGTTTGTTTACTTTCTTTTTCTTTCACAAGTTGTAAGGAAAATTACAATAAAAAATAAACAAAACGCAGATGAAACATCGTTCATTTCAACAATTTTTCTGGTTGCACAATTTGCAAAATTCCACAAAGCGCTTATATTGTCAATAAATTGCATTTTAAATGTGTGAGTAAATAATTCTTAAATTTTGTTTATTTTTCTCTCAAGTCGACGATCTACTCTGATATTTTAAACATTCGTTAGAACCAGCTCTAGGAAGTGGATAAGCGCCCGAGGCAACGGAACAAATCAGATACCATCTGGCGCTTGTATGTCGGAAACACCATGCGCACATTCATGGTAATAACAAAGTATGCAAGAAATTTCTATCGGAACCAGTTGAAAAACCATTGACTGGGTATCTATGTCTCTGTTAAGGAATAAACTTTTAATATTCCTGCATATTTTTTCTAAGTAAACAAGGAAAACATTCAAAATATTCTCTATAAAATTTAAATACAGCACCTATATAATTTTTTCACAGGCTGACTCTGGATAGAAACATATGTCAGAAGGAAAAAAAATATATTGTCCTCCTGTGAAAATATCCTACTGTGGTAAAGATGGAATGTTTGCTTTTCTGGACAGAGAAACTATTTTAACTTCCTACAAAACTGAAATAAAGTGCACACGTTCCTTGGCTCTTTCGATTTTAATTTCTTTCTCTCTGTCTCTTTCTTTAACAAAATTTACTAATTGCCGACATATGGTACGGATTATTCGAATCTTTGTTTCACTAATGCTTTGAGATGGGGTATCCGATAAATAAACGAGATTTTTCTTTCTTAAAACTAAATGTTCAATCACTTTATTGGACATTTCTCAATTAATCCAGTTTTCCGATTTAATGCCTCTTTAAGAAAGTCACAGCGTATGAATATCATTAAATGACCGCACGAGATGTTTATAATAAAAAAGTAGACTATCAGTGCAAGATAATCAGGCTAAAGCGATGCTTTTCGGAAATTAAATGTCGTTTCTTTTATGAAATAAGCATTTATAAAAAAATATTCAGCAGATTTTGGAACACATAAAGCGCTTTGAGTGAAAGACATGTTGCGTGTCGACGGAAGAGAAGTGATAATGCGATTTAATTAGTTAATTGGAGGAATTATTCTGCTGCTATTTTTTATCAGGAAGAATCCTGTGTCGTTACTTGAAATAATATGAAATTTACGAGGCGAGCCGTTTAGTGACATAAATCCTTTTGTTGAAATTTCATTTTGTCATCTTAACCGAAAAATAAAACGTTTCTGTTTATTGCTGCCGCCAGAACGGATAAGACTTTAAACAGTGAAGAAAGGTCTGATACACTCAGTTTGTTAGATCCATATAAATTTAGTCTCATTTACGAGCTGTTGGGGCACCCATTTTCATTTGGACGTTTTAGCTCACCTGAGCACAATGTGCTATTGTGATGCGTTAACTAGTGCGTGAGTGCATAATTTTTATTCAAACAACATCTCCTCGTAAACCACTGGGCCGAAGTTAATAAAACTTGGCAGGGATGTTCATTGCATGAAGTTCTACCAAAGATGTCCAAAGAATTCAGTTTCATGCCGAACTCTAGTTGATATGGCAACCAAAAGAAAATATCTAAAAATCTTCTTGTCTGAAACTTTAGGTATTTGGCATGGTATATCATCTAGAGGTCCTCTACCAAAGTTGTTCAAATTATATCCCTGGGGTCAAAATTTGCCACGCCTGAGGGGTCATCTGTTTTATATAGAAATGTATAAGAAAAACTTTAGGAATCTTCTTCTCTGAAACCACAAGGCCCTAAGTTCTAAAATTTTGCACAAAGTATTGTCTAGCGAACCTCTACCAAGATTTTTCAAATTATGTCCCTGGGGTCAAAATTAACCCCACCCCGGGGGTCACTTGTTCATATAGAGGCATATAGAGGGAAAACTTCAAAAATCTTCTTGTCTGAAACAACAAAACATTGGGATTTGATATTTTGCACACAGGTTAACATAGAGCTCCTCTACATGGACTGTTCAAATTGTTCCTCTGGGGATGTAAATGGCTCCGCCCCGGGGGTCACTTGATTTAATAAAGGCTTAATATGGGGAAAACTTCGAAAATCATCTTCTATGACACCAGAAGACCCAGTGTTCAGAAATTTTGCTTCGAGCATCATCTAGAAGTCCTCTTCCAAGTTTGTTCAAATGATGCAAAACTGACCCCACCCCCAAGGGTCACTTGATTTTAGTAAAGACTTGCAAAATAAATAAATAAATAAAAATCTTCTCATTAGTAACCACAAGGCCTAGTGTTAAGATATTTGATGTGAGACTACTACCAACTTTGTTCAAATCTTGGCCCTGGGGTCAAAATTGACCTTGCCCCTAGGTCACCAGGGCTAAAAACAGACTCATTTTTTTGTCATAGAACATTAGTTTACTGGCAGATGTTTTAGATATTTGATATATAAGTACGTTGCATTAATCTCTGCCATTCAGTTGGGTCAAGATCAAAGTCACCGATGTTAAAAATATAGATTTTTTGGGTACTTTTCCCTCTAGAGTCTTCAATAATTGATCAGTGTCTGAGATATTTGGTATTTATGCAGCTTGGAAGGACACCTACCCTTAGATGGAGTTTGAGGTAACTGGGTCAAGGTCAAGGTCACTAAGGCTAAAAATAGGTTTATCTACTTTACCTCATAGAGTCAATATTCCTTGCATGGATCTCTACCCTTAGGTAGGATTTGAGCTCTCTTAGTCAAGGTCACTGCAGCTAATAATGTATTTTTCTACTTTCTGTCATAGAGCCTCTATTTATTGACTGATATTTTAGATATCTGGTTTGTAGGCACCTATTAATCTTCAGTAAGAAAATGTAATACTGCTTTTGACGTTTGCATAACAGTAAACCAACCAAGTACTCAAGTGAGTGATCCAGGACCTTCATGACCCTCTTGTTAGTTACTGTGCCCTTATTTGCTTGATGTCATGATGGATATTGCCAAGCAGAAGTATATGTATAGGCTGTGTCATGAGATAATCAGCAATGTGGTCAAATTTTACATTTACAGGGTTTTCACTTTCAGGTAATAGACTATTTTGAAGTTATCTTTGTATACTTTTAATCGAACTCTGACTTCTAAAAAGTACACTAATAGCCGAATAAACAATGCAAATATAAAATGTTCACATCATGGATGACTTTGACGTCATTCCACGTAACATGCGATAGTGTTGCTAGGTTGTTTTGTTTCAGTAACCCCAAGCACATGCTTTTTTCAAAGACAGCACTATAATAATTCAGAGAAGGCAGAAAACATAGTTTGTTCCAACAATTCGTTAATTAGATAATGATGTCAACTTTGACACCGTTTTCTCGATGATTTTGTCACGTCACATACATCAACATCCTGAAGCGGTAAGGATAACTGGAGTTCCATATAAATCATACTGTTGCTAGCCCGGAGAGCTCAGGACATCACCTTAACATTTGCAAGCTTCAAAATACAAATTTGAACAATACCTGTAAGATGGCACTGTTGTTCTTCATGTGCAAAACAACCCCCGGAAATCAACATATACCATTTACCCACTCTGATGTTGACCTTCCATGCAGCAGCCTCAAAAGGTGTCATTTTTGTACTGTAATCAACTATTCTTCAAAGTCAAGTAAAATGTTTCTTTGTTGAGGATGTGCCTCAGTTATTGACCAGTGACCAATGACCTTTGACACAGCGAGCCAAAAATGAAAAGGGATGGTCTACTCATCCTAACAAACAATCCAGTAAAATTTGAAGGTCCTGTGTTGATTATTGATTGGAACATTACCATGAAGTTATCTCAGCTGTTATAGCACCCTCAAGTTGCAAAGAAAGAGTAAAACATAAAGGCAGTTCAGAGATTTTATTACAGTCACAAGAATTTCTATAAAAGCAACAACCTTTACACCCATTGTCTCATTTCTCTATACAAATAAACCCAGTATTGTTGTAATACCTTTAAATTTTTCATTACGCCTTTAATATTTCTTTAATACCTAAAACTGTTTGTTTGCTTTAATAATATATAAAAACTTACACCACAGTATCAGTATATCATGAAGATAACAGGCTGCGTGCACTAAAGAAACTATAGGCGTCCCATCTTAAAGTCACCACAAGCTTACATTTAACAATTACCCGATACCCACACCTATATGATAAATGACAACATTTTACAATGTTGTAAACCCTGATGATTTCCTTTGCTGTTCATACATTCTGCTTCATTGGATAAGCAAATTATGATATCATCTAGAAAGGACTAATAGTTGATATAATATTTTTCTTTCATTTTTAGACATTTTGACCAGTCTTCTGACTAAATACTAGGACAGGAATTTCATTTTAAGGAGTATATTTTATATTATAATAAATGTTCCTCTGTAAAGTGTCTGTGAAAAATTGGCCCAATCAATTTCTATTTTAACTTGCATAAAATAGAACTGTTCCATTCTTTCTGACAATATCTTTACACAATAAACATACATACATACAACAAACATAACTTTTAATTGCAACAATGTTCCACAGAAAAAAATCACAGAAAGTAGTATTGAAGAATATTGATTTTATCAAACTATATATTGACCTATTCTCTATACTCTGTGTGAAAGTATGCACACCGAACTTTGTCAATAAATTCAGTCTATCGAAACAAACAGAAAATGAAAAAGCATGCATAAAAAGAAACTAAAAACTTAACTTATACAGTTGAAAAACTGTTAACTAGTATAAAAATTCAATAATAAAGGGCATTTGTTGCACAAATTACTCAACATGAAATAATTTTATCTTACATGCTATTATAAATGTATCATATCAGTTTAAACAGTGACGTAGGTTAAAATCAGAGCAACATCTGTAATAGTATGTGAGGCTGTTAACAAGTGCTAGCGGTAATGATGTCTTCAGTTTAAATCCTTTCAATTTCATAAGCAAAAAAGCAAAACGAAAAAAATTTTCTGAGATCAAAATTTTCTTTCAATTCCCTTAGAAATCAAATATTCTCCATATGTAAAACTGAGGAATAAATATCAAATTCTTAAACAAAAGCAAACATTTTCCAAAGTCGTGGCAATGTATCATCACAGTGACAACAGGAAGCGTGATCCCTTTAATAAGACTTATACAACTATTTCAGAACAACAGCAGAAAACTTACATTTCAAAATGCTCACAGAAGAGTATATCAAGCACTTATAAAGGCAAACAAATGCTTTATAAAGTCACTTGCTAACTTTTTTCTTCATGTAGATTCTTTTCAAATCTTCCAACTACAGACCAGTGATATTCATGAGAGAAGGTTTCCAGGAAGATTTCAGCAACATCAGATATGGACAGAGTAGTGTGACAAAAATAAAGTCGATAATTAACACAGCAAAAAAGTAGTTTAATTTCCATGAAAACATTAACCCTTAACCTGCTGGAACCAAAAGTGATTAGCCTTTGCCACCAGTATAGAGCCAGGCCAGCCTGCACATCCATGCAGTCTGACCAGGCTCTATACTGTTGGTAGCTCCATTTTTGTATTTTGATATTGAAATCCCTTAAACTTTGAATGGACTATTCCAAATTCAAAGCTGGGCTAATCCATTAAAAGATTTCAGCATGTTCAGGGTTAAAGGAAAAAAATTGTAACATTGTATTATATAAATATTTGCAGCTGTATCTTTTTTTCTTTACATTTTCAACAAATAAAATTAATATTTATTGTTTTACAAGCATTTACATTTGCCACTTTCTGTCAATTCTTTTTCAGTTTCTAATGCCAGCATTTTATAAATAAAAATATATATAATTTGCTGATAAATCTCTGTGCTTCTTTCTCTTAACAATCTGCAAACACAGTGAATGGAATACTACCTCGAGACAAACTACTGCAAAAGCCTGAGTATTCTGAAGCATATATGTAACTAAGAACATGTAAGTAAATAACAGCACATAAAAACATACATGTACATCAAACAATTTTCCATTCATGCAACTTCCCTTTCCCTTTACTTAAAGTGACGAAAATCATAATATGGCACATCACTGTTCACACATAATAAATAGTGGACAAAGTGAACACTGTATCTAACTTCAGCTTTCATTACAAGTGAATAAATAACTCCTGGAAATCTGCATGGTCTGGAATCTTATTTCACAAAAATTAACACAGATATAAGTTGGCAGTACCTTGAGGAAAAGGGTGCAAAACTACTTTCCACCACAAAAATCATTCTTTGCGGTTTGGTAAAAACACTCTAAAGAATAAATAAATTTTCTCCATTCATATTCAATATAATCAAAAATGTATATGTCTTTAATTCAGCCATCTTTAATGTGATAGAACAATTAAATATGCCAAAAACATCAGCTTTAAAATCGTAATGATGAATTGTTTTAGCCTAAATGAAAATGCTCTAAAATATTGAAGCAGTTTGCTTCAGATAGTATGATTGATGGACAAACTAACAAAGAAACAGAGTGACTCTAGAATACTTTTTTCCACAACGTTTTGTAATATTCGGATGACTAAAGGAAAATTCGGGAAAGTTGGCAGGACTGTTTAAAGATTATCAAAACTTCATGATAACAAACAAATTACTTTCAAATAATAACTCACATAAATATTTGAGCAACAAAGCATTGTATACATTACTTACAAAAACATCCTTAAAACTCAATAATCTAACATCAACTAAATTCAGTCATCCATGATTTGATGCTTTTCTATTTCAAATACAAACATGCTCAATTTCGTTCTGGATAACATTTTTTCAACAGATTTTCTTTTAATGAATCAATGAGATTCAGCTACCTTATAAAACTATTTCATATACAGTCAAAAAGTGATTTTTTAAACTGACAGACTAATATTGTTTTTCACAGAATGGCATTTTTCACAGTATTGAAGGAACTAAAGAACATTTTCAAAGTACACCACTAACTTAAGAGCAACTTCATTCCCTCGCCATTTTTATATCACATATACAGATCCTGTGATCTGTTATTACAGATATGCATCTTGAAAAAACATATGGTAAAATGTGTAGACAGTGTTTATGTTCAATGAGAAATGTCTGAATACCATTCTGAAAATACTGATAAATTTCTTCCTCTATGTAAGTCTTAAAAGTAAATCCAAACCTATGGAATGTAGAATTTTACTTTAAGCTAATTTCATTCCCAAGTTGTGATAGGTGTGCAAAAAATAATAATATAACAGTAACTCGAGACATTTTGGCAAATGCTTATGAAATGACTAGCTAAATGTTCTGAGTTACCTTCACCCTGCTTCGAATATGAAACTAATTCAGACCATGATTGACCTGAACATCCATGCAGTCTGGTCTGCACTGTCTCTTAATTCCCCTATAGATGCAGTCTGCAAATAAGCCTGAGACATATGAATTGTCATGCCTATAAACTTTGCAATTCTGTAAGCCCAATATGACCATAAATGCCAGTGTAAGCCGAAAGGACCTGTAAATGGCTGACTTTAACCTCAATGGGCCTGTAAATGGCAGACTTCAACTTCAATGGTCCTGTAAATGGCAGACTTTAACCTCAATGGGCCTGTAAATGGCAGACTTTAACCTCAATGGGCCTGTAAATGGCAGACTTTAACCTCAATGGTCCTGTAAATGGCAGACTTTAACCTCAATGGGCCTGTAAATGGCAGACTTTAACCTCAATGGGCCTGTAAATGGCAGACTTCAACTTCAATGGTCCTGTAAATGGCAGACTTTAACCTCAATGGGCCTGTAAATGGCAGACTTTAACCTCAATGGGCCTGTAAATGACAGGCTTTAACCTCAATGGGCCTGTAAATGGCAGACTTTAACTTCAATGGTCCTGTAAATGGCAGACTTTAACCTCAGTGGGCCTGTAAATGACAGACTTTAAACTCAGTGGGCCTGTAAATGACAGAGAGTAAGCCACATGTGCCTGGAAATAGCATACTGTGAGCCAAATGGCCCTGAAAATGCCAAACTGTAAGTCCAATGGGTCTTAAAAATCCAGATTCAAATAATCATATATCTGTGAACTTTGACAGCCTTGTAAATTTAGATTTTTTTTGCGGCCTGATTTGAGCATATGGATTATCTAGGGTCACAGGTCTGTACTGCTATGCTTCAGAAACATAAATCTGCAGACTGTAAAAGATAGATGAAAGAGAAGTTCAGTTTAGAAATTTAGCAGGGTGCAGGTAACAAATAGTCAAATATCACTACTAAACTTACATCTGATACACCTGTTCTTCTTCAAACAAATCTGACTGATCATACAGAGAGTAAGATGACCCGCTTTGAAAATATAAATACAAATGAACAACACCACAGCAGCAAGCTGAGCACAACATATTTCATAAACAAGTTCACAATAGTAATTTTCTGCTGAAGTACAATTTAACACACCTCAACCCAAGTCCATCTATGACATGGCCTTCAACAAAGCTAGTGAACATGTTTTCTATTCTATTAGTACACTGCCTGTTTTCTTTGAACCAGAAATCTATATTAATCTTCTAGTGCAATGCTTTTAAACACTAAACTGACACAAAAATAATAACATCTATATCACATGGTAAATTCAAAGTGAGTTCATCACTTGCTATTAATGTGTAAAAATGATGTAACAAATAAATCTATGAATTGATATAAATAAGAACAAACTGTTTACATCTTGTGACAGGGTCTATCTTCTTATTGTCAGTGTTAACTGCCAGTTCAGTTTTTAGCACTAACCTGAAAATTTTGTTTTCACCATTTTAACTTGCAGTTAACAAACATTTGAGTTTCTACAGTTGACTGTCAGTTCCTGTTCTGCATATACCAGTAAGTGACAGCTCAGTTTTTAATATCCACTACCTATTAATTTGTTACTACTAACTCCCAGCGGCTTGCTTGTCCTTTGATTCCTCAGCTTGGGTTTCATTCTGATTTTTGGATAATTCTTTTTCTTTCTCCTCTTTTTCTTTAATCTTTTCCTCCATTTCAAGCGCTTCCTCTTTGGCCACTAACTTTATCATTGCTTCAACTTGAGATTTGTTCAATTTCAGATTCTCCCTACCCAGTGATTCAGTCACCTAAAATATTCAAGTATGTGAATACAGAACTATTGAACATTGTTAAAAGCTATCATTTTCACAAAAACCTATGAGAAAGTCACTTTTATCTATATACTAACATAACAAAAGTACAAAGAGTTTACTGACGACCGATTTTCCTAAAACCTGGAGTAAAAAGACCAATTTTCATGGTCCCTGCTGGATAATAAATACTTTAACTATAACTTTCAAGTCATTATCAAATTATGATAATTTGATTATTTGAGCATGTGTGTTGGTGTCTACATTCATGTTCTTTCACTGAAGAATGCATCTGTTAACTTCACATGGCCTGGAATTACTCTATGTTTTTAAGTTTAAAATACATTCATTAAGAGATTAGAACTTGATTCAGAGAACTTGATGGGAATGTTATCAGAAAAATGAAAAGTTTGTCTGATAATCATAGTTGTTTTTACATGTGCCAAATGTACACTGTTACTTCAAAATATAGCAAATCAAATGCTGCACCAACCATAAAAGAGAAGACACATATGGAAGGGAATAAGTCAAGTATTAAACACGTTATCAAGGTATACATTGTTTAATTTCAGCTTCATGATTATCCACAGAAATGATTAATTCCCCTAACTCCTAGCTCTTTTACTGTAATATTCTAGTATCAGAAGTCAGTTTGCACAAAATTCATACTGAAAATTCTAACTTAAAATTATGTTTGTGATAGCTGCTTCACTTTATTTAAGTTAAAATGAAAAAGCGGTTTTTACTCAAGGTCTCTAACTCAGCTATTTAAAACTTTTAGTGGGTCATTTTGAGTTAAATGTCTGCCACCAGGAAATGGGCAAAACAACACTAAAAACACCTGTTCATTTACCTTAAGTACTTGTTTGACATCAATATGTCCATCCTTGTCTGTATCAAGGATCTCCAGGACCTTCTGCATTCTAACATCATCTGGTACCTTCTGTAATCTCTTCAGGGACAACAAGACATCATTGATACTTATTAGATTGGACCTGTAAAATACAACAGCTGAGTTTATGTTTAATTTAGTTATAAAAGTTTAAAACATAAAAAAGATTCTGTAACCCCTGGAAACAGCAGCTTTAAACATACAAGAGGGCCATGATGGCCCTATATCGCTCACCTGAATATGACTGCTTTTAACAAAGTTGCTATGGACCTGGTTAATTGACCCCAGATGACCCATATTCAAACTTGGCCTAGAAATTATTGAAACAATCTTTCTGACAAATTTCAAGGTTATTTGTACTGAAAGTGTAGCCTCTAGAGTGTTAACAAGGTTTTTCCATATCTGGGCTCTGTGACCTAGTTTTTGACCCCAGATGATCCATATTCAAACTTGGCCTAGAAATTATTGAAACAATCTTTCTGACAAATTTCAAGGTTATTTGGACTGAAAGTTTTTCGATATTTAGGCTCTGTGACTTAGTTTTTGACCCCACATGACCCATATTCAAAGTTGAGCTGGAAATCATAGAAGCAACCTTTCTGACAAATTGTCAGGTTATTTGGACTAAAAGTGTAGCCTCTAGAGTGTTAACAAGGTTTTTTTACATATTTGGTCTCTGTGACCTAGTTTTTGACCAAAGATGACTCATATTAGTACTTGAGCTAGAAATCATCAAAACAACCTGTCTGACAAATTTCCAGGATATTTGGACTGAAAATGTAACCTCTGGAGTGTTAAAATGGTTTTTACATTTTAGGGCTCTGTGACCTAGTTTTTGATCCCAGATGACCGATATCCTAATCTAGGCTAGAAATCATTGAAACAACCTTTTTGACAAATTTCAAGGACATTTTCTGAAAATGTAACCTCTAGAGCATTAACAAGTATTTTCTACTTTTTGGCCCTGTGTCCTAGTTTTTGACCCTACATAACCCATATTCAAAACTGAGCTAGAAATCATTAAAACAATCTTTCTGACAAATTTCAAGGTTATTTGAACTGAAAATGTTACCCCAATGCATGTAAACAAGGTTTTTCCATATTTGGGGTCTGTGACCTAGTTTTTGACCCCAGATGACCTTTATTCGAATCTGAGCTAGAAATCATTAAACCATTTTTTCTGACAAATTTCGAGAATATTTGGACTGAAAAGTAGCTTCTAGAGTGTTAACAAGTTTTTTCTATTTTTTGGCTCTGTGACCTAGTTTTTGATTTCAGATGACACATATTCAAATTTAACCTAGAAATCATTGAAACAACCTTTCTGACAGATTCCAGGTTATTTGGACTGAAAATGTTACCTCTAGAGTGTTAACAAGGTTTTTCCATATTTGGGCTCTGTGACCTAGTTTTTGACCCAAGATGACCCAATTTTGAACTTAAGCTAAAAATCATCAAAACAACCTTTCTGACAAATTTCCAGGATATTTGGACTGAAAATGTAACCTCTAGATTGTTAACAAGGTTTTTCTATTTTTGGGCTCTGTGACCTAGTTTCTGAACCAAGATGACCCATATTCGAACTTGAGCTAGAAATCATCAAAACAACCTTTCTGACAAATTTCCAGATTATTTGGACTGAAAATGTTACTTCTCCTTCTACAAGAAGATTTTCTAAGTTTTCAAATGACCCCGGGGGGGGGGGGGGGGGGGGGGGGCCAAATTTGACTCCAGGGGTATAATTGGAACAAACTTGGTAGAGGTCCACTAGACAATGCTACATACTAAATCTTAAGGCTCAGGGCCTTGTGGTTTCAGACAAGAAGATTTTCGAAGTTTTTCCTATATAAGCCTATGTAAAACCAATGACCCCAGGGTTGGGCCAAATTTGACCCCAGAGCTATAATTTGAACTAACTTGGTAGGAGTCCACTAGACAATGCTACATACCAAATATCTAAGCTCTATGCCTTACGGTTTCTGACAGAAGATTTTTAAAGTTTTTCCTATATAACTCTATGTAAAACAAGTTACCCCTGGGGCGGGGCCATTTTTGACCCAGAGGCCATGATTTGAACAAACTTGGTAGAGGTCCACTAGACAATGCTACATACTAAATCTTAAGGCTCAGGGCCTTGTGGTTTCAGACAAGAAGATTTTCGAAGTTTTTCCTATATAACTCTATGTAAAACAAGTTACCCCTGGGGCAGGGCCATTTTTTACCCAGAGGCCATGATTTGAACAAACTTGGTAGAGGTCCACTAGACAATGCTTCACACTAAATATCTTAGCTCTATGCCTTACGGTTTCTGACAAGAAGATTTTTAAAGTTTTTCCTATATAACTCTATGTAAAACAAGTTACCCCTGGAGCGGGGCCATTTTTGACCCAGAGGCCATGATTTGAACAAACTTGGTAGAGGTCCACTAGACAATGCTTCACACTAAATATCTTAGCTCTATGCCTTACGGTTTCTGACAAGAAGATTTTTAAAGTTTTTCCTATATAACTCTATGTAAAACAAGTTACCCCTGGGGCGGGGCCATTTTTGACCCAGAGGCCATGATTTGAACAAACTTGGTAGAGGTCCACTAGATGATGCTTTATACCAAATATCAAAGCTCCAGGCCTTGTGGTTTCTGACAAGAAGATTTTTAAAGATCCAACTTTTAAAATCTGTTTTTAGCTCATGTGACCCAGAAATGCAATGAACCGGAACCATTTGAACAAACTTGGTAGAGCTTCATGCAAGGAACATTCTAGGCAAGTTTCATTCAATTTTGCCCAGTGGTTTCAGAGGAGATGTCGTTTGAATGAATTGTGGACGACGGACGGACGCCGGACAATCAAGGATCCTAAAAGCTCACATGAGCATGCTCAGGTGAGCTAAAAAGGAGTCTGTGACTTTTGGAAAGAGACTATTTAAAAATCCTTTTATATTAAAGAATCCTTCTCCAGTTTTTTTTAACTGCACATTTCTCATTTACAGGACTGGCCAGTAAACAAGCACTTTGTTGCAAAGAATAGGCAAACAGAGTAATGTTCAAGACCTTAGATCAACAAGAAGATGATTCAAGGCACACCATGTTTAAATGTCAAGGACTCAGACCACTAATCCGTCACTCAGATATAGCTAGAACTGTCATTGATTCAGTCAAACGCATATCATCGATATATCGATATCAGATGACAAATATTGACGATACACCGATATATCAATATATTATTTATCTGTATATCACTTTCATACATGTATTTATGATTTCAGTAAAATACACCTTCTGTACATAATATTAAGATGTGTTTTGTTTATATTAAATGCCCTCTGCATGCTTTTTTTCTGATCATATTTGTCATCACTGCTATGGAATATGTCAATTATAAAAATAAAAATTTACTCAAGGTGTTGGAGCCAAGTTATTCTGCTGTGTGATCCTAAGTCTGTTGTATTGATGCTAAATGGCATGGTCATCTGGCAAATCTTACACCTGACACATTTTGTGTTGACAACCCAAAGGAATTTGTTTTAAAGTTGCCTTCTGAAGTTCAAATGCAGCCTCCATAGCAAAGTCGTCCATTAAGTAATGATGGCAGTTTCAGACATGTCCTTTTGACAGGGCACCTACTTTCGTTTATGTTTTAGGTGAATTTTTGTTGTTTCTAGACATCAAATTATTAGTCAAAATTATCGATTTTTTCAAATCCCTATCGATAATCGATCAACAGAAAAATATCATTGATACATCGATATCATTTCTACTGATGACAGCTCTAAATATGCCAGTACATCACAGCCAGTAAAAACGTTTTAACACTTTAAAAGAATTCTAGGGCAATATCTTGACTATTTTTAGCCCTGATTTTCAACCAAAAGTCACTGTCTAGATAATCTTTAACCCTGTGACACCAAAATTAAAATGTACCAAATACTGTTTCATTGTGTAAATAGTATCTATTTCCAAAATAAGTGCAAAAGAAGACTTACTTCTTTTCTGATATTTCCTCCAGAATTTCTTCATGTTTTCCATCCAAATCATACTTCAGTGTGACCTCATCTTTATCAATTCTTTCCTGGATTTCCAATTTCTCATCCTGAAGCTTTTCTATAGTTTTATCAAACTTATTCATAAGTTTGTCTAGACGTTTAAGCAGGATTTTGGCATTCAGGGTCTCTTCAATTTCTTTCTCAACATCAGTCTTCATACATAATGCTTTAATGTCCTGCACATCCTGAAATTAAAATGGATATTGAATGGACATTATCAACTTGTTTCATGATTCTGTATGTAAAATATCAACCTGTTTCATGATTTTGAATATTTATTTTATGCCTACCAATGAAATATAGGGAAATATCAGTGAGATAAAAGTGATAATACACTGTTTTGAATCAGTTAATTACCATTTTGATAATACATGTTTGTGCCCGAACTATTGAATATTGAGTATTAATCCGCTTTTATAATTAAAGTATGTATGGCAAAATTCAATAAATATTGATAAACTGTGTAGACAAAAATAAATATTATTTGATGAAAGTGTATTCAGTTTATTTCAGCAGAAGTAAAGTTATCATATGTATTGGAGATTGTCTGCACTTTTTATTGTGCGGAGTAACCAAAGTACGCATTAACTGATTTGGGGCTCACCATGGGGAATTTATTGAAGGCCTTGATTAAAAATGTCATAAAAAAACCCATTTTTGACCTGTTGGCATAAAATAAAAAGAAAATTTGTTTGTTTTTTAGTGGAAGATGGGAATTTATTTCATCTCGTGAACACCATATGTTGATATTTTCACTCGATGAAATAAATTCTCATCTTCCACAAAAACAAACAAATATCCTCTATATAATGTCATTTAATGTCATGATTCTAGAGAAACAATATTAAACTGATTCATGACTTGGGAGAAACAATATTATGTTATTTCATGATTTGAGATAAAACAATATTATCTTATTTCATGACTTGGGAAAAACAATATCATCTTATTTCATGATTTTGGAAAATCAATATCATCTTATTTCATGATTTTGGAAAATCAATATAATCTTATTTCATGATTTGGGAAAAACAATATAATCTTATTTCATGATTTGGGATAAACAATATAATCTTATGTCATGATTTGGGATAAACAATATAATTTTATGTCATGATTTGGGAAAATCAATATAATCTTATTTCATGATTTGGGATAAACAATATCATCTTATTTCATGATTTGGGATAAACAATATCATCTTATTTCATGATCTGGGATAAACAATATATACTTGATTCGTGACTTTGCCAGTTTTTCTACAGTACCATTTTCTATGATAACTGGTATCACACAGTATAAAAGACAAATGCCTGAACACAATCATCTGTGTTGAATTCGCTAAATTTAACTTAGACTTCTTTTTTGTTAACATTTCAAATAATTTTCTTTGTTACTCTAAAAACTGACAAACACTTAACATACGTATGTATGTTTCTAATGACATTTTACCAACATTAACTTTTTGATACGAAGCTTTTTCAAACACTTATGTATTTTTTTATTATACATGTAGTAACTTTCCATGGAAGACTTTCAAAGAAAAGTGGATTTCAAGGCATTAACAAATCTCATGATTGATAACAGACTAAACCTTTCCATCTTGGATCAACTAAACTAACATACAAATCAGATACATGTTACTATAAGATCAACAAAATACCAGTTTTTTTTAATTGCCACTTAAAGAAATCACTTTTCCACTGTAAGTGATTATGAATTTGGCCAAACTTTACTACCTCTTTATACTCATCGAGTTCCTCTGCAACTTCAGCGATTTCATCTTTGTAATGTTTAGCTTGTTCTTCAATGGCCTTTTCAATATCACCAAGGTCTTGGGCTGTTATATCTTCCTCATCTTCTATCTTCTTGGCTATATCTGCAGGTTCTAGATAACAAATCAGACAGCTGATACACTGCAGTCTTGTGATACAAAAATGACATTATAAACAGAAATAACTAAATTTCTGACCAAAAAAATCATTCTGCACTCATCATCTACAAATTTTGCCCACGAAACAAAAAGCAATTCTAAATTCTAAAAACTCTTCATTAAACTCTAAATCTTTCAAATCCTTCTAAAGTCTTTTACAGTTAAACTAGGGCAACTAATAAGTAATTTAAAATGTGGCACTTCACACTATGTATGAAATCTACCCACCATATTCCTATACATTCATGACTTTTACTACAGTATAAATTTTTACCTTCAGATGGTTTTTCAATGATTGGTTCAGCAATATCGGGTTCTGGTTTCACATCTTCCGTTATATCTTTCTCACCCTCTACTGGTTCCTTGCTCACAACAGTCTCTGCTACTGCTGCCTCTGAAACAGCCTCTGGTTCCCTCTTTGCCTTCACAGCATCAGCTTCAACCTTCTCTCTCTGTGTCTATAAACAATTCTTTGTACTAGCAATCTTTTCTCAAAATTAGAATGATGTGTTTTTTGTGCTGATAAACTTTTTGACAGACAGACAGATGGATGTTCAGACAAACGGACAGAGATGGACAAAATCAATATGTCTCCCAAAAAACTTTGTGGTGGGAGGCATAAATAACTGAATGTATTCCAAGACATTTCAAACTTTGTAAGATAAATGCTAAGAAACAGTCCTCATTCATAATGTGCAACCTTCCACTTTTTTCTATCTGCTGTATACATTAACTGTCCAAAATATTTTGCCAGGTTTCAAAACTTTCACTTACTTGCAATCTGTGAGCAACCTCTTGAACAATGCGTTGTGTTTCCATTTTCTGCAGTGTTATTTCTGCCAATTTACGCTTCTCTTCTTCTTCAGCTGCTCTACGCTCTTCTTCCTGAAGCTGGTGGGCTTCCAACTTCTCCTTGGCCAATCTTTTTTCCTCTGCCTGCATTTACAAAAATATGCTCAATAATTTATTTCATCTGCCTGCATTTACACAACAATGTTCAATAATTTATTCCAGCATTACTTTTTCAACTTTCAAAAGGAAAGCAAATATAACTTTGGCATTCAGAAATTTCATGCTTTACTTTCATTTTTATGTCTCATTATAAATATGTGTATCTCTAACTCTGACGACTTCCCTTTAATCACTGTGTCTCCAACTCTCCACAGAAAGCAATATGGAGTGAAATGAAAGAACATTAACAATATTTAAGTAAGCTAAAACATTGTCATATACCTTGCAAACTAGATCCTAAGGTCAGGTTTAAAACTGACTGAAAAACTATGAAAATCACTACATACAATGTACTTCTATCTTTTTTCTAGAGCATGGGTTCTTTGGCTAAAGGTGTCCAATACGGTGGCCAACTGGTTCAGATGGCTGACTTTCAAACTCTTTAGCTTCTTAATCAGTAAGGGTATTTGATATGAGACAAGCCCCTAACCTACCACTTTATGATAAAAATCCTGCCATCTAACAAAGACAGAACTGGTACCACCTTATCGATGACTGTTAAGCTGACTGCCCATCCAGTAAACTGAAAAATTATTGACTGCTGTTTAATAAAACTTTAGCACCAAATTAAACACAAATATAGCTAGTCATACCACTTGCAGGTTCTCCATTTCAATAGCTTTGGTCTCCTCCTCCAGTACTTTGATCTTTGTCTTCTTGTCGACCTTTTCACCACTGGTCTCAGCAGAGGTGACCTTCACCTTGTCCACCTACATAGTAAACACAGCATGTAAATCTCTGGTACAAAGGATACAAAATACATCTTAAATGTATTTCTTTCATTAAACTGAGCCAAACACCTGTTTAGGAGGGGGAAAAAAAAGATTTAACTTATGCAATTTGAAATTATCTATTATCTACAGAAGCTTAAATTTCTACAAAAAGTACTACTGATGTTACAGCAAATAATTTTTACTGTACTATTACAGCAATCACATATGATCAAACAATGATGTTGTTGCTGTTTTCACATATAAACAACTGCACTTATGAGCAAGACTATGTTTGTTGTTTTTTTTACTTTTCTATTTGAATATAAAACTGGTTAAAAAATTCTGCATTATGAACAAGCATTTAGGCAATACTTCATTGGAAATACTCAAATAATACTTACAGTAGTTTCTGGTAAAGCTGAGATAGTCTGTCTGAGTTGTTCTGCTGGAGACAGGCTTTCATCAATGTACATAACTCTTGATAACAATAACAGGCTAGTTGGTACTTGTTCCTGAAAACAGTGAAGAAATAAAGATTAGAAGTTGATTATGTAACTAGAAAATGAGGATCTTATTCACCAAGCATACAAAGCATGTCCATAAATTTTAAAGGATTTTGCTGGCCTACTTTTGGAGAAAAAGACTATCATGATAATAACCAAGTCATTACTCTCCACATACTGCATTTCAGCACAGAGAAGATAAAAAAGACAGGGGGCACCTATCAGCAGCCAAAAAGTTTATCTAAATCTGAACACTTTATACATGTTATTGTCTAAAAAGACATTCTTCAGAGTATTAAACATAGTACAGAGAAATGAGTTAGAATTAAACTAATGCTACCTCAGAAAATATATCCATTCTGTTCTCCATGAAACTTAGTGACAGATATGAAAGGTTAAACCATCAAAAGGCAAAAAATCAATTTTTTTTTTATCATTTACTGAAAAACTGCAAGGAAATTTTCTCTCCTTGTACCTACACTTACATGCAGTGAAGTATACATGTCTAACAAACCTTTAGATGAAGTTCCAGCCAATGTTGTAATTGTATACGCAGTTGTTCTTCTGACACACCAAGAGCTCTCATACCTCGTGCTCTATTGGCCGACTGTAGTTCCTCTGTGGTCAGTGAGTCAATACCATCTCGTAAAATAAACTGTATGGAAACATCAGTTTTAAACTGAATAAAAGACTACTTTCAAGCTAATGAAGAACTTGGTATCACTGCTAATCAATTTAGTTTGCAACCCTGTCAGACTGAGGTCGAAGGTTAAGAACACCAGTTAAGACATTAAGGTTACACTGTTGCATATTATTTGATATCCTTGTCTCTGAATTTTAGTCAAGTTATTATATATATATATTACACATATTTCTTCCCCAATGAAATCTAAATTAGCACTTTGTTTTAAAGACACAGGTGCAACACTGAACAGTATATGTATATTCTTTCTCTATAGATGTAAAAAAAAAAATCAAATGGCACTTTGGTAAAAGCTTATCCATGCATAAAGAGTTGACTTTACAGTTTCTTTAAAATGAAGTACTTTCAATTTAACATAATCATCTTCAACCAACGTGGAATATTTCAAAATAACAACTATTACTCACCTTATCGTCTACAGTTAATTCTCTCATGCGAGTGTCAATCTGAAACCTCAGCACTCTTGCACTGGGTATATCACTCAGGAAACCTATACCAAGTAGTTTACACAGTCCTTGAAGCTGCTTCACGTTAAGATCATCTAGCGTTAAACTGTTCTCGAAAAATCGTGAAAACTTCAGTATTTCACTGATTGATGGAATCATATCACTGCTTCTCACCTGCAAGAAATAGAAAAATTACAAACTGAAGTGAAAAATGTCAGTGAAATCTGTTTACTACTTTTCTCAAGCTACAATATCTTTGAAAATACCAAGGTGTAATTTTAGTCAAGAAAATCAACAGATACTTCAAAAAGATGTTACAAATAAGTTAAGCGTACAAGTTAAGTCTTCTCATTAAAACACACACAATCTACGTTGCTTTCTCATTAAATGTACATTTTGAAAATAACTAGTCAAAACACCTTGTCCTTCATAAGATTACAGTATATACATGTATCTAGGAAAGGGCTAAGAAATAAGCCTATTTTTTTATTTTTTTAAAAACCCTGTCATTTTCAAAATAATGTTACCAGAAATTTAAAAAAAAGGTGTTGTTTTTGAACAAGTTGAGAAATTTTAGTAGCCACTGGCTTTTTCTACTTCTGGCAATGCTAAGCTAGATATACTGACATACAGTTGGGTTTTTTTTCTGTCTTTACATACGTATCTCTGAGCTCTGAATACACTCTTGGACTTATTTCACACTTGATCTAAATGCAGCTTTTAATCAAGTGTCCAATATGTGCCTTTAATTCAACCCGGCAGTAAGGCTGACATACAGTTACACTCTTGTACCTTGTTCATAAAGTCAGTAAATTCCTGGAAAGTAGAGGCTGTTTCATCTTTTTTACTCTTTGATCTCAGAGGCATGTTATTCAGACTGTCTACTAGAAGTTTTGCTGATTCTATTTTTCTCTGAAGTTTTGCTCGAATCTTTGTATCCTGTATATGGAAAAAGAGTTAACCACATTTTGTTCAATACTGTTACATGTTAAAGCCAATGTTAATGCTTTGTGCCATTCCAGTAAAACATATATCCCACACCAAGAAGGCAAAACTAATTCTCTCAGGGGGGGTCTTTTTGTAAAAAATGGTTTAGAAAGTGCCTTTCCAGGGTGGAATATATATTATACTGGTATGGCCCATGAAAAATACCCTTTCATCTTAGGTATACTTGAAGTTCTCTACATGTTGATTTATCTGAAAATAACCTGTATCAGTTAACTTGATAGCTCAGTTGGTAACTGATTCAAAAGTAAAAGTCCTAGGTTTGAATCCCCCTAAGAAAAGCCATGATTTTTTTCCCATCTGCTAATGTTTTAGACTTTATAAAAATAGCATAATTTCATAGAAAGATTTAGGAATAACCTTTTCAATAAAGAAATTACATATCATTATTGATGCTGGCATTGTCTTTTGGATCAAACCTTTATACACATTTTGTATATATCTTAAACAAGTTTTAAGAAACTGAAAGCAAGAAATTTTTCAACCAGTAGCATTCCTTACCCTAGCCTCCTTTGACACAAAGACCTGTGGAATCATTCCAATCCATAAGAACACTGGAATGAGGACCTCCATGAAGGGTATAATAAGTGTTGGTAGAATAGGGAACATCAATAACAGATCTACAAGGGTCTGTTTTAACTGTAAAATAAGCAAGTATGAAGAGATTTTTCAGACAATATAGGCATCAGCATTGTCGACTGTAATTTGTTTAAGGTTTTAGTTCCTTTCTCCTTTCTTCTTTGACAAAGAAGAGAGAGGTTTTTAAATATATCTAATAAAACATTCATGAAATTTATCAAAAACTGTTATGAAAGCAAAAAAAAATGGACTTTCACTGACATTTTTCATAAGTAATTTATCATTAAATCTTTTAACAATTCATTCCATAAAAATCAATCAATATTTTAGTTCCCAAATAATTCAGTTCTTTCAATCTGTAAAAACTACACCAACAGAAATGTACGAGCATATACCAATCTATATTCCCTCCTGGTTAATGATGATCTTCCTTTAGTTAGATATTTATAACTAAGTGGTATACAAATACGTAAATCTTTCCAGAACAACTTAAATCCATCCTTATAAAACTTCATCTCCTCCCACATGTGCTTGAGAACTCCTCGTATTCCATTCTCCTTTATAAATGTAGTAAATTTTGTCCATTTTGTGTAGATTTTCATAACAAAAACTCGAAATTTGCTATGCGGGACCAGCGCATGGGAATTAGATTTAGGCTTCCCTTTATCTTTGTCAGCAACATCTTTCAAATTTTTTAACGCTTTCTCTATGGCTGATTCTTCTTTGGCACACACGACTGTGAAATGCAATGTTCTCTTTAGCAGTTGGTTATCATACAGATTAAGGTTTGTGAACAGTGTGGAGGAATGTATGAATCGGGACTTGTAATGAAGCCTGGATACAGTCCATGTGCTTTGTACAGGTCTGAGCCCAGCACTGTAACCTGTGCAAGTGGAGTTGTGTCTAGCTGAATTTCTGTACCTGTCATCATCATTGCTGAAATTTTTTTAAAAAATCTTATTTTTTACTTCTTACTCTTGTGAGAAACATTTTATTTCAAATGAAGTTGATACTATAATACATGCCACAATGATACTACAAACATGTACATTATTCTTCCTCTCATTTGTCAAACACTGAGATCTAACTTCATTTTAGTAGTTAAAAACCCATAAAAAACAAGAACTACATTCAAATGAATGCCATGCACCTGACAGGGCCTCAAAAATGTTGAAGTTTCGTGACAAACAGACAGACCAAAAATAATATCCCTTCCCTCTGAGGGCATAAAAACAGCATCATTTTTCTAAGAAGGAAGGATTTTTACACCAGACAAATATCAAGCCATGCTCACTTTTGTCTGCCAACAAAATTATATAAAAAAAATTACCCATCATACTGACAATCTATGTACAGCCATCTATTTTTGTTACATTTATTTTCTAGATACATGTATAAATATACCCTAAACTAGAATTATCCTACCTTCCAAGTGCATAAATCTGTTGACACCCACAGGCATAGTATCTTTTACTTGACTCTAAAATAAGAACAAATAAATCAATATAATATAAATAAATAATTTATATAAACAAATAAATATTGCCGCAGCAACAGTAAGATTAAACATTGTTTTATTTCAAATTTACAACAGAAATTGAAATGTAAATTGTGATACAACAAGCTCTTTACATCATAAAATCTTCTTAAGGTATCTGGACAGTTTTCAAGAGCTGTCTTTAAGCCTCAGTGAAGTACATGCTTCTGTTCCCTGTGTTCATTTTTCATGTTCTAAAATGGGTTAATTTGCTGATACCAAGTCAATAATTATACACTTTGAGTTACTAGCCAGGAAAATGAGTCAAATGAATCCCATTTCAGGTATATGTTAACTTTTTATAACCTTCACCAGAAGATTTGGACATCAGTAGATTTAATTCAGGGGTTTCATTAAGAGGCGGAAGGCGGGTATTTCCGCCTGCTATTTTGAGATCTTCACACGGGTACTTTTCTTAAATCAGGCTTATTTTATAACAAACTGGCAGCAAATCACCCGCCTACTTTAAATGTATTCCCTCCAACTCAAAAACTTAATGAAACCCCTGTTATCTTTTCATCAGTTGATTTTACGTTTACGTCTTAAAGTGCCCTAATATACGAGTCAATACAATGCACTGAGCACTTTTTTTTTTAGACTTTATTTTGACAATCATTTACTTATCAATAAACAAAGGTTATGAAAAAAAAGATACATGTCAACAATTATGTATCTCAGACTCTTAGTTCATCTTAAGTCTGACTTTGCAATGATAATACTAGACCACTTTAAGATCACTGTCTGCTTGCAGACAAAGGTAACAAAAAAATTATGTTTTCTGAATGTTTATGATTCCATTTACACTCTTGAAAGGACTAGTAGATAGATGTACATTGTAATACCAGTACATTTTACAGCTACTGGTGGAGTTCACCTACGTGCTTAAGGAAATTACCTCTTTATTACCTCAAGACAATTAAAGACTGGCTAACTAAACAAAATCTGGAGTAAAGCACTGGTGAATACTACATTGCTGAATCCACCTGGTTCAACAGTTAAAATCCAGGACATTACTGGCAGACATGTAAAAAGATAAATAGACAGAAACATGTACTTACACACATAAACTATTAAACAATAAAAATGTTACACTGCCTAAATAGTCCATCAAAAAAAAATATAAATAAATATATTTTAATACTGCATAACTTTTAAATAACTCAGACAGAACTCTGCACTATTCAGAGTTGTACCCGGGCTCTGAAAAGGGCAGGGCAACACCAGAATAAGGATATTTTTTGTGTGTTTTGATGTGAAATCAAGAGAAGAGGGCATCTTACATGTGACAAAATATGTCTAAAAATATGAAAAGTATTGCTTGCCATTTGAAATAAAGCCTTAATTTCTTGAAATGCTTCAAAAGACAATTGCTTTATTTCTTGGATTTTTTTTCATCAAATATATTTTATTTTCTTCAGAGATCCTTTTTCATCCTAACACATTCTGAAAGGGACAGGGCTCGCAGAAAAAGGGCATGGTACCACATTAGTTCAAACAATTCAAGTCAAAAAGTTGAATATCATGCTAATTTTTTTAATGGTCGATATGTGCCTTAAAAGTACAAACCGGACAGGATTCAAAATGAGATGAGATGGAAATTTTTCCTTCTTTGCGTATGTAATGCCCAACAAAATCTGTTGGGCACTGATGAACCTATGAAAACTATGAAACTTAAGGGCAAAAAATATACATGTGGTAAGAGAGTTTTAATTTTCTGCTTCGGATGATGTATGTTTCAAGTAAGTTTGCTGATAAATATGTCCGTAGTGGCAGATAAGGAATTTGCAGATTTAACACGTTATTATATGTTATAAGAAAAATGGCCGCAGAGGTAAACATTTAACAACTTATTAGAACCTTATGCTTTGAATTCTGATTACCGGCATTAAACCTCTCCTAATTTTAAAGCAACAAGACCAATGACATGTACAGAACTAGTTTATAATGTACAGCTTTCATAACGCTTAACTGAAAGTTTAAAATAGTGCACTGGTGCACTGTTTTCATTGGCTTTTGCACCCTTGGTGCAGGCACACCCCCATCAGGTAACGCTCATGTAAATAAGAGACTGATGTAGTTTAAAAGTATATTTTTGCTTTTTTTGGTTTTGTGGAACAGATTTGAACAGAATATAATATTTCAATGGGTTTCCAAATTATGTGCATGTGTAAAATGGCTGTAAGATAGTTGGGAAATAGGGATTTCGCAAAAACCGTTTTCCAACACTATTTTGATTGTTTCTGGTTGCAGGCGTAATGGCAGCATCCTGCCTGAAGTAAAAATATTGAGACTAGGCATTTCACCCTCCTAAAATGTTCCTGATTAACTACTTTTAATAGTTCTTTGATATGAAATAACGAAGTGTAACCAGAGACCTTTATATAAGGTCTCTGGTGTAACTAAGGATCACTTGAATTATCAACTTACATCTTGACATTTTTATTTCTAAGGATCTTATACACATGTTTTGACTGTTTTTGACGTTGTAAAACATTTTAAAAATCATTAGGAAATGCAGATTGGAAAAAATCTATCACGTATCGTATGACATCACTGTTTAAAGCTAAATGAAAGACGCTGATAAGCAGATGTACACTACCACTTAATTCAATTCAAATGCTTTATTAAGTGTAGTCACACCAATACACAATCTGAATTCGTCTTTACCGTCTAAAAAGACAACAAAGTCAAAGTGGGTGGGGAAAAGAGACTGGAAGAGTTTCTTACGTATTGCAACAAATCTATATCCGTTCAGCAATGCAGATGCCATTTCGACATCAGTATCTACTCTTTTCGTTCTATCACAACTGAAATCATCGCTATATGCGACGAAAATCGTTCAAAATTATATAAATTTCAATGCAGAATAAACCGGAGCGCAGCTTTCATAATAAACTAAATGACAAACTGGAAGGAAATGCTCGGAACGGATTTTTTTAGATACTGCTACTTAACCTTATAATACTGTTAACCACGTAGGCGTAGACGTTTGTATTTTTACTAGAGTTTACATTTGATTCGACGAATTACTGACAAATCGGTAACACGACAAATCGGTAACATGATTTTATATAGTAAAAAACGGAGAAATCGGTAACAATAGAAATGTTGTTGGTAATTTCATATAGTTGACATAGTGATAGAGTAGGTGTGAATAATACCTTAGATGAGCAAGATCATTGAAATTTGTGGGTTTTTTTTAGCAATTTCTATAAATATATAGGTGTATTTAAATAAATATTAGTTATTGAAATATTGAGTATTGAAACGTTCAATGTGTTGCGGTATATTGTAAAAGTTTTGTATATTTTAAATGTGGCGAGGGGAAAATCCCGGGATCCGGGACCCGGGACACCCGGGATCCGGGATCGTATTAAACATATAGGGAAACAATAAACAGTGTTGGTTTTGATATTTGTCGTAATTTGTGGCAATAAAAAAGTTACATTATTTGATTTTTGTGATAATGAAATAAACAAATGTTTATTCAAAACCTATTTTGCTTAGATATTTTTTTTTTAAATTACCACGTACTTTTGGTATTGCTTTATAAAGAATTTCAATACGATATTAAAATGCTAATATAATAATAAAAAGAATGTCGCAACTTTATCCAATATAAAATATAAAATCCATCAACGATAAAATTAATTTACTGAAAAAAAAAAGATTTTCACGCCTATACAATATATGCTTATCTTTTACAAAAGGCAAGCGATAATCGATAATTTATCGATGACACCTATGGCAGGTGGTGTATTCCGGTATCACTGGGGGCTGACGATGTTAAACCGCGAGCCGTTTTGTTACGAAGACAGGTAATGGTTTCGTTGTGAGTATTTGTTTACATCTAGCGTGACATGCATGTGCGGTATACACATTTGAATATATTTTGCTGTTTTTTCGGTGTGGATCTTCGGAGAGTTACAGAGAAATGGTGAGTTAATGGGTATGTTATGTTCGTGTATGCCCTATATGCGACATTTTGTTCTTTCTTAAATATTTTTGTGTTTATTAGTGTGTAATTACTATTTGTTACATAAAAATCCTTGTTTATTTGCAAAACGGTATAAAAGACAAATACAATAATCTGAAAAAGAGTCACTTGTCTAGATATCAGTGTATATTTGTTCCTGCTACAATAAGATGTCTCTGTTATTACGAAAACATTATTGAAATCGGCAATTTACATCATTTTTGTGTCTGTGTTTCGCACAGAGTGTGTCTAGGTTTTCATATGAAGTACAACAAAATAGTATGTGTTTCGTTACAAAGTCAATTTTCTTTCTTTTTGTTTTCAAAATCTTATGTGCAGCTATTGTGACTCAACATTTGAGAACATAAAAGATACAGTGTGTCATTGTGTTGAGGATCACCCGGCAGAAAATGTATCCTACACGTGGAAGTCAATTGACGGGAAGAATCACCAAAGGATATACAATGTATTGGGGTCTAATGTCACCGGCAAAGAAATAAGTTTTGACCCCCAATCTGGAAAAATGATAGTACCTACCAAATCTTCAGCCAGCGACAGCCCAGTTCGAAAAATAAACAAAATCAACACACCATCAAAATCAGTTCATCGTCAATTATATTCACAATTAGAAGTCGACCAAGAACATGTTGAAAACTTATCTTCAACTGAGGCAACAGATTCAGTTTCTGATTTATCAGAACTGTTGGACACCACAGTGTTATATTCAGATTCAGCGCCCGACATTAAGGAATATGAACGAATGGAAAATGCTAATGACATCCCTGATGAAGTAATGGCGGACAAACAAACTGTAGAAATGGTAGTCCATCAACTTAAAACATTATTGCCGTCTGTTACCGGTCATTTAGCCGATTGTGGTCGTTTACATGAATGGATGAATTTCTTTCATTTGATTGACTCTGGAGATTTCAGTGTAAAGCACATTGCGGCCCAGTTGTTTCTAGATGTCATAAAATATTCAAGCCTAGAAGATGTGCGGCTAATGAGATACACTCCTGAAGTGAGACAGTTTTGGACAGTCGGACAGGCGCTGTTTAAAATTCAGTCATCTGACCTTGACGCTCAATGTCATTTTAAAACCATGGTCATATCTGAATTTTTCAACCTGTCGGTTTTGTCATAGGTGTTCTTTTGTCCAAGTATAAATCAAATCAAACCATGAATACTAAAGTTATGAACAATTTTAGCAAAATTTAATAAATTGACCTTGGAGGTGAAGGTCATTTATGAGTCAAAGTGAAGTTGAGTTTGGTTCACTTGAAGATCTTGTCCAAAGGGTTGATGTGTCCAAGTATGAAGACAATCCACCTATTAATAATTAAGTAATGGCAAATTTTAGCAAAATTCAATATTTTCACCTTGAAGGTGAAGGTCATTTATGAGAGAAGGTCAAGTTTAGTCTGGTCTACTTAATGGTCTTGTCCAATGGGTTGTTGTGTCCAAGCATGAAGAGAATCCACCAACTAATAATAAAGTTATGGCCAATTTTATCAAAATTCAATATTTTCACCTTGAATTTGAAGGTCATTTATGAGTGAAGGTCAAGTTTAGTCTGGTCATCTTGAAGGTCTTGTCCAAAGGTTTTTTGTGTCCAAGTATGAAGAGAATCCATCAAGGAATAAAAAATTATAATCAATGTTAAAGTCTTCGGACGGCAACGACACCATGACTATGACAATAACTCGATTTCTTTTTCAAAAAAAAGTCGAGATAAAAATGCTCACTTTTCTCCCCGGTTCAAGAAATTTGTAGCTGAGGGCAACATGTGGCCAGTGTTTGAAATAACGAGCCGCATAGCGGTGATTGGGGGGGTAGATGCAGGAAAGGTGATCTTCTTCAAGAAAGTTGTTAGTACATGTTTGTGTGTCAGGACTATAAATTGTACCTAAATATTTCCTGGGTAGAACCAGTACTCCGCCCCTGGTTTTGATCGAATCAGGGTCCGCAGCATTGACTGGATTGCTTGGTTTATGAACTGGTGCAATAATGGCCCAGATAAGATAGTCGTGGGATGTATCTTCAAGGAAGGTAATAACTATAGTGTTCCATGTATATAATTACCGTCTCATCATCATCGCTGTTAGATTAGTCTTCATCAACAAAAGAAACGTTGAGCCAGTCCATGCAGTCACCCATCTGAAAACAAAGAATATGCAGATTGTCTACAGCCAAACTCAGTGATAATATACGAGTTTATAAGACATAAGCATCAAATCGAACTTGAAAAAAATCAAAAAGAATTATGATTAACTTGGATTGAATTAAATAATTAAAGACCTTTAAATCAAAAGCGGTATGTTTCGTCAATGCAAAAAGTTACCAAGACGAATGCGTTTAAGTGAAACTTAAACAGACAAGAATGAATCATCTTTCCCTAATGTTAAACTCAACAATTAAACAAATTACATTAACGGTTAGCACACATGTATAATCTCATGGCTGCAGAAGAAAACCTACACATATTCTGTTGATGTCTTCAATAGAAAACACATACACCTTCAGTTGAAAACACATACCTAATGCAGTGACTTCGAGAGAAAACCAATACTTATTTCTTATAAACACGACCGATTATTAAGGGCAATTTTTGCAGGAATAGAGGCATAAAATCAAATGAAAAACATTTACAGTCCGAAAATATGTTGAACTCGTTTTCAAAAGCTGGAAGTGTAAGCAAAATAATTACATTTAATAACGGATGCTTGTGTTTTCCATGAATTTGCTGTATAAAACCACACATTCAAAAAGAAACTGTCTGATTTTAATCAACTTACGGCTAAACAATTGCAAATTATTCACATGTTTGCTTTGCTAACAATTGGTAAAGATTTACAGCTTACGTTTCACACAAATACTCTTACCTTTATATGAAAAGTTGTCAATTTCAGTAAACACAGGCATGTGTGAGGCGTGTGTGTAAACAGATACTCACGACGAAACCATTACCTGTCTTCGTAACAAAACGGCTCGCGGTTTGACATCGTCAGCCCCCAGTGGGTATTACTATATGTTTATACGATCCCGGATCCCGGCTTTTCTAAAGACGATCCCGGGATTTTCCCCTCGCCTTTAAATGTGTTTATATTTTAACATTGCCGTTATTAGTTTATAAACTGATTTAAATAAAAGATCAAGCCGTAATCATTAACTACATTGCTACATTCGACGTCGTTATCAGTTCGAAAAAGTAACTATAATTATAATATTATAGAATAAATTTCAATAATTTTAATAATGATAATTGCATGAGAAACACAAATTATATAATTAGCTGCTGAGACAAACTAATAACTTCTTTAATGACTGACACGTGTTTTTAGCACCTTTCTATGACAAGCAGGGTACCCTAGCATGCCTTTTCACACCTACTTTATCACCTTTCTGGGTTCATATAATATTTCTACTGTTACCGATTTCTCCGTTTTTTTACTATATAAAATTATGTAACCGATTTGTCGTGTTACCGATTTGTTCAGTTACCGATTCGACTGTCCGTTATCAATTCTGAAACAAAAATTGACAATAAAACATTTACAATACAGTGCAACACGAAATTGTTATTTACAGTCGTTGTTTTTACAAAACATGTTAACTAGCTATTTCAGTATTTTAAAACAAGTATGGGTAAAATGCAGAACTTGGCCTAGAAGGGCGCAACTGAGAGACTAAAAGGATAAGAACACTAATGTGTATGAGATGAAACAAAAAGCTAAAAGAGAATATTATTTTAGATCAGATCCGAATGAACTGATTAGCAATGACTACTCAGGTAAGCAACCATAAAAAGAAAATGTCACAAACACATAAGTAGACTGATTAGAACAAAAACCTAATTAGGTTGATTAGAAACCACACACACACACACACACACACACACACACACAAAACATAAGAGGACAAATAAGCAAATGCAATAAATGCATGTAACCAAAACAAAAGCAATATTAAGCCAGCTAACATATAGTTTTATTAAGAAGTGCATAAACGGTGTTAAATCAAATGGGTGAAGTGGTGGGCTAAGTTAAAAGCAAATTAATCATTGCAGTAGAAGCAGTGAGTTCATATTTGAGTTTAACTGGTTTTTTTTCTTTCTCGGGATATTAAAAACACATTTAAAATCTTTTTTTAAATGCATTAAAAGTTTAACTTACTCCCTAAAATTTCTAAGCACCGACTTCAAGATGAAGCTTTCCGGAAAAAAAAAACAATGAATCATTATGGTTATTTATATTACAATATAGTAAAACATAATGAGCGCTGTTATTGTTTTCTTTTTCCGAAAATGTTTTATTTTCTCTCTTTTTTATTTCAAAGCTTAGCCAAGATTCTTGTTAAATTGCTGGGTTTATAATAATCAGTCAATGTGTTTCTTATCTACTGAGGTTTGATATATTTTGTTTCATACGCTGCAATAGTTTACTAAAACATATTACTAGATTTTACCCCTGAATCAGAAATGAAAACAAAAATTTTAATACACGACTCCTTGAAAAAAGTACTCCTCACAGTACAATTTACCTTGTTAACGTTTTGCCTTTTTATCTGACTTGACGATATTTCACATGACATTAAAAAAACAGTGATGCTCCGTGCTTACAATCCTCTGGAAGATTTTTGTCATGCAGTTCATGAATCAAATAAATATGTTACTTAATCTCGACATAACAGACACTAACTTACTTATCTGTCTTGTTCTTTTTTATATTTATGCCCCCGAAGGGCGGCATATAGTAATCGCACTGTCTGTCTGTCTGTCCGTCCGTCCATCCATCCGTCTGTCCAGTAAAATCTTGTCCTCGCTTCATCTCCAAAACTGCTTGAGGGATTTCATTGAAACTTAATAGGAGTGTTTTTTTCACTAAGCCTAGTTGTGCATATCATCAGCTAGGAGATTCTGCTCGATTTATTTTTGGCAGGGTTATGGGCACTTTGTCATTTTTTTTATTCTAACTTGTATATTAAAGTCTTGTCCACACTTCATCTCCAAAACCGCTTGGAGGATTTCATTGAAACTTCACAGGACTGTTTGTCACAAAGCCTAGTTGTGCATATCGTCAGGAATTTCTGCTCGGATTATTTTTGGCGGAGTTATGGGCACTTAGTCATTTTTTATTATAACTTCTATATTAACATCTTCTCCACACTTCTTCTCCTAAACCGCTTGGAGGATTTCATTGAAACTCAACAGGACTGTTTGTCACCAGGTCTTGTTGTGCACATATCGTCAGGAGTATGTGCTCAGATAACTTTTGGCAGTGTTATGAGCACTTTCATTTCAAAGCTACATTTCGGGGGCATATGTCAATTTCCAGTGATAGCTGTTGTTTTCATATAAAAAGTCTGATTCAAGCAGAAATTAGGAAAAGCTGTAATGCATCTTTATTGTAATTATCAACACTGGCATGTCCATAGAAAATCGAATGCCTCTGATTTTTTGGTAAACTGCTAAAGTGAGACCATTAAAAGTCAAATCATTCATGGACGTTTCTTCTAAATAATAGTTTCATTCAATGTTTGTGATTAAAGCGAACTCAATATTTGTAGACACACACCTTTTATTTTGTCTCTATTTATTCACCTAAAATTGTCTGTCTGTCGAAAAGAAATATTTCTTAAATCGATACACATGTGAAAGACGGTTGTGTTTATATAAAATATTGATGAGCTTGATAAACAGCACATGCTACATTCAAACATAATCTTTTATTGATAAATGCTATTTTCTACAAACCGACTGCTTTTTTGAAAGACAGAAAATTATTTTAAAATCTGTGTCAGTTTCCATTACCATGTAGTTATCAAAGTAATGAAATATTTTTCAGTAACGGAAATCTCGTTGTTTTCCCCATCGCATTTCTACTGATCTTTTTATGATGATATTTTTTTTCCATTTCGATACATAAGAAGTAAAAAGTTTAAGAAGTTGGGTGAAATTGCAATCTCTAGATTAAGTTCATAAGCGACAGCAAAGTAAACAGGGAATCGGAAATATTTTGCGTATGAACTACACTACACTGAGAAAACTAAATTTATCATATTAGAAGCTCTGGGCAATAAAGTCTGATCCTATCAAAAGCATCAAAGATATTCATTTCTTACAGCAGGGCCAGTTATACAGACTTTGATATCTGATAATTATATGACACGACGACGCTCTGCTAGAACGTCTGGCACCTGCAGAGAAACTACATGCAATTTTTTCGGCACTCCAGTTGATTTCTTTAGTTTTTCATAATTCAGAGTAAATGATCTTTTTCAACCTATAAGATATTAATAGCTCACTTAAATCATGTTCATCGATCACAAATAAATTATACACTAAGATGATGATTGCTGCTTGAAATAAGTTTACCCGAGTAAAATGTTATAAGATTCCTTACGAGAATTTCTTGAGGATCATTCTGACAAACGATGATGATGATGATGCTGATTACAATAATCACCATTACCATCTTCATCACTACCATCATTATCATCGTCATCATCATCATTACCAGCAGCTTGAACAATTTAACAGTATTGTTAAATAAACCCATAGTCATAAAAACAGAAATCCAGCAGAAACTTAAAACCAATATATCGAAATGAATTTGAAACAGAATGTTTGTTGAATATGTCACTACGAACTGTAGTTGAATTGTAGGATTTTACAGTTAAACAGTTTAAATTGTCACCCGTTGTTTTACGCGTAAATGCAGCATACTCGAAATATATACAGGATTAATATACTGAATTATAACATACAAATGTATCTTATAATACGTTATAACATAAACCTACCGAAGTTTAATAGTATGGCTTTCTTTTGTTTAAAGAAAACGAAAGAAGCGACGCGTGACATGTCTTTGTTAGTATAAATGGAATTCATTAGAGCTAAAATAAATCTTTATTTGAGTAAAGGAATATTTTCTTTAAAGAAAGTTTAAATTTCGTTAAAATATAACTATATATAAGATATAAAAGCTGGCATCACCAAAAGAAGATAAACTTTGAAATTCCAAAGGATCTTTTTGCTAACATTTCATTTTAGAAAGTTATTTTTCCTGTTCTTAGACTGGATATCTTAGGTATTTTAATTGAATTTACTTATCATTGGACATAATCATAGAAACAGTTTAAACGTATGGAAACATTCAATGATTCTAGACTACTCCATCACTTTAAAGGATTACCCAAAGTGATATATTTGTTTATAACTTTTGTTGCTGAAAAGATGCTTGATAGACAGTGGTAAAATAGAA
This sequence comes from Cyclina sinensis, assembly GCA_012932295.1. NCBI lineage: Eukaryota > Metazoa > Mollusca > Bivalvia > Venerida > Veneridae > Cyclina > Cyclina sinensis. Next base: position 23,709,382 of record JAAONU010000016.1, read on the forward strand.
GTTGACCATTGAAATTCAATGTAAAAATGGTACAAAAAGACAGCGAACAGGATAACTGTCGTCTCCGTATTGATCCAGTTCTAGTCGATAAGTTCCGAAGACTACCGGGTGGCATTAATGAAGTCGGAACTAAAATAGTGCGTGACCTCGGCTTGAGGTACCAGTATGATAAGAACAGGGGTACTCTCGAAATAATCGGTCCGGACACAGAGATACTAGCGCTGGCTGTGGAAAGTTTGAGATTCTGGGTTGAGGACGATGACTTTCCAGACACTGGTATCACATGTCAGGTCGGTTATCCAAACAGAAGAATAGTGATATGGCGATTTCATGGAGACTACGCGAAAAAATTTGATCACTTATTTGCAGATGATATAGCTAAATTGAAGCTGAAAACGTCTGTGAATATAAAAGCAGTCCCGAACAAAAGAAATCCGGAGTACATAGAATTGTACTGCCATTTTTCAGTGTATCATCAAGTTAAACCAGAGGTTATACGAATTTCTAAGGAGCTAGGGAGGATTTTTCAGGACGACTTCTTTATTCCTAAATCTGATTTTACCAAGGCAAGAAATTTCGCAAGGTCTAAAATCTCTGACGATAAAGTTCTTTATGCACTGAAAGAATATCCAGATAATAAGGTCAGAGTGTGGCTGTTTGCAAGAGACCAGCTGGACGTGATTCGTGCCAAGAGAGAATGGGTTCTTCATGTTGGAATTAATGCTAGAAATATTGAATTTACTGAGGCAGTTAGACGTGATAATTCAATTAAGTCAGCATCTTTCTTTGGGCACCCAGCGTCAGAGTTAGGCAGTGATATATCAGGGCCTATCAAGTTCAACGAAAAACACAAAGACTATAAAAAGCAGAATCAGCAACCTGAAAATAAAGCAAAACACATAACACAAACTTCTCTTAACTTAAGTCAGTCAAGGTCGAAACTTAAAAGTCAAAGTCAAACAAATTCTTCTACTAAAGATATAAGTCCCCGAGGACCACGAATAGACAACCCAAACTTTCCTAGACCACCAGATTTTGTTTATCCGGTGCAAAAGGAACCACTGACACAAGATGTTGATGAGAAAGATGCTTATCGAGAAGGTCCTACGAATCCCTTTGCCGCTAATGCAGAAATACTCGAAGACCTAGCAGAAGAAAATGTACAACATTCGACAAATCTTTTGATAGGGGAGGCGAAGTGGGTACCAGAGGAAGAAACGAATCTATACCGTGCAAGACAGCTATCACGACCTTTTCCAAACAGAATTTATGTTCATCATCAAATCAATGATAAGCAGTTACAAAATCAACCGGAAAACACAACAGCAGACGCCTTCACAGAGCTCAAAACACGTAAACAAGTTGCTCATCCTGAAAAGAACCTGGTAGAAAAAGAACGCTTTAACCCCACACATCATTCAAAATCTGTCCTAACAAGCGTGACAGATCCTCGTCAAGCACCAGCTATCAAAAGAGGAAACAAAGCAATACGTCCTGGAGAGAAAACAACGAAACAAGGTAAAGTAAATGCAACTACGCGGACAGAAACGGCCAGTTTTAAAAGTGCAAAAGCAACCAACTATTCGCTATAACATAAACGTCAATGGCTTGGATATTTACATGTATAAACAAGACATAACTAAACTGAAGCAACATGGACGCCTTGGTCAATGTAGTCGCACCCAATCTTATAGATGGTGATCTCATTGCAAAATCACTTTTCGCAGAGGCAGGAAAGACTGTGAGGGATGAAGTAGACGTTCATTTGAGCTTGTATGGAGAAGCAAAAATGGCAGAAAATGTTGTCACATCAGCAGGATCGCTTCCAGCATTAGGGTTTATTCACGTGGTGAGCCCTATCTGGCAAAGGTACACAGTCTGGCAAGACTGTGCCAGTGACCTCCATAAAGCACTCTATGACGTTTTGAAGACAGCTGAAACACACAAGTATAGGAAAATAGGAATACCTACAATTGGATCCGGTAAATATATTTTCATATCATCTAATATAATATAACGTATAGAATAGAATTATTTTTTACTTGTCGACAGAGTATTGCCATAATCATTTTACATGGAAATAATAACAGTTATTTAAATTTTCAACAACAAACCACACATTTTGTTGATGTCATATTAAAAGTAAATAAGTTAACCGCATCTTTCTTTGCTTTCTTATTTCCTCGACCTATAAACTTGTACTAAAAAAGAGAAGATGTGACGGTGCTGTGTGTAGCAGTGAATAATTAAAACAGTTTGTAAGTTGTACCACCACAGAAACCCTAGATATTATGCTATTAAAAAACTTATTGATGAAGTTCGAAAACAAACATTTTGCAGAACCTTTCTTTGGCATACCAAAGGACCTGGTCGCTGAAGTCTACGTGAAAGCATTGATAGATTACAGCATGGGGATGGGTCCCATGTATCCCGTGCTGGAGATACATCTAGTCGACACTGATCACAACATGCTCAAGTACATTAAAGACGCGTACGAGAGTTGGGCTTCAACACCTGGTGTAGCTGATATGACTCAGCATATAACCAAAGGTAACGCTAGGAAAAATCTGACAATCTATTTTTATTTTTTTTAAAAACAACAAAAAATATGTAAAAATATATTTTGAATTTTATAACATGATAAATCAATAAAATATTTCATTATTCATGTTATTACTGTAACAATGTTTGAGTCGTATTCAGACATCGTAATATACTGTCTTGTCAACCTATCTACTCTTGCTACATTACCCCCAAAAAATTGTACGTAAGTTTTTCTTTATCTTATCAATTGATAATAATGAAAGAACTATGATGGAGTTACCCCTTCTATCAAATGTTCCTAAGTTACATATACGCTGTCAGTAAAAACGTCCGCATGCAGTGTATTTTAACAAAAATAATCCTGGAAACTTTACCACTGATTATTTTCCTACTGATCCCCCACCCCCTCAGGATGTTATTGAATATGAACAATAATGTTTTGAATCTGTTTCCAATTAATATTTTTTATGACATGCGCAAGTTACACATTGACTGAGTGGCCCTTAAAGAGGGTGTAACAAAAGGTGAAAAAAAACCTTTAATTTTTAGGTTTGAAATTATTCTCCCAATTTTAATCATAATTATATGAACGTCAATGTTTCTCAAACTACATTCTCAACTTTTTTACATTTCAAAAAATTGCCGGAAATTAGAAGGTGAACAGATCATGAAAAACCCAGACGAGGTGTCCACACGATCTCAGAGTGCTGTGAACCTCAAGTCTGTGCCCTCCCATCGTAGTGAGAATATGGTCACCTTCACTGGTCAGTCTTACACCAAAGAGGGCGAACAGAAATGGACTTTCGACGTCTTGAAGAAATTAGTAGTTCACGTATATACTGGTAATATATTACTTTTCAATTCTAAATGGAATGAAAGAATAACCACCGTCTCAAAGATGATATTTAACATATGATATTAAATCAGTATGACATGTATAAATGTAATTGTGTTCTGTGAAGAGTAGATATACAGAATCAATACTACCATTCAAATTAAACATACGCACGCACGCACGCACGCACACACGCACACACACACACACACGATATATGCATTTAATCCTTTCATTCTATAATAACTATCGAAGATGAAAGATATTCACATAGCTTGTGTCTTTGTTTTTTTTTCAGGCTCAGTATTGAAGCTGGATGATGTTGAAGCTATTGTATGCGCTGTTGAAGTTGATATGAAAGGAACTTTGGCCAAGCAGATCCAATCCTTAGGTGGAAAGAGCTACAGAACCTCTTTAAAATCAGCAAGGTAAAGTAACAAGCAATATAAACAGGAATGAAACAGAAAGAATGGTTTAAGGCTAAAGACGGCAAAGGTTAAATAAAGGATGTGTATAGCTTAATTACTGCTTATTAATTTTGGCGAGGTTTTAAAATAAAGTGTTCTTAATAGGGGTTGTTTAATGCATCTTTATTCAACGCTTAGTAACTGGTAAGTTTTATTGCCATTTGATAGCAATTTTCATTTCATTTCAGGCTTATTTCGAGCCAGTTTATCAGATTCAGTGATAACCTCGTCAATACCAGAGATAACGAGCACTTAAAAAACTTTAGCAAACGATAAGAGGGTCATTTCTGTCCTACTTCCTTTTCAAACTGCCAGAACACTGTCGTTGACAATTTCATGTTTCCTTTAGTAACATCCATAACAGAAATAAATAGTGTAAAAAGTAGAAACCATTAAAACCGGATGGCTTATCAAATTTAATGAAAGTGAAACTAGCCTTTTTATGTCACAGGGGCAACCGGACGCTCGATGAAGGAGAAGTACTGGTTTGTGATGCTGGCGAACTTGGCATGCGCAAAGTGTTGCACAGCGTCATCTCTACACCCATTCGTCAAATCAACCAAAAGAACCTCTCGCGTCTTGACAGTATAAACACGCAAGTGTTTTATGCAGCGAATCAGAATGGAATTAAAGTTCTAGCAATGCCACTAATAGGAACAAGTAAGTTTTCAAAAAGCTTGGTGATTGGAATTGATAAAATATATTCACAAAGTAAATAGAAGGTTATGTCTTTCTTTTGACCATTATTTTTTGCTCTTGACACATTTAACCAGAATTGACATTTCAGAAAACTGTATTTTTATATCATTATATCACCTTCAGGTCGTCTAAGAGAACGATTCGAGGTGGAGCAGTGCAGTTTACAGTTGATTGATAATATTATTGAAATGTGCCTCAGTCTTGGACAAGGAATGAAAATAAAGGAACTACATTTGGTGAATACAAACCATGTAATGACACAATACTTGACCCAAGCTCTGAGAATTCGTGCACATACTAAACTCAGGTATACTTTGTTTTCAATTTAACAGATTCTTGTGGAAAGGTACTTGCATTTTACTGCTCTTATTCTTAAAAAAATGTGTTTCTTCATCCTATAGAGAGTGTTGATTTAGTGTAAGAATGTTATGTTCAATCTTAAGTAAAACTTTTAAAGTTAAGCCCTCTTACAGCTCCATGTCTGCAGTGTATAACTAGGACGATAATGGCCATAAGCTACTCAGTTTAATATTTTTCTCTTACAGGAGTAAATTCTGAGAAGAATTAAGTGCAGTATTCTTTGTACCAAAATCAGGAGAATTAATCATAAAATTTAGCAGGAAAAATAATGAGTTGGAAATGCGCAACTTATTTCATTAAAGACAATTAGTTTTGATCTAGTCCGTTTACTTTACGGTATAAATTCTATTTTCTTTCAAACAGACTTATAAATGAAAGTAAATGTACACTCTTTTTCATTCAAATCGTTAAGGGTAAAACAATACTGGAAAATGCGTTTCATGTTTCAGGATGGAAACGGAACCGCATGTACCGTCGAGACAGGAAGTGTTGACCACAGCCGAGGCAATCCACAGAACACCAGAAAAAATTGACAAAATGTCAGTTATAAGTGGGAGATCAAAAGCAAGTAGCAGTCAGTCTGCAAATAAAAAAAGAAGTAAGGACAATAATGAAAAACAAAACAATGGCAAAAACAGTAGTTCAAATGATAAGCCAGCCCAAGGTGAGAATAAACTAGAGAACAATAAAGACACAGCAAAATCAATCCTTAGACAAACAGACAATAAACTTGAGTCAATAAATTCGGATAAGAGAAAACTTCAGCCAAAGGAAACACACAATAACAAAAATGGAAATACCAAAAGGTTTGCAAAGGATTCAAATTATAAAAAGCACATCCCTTACCTTTCACAAAAAAACTTGGAAACACATGATCGTCTCATTCGTGATGCCTGGACGCACTTGATGGATGACGAAATGGAAGGGATTGAAAACAATGTATCGAAACGTCCGAAAAAACTTGATGAACAAAAAAGGCATCAGGAGCTAGAACCTTTAGACAAAGATGTCTTGCTCAAGAAGGCCAGCATTTTCCTTAAGGAACGAAAATCAGAAAAAGCTAAGACAACACGGAAGAGAAAACATCGGGTCATTCAACGGTCTTCTGATTTTATTTTTCAAAGGTCAAAGGCAGAGTCATACAAATCGCTACACGAAAGAAAACAGAAGTTTGCTGAACAAGCTAAAACACAAGAGCAGATAAAACTGAGAAAAACCCAAAGTAGTGATGATATCTGGAGGAAACAGATTGCTGACAAAGTCTTTGAAACGTTTAAAGAAGAGCGTGAGAAACTTTCTAGGCAGAAGAAACTGGCACTTGTATCAAAAACTGACATTGACAGAAAATGATCAACTCGAAAGCGACCAACATCTGAAAGAAACTAAAAAATATTTTACGCGAGATACCAAAGACAGACTACAAACCAAATGTTGGTACGAGCAAAGACGACATAAGCGATAAATTTGAAAGGTTCAATAGAATTAACGTAAACGAAGGTGATACAGAAACTGGCGACATATTATATGAAATACATAGTAAGACAGAAAGGTCTGAAAATCAAAGCAATATACCAAGATTAAGGAAAGCAAGAAGTGAAAGACGTATGATAGACACTGAACGTGAAGACATGTACATGATGGACATGGATTTCTTCGCAAAAGAAAGGGAAGAATTTGAAAGGAAGAAAAAGGAAAATGTTGTAGAGACAGATACTGATGTTGAGGGGACTGCACGATAAAAGCTTTACAAAAAGTGAGAGAAGCAGGAAAATGAGAAAAGACAGGCTTATTGCACTGACATCATCTGAGAAGAAGATTGAAGAGTGGGAGCAATATCTTGACACTGAGAGCCCGCAAAAGCGGCATAGTACACCAGATGTTAAGTATCTTGTTCAGGAAACAGAGATAACAAAAGGTATCGACGACTCGGCAATTGTGTCAGGTGATGATACAAGTTTGGAAAAAGACTTAGCATCAAATTCTTTAGAGCAAACAAGCGGTGACTTGTATACGTCTAGAGATGTTAAACCTGTAATCCATCGTACAAAAGGGATTGAGGGATGATTTAGATCTTGGAGTGTATGCCAAACAACCGAACTCACAAGCATTGAAATCTGGAAAGTCTTTCAAAACGTATGCAGTTAACGCATCAACGGTCGAAAATTCTCCAACGGAATTCAAGGATGCAGAAGATGACAAGCAAAGCAGAGGAAGAGTCCGATTTGTTCAAACTTACAGTAATAAGCCAAGAGCAGATTATGAAAATCAGAAACTTACCAAAACTGTCGACTGGAAGAATGGAAGGAAAATGACAAAAGAAGCTCTGCAACTCTTCAATGAACAGAGGAAAAATGCTCTTCGTGCACCAAAGCCCGATAAAGTGACGATTAAAGAGAAACTCAAACTGCAAATAAATGTGATAGATAAGGCAGTAGAAAATGGAGAACAGATTGAGAAAGAGAAAAAGAAAATAAGACGTTTCTGGGAAGCTGTTGATGGAAAAGAATTGAGAGACGAAAAAGAAATGTTCGGGGAGCCAGACAATAAGGACAAAGTACTTGTTGCTAAAGTAACAAAAGAACGTATAATGTCGGCAAAAACTAGAGATAGCAAAAAAAGTAAAGGAAGTGTTCTCACACATAATGTCGGAGATTTTAATGTCACTTTAGAGGTTGGAAACTGATGTGATGGTTGATACTCAATTACGTTTGATGCCAACTAAATGTAGAAACAAAAATGGAAATCTGTTTAAACAAGATTCTTTTATAACGCAATTTACTTACATTTATTGTCTTTAGAAATTAGTGTTTACAATTTCATCCTTAATTCTAAATGAAAACATACTTCAGTCAAAACAGTTTTAGAATATAAGTCCTACTGGAGAGCTAAATCTTGGTCACCGTGAAACAGATGGAGTAAAATCAGACAAGCGTTGTATAGAAGGAAGGCTCGACAAACGAAGTGACAAAATAAAAACATGATTGTGTATGATGTTGGTCATTTTATGCCTGTGATAACTTCTATTGATACCACTGGTATTGTTATACTTGATATAAATCATTAACTGTTACAACACGAAATATATTCTTCGACCATTAATTATAGATATCATTGTGCCTGTCTTAACAACAGATTTTTAACTTCATGTTTTGCAATACCATTACATTTGACAGTCAAAGACTGCTTTCACATTGATTACAAAAAAAGCATCAGCAGGAATCGTTTATATATGTTTGTATATTATGTTGAAAGTAAACTTTTGTGCAAAATTTCTCTTCAAAAATAAAATGATAGTTGTTTAACAGCAACATTTATATCCAGTTATAGGAGAGCAAAAACTGCATTGTACTTTCTTAGTGAACTTTGTCTTGAATATTATGTTTTTTTAATGCTTTACTCAATTTGATTAAGATCATATCCTAAAAATCGTTACGCTAACCGTAGGGAGGTCGTATACTTCAGTTAGATTGTACTTTACTTTGTATCTTAGTAAACTGTTAATCTGTTATCGGTGTAGTTCTAGATATTAAAACACTAGCGCAACAGTCTTGACACAAGTATCTATATTTTTTATATTAATATTAATCAATTATTTTATTCTATATTTTATAGTTTATTTTATCAAAATACTCTTTTTGCCTTCAATGTGCAAAAATCGTAGAAGTTATTTCTCACTTTTAAGTTTAACTTGTGTAAATTGGCAAGTTCATAAAAGTTAATCTTTAGGTAAATCACTGAGTTAAATGAAACGAAAAATCTTTTTAAGCAAAATTGCACGTACCTTCCTTGGATAATAACTAAAGAGGTGATACATTGTTCCTATTTTGTCACAGATTAAAGGCGATCTGTCAACAAACAAAGTGTAATAAATCCCTGACACTTATCAGTATGACTTCACAATGATAGGTCTATCTATCTGAGTTTATTTATCGTCGATATCGGTTGTCCATTTGACCGACGCCCACTGTAGAAATTAGTTATTTTATCTTTTAGGGGATAGTGAAAGATACAGAAAGCATCCCATTCCAGAGACACCCCTGGTTCTTTTGCATGCTCAGTGTACAGCACTGATACATGGGACCTCGGTTTAATGTCTCATCCGAAAGATAATTAGTAATGTTAGTGGAGGAGCGGGGATCGATCTAGGATCCCCTGGGTTACCAGTCCAGCGCGTTACCAGTCCAGCGCGTTACCACTGGACTACTTATCCGCTCCTAAAGATAGGTCGCAAATCTTTTGATGGTTATCCTCGATCTTCAATATTTCTGGCATTAATTTGACTGAGTTAATAAAACAGGCGAAATTTAGTCAACCTTTAGCCGATTAAATAGAAAAGTTCTGGACATTGGATTTTATGCGTCGTTTTACAAATGTTCATACTTAAATTGATGGAAGGTTTGTGTCTAAGCTCATAAACAGCCTTTACCAGATCTCGAAAACTTGGCTTTGAGGCACAACTCAAAGTTTTGATATGTATTTTCAGTGTGACTATACAGCTTGCTGGATATAAGTTCTATCTTGCGTACGTATAAGTTGGCATTTTCTAATTAATTTATTATATTAATTAGATAGAAGAAACATTTTTAACCAAACGATATCCAGTATGAAACGACATGTTTAGAGAAAATCATCTGAAATACACGTTATGCAGAAGGAAGAAATATTTTTTACCCATGCGACATTCATTATGATACGACATATGTTTAGAGCGAGAGAGAGAGAGAGATACAGAGAACATTATTCAAACATGATTTGATTCATATTTTAATGGCATCATTTGCATCAACTCATCGAAATACGCTCAACAGTCACGGACAAAAGATTTCAATATACGGATATGATAGGAGGAAAGCAAACAAATCGGCCCCAAGTCGAATCAGCCCCCAAAAAAGTCAAATCAGATCCATTGCATTTTTATAAGTCAAATCGGTCCCAAATAAAGAATCCTATGTATCATAGCTGTACTCTAAATATTCAAAAGAACCAGGGGTGTCTCTGGAATGGCGTGCTTTCTGTATCTTGCACTACCCCACAACATACAATAAATATAATCTCTTCAGCGGGCGTCGGCCATATGGGCAACGGTACCGACGATAAATAAGCTCAAATCATTTGATAGAAAGGCATATTGTTACCAGTACTAGTGGTACTACAGGACCCATGGGCCTACACCATGTTTAATATTTGTTTTAATGCTTTCCATACTATTTAAGATCACTAAAATAGTTTGATTAATAAAAAGTTATATAGATATATGTAAATGTTTTACTTGTTCTTATAATGATTTGTCATTCCCTGTCCATGTCCACTCCGTGTGTTGTTCTAATATGGCAAGCTTAGCGCAATCTTCGAGAGACAGTTTGAGGAAGGGCGAATTCACTTTGAAAAAAGTGTTACTTTTAAAATAATTATTTATCAACGTATATTTAAACATGACATTATTCATGCATCTAAATGCTTATTGTTATCACTTAATTGATTGTCTTTAATAAAACTCAAAATCAACTCTTACAAGCACCGGACTACTTTTGAAGGCGTGCATATATCAAACTGTACTGTAGCATTTCCGATTATGACTCAGTCGTAATGTAGTCCAGATGTGACCAAATAACAGAAAAACAGATCTATTAGATAGATTATAAAAAAAAAAACTTTTCAAAATATCTTTAAACAATAGGCCTAACGGGGAAGAGGATGAACAGGTTCTTTCAAATACTGTAGTTGAAATACCCTGGGATGAATAGGCATATATATTTTTCTAGATCTATGTCACAGCCACAGGTGCTCGATTGTAGGTGCTCTTTCACAATATTTCGGTCCTTATCAATAAATCTTATCGAAATGTAAAAAAAACACAGCACAAGGCCTACTTTGAAAAATTAGCAAACATACAAAAGTATCTTTTTAAAAAAGCGCGAAAGGGGTATTTTTGTGTGTTTGCTCATTTTTAATTTTATACATTTGGATAAGATGTATTGATAAGGACCGAAATCTTGTGAAAGAGCTCTTACAATCGAGCAGCTGTGGTCACAGCTACGTTTTTCATGATTTTTGGTTTCAAAAACCTCTTGATTATCTCCCTTTAACGGTCTTCAAACTTCAAGCGCAAAAATGGCGAACAATTTTCTTTGACTTCAACGCAAATTTTTCTCTTTATCTCGCACGATATGCGTTTAAAAAGAGTTAAATCCATCTAATATTGAAGAGGTATACCAACAGTTAGTGTGTTATCTTTCCCGTTTCACTAAATTCTTGCATTTTGTAGGTGTCTCGAAAAATCTTGCTTTTGTTGTGAAGAAATTTAATTGTCCTGCCCAACTATCAAATTTTTAGGCTTATTACATTCCTTCTGTTTCTTCATGATCTCAATTTATGCAGAAAAGCATAAGATATGAAATGACTTGAATCTCAATTTTTTTCTTCTTCAGTGCATTAACATGTAACATAGATTTACCAACCTATCAAAAATGATGGCATTATGCACTGAAAAAGCTGAGATATAAAAGATATAGATATGTACAAGGGATTGTTAAGAACAAGAATTAATTAGAGAAAGAGAAAGTGTTTAGATACCCTGGACCTTGGAGATATCCAGGGTCCCCACTGACAATATATTTGGTAGGGTTTATAGAGTTTTCGTTTAACTTCTTTTCGTACAAACTGAGAGGAGATTTTGTCTACTTGATCACACCTTTCTGTTGCAATTAAACGTGATTTTGTGTATTGTTAAATAATAATAAACTGTAAAAACTACTTGATTATATTGCATATCACACCTTTCTTTTGCAATTAAAAGTGACTGTGTGTATGGTTAAATAATAATAAACAATAAAAACTGAATTTTCATATAAATATATAATGGTCACACTAATTGTCTCACAGCTTTATAATGAACAAAAAGCACCAAGCCAGTTTGCATTATCAGTTTGCGCACAAGTAAATTTAGTCAAGCCCTGTCAGTGTGTATAAATATTGCTTCAAACACCCCATTATTCTAAAAACAATCAACATAATTTCAATATTTGCTATATTTACTTAATGAAAGTTTTAATAAATACCAAATAAACCAATATATTAAATAAAAATTTAAAAAACAAATTTTATAAAACGGATAACGTATTGATATAGTGTTCTAGATCTAAAAGTATAATTGTTATAATGAATTGTGGCTTATTTACTATTTGTATTCGAAAACACTTCTTTACTATTTTGATATACAGTACGCTCAGCGCGGATTCTGCCTTTTCCGCGATACCACCGCGGACGATTTTTCTTTATCGCGGACAAACACGGCGATGAGAGGGCTAATTTCCGCCGCGATCCACGGTGTCAAGTTGTTTCCACCGCGGACAAAATAGCCAAGACTGTATTTAAATTATTGATAAAATCGGTTACCTGTTTCTCGCGGCAGATCGCGGCGGCAATTTTTACTATAGCTTCAAAAATAAATGTTTATTTTATAAAATTTTCACTGTGTTCTTGTTTTACAAGATGACTAAATGGTATTAACATTAGTTAAAATTGTAAATGTAAAATATTGAAACAGCATTTAAAATGAAAAACGTTACCTTTGTTTTGATTGTAAAATTTGGAGTGACCGCGAAGAGAGACACAAACTACATACTACAGAGTATACTACAGCATCATTGTTTCCTTGAACTATCCAAAACCATGGCAAATTAAAACATTCCTAACAATAATTACATCTTACACATGCTAATTATCGGGGTTATTTCAAGTGAACTGATTTAACTGTCAAAGAAATTACGTCACTCAATAGCGGCTTTCAACTTTTTACAAAGGGTGCCATGTCTTCTGCTAAACTCAAAATCACAGCTGACACCTGTGTGAATAACATACCTAAATACAAACTTAAACACCTTTTGTCTAAACTAGTTTATAAACAAATCTGAGCTCTGGTTTTTAAAGTGAAATCTACAGAACTTGTATAAATATAATTTTGGGATGCAAAGCAAAAACTTGTTAATTGTAAATTTCAGTGGCTCAACACTTCCCTTATATTTCTATCATTTGGGGATGAATTTCACAATCTTTTATATCGTAATATTGTTGTGAAACCTACATGTAGCCTCAAAGAAACAACCTGTCAATCACACTTCCAGTGACCTATGATCTTTATACGTCATACAATATCGTAGTTTTATTGGTTGTAAATTTAAGAGCTAACCTTTGATGGCAAGTCTGAGTAATTTTCCATTAAAAAATCCCAGTATTTTACCGCCTTTTCCACATCACATGATCTTATGCTGCATTGTCGATTTCAATTCTCATTTTCGGAAAATCTTTAAATAGTAACACCTAGTTTTCGTAGGAGATATTGACAACGATAAAGTTTTCATGGTATAAGAAACATTGTTGTCTCTTTTTACTTTTTCGTAAATGCCGTACACCGAGATTATTCAGTATTTGACTTAAAAGTGGTTTTCACAACCATGAACTTGCATATCTACTCAATTTTCGATTTTAATACGACAATGATTTGCCGCGATTTAGAGTACTTTTTGTGCCCATTTTTGTACATGTTAATAAAAAAACGAGAGAACAACAAGAAGTACAAACAACAAATACATTGTATCTCTATAATTTTTTATTACAAAATCAGATTTTACATATTTTAAGTAGTAAAGTTTTAATAAATAATCGTAAAATGCAAGAGTTTTTACCGTGATCCGCGGTGATTGACACCGCAATCACCGCGTTCCCCCGCAATTTACCGCGGCGTTCCGCGGGGGAAACGCTTACGGCCACAGATTTATGTCCGCGGTGGTGACCATTTTCAGTCCGCGGGATCTCGCGGACAAATTTTGTGCAAAATTTTGTCCACGATGAGTCTCATCCGCGGGGTCTTGCGGGTTTTGCAAAATCCGCGCTGAGCGTACTGTACCAACATTAGTACAGTTGGTGATAATTACGCTAATTGTACTGTTATAGCACTATATTAAGAAGTTAGACGAGACCACCAATTGGTTTACTATATAAAGTAAGTTAGACGAAATTGTAGTTAGATGAAAGTACTAGCAACCTTTGGTAGTAACTGGTTCAAGTCCCTGATGCTTTTCATGAAAAATATTCTTTGTGGTAGTGTTGGTTACATTGTGGTATTTGGAATGAATTTTCATTTATTCCTCTTGTGTATTGCCCTGCTGGAATTAAGCGCCTCAGTTTACCAATAGCAACTTGTTCGTGTTCAATTTTCTACATAAATTGACTGGCACTCAGTAGCTCTCAGATCATAAGAAACAAGATATAAATGCATTATCATAATCAAATTTAAACTATTACTTCTGTTCTTACTTTTGATTTACATGTAAAATGATGGTTCAGAGTAATGCATGTAATTGTCATCATGTATAGGTTAGTGTTTAATAATACACATTAACAAAAATAAATTGGTCATTAACAAAAATAATTGGTCGCTTGCCTGCCATTTCTGTCTTGATGATTTCTGTCTTGATGTTTTCTGTCTTGATGATTTATGTCTTGATGATTTCTGTCTCTCTGTCTTGATGATATCTGTCTTGATGATTTCTGTCTTGATGATTTCTGTCTCTCTGTCTTGATGATTTCTGTCTCTCTGTCTTGATGATTTCTGTCTTGATGATTTCTGTCTTGTTGATATCTGTCTTTCTTGTCTTGATGATTTCTGTCTTGATGATTTCTGTGTTGATGATTTCTGTCTTGTTGATATCTGTCTTTCTTGTCTTGATGATTTCTGTCTTGTTGATATCTGTCTTTCTTGTCTTGATGATTTCTGTCTTGATCATTTCTGTCTTGTTGATATCTGTCTTTCTTGTCTTGATGATTTCTGTCTTGATGATTTCTGTCTTGATGATTTCTGTCTCTCTGTCTTGATGATTTCTGTCTTGATAATTTCTGTTTATCTGTCTTGATGACATCTGTCTTTTTTGTCTTAATGATTTTTGTCTTGATGATTTCTGTCTCTCTGTCTTGATGACATCTGTCTTTCTGTCATAATGATTTCTGTCTTGATATCTGTCTTGATCGTTTCTGTCTTTTTGACTTGACAATAATTATCTATCTTTCTGTTTTGATGATATCTGTCTTCGTGTCTTGAATATCCCCTACCAGTGGAATCGGGAGGGGTATATTGTTTGGGCACTGTTCGTCCATCCTTCCGTCCATTTGAATTTTGTTTCTGCGCTATTTCTTGGCAACTACATACTGGATTTCAATGAAACCTTTTGGGAACTTCAATACCAAAAGGAGATACCCCTCCTCTGCATGTTCCGGTTGGACTCTTCAACACAGAGTTATGGCCCTTGATTAATTATGCAGTACCGGTATATATACAAAGTAACATTTGTTTCTGTGCTATTTCTCTGCAACATCTTACTGGATTTCAATGAAATTTTATTAAACCATCAATACCAAAAGGAGATGGGCATATCATTGGCATGTCTTGGTCAGACCATTTAACACAGAGTTATGGCCCCTGAATAGTATTTCTTTTCTGCACTATTTCTCAGCAGCTACTAAAAGGATTTCAATGGAACTTTGTGTGAAGTTTCAATACCAGATGGAGATGCTCATATCCTTGGCTTGTTCCTCTACTTTTTGACTGTGTACTTGAGTGATTTTCTTCAAACTTAATACACTGACATAGTACATTGGTAGGAAGTGCAGTATCAAGAACAGTAACTCTACCTTGCTTGTTTTTAAAGGATTTTCTTCAAACTGCATAGATGCATTATTACATTTAGTTTTTGAAAGTACAACCTTCAGTTAACTTCTTCCCGGCAGGGGGATTAACCATGTGTAACATGGCTCTTGTTCTAATAGAATTTATTAGCTATTATTTATATAATCAGAGCATTTATCTCAACTGACAACCAACATCTATGTTTAATTCTTTTGTTTTTCATTGTCATTTATGATAATTACTATCAGTATAATTATTTATGGTATTACAAATTTAACAGTGGGTATTTGCATCTACTTTCTATGCTCACAAAAATGATACAAATTAAAAATAAGTGATACAGTGATCAGATGTAAAAGGTGCTTGTGCTTTGGCTGACACCAGCAATTTCACAGACAGGTAACCTCCAAACTATAAATATGTTTAGTAATTTACATTTTATTAAACATATGCCTAAACCAATCTACTGACATGTGTTTAACATTCCTTTCTCCTTTCACACTTCTTCCTTCACACTTTCCTATACTATCTGGCCTTCATTTCCAGTGAAAAACTGTTCTTGTCCTAAGTATCGCTTTGGGGGCATACGGTATATCTGTTTACAACAACAAGTCTTGTTTCTTCCTGTTTCTGTCACTGTGAAAACATGTATGCTTTTTGGCAACTGGGAATTGGCCCCAGTACTGAAAGGTTTATGCTATATTTGCCTCACATCATAAGCTTAAATGAATAAGACTAATCCTTGATTGCAGTGAATGTTCATTAAAGGTTCTGTTAATGGAAAAGTAAGTTCATCTTAATAGTAACATACAACATGCTAGCCTTTGACTGTAAGGTAGGGGTATTTTTACTAGAAAATACAAGTGGTGAATACCATCTGTGTTTACTTTGTCATCTCTTGTGTATATATTGCATAATTACAATGTATATTGATTTCATTTTTTAAGTCACTGTGAGATAGCAATGTTATGATTGTAAAAAAGTTCAGTACAGTATGGTGTAGATCATTGTGAGAAGGCTGATTTAATAGCAAGTTGATTTCATTCTATGTTCTACCTGTGGCATAGTTGAAATTTTGGAGTATATGTAATTTATAGTGAATAAATACAAGGAAGTGGATAACTTGCTAAGAACAACAGAATTCTGTAGTTATACCATAGCTAGACTAATATTATAGATATATGAAGGGTGTGTCATAAACATAATTTTCTATATTAGAAAGAAGTAGTGAGATGCCAGAGTTAGTTTGATTCACCCTCTCCCCAATTTTCATGCTTGAATGCACTGGCTGATCATTGGGAACAGAATACTGGTCAGAAAAGCAGAAATATGGGTAAAGGTTAAACACTTTTTTTAATTTTTCAGACGGAAAAAATAGCAATGGCAGAACATTTGTATGGTGAAGAATGGGACAGTGATGAGTTTCAGACTGCACTGAAAGTGGTACTGAAGTGTGAGATACAATCTCTTGTGAGTTTGAGATTTTTTTATACCACATTTTTGTCAGATGCTGGCATTCTAACGCCAGTGGTATCTCACAGTTTTAATTAATTTATGATCGTGTTAACACTAGATCACTGTGTTTATATCATTCGTAGTATATTGCTAAACTTGTAAAAGGGATTCACCAGTGACACAGTTTCTGAACACTTCTGTTATCCAAAAAGCTGTGGGCATTGAGTTTTGAGCTCAGCTATGTCATAGGAGTGCAAGCTTGTTTTTTTTAGCTCACCTGAGCACAAAATGCAAGATTATTCAAATGGTTCTGGTTCATTGCATTTCTGGTTCACTGGAGCTAAAATAAGATTTTAAAAGTTTGATCTTTAAAAATCTTCTTCTCCGAAACCTGAAGGCCTGGAGCTTAGATATTTGGTATGAAGCATCATCTAGTGGACCTCTACCAAGTTTGTTCAAATAATGACCATGGGGTCAGAACGGACCCCTACCCAGGGGTCAGTTGATTTTACATAGATTTTAGGGCCGGGAACGAATAAGGAATTTGATGTTCGAATATTCGTTTCCATGTTCGAATATATTCGAATATTCGTTTTTACAAAATTTGATCCAATATTTCTCTTTTACGTAGTATCCGAAATTGATTAGGTCGAATACTATACTACTTTAATATGCTGAAATAATCGACGATTAAGAAGACCTTTATTATTATGTTAAAGTTTTTTGTTTTATTGATTGTAAATCGATATATTTGTTTATATTCTTACTTTTGAAATAAATTCATAATTTGATTGTCAGTTTATCCGGCTGCTGATCATTTGTCTTATTAACGGGAGGTAACTCACATGACTCGACTGACCGTGAATCATCGCTCTTACGAACAAGCTGAATATTTGTTTATGTTCCTCTCCTTTTGCAGTATTTCAGCTTTTATCATTTGTTCCTGGGTCACACCAGTACTTGATTACAGTAATCATTAACGTGCATTGTTGCACTAAACTATCTTTTCCGGACAGGAATAATCCTTTAGACTTATCAATAGAACGTGAAAACTAATTCCAAACACGTGACGGCATTGCGATATATTGACTTTGATTTTTTCAACAGAGTGAGAAAGATACGTCCAAAATCATCCCTTAAAAAAAATCTGAAAACAATGTTTGCAAAAAGTTATTGGTGCCGAGTAGAGCTTTAAATTTCCATTGGGTGAAAGAGTTAATTTTAGAGTGATGAATATCGAATGAATATTGTTCTAGAATGATTAACAGGATTAATACGTGCCGATTTATTCCTCTTCACAAAAATTAACACAATTATCGATTGATCGGAAAGATTAAAGCACAGAAAACAATAAAGTAAGATAATTAAAGTCGGAAATATTACATTATAAACTGTTAGACAGGTAAATTACAAACTGTGAAACGGGTGCCCTTTCGATCAACTATACCCCAAACTTTTCACAGTTAATTGGCGATAATCGTTGACACGCGTTATACAAACATATGAACACCTGGTCAAGTGAAGGTCAAGGGTTTAATTTACGATCTTTGACATTTAAAAGTAAAAAAAAAAAATAAAAAAAATAAAAACCTTTCCTTTTATCGAATATTCGTATTCGTTTTTCAACGTTCGAATATTCGGTCGTGTTTCGAATATTCGAATATTCGATTATAATTCTCGGCCCTAATAGATTTATATAGGGAAAACTTAAAAATCTTCTTGTCAGAAACCACAAGGCCTAGAGTTTAGATATTTGGTGTGCAGCATTGTCCAGTGGACCTTTACCAAGTTTGTTCACATCATGGTTCCTGGGTCAAAAATGGCCCTGCCCCAGGTGTCACATGTTTTACATAGAGTTATATAGGAAAAACTTTAAAAAATCTTGTCAGAAACCCCAATGCCTAGAGTTTAGATATTTGGTGTGTAGCATTGTCCAATGGACCTGTACTAAGTTTGTTCAAATCATAGCCACTGGGGTCAAAACTGGCCCCACCTGGGGGGTCATTTGATTTTACACAAGGATTTATACAGGGAAAACTTTAAAAATCTGCTGCTCTGAAACACCAAGGGCTATACCTTCAATTGTTTGTTGTTATGTCTCCCCCCAACCCTGCCCATCTGATGGAGACATATTGTTTTTGCCTTGTCCATGGGTGTCTGTTTGTTTGTCTGTCTTTCACACTTCGTTTCCTTTCAGTAACTTGAGTAACAGTTGACCCAAAGCCTTCAAACTTCACAGGGTTATTGCCCTTATTGAGTACAAAAAGTCCCTTTTGTGTTTTGGGTCAGTAGGTCAAAGGTCAAGGTCAGAGGGACCTCTAGAGTAAAAACCGTTTCCACTCAATAACAGGATTACCATTTCACCCAGAGCCTCCAAACTTCATAGGATGATTGCTTTTACTAAATAGAAGAACAATCTTGTTTTTGGGGCTAGTATGTCAAAGGTCAGGGTCACAGGGACCTGTAGAGTGAAAACTATGTCTACAGAGTAACTGTAGTACCATTACACCCAGAGCCTTCAAACTCTATAGAATAATTGTATTAGAAAAACCCTAATGTTTTTAGGGTCCATAGGTCAAAGGTTAAGTTCACAGGGACCTGTAGAGTGAAAACTGTTTCTGCTCAGTAACTGGAGTACCATTTTACCCAGAGCCTTCAAACTTCATAGGATGATTTTCTTTACTCAGTAAAAGAACCCAATCATTTTTGGGGTCAGTAGGTCAAAAGTCAAGGTCACAGAGACCTGTAGAGTGAAAACTTTTTCTTCTCAGTAACTGGAGTATCATTACACCCAGAACCTTCAAACTTCATAGGGTAATTATATTAGAAGAACCCTATTGTTTTTGGGGTATGTAGGTCAAAGGTCAAAGTCACTGGGACCTGTAGAGTAAAACTATTTCTGCTAAAAAATTTGAGTACCATTACACCCAGAGTCTTCAAACTTATTGCAAACTTATTCAAACTTGCACCCATAAAAACCAGTAACGATATTTGTAACATGACCAATGAGACTCAGTTGAGCGATTTAGGGCCATCATGGCCCTCTTGTTTTTTTACGAATTTAACTTACTACACTGTCAGAATTGTGTTTAAAGATTAATTAACCTACGTGATTACTTAAGACAGCCTAAACTTATCACAAAAAATGTTTTGTTTTTAGCTCACCTGAGCACAAAGTGCTCAGGGTGAGCTTTTCTGATCGGTCTTTGTCCGTCGTCCGTCAGTCCGTCCGTCCGTCCGTCGTCAACTTTTCATTCAAACGACATCTCCTCTGAAACCAATGGGGCAAATTTAATGAAACTTGCCTGGGATGTTCCTTCCATGAAGCTCTACCAAGATTGTTCAAATGGTTCTGGTCCATTGCATTTCTGGTTCACTGGAGCTAAAAATAGATTTTATAAGTTGGATCTTTAAAAATCTTCTTCTCCGAAACCACAAGGCCTGGAGCTTTGATATTTGGTATGAAGCATCATCTAGTGGACCTCTACCAAGTTTGTTCAAATTATGTCCCTGGGGACAAAACTGACCCCACCCCAGGGGTCAGTTGATTTTACATAGAGTACATGTAATATAGGGAAAACTTGAAAAACTTCTTGTCAGAAACCACAAGGCCTAGAGTTAAGATATTTGGTATGTAGCATTGTCTAGTGGACCTCTACCAAGTTTGTTCAAATCATGGCCTCTGGGTGAAAAATGGCCCCGCCCCCGGGGGGTCACTTGTTTTACATAAAGTTATAAAGGAAAATCTTAAAAAAATCTTCTTGTCAGAAACCGTAAGTTATAGACCTTAGATATTTGGTGTGTAGCATTGTCTAGTGGACCTCTACCAAGTTTGTTCAAATCCTGTCCTCTGGGTCAAAAATGGCCCCGCCCCAGGGGCCACTAGTTTTACATAGAGTTATATAAGAAAATCTTAAAAAATCTTCTTGTCAGAAACAGTAAGTTATAATGCTTAGATATTTGGTGTGTAGCATTGTCTTGTGGACCTCTACCAAGTTTGTTCAAATCCTGTCCTCTGGGTCAAAAATGGCCCCGCCCCAGGGGCCACTAGTTTTACATAGAGTTATATAAGAAAATCTAAAAAAATCTTCTTGTCAGAAACCGTAAGTTATAGAGCTTAGATATTTGGTGTGTAGCATTGTCTAGTGGACCTCTACCAAGTTTGTTCAAATCCTGGCCTCTGGGTCAAAAATGGCCCCGCCCCGGGGGTCACTTGTTTTACATAGAGTTATATAGGAAAATCTTAAAAAATCTTCTTGTCAGAAACCGTAAGTTATAGAGCTGAGATATTTGGTGTGTAGCATTGTCTAGTGGATCTCTACCAAGTTTGTTCAAATCCTGGCCTCTGGGTCAAAAATGACCCCGCCCCAGGGGCCACTAGTTTTACATAGAGTTATATAAGAAAATCTAAAAAAATCTTCTTGTCAGAAACCGTAAGTTATAGAGCTTAGATATTTGGTGTGTAGCATTGTCTAGTGGACCTCTACCAAGTTTGTTCAAATCCTGGCCTCTGGGTCAAAAATGACCCCGCCCCAGGGGCCACTAGTTTTACATAGAGTTATATAGGAAAATCTTAAAAAATCTTCTTGTCAGAAACCGTAAGTTATAGAGCTTAGATATTTGGTGTGTAGCATTGTCTAGTGGACCTCTACCAAGTTTGTTCAAATCCTGGCCTCTGGGTCAAAAATGGCCCCGCCCCGGGGTCACTTGTTTTACATAGAGTTATATAGGAAAAACTAAAAAATCTTCTTATCAGAAATAAGAAGGCCTACAGTTAAGATATTTGGTATGTAGCATTGTCTAGTGGACCTCTACCAAGTTTGTTCAAATCCTGGCCTCTGGGTCAAAAATGGCCCCGCCCCGGGGGTCACTTGTTTTACATAGAGTTATATAGGAAAATCTTTAAAAAATCTTCTTATCAGAAACCGTAAGTTATAGAGCTTAGATATTTGGTGTGTAGCATTGTCTAGTGGACCTCTACCAAGTTTGTTCAAATCCTGTCCTCTGGGTCAAAAATGGCCCCACCCCAGGGGCCACTAGTTTTACATAGAGTTATATAAGAAAATCTAAAAAAATCTTCTTGTCAGAAACCGTAAGTTATAGAGCTTAGATATTTGGTGTGTAGCATTGTCTAGTGGACCTCTACCAAGTTTGTTACAAAAATGTCCCTGGGGTCGCTATTGGCCCCGATGAGGGGTCACAAGTTTTAAATAATAGTATAGAAGAAAATCTTTAAAAATCTTCTTGTCTGAAACCACAAGACCTAGAATTTTAAAATTTGGCATGAAGCAAGCTTTATCAAGCATTTTCAAATTATTGGATTAGGTTAAAGGTCACGGAGGCTAAAAGAAGATTTATCTACTGTACCTCATAGAGCCTTCATTTATAGACCAATATCTTTGATATTCAGTATAGAGGTTCCTTGCATGGACCTCTACCCATGGGTAGGGTTTGAGGTCACTGGGTCAAGGTCAAGGTCACCATAGCTTATAATAGATATTTCTACTTTCTGTCATAGAGCCTTTATTTATTGACTGATATTTTACATATTTGGTTTGTAGGCACTTACATATTTTCAATTAAAAAATGAAATACTGCTTAACAGCAAACCTACAGCCAAAGTACTCAGGTGAGCGATCCAGGGCCATCATGGCCCTCTTGTTTTGTTGTTTTTTTTAACGTAGATGAATAAAGCACTCTTTCCTGACTGCTGGTCATTAGTTGCAAAGTTACTTGTACGGTTGTCTTAAATGCAAGTTATTTATATTACAACATGTATATTAAATATTACACAGTTTATGTATTGTATTATAATGTTGTTTAAACCAACAGTTGGAGCGCTTGTCAGAGACGGGTGAGGAGACGGTTTTACTTACCGCAAGTGCAGCTGATCTTTGTGTTGGACATCTGGCATCATCTAAAGCACTCCGATTTGTAAACACAGCTGATGTAGGAATGGTGAAAAATAAATTTCTCAATTTTCTCACAGGTTTGTATGTTTAAACTTATGTGACAGTGACTTGTATCAATGGAGTAACATAACTTTAGCTGTTACACTCTGGTTTAAAGTTTCACTGTTTCCTTTACAAAGATAAAATATGCTAAAAGAACAGGAGGTACATCTATATATATGACTTTTACATCTATGCTCCTAGCAAACATTTCCATTATCAAAACAGCTAAATACAAACCCAGATCTACAAGTCTGCAGGAGACACCTTCAGCTTAATGATATATCAATTTAATGCAGATAAGCTATGATCATTAGGGTAGTCACAAGACTAGGCAGAGGTAAATTTATTTAAAACCATAAAGAATGTTTAATGTCTGTAATAGTTCTAAATGCAGAAACTGTTGTAGCACTTTCTACAGCCTGTTTGTTTAGTATATTTTATGTTTGCAAGTGGAATCGTATCTTTAAAGTACAAATTTTTAACTTAAAAGCAAGTAGGTGCTTTTTCGTTGATATTTTGTTGATATTTTGGCTGGCTGTTGTGGATATACAACAAACAAGTGATCTGTAAAATGTATCACACTTCATTTTGAAATGTTTCTGACTGTAAAGCTCAGTTTCATTCTACTTTGAAGGAGCAACAGCCCAGCCTCAGGTAACAAGGCAAGTAGTGGCTGTGCCCAGTAGCAGCGTTGTTACAAGTAAAGGTAAACAACAGATATTGTGAAGTCACTGTTGTTCCATCAAGCACATGTCAATGTTTACTTAACCACGTACAGTTTATACAATAAAAATGAGAGAGATCTTAATAGTAATAGGGATAACAGCTAGGTTGGCACTTAGAAATAGATCAGTTATAGAATTTCATTGTAAAGTAATTCCAGCAATTTTAGTACCCAATGTCTGTTGGATATCCTATTAACACTGTGACAGTGTGATGTTACTGATTGTTCCTGAGACTGATGTTGGTGACCTGACATCTCTTCGGGTACTTGAAAATTTTGACACTCCAAAAACAGAAATATGTACATGTATTTTGGTCTGCTACTCAAGTTAAAACATACAAGTTTCACTATTGAATAAATCTGCTAGCTTTGATAAAAATTCTCGCCCAGGTTCAATTGAAGAGGGCAAGTCTCAGACTATCTGTTATCTAGGAACATTGTATAAATTTTGCTGAGAACAAAAACATCCAAGCATCAGTCTTTCCTTTAGAATTGTTGAAATTTTCTGTGTGTTAGTCTTTTTGTATGTTATGAGTGCATGTCTATACCTGTAAATATATTATTATGTCTCCTCCCCCCCCCCTCTGGGGGAGACATATTGTTTTTGCCTTGTCCGTCCCGTCCTTCTGTCACACTTCGTTTCTGATCAATAACTGAAGTACCGTTTGACCCAGAACCTTCAAACTTCATAGGGTGATTGCCCTTTTTGAGTAGAAAAACTCTATTGATTTTGGGGTTAGTAGGTCAAAGGTCAAGGTCACAGGGGCCCGAAGAGTGAAAACCGATTCCTCTCAATAGCTGGAGTTCTATTTCACCCAGAGCCTTCAAACTTCATAGGATGATTGTCCTTATTGAGTAGAAGAACCCTATTGATTTTGGGATCAGTAGGTCAAAGGTCAAGGTCACAGGGGCCCAAATAGTGTAAACCGTTTCTGCTCAATAACTGGAGTTCTATTTCACTAAGAGCCTTCAAACTTCATAGGATGATTGTCCTTATTGAGTAGAAGAACCCTATTGATTTTGGGATCAGTAGGTCAAGGTCACAGGGGCCCGAAGAGTGAAAACCGTTTCCCCTCAATAACTGGAGTTCTATTTCACCCAGAGCCTTCAAACTTCATAGGATGATTGCCCTTATTGAGTAGAAGAACCCTATTGATTTTGGGGTCAGTAGGTCAAAGGGCAAGGTCACTGGGGCCCGAAGAGTGAGAACCGTTTTTGCTCAATAACTGGAGTTCTGTTTCACTAAGAGCCTTCAAACATTATAGGATGATTGCCCTTATTGAGTTGAAAAACTGAATTGATTATGGGGTCAGTAGGTCAAAGGTCAAGGTCACAGGCGCCCAAAGAGTGAAAACCGTTTCTGCTCAATAACTGGAGTTCTATTTCACCCATTTCCTTCAAACTTTATAGGGTAATTGGCCTTATTGAGTTGAAGAACCCTATTGATTTTTGGGTCAGTAGGTCAAAGGTCAAGGTCATAGGGGCCCGAGGAGTGAAAACCGTTTCTGCTCAATAACTGAAGTTCATTTCACCCAGAGCCTTCAACCTTCATAAGATGATTGCCCTTATTGAGTAGAATAACCCTGTTGATTTTTGGGTCAGTAGGTCAAAGGTCAAGGTCATAGGGGCCCGAGGAGTGAAAACCGTTTCTGCTCAATAACTGAAGTTCATTTCACCCAGAGCCTTCAACCTTCATAAGATGATTGCCCTTATTGAGTAGAATAACCCTGTTGATTTTTGGGTTATTAGGTCAAAGGTCAAGGTCACAGGGGCCTGAAGAGTGTTAACCGTTTCCGCTCAATAACTGGAGTTCTATTTCACCCAGAGCCTTCAAACTTCATTGGGTGATTGCCCTTATTGAGTAAAATAACCCTATTGATTTTGGGATCAAAGGTCAAGGTCACAGGGGCCCGAACAGTGTAAACCGTTTCTGCTAAATAACTGGAGTTCTATTTCACCCAGAGCCTTAAAATTTTATATGATGATTGCCCTTATTGAGTAGAAGAACCCTATTGATTTTGGGGTCAGTAGGTCAAAGGGCAAGGTCACAGGGGCCTGAAGAGTGAAAACAGTTTCCGCGCCGTAACTCGAGTTCTATTCCACTCAGTGTCTTCAAACTTCATAGGATTGTTGCCCTTATTGAGTAGAAGAATCCTATTGATTTTGGGTCAGTAGGTCAAGGTCACAGGGGCCCGATGAGTGAGAACCGTTTTTGCTCAATTCCTGGAGTTCTATTTTACCCAGAGCCTATAAATTTCATAGGATTGTTGGCCTTATTGAGTAGAAGAATCCTATTGATTTTGGGGTCAGTAGGTCAAGGTCACAGGGGCCTGATGAGTGAAAACTGTCCGCTCAATTCCTGGAGTTCTATTTTACCCAGAGCCTTCAAATTTCATAGGATGGTTGCCCTTATTGAGTGAAGAAACCCTATTAATTTTGGGGTCAGTACATCAACGGTCAAGGTCACAGGGGCCCGAAGAGTGAAAACCGTTTCTGCTCAATTTCAGTAGTTCTATTGCACCCAGAGCCTTCAAACTTCATAGGATCATTGCCTTTACTGAGTACAAGAACCCTTTTGATTTTAAGGTCATTAAGTTAGAGGTCAAGGTCACAGAGGCCCGAAGAATGTAAACCCTTTCCGCTCAATAACTGGAGTTCTATTTCACCAAGAGCCTTCAAACTTCATAGTATATATATAATGATATGTATATATATAATGTTCTTACTTATACCATAATAAATGACAGAGGCATCTGTTTTAGAAAGGTAATATTTTTTCCTTGGCTTCCTTCAATCGGGTGCAGGGGGGAGACATGCGTTTTTCACAAAAAACATCTAGTTGAAATTTGCAATGCCACAGGTCAAGTGAAGTTCTTACCAGATGTTATTATTATCAACAAGATGCTAGACTGTGTTTACATTTGTTAGTTAATTACACTGTTAGCAAGATATGACTTGCTTACATGACAATTTATAGAGCTATGAATTTGTCATTTAATTGTTTTGATAACAGGCTAGAATTTGGTTGCCTCCATTTATTTATAAGAAAATGATAATGCAGGAACTATAGTTAGCCAGTTCAGATAACAATAATTGATATTATCATTAGGTTGAAATTTAATTATATGAATAAGACAAGCAAATCTTTGATTCTGTTAATGAAAGAAACAGAAATTAGGTAACATTGTAACATGACATTTCATTGAAGTAACTTACATTTTAAAGTTCATTTGATGCCTTTTATATTAATGATTTACAGGGAAAGGGACTCAGATCTCTAGTGTGGTGAGTAACAATGTGACTCCAAAAGCTGTCATTCAGCCAACAAACCTGGATACTTCAGGAAAAACAGTTGTGAAGACAGTTACGCAAAATCTTGTTAAACCTTCAGAAAAGAGACCATTAGAGACTGGAACTGTGTCTCAAGATTTGAGTTCACAGGCACTTGATACAAAAAGAAGAAAAACGGAGCCTCCAGTTCTCTCAGTGAAAGGAAACGCTGTGACCTCAGTGCAGACAGTGTCTTCTAGTACAGCATCAGTTTCTCAGGCAGTGGCATCTAATGTTGGCAAAGGGCCAGCTCCAAAGTTAAGAACAACTAAAGTGGTTTCCAAGTCTGGTGGCTTTACAGAAGAACGATTCTCTGATGCTGAATTTCAAAAATTCCTCGCACAATATAATCCTGATTTACCTGAGGGTGAGGACAGTGACAGTGCTAAATTTAAAGACAGTTTGGCATTACTAAGGTCAGCATCTCAACCTCAGATTTCACAGCAAAAACCATTTCAGCCTAGTCCTGTCTCTAGTGTTCAGAATACTCAGAATAAAGTGACCAGTGTAAATTGTTCAGTAGATAAAAATGCCAAGAATGTGAACCAGTCTGTGAAAAATCAAAGCACTGCAAAACCTCTATCAAGTGATTTAAAGAAAGATAACTCTAGTGCTAAATTAGATAATAAGAATGTGAATAAAGAAAACAGGGAAAATGCAGGTGTATCAGAAATGGAAATTATGACAGAAATAAAAGAAGAAACAGATCCTGATGATTTAGAATTTTCTGAAGCTCAGTCTTCTGTTCAAACAGACACTGAACAAAAGACTTGCCTGGAGAAAGAAAAAACTGGTTCAGTGACTGGCAGTTTACAGAAGAAGGAGACAGGTAGTCAGCCTGAGAAAACAGGAATACCAACAAGTCAGAACAGAAACAGGTGAGTGTTTTGGTTGCTTACAGAGAGAGGTTGAGGACTGAACCTTTGGAAGAAGAATTTTTAAAGAATTTCTGATGTGTCTCATTGACATTTTCTAAAGAAGTCATAGGTTTTTAGTTTTAACCTTTTACTATCAGTAATGCTTTTTTGCTTGATTATTTTTACGTATTGGTTGCTAAATTACTTATATATTTGTAAGTGGTTGAAACTTGGTAATCTAGTATGCCCTTCTTCAGTTAACCATTTCAGAAACATGCTTTGGAAGAGCTTCTTAGATGCTAAAAATGACCAAGGCTGTATTTTTGTATAATAAACCCCTTTCATTTTTGGAATCATATGCATGCATGTGGGCAGGTAATTACTTTGCAAAAAGGAATTGGTTATTATATGTTGCAGATTGGAGAGTATAGATAATCTAGATACAGAGACACTAATTCAGATGACCAAAGCTAAACATCTAGAAAACATGTCTGAAGCTGACAGGGAAATACAAGCCAAACTTGGACAGCTGTCTTCAAAACTCAGCTGGGTTGTTGAATATCCCAGAGAGAAAAGCAAATCTGACCCAACTGGATATGCTGGGCAAAAACCTCCAGGCCTTAGACCTCAGGTCACTGTTGCAAGTTCAGTAGCCCTGATGTCTGGATCAGTTCTTCCTGAAGCATATGAAAATCCAGATGATGATGAGGATGAGGAACTGGATGACATTGATGATGACTTTATGGATGAAGATGATTTTGATGAGGATGATCTTGATGAAGAAGATAAAGCTGCATTGAAAGCGATGAGGGAAGCCCATATGAGGAAACTGGCGCCAGCAAATATGCCTGGATTTGGAGAAGAGGGGGAAATGTACTCTGAAGGGTTTGGAGTCTCACAGCATTTTCACACTCAGCACTTTCCTGAGGATTATGAAGAGGGTGAAGATTATGAAGGTTATGATGAGTTTGATTCTGATGAGGAGCTTTCTGCTACTGGAGGACATTTAGTGGAGAATAGAATTCATGGAACATTACCAAAGCTCAGTGGGCCGGGCTTTGCACATGGCCATGGTGAAGAGCCAACTGTCTCTGGACACCAGCCATATCAAAGGACAGCCTCTCCAACATCAGAAAACTTTCTTATGATTGGACCAATTATGGCTAAGTGTTTAATATGTAATAAAATTGTAAGAAAAACTGAGATGAAACCTCACCATGAGATGCATTTAAAGGAAGATCCGTTTGAGGATGATGAGGAAGGGGAAGAAGATGAAGAACTTGAGGGAATGGAAGAAGAGGAAGATGATGGCAGGACATTTCATGAACAACAGAAGGTAGGCTGTTATAGTCTGTTATTCTATGTACCATTGTTACTTCATCTTGCATGTTGACTCTTGAGTGAAAATATCTACAGGTCACAGTGGTCACTTGTTTTACATAAACATAATAAAGGAAAAACTTCCAATTTTTCTCTGAAATGACAAGGCCTATAGTTATAAAAATTTACATAAAGCATTGTCTAGTGGACTTTCTAAGATCAGAATCAGTTGTTTAACATTGTATTGTATAGGACAAATTTTGAAATTCTTCTTGTCTGAAACTGTGTGCCCTACAAAAAAGAACTTTAGTATGTAGTATAACAAAGTTAACTTCTACCAAGATTGTTCAAATTGTGTCCCTGGGGTCAAAATTAGCCCCACCCCAGGATGAAAACCTCATAAAACTATGAGCCTAAGAACTGAGAGATTTGGTAGGTAGTATTGACTTGTGAACCTCCACTAAATCTGTTTAAATTATGTTCCAAGAACAAGTTGAGTATTGACCAGGCCCAAGGGGTCCATTAATTTATATTGGGGTATACAGGAAGATCCTTGAAAACCTTGTCTGAAACTGTATTGTTCAAATCATGTCCCTGGGGACAAAATAACCCTGCCATTGGGGTGCCGTTTGTGTGAAATAGAAAATCTTTAATAATCTTCTAATTTGAAAATATATGCCCTAGAGTTCGGATATTTTTCTGCCCTCCATTGAAGATGCAGGGTTATATTTTGCAAATGTTGGTCGGTCGGTAGACACTTTGTCTCCGATCAGTATCTAGAACCCATCTTCCTCAAACTTGGTGTCTAGGTTGGTCATAACCAATAGATGAACCCTATAGGTAATAAGGTCAAAGGCCAAGGTCACAGTAAACCTTTAAAAGCGAAACGGTTTCTGATCAGTAACTATAGATAGATTCCTTTGGCCCAGGTTTCTCAAACCTGATGTGTAGGTTAGTCATGACCAGTAGATGACCCATGTAGTTTTTCAGAAAACTAGGGCAAAGGCCATGGTCAGAGTTACTTTGAAAAGGAAATGGTTTCTGATCAAAAACTTGGGCCCAGGCTCCCCAAACCTTCATAGGCAGGTTGATTATGGCCAGTAGATGATTGCTATAGTTTTAGGGTCACTAGATCAAAGGTCAAGGTCATATTGATAATCAGTTGAACAATGGTTTCTGATGAATAACTAGAGAATGCTTGAGTCAAAGGTCCTTAACCTGCAATGCAGGTTGATAATGGCCATTAGATGACTCCTATTGCTTTTGGGATCACTTGGTCAAAGTTCAGGGTCAGAGTGACCATTAACAGAGAAGTGGTTTCCAGTCAGTAACTAGAGAAACCTTGGGTATTGGCTCCTCAGACTTTCTATGCAGATTGGTTGTTCAGGAGATGACCCCTATTGTCTTTGAGGCACTAGGTTAAAGGTCAAGGTCAGGGTGGCCATAAACTAGGGATGGCAACGAGTAACCGGTTAACCGAGTACTCGATCGAACGTCCGAATATCTGTTAACAAAATTGATATTCGATTACTCGGCAAAAATATATAATTTCTATTTTTTTGCGATTGAGAAAGGTTGGTGTATCCAATCAGTTCAGAAATTTGGAGATGTACATGTATCTTCATAAATACCTCTTAAATGCAATCAAAACATCCTTGAAGAGGTGCGAAAATGATATCGTTAATTTAACGAGGCGATCAACAGTTTGACACGTGCATGGGATTGAACACCTGTGTCGCTTACGTCATTCGGCCTCTTATAATATTTAATTACCTTTAATTGTGTAAGAGTTTGTAGCCGAAACTTGTTTTAAGGTATATGTTTTGAAAACAGCAAATGGCCGGATTGCTATTATGAATGTTAGATTGAAGGTAGTAATTAGACACGATTAAGCGTCTGTTTTTCTTTACTCAATAAAGGAGAGTAACTCCCTTTTCTTCTTTACGCATATAAATCCAGAAATATCATTAACTTTTTATATATTGATAAAGTTTTTGTTTAGAATAAGATATTAAAATTTCAAGAGTCAAAGTGCCGCCTGCAAAATCTAATGCTTGGAAATATTTCAAACGCTGTGCTGATAGCAAGACTATTAAATGTACATTATGTAGCTGTGAAATAACGTATACTGGTGGAACTACAAACATGTTAAATCATTTACGCTTCAAGCATCCTTCTGAAAACAGACCAGTCTATATAATTTCAAGAAGAAAAAAGATATATGAACTGTTATACATGTTTTAAACTTGATATTGCATTAATAAACGTTATAAAATATGATGTTGATTTAATTTGTTTGATGGTTATTCTAAGTTACCTCCCTTGCAGTCCTATTTATAGTTACACAACTATGAATTTAAATAGAAAACGAAAGTAGCATGCAGACGGTGTTATATATTGTGATAAAACTTTGAAGATCATTGGAAATCATCCGAGTAACCGAGTACTCGATCGGAAAAATGACCGAGTACTCGAGTATTGATTTTGATATTCGTTGCCATCCCTACCATAAACCATAAAGAGGAAAACAGATTCTGATTGGTAACTAGAAACCCTTCCTTACTACCCATCCTCCCACCTGCCTAGGCTACATACCCATGCTGTTCCTGTACTCTATCATGTTCTCCAGTAATTGAATTTTATACATTTTATAAGGCCACGACTTTTTTATTTAATGGTTTACAAAATTTTTTCAGAAAATGGTCCGTTGGGCGGTCGAAAAAAAAAAAAAAAAACATTTTCAGTTGAAACAACATGTGTTAATTTCTTCAGATATTAAGACATTAACAAGAAAATTATACCCTTATTCTTTTAAAACAGATAAAGCTTACTCGTCAAATGTATTACAAAAATTTAATATCTTTTTCACCAACGAAATATCTGAATGCAAGAGGGGAGGAGTGTACAATACTGCTCCCCCGATATGATGTACATTTTTCTCTTTAACTTTGCGGACATAAGGAGGAAGATCGCGGATAAACTTTGAGAAACTTCCTAAATCGTGGAGGAGACGTTTTTTTGTCTGAAAACTGACGGAATTTACTGTGAAATCAATCCTCCGCGAATCTCCGCGATTTGTTTTAATATGCATTCTGTTGACTATATTGTTTCTTTTCTAGTGAAATTTCATATTTACTTACTCTTTTTACCTTCATGTTAGGATGCTTTATATTTTTATTCAGTACAATGTTTTTTACAAATGACTTAAAAATACACGATATCATATGTTGGTCTCATGACCTATGATCTGTACACGCATACAATATTGTGTCTCAATCGTTAATTGGTTCCTAAATATAAGATATGACCTTTAACATTGAGCGACAGTAATTTTCCATCAATGGTTTTCACATTACGTCACTTCACAAGCTTCAGACACCATGTGCTCTTTAGAGCGGGAAATGTACCATGCTTTTTCCGTGAAAACCGATTTTTTAGTGATGTTTGGTGAATAAGATATTTAATATCTTTGACATATATCTGGATTTTTTTTTATTTAGACAATGTTGGCTTTGTTCACTGAACAAGTTTGGTTTTGTACCACTCAATCATTAATACTGAGTGCGTGAAATGAGGGTATTTGAAGAAAAGAAACAGCCGATTATGAATAGATTTACATACCTACCTGACAGCTTGTTAATTAACTTTAATTTCTGCAACTTTTTTAATCGGTGCCGCGCTTGCGTTAATCCACTCGCAAATAAATTCTAAATGATAACCAAACTGCGAAAAGTTAATGCATCTAATTTAAACACTCAGAATTCGAACAAATTGGCTCTAATTCTGATGCAATTGTGTACGAACGCTCCTATTTGTTTACACAAAGAATGACGTTTCAAAGCACAGCTGATCATATTTTCAGAAAATGAATTGACCGGTTTACAATCAACACGTGTTAAACTGCTTTCCTATTTTTGAGAAATCATGAACTCTGCTGCGACATCTGTATCGTCTAGGTGCTTGGCAAAAATTATTGATCGGTTTTGCTATAAAAACAAGCGTTTCGAAAAATTCAAAAACGAAAGTATACAATGACAGTTTCATTATTGTCATTACGTACTGTCTGTTCTTGATTAAAGCATTTCAAGTGTATGCATTTTATGATTATATTTTTCACACCTTCAAATGGGAAATAATTTGTCAAAACTCTGGTGATAAAACATTAGCATATTCGCGGAGAATCTCCGCGGTAATGCTCTAAAACTCTTAAAAATTCGGAGATTGTGTGTTAACTTAATTCGCGGAGATTATGAGCGTTTTTCAAGGAGAAACTTCGCGGATTTCGGAGGTTTGCGTCAACCGCGATCGCGGAGGAAGCACAAATTTGTACACATCGCGGGAGCTGTACTGTAGTAACCCCATTTTCTGAAAATGGCAATGACCTCAAAACTGATCATTGTTTACGACATTGCTCTTCTGGTATTATTTATTTTAAAAATTAAATGGTTATTTGTGTTTTATATCGTTGAATGGCATTCGTATTTACTCACTTTTATTTGCATTCGTACTCGAAGTGACTTGTTTTTTTTTTACTGTTTTTGTCTCTTTTCTGAGTGGTCGGAAATGAAACATATAAAAAAAGGACGATTTTCTGATTTTATTTTTTTTCCACTTTCCAAGAAATTAGGGTCGGCGGTTTTGTAAACCAATATATTAAAAAATCGTGGCCTAACCAAAGTGACATTGACATAATCTGCAGTTCTTCTCATTCATCTCCTTGCCATGGCCAATAGCTTTTGTTATCAGAAGCCCTGGGCATCCTCCACATAATGTACTGACACAAGTCCCTGTCCTTCTATCTTCCTACATGTATACTTCTATGGCTGCCTCTAGGGATAGGGTGCTAGTGGCATGTATGTTTTATAAATATGACTTGTTTGTATGTAGTGTTGCAATATGAACATGTACCAAGATTGTTCAGATCATATCCTTTGGATCACAACTGGCCCTGCCCCTGGGGTCCTGTTTGTGTAAGATAAACATTCTGGAAAATCTTCTTGCAATAAATGTAAACCATACAACTCAAGATTTTTGCAGCATTGTTTAGTGGACTTCTTCAAAGATGGTTAAAATTATTTTCCTACGGTCAAAATTTAAACCATGCCAGAGGCACTGTACCAAGATTTTGCAATTGTGTCCCTTGAGTCGTCATTAACTCCACTCCAGGGGTCACATTTTACATAGAAATATATATTTAGAAAAAATATTTTTGAAACAGTAATGCCCAGGAGACCTCTACCAATGATGTTCAAACTTGCCCCTGGGGACATATTTGGCTCCACTCCCAGGAAAAGATGTTTTACATACATGTACATTGTGGTCTTATATTGTCAAATATACTTAGGTGAGCACTTTAGGTCAATTATTGCCCACTCATTACAGCCCCTGTAATGAGGTTGTGAGTGGGGATATTAGTCAAAGGTGAATGCCCCAAGATTTTGACATTTTAAAACTTTCCAAGCTTTTGTTCTGTAATCAGTGCTGGTAACAGACTTTAAACCTGTCTTGAAGTAATTCTTACCTCATTTGCAGGGTGAATATGGGGAAGAGGGGGAATTTCCTGAAGATGAGTATGGAAGGGAGGAGGGAGAATTTGCTGAAGAAGAGGGGGAATATTCAGAAGATTATGAATTCCAGGGAGAAGAGGCAGAAGAGGATCTAAAGTTCACAGCAGAGAAATTTGTTGCAGAAAAACTTGTTGCTGAAAAATTAGAACAGATTTCAGACTCGGCTAAAGATAGTAATGAAACTACTTGTGACATTTGTAATAAATCATTTAAATCAAATAGGAACTTGATGCGTCATCAGAAAAACATTCATAAGGGTGAAACAAAAGATATTAAAGATGATGGACTGTGCAGTCCATGTCCAGTATGTGGGAAATCATTTCGCTACGTACAAAAGCATATTAAAAAGATGCATCCAGACTTCAGTGAATCATTATCAGGCCATTCAGGGGACACAAGTGAGAGTTTTGGGGACAGTTATAAGTGTAATATTTGTGGAGAACAGTTCTCTGAGGAAGATAAACTGAAGGAACATTTCAAAGTGCATGCCTAGTCAGTCAGTTGTCATTTTTGCAGTATACAGTTGAAGGTCCAGATTGAGGATAAGAAAGGACATATAGAAAGTGAAGACAGAAAAGCAGGAAAATCATTTATAACACTAGCATCTCTGGAAAAAAGAAAAGATTTACACTGAAAGTGTATTGTTCAGCTGACTTTTGTGTTGCTAAGAATCAAACATTTTTGTTTTATGTTCAGCATGGTCAAAGGAGCATTTCTGGTCAAACTTGTGTAACCAAGTGCAGTTGCAGAAATCAGTTTGAAGTCCAGCATTTCAGTTACATATGCTGAGTTCTCATTCAGAAAAGAGTATAATACAGCAGTTGTAAATAAATAAAATATATAAAAAATAAACATAGATTGATTTTCTGTAAGAATACTTCTAGCAATTAGTAGGTCACATTTTATGATCTTTTTTAGAGAAAAGATGTTTGAAAAGGCAATTTTCTTTCAGGCAATGATAAGAAACCTTATACTGCACTTATGAATCATCAGCTGGTTGACTGTTACATATGAGAAAAACTATAAGTGTATTGAAAGGCTTGTGAAACGTACATTGTAATTGCAAGTTTCATTAAATGTACAAAAACCAATGAATAGTGGTGACATGATGAAACTCACAATAAACTTCAGCTTCTGTATTGTTGAGCTGGTTTTGTATTAAAAGATTTCCGTATACTTTAGAATAAGGTTTGTATGTGTTTTAAGTTACTGCTGGCAGATTTACATGTACACCTGTTTTCTTTGTAGTAACTTTTATTTCCAAGTACAAATTTAACTTTAAAGTGCAAGAAAATACCGAAAACAGTACTTGAACAGAAAAAAAAAACTTTTGATATACACTGATTTACAGAGTTTAAATAAAAGAAATAATAGAACAGATTGTCACATTTCAAAGCCCTTTTGGAATGAGGTAGATTAGTACAAAAATTAGGATTTTGTGGTCTATAAGATGGAAAAGGTTTTTATATATATATTTTTTTTTTCATTAGATAATTTATGCTTTTCTTATGAATTTTACTGGTAGGTTAGATTATAGCTCATGAAAATGGGCTAGAGGGGTTTAAGGCCCTCCTTTTCATGTGAATCTTTTTGTCTGTTTCCTATTTATCAATTTTTCAGTGGCATTTTGTCTTGAAACAAATACAGAAGATTTAAAAGAAGAACATACACAAATTTATGTTAGCAGCAGGCAGCTGTATCATTCATAAACAAATCAAAATATTTGTATCTTATTTTTCTGCAGGAAAAATACTGAAGATTTCGGGTCTACATATATGTAAAACAAGTCAGTTTTATGATTTGAATAGTGTTTTTAGCAATGTCTCATTGGTTCTTATAGGTAGCTTGTATTACAAGACCCAAGCACCCTCTACCCCACCCTCTTGCCCAGCTTGGAACTGTCGCAGTTGAATTTCTCGTTTCTTTTTATTGTCCCTTAAAAGGCAGCTGTCGCAAAGTATTATGGTTGCTTGAAGGATCATGTAAGGGTAGTTTTAAATCAAGGTGTTTTGACATCTGTGGCTTTTATTTTGCAGTTTGTGAAACTTAACTTTCTAAAAAAATCTGTATTTTACAGAAAGAATAATCAATCATTAAACCAAAGACATACATATACCACATCAATACACATTTAGATTAAAAAGCAGATACTGTTATTTCTCTTGGTATCATAGTATTGGAAGAGTTCTGATTGGCTAGAATATTGGATTAAAAAAAAGCACAAAAATTTTACACATGTTGACTTTTTTTTTTTCATTTCTTTTGCTTTAATTCTTTGACCTTGTTTATATATTTGTTTCTTCTGAGTTACAGACATGAATAGGGCATACATTTTTTTATATTGATTAGGTTAGCCTAGGGTCTGATCATTGATAGTTACAGGAACAGTCCATTTTATACATGGGGACAGCAGGAAGTTGGGAAGATGCTATTATTTCTTCAGAAATGGGATTACTTGACTGCCAGGTCTTTTTTAATGCTGTTAAAGGGTGGCATATAGTAGTCACTTTATCCATCCATTATTCTGTCTGTCCATCCTTTCAACCAGTCTTCTGTGTGCAAGTCCTACAATTCTCATTTGATTTTCACCAAACTTTCACACAATGGTCTTTATCAAGGGCCCCATTCATATGCTCCAGCTTTTGCGAATTGATTACTTTTCATGGAGTTATTTCCCTTCATTTAATTTAACTTGGTATTTCTTCTGTGCACAGCTTCTACATTTCCCTACATTCAAATATTTTTGGCGGTATAATTGCCCTTAAATTAATTATACTTAATATTTCTTTTTTGGCAACTAAATTTCCAAGGCGATTTTTCACCAGTCCTTCAGAGAAGGGTCATTTTTAAGAACAATAGTCCTTATACTTGGGCTTTTGATATTCAATAATTTTTGGCATAGTTGCTTCTGTGCACAACTTCCCTACAATTTTCATATGATGTTCACCAAACTTGCGTAGAGTGATCATTATCAAGTGCCATAGTGTATATTTTGAGGCTTTTGCAATTCAGTTATTTTTGGCATAGTTACTGCCCTTTGTTCAGTTTTACTTAATATTGCTTCTGTGAACAACTCGTACATTTCTCATGCAATTTTCTCAATTCTTTCACAGAATGGTCATTATCAAGTGCCACAGCGCATAATCACGCTTAGCGATTTTATTACATTTGGTGGAGTTATAGCCCTTTGTTTAATTTTACTTAATATTGCTTCTGTGCACAACTCCTACAATTTTATAACTGAACTATAATTTCGCCTATGGTGCTCAATTGGAGCATAAAAGTCCTAAAGGTAAAAGATAAGAAACTGTTTTGAAACACCTTCTGTAAAAGACATGTGACTTTTTTTGATACAAAATAGTGTTTTGTGAAAGTGTTGATCAATATCATTTTAAACATCAAAAATGATCAAGGTAGCATCAAGTTACATTATAAGCTACAATGACTGTGACCATTGCCATGTTTTGGGAGCATTTGGTCTATGACACATTTGAAATCATGTAATGACAGGCTTGTTTTTTTGTGGGCATTTAATTCTGGCACACTTACACATGAACTGTTTGCAGTGAGCGAAAAATGCAAACTTTCAGAATCTTCAATTTTTTTAATTATCCACATAAATTGATACATACAAAATGTTGACTTTTGAAGGATTTTGTTTTCACTGTAAGCTTAGTGCATGCTTTTGGTCCAGACTTTAATATATATTATAATGTTAAACAATAAAAGGGGGTTTGTTGGCCACTTTTATCAAATTGACTGTTCACAAAATCAGGAAAGTACACATGGTTGTTTGCAAAGTGGTTTTGTAGACAGTGTCATTTAAATGCTGTTCAGCATTTGTGGAAGGTACTTTTTGAGTTATTTTGATATTTCATGCACACCCATATGGTCTCTTTTCTCAAAATATATATATGTGTTAACTCCGTGCTGGTGGCAATAGCTTTTGCCAATATGTTGCTAGTGTAGACCTTGTTCAACCTGAATGTCTGTATTTTCCCATAATTCCCCTGTAAATGATAAATGGGTCAGTCCATGTATTTTCCCATAATTCCCCTGTAAATGATAACTGGGTCAGTCCATTTTGAATGATTTACAAGACCATTTGAAACATTCAGCAAGTTAGAAGATAAGTTAGAGTAACAATAGTGAATTGTTTGATTTGACTTGAAAAGATCTCTTTAAATGTAATTCAGTACTTACTGATTTACATATCCTTGAATTTGAAATCACCAGTGTAATGCCAGCAGTGTATGTAAAGAATAGAGATGTATATATTTCAATTCAGGCATTATGTATATTTGTTGTACGGTTTTCATATATGTGCTATTTCATCCATGCCTTTCTCTAGGCCAAGATGTCGATGTGAATAAATTCTGCAAATGGTCGAAATGTTTGTTTTCTGAGAACATGCTACTCTTGAGGGTTGATTCATGAAGAAGAGAGCTATATCGGCCCTGAATCATTCAACTGAGAATGACTCCAGGTGCTAGAAAGGTTTAAGATACTCTAGATCACATAATTAATGAACTTTGTAATAAACAAAGTTATATTAAAACATGATCAAGCAAACCACAGTAGAATAAACACCCAAAATTTGTGGTTTTACTAACAGAAATACGATCGAGGACATGTGCATGATTTTGATTTTAATTTTTTTGCTTTTTTTTGCTCAGTTCAGCTGTGTTTGTGAGTCGTATCTATGATTTTAACATTACTGTAACAGTTTGATACCTGACTGATCATTCTTCAACATTAATAAGTTTGTAAAAATGTGCAATTTGAGCGCATTTTTCATGGTGGGAGCAAAATACAATTTTTTTATTTATTTGGGGGAAGCCATGACTCTACAGCATTATACAGAGTTCAACGCTATAATAGAGTTTAAACAGGGTTCTGGTGTATATATATATGTATGAACAGGTGTATTACTGATGGAAGAATCTTGTTTTGATTGTACTTGTATTATAATTATGGATACCCATTACTGCATCAGAAAAAGTGGAAAATTAAGTGGCAAGTTTATTTTGAGAGTATCAATATAAATACTCAAGTGGAAATGCTTGTAAAGTATAAAGTTTAAGAATTAATATGTTATTATTAATTAAGAGATATAAAAGATAGGTCCCATATAGTGTTGTTATATACTGAGCATGTAAAAGAACCAAGATTGATTCTGTAATGGAATGCTTTCTGTATTTATCTCTATCCAAGACAACCTAAAATAAACATTCAGTGGGTGTATTTCCTAATATATTCATTTCTTTTAAATTATTCAATTTATATTGGTTACAGAGGAAGGGAAGTTCACGCCCCTTTTACAAACTAATACCAGTAACTTTGTCCTGGAGCTCTGACTGATCTTCATGCTGCAAATATCCATGGGTTGCAGAAAAAGTCGAACCTGTCATAAGTTTGAAAAACTTATCACAATAAAATCCTGTCATTAAGAAGAAAAAAACAATAAGCACTGGAATCTGATGCAGTGGCGAAAAAAAAAGTATATATTGCAAAACAAGTCGCAAAAGATATAGTTTGATAACATAATGTGAAACTAATGCTTAACAGTTTGGAGAACTGAGGAAAAAAAACAACCTCTTTTATGCATGCACTTGAAAAGAAATTAAATGATATAGTGGTATGTAATTACTGTATGTAACTTATACAGGGTATTTGCTCTTTTTTCAATAATATGAATGAATGAATGAATTAAAGGGACTGACACGCAGAATTTAGCTGAACTTTTTTTTTCTTAAAAATTTAAGAGAAGTTAATATACTATGGAAAAAAAACAATATTGTTTCTATACACCATGAAAAGTGAAAAAAAAAGTTTTGATTTTATCAGGATTCAAACTTGTGCCCTTTCGGTCAGTAAAATACAGAGCGACCAGCTACCCCATTTAGCCACAGAGACAAGTTATCAGGATTTGTCAAAATTAATAATATAACTTCAGTATCTACCCTGTGACTAATGGGGTAAATTTTTTACTGGTAAAAGTGTATAAAACTTTATATTGTGATGTTTTTGTAACGAAAAATCAGTCAGTACCTTAGTTTAGATATGTTCTTCACAATTACAGCTAGAATTTCTAAATGTATAACATTTTCTTTTTTTTTTCATCATCAGCCAATCTGAGTCAGTCGCTTTAAAACAAATGCTTTGTACAGTTTAACAAGAGCCATGATGACACGGCCATCTCCCACTGAATGTGTTTGCTTAGTTATCATTGAAGTTTCAAGTTGGTATCTCAAATACTTTTCAAGTTATGCTCCGGACAAAAACTTTGCAGAAAAATAACAAAGGGCAATAACTAAAAAATTATGAAGGGTAGAGTAATCATTCTTGTGCACTGCATTCCTCCTCAATGAGATCTATCCACTCATGTGAATATCTCAAATACTCATTGAGTTATGCTCCGGACAAAATGTGGGACAGATGGACAGACAGAGACTATTACCATATCTCCCGCCACATTTTTGGCGGGGGATATTAATGAAGTCTTTGTGAAGAACAACAAAAATATTTATTTAGGAATCATGTTGAACTTTTATTTTCGCTCTTGAGTATTTCAAGATAAATTTTCATACAAAAATAAATTTCAGTAAGATCTGTCAAAAGAATGGCATTGACTGAGACTTCAACAATAATGATTTTTTTTTTCAACTTTTTCGAAAGCTCATTTGATACACAAATTATGAATACTGCAGGCACAAAAAAACAATGCAGGTACTACTTTACTAACATAAATCTGGAATTTAAGGCAAGTGAATGAAAGACTCCATCAAGATGTTTTTTACACTTGCGGAAAAAAAATGATAATATATATTACAGTGAAAACTTGGTCAAATGTCTTAGAAAAACTACAAGTCATTAACAACATAAATATTTTTAACTTAGATTTCTAACTGAATTCACAAATACCAACAAATTTGTAAAAACACGTAGGGTACCCTTGTTTAAGATATGTATAATGAAAATGTGAGTAGACAAATTCTGTCACCATCCTTGAAATAAGTTAAATGTGAAAATGATATTCACACAATGTTTTTGAAAGACATGTTAAACTTGGTCTGTAGTATCTTCATATTTTACAAGAGGACACAGCATCACATTTTTTTTAATTACAAAAATGAAAAAAAAAAAGTCAAGGTAGACAGGAACCAGATCAATTGCTGAATATATAGGTGAAAGATTTTTTTTTTTTTTTGAGGGGGGTTGGGGGCTAAAATTCTCAGCGTGAAATTACAAGAAATTAAAACCAACATTACTATTCAAAAGTTCAATATGTAGGCACTATTTTGCTTAGAATGGCTACCTCATTTTACACATTTTCAGTACACTTCTTTTAACAAATGCATTGAATCATACACATTACAATCTGTGAATAATGAAAAGACAACCACTAAAAATTTCAAAATAATTTTACAATCGGATAATGTTCTTTTTTTTGCATGCAAAATTATATATCATGATTTGGTTAAACTAGACTTTTAAGTAAGTTTATGATCAGACGCACATAATGCACTTTCAACACCAGTAAGTTTTAACTGTGCTCCATCTGACATTTTCATGCAAATCTAGACTTCAATGTAACAGCATGTCACAATGAGATTTAAATGCCTTAAAAACCTGAGAATTAAGCAGTATAAGTAATTTTTTTTTTTAGGTATATGAGATCCTCTTATGCTCAAAACTTGTATGTATCAAGTAAGCTGCCATAGGAACTACACAACAATATGGCAGTCTTGACAAAGACTCTACCAACAGAAAAAAAGAATTTTACTAACAATACATACATTGTACGTATTTTCAAATCTTTCAAGGCAAAACTTAGGCAGTCTTTGAAGGAAGTCCTTTCAAATGTAGATTATAGGTTGTTGTAAGAGCTACTTTTTTGCATTTTTCCCCCTTCTAGCAAACAAAAATGGTGAGTTGCATGTATTCATCCACAGGATATATCAGAAACATAGGTGTTAAACTGGTTTCCATAGCTGTGCACAGACAGTCATTTATCTGTCAAAGTACTGGTAATAGGCCCAGTACTCTGGAAAACCTTCAATTATTATTATTATGCACCCCCACCACCAATATAGTTGTATAAAGGGAATAAACTGGTTTCTATTTAATATATGTCTTCTTTATGACTTCTAAACTACAGGAAATCAAATTTTTCAACATAACAATACTTCTGATATATGTGCAGTCAACAGCTAGGTGAAGCATGAAATATTATGAACAATCTGTCAGCAGTTGTTATACTTTCTTATACCTTGTTTTGTTGGTTTTTTTTACTAATATATACATCATTATGTTTTCCGCTTCTATTTAACACAACTGATTTTGTTTGATACAATACAACTTTTGTTTTGTACATCAAAAGACGTAGCTGAAAATATACTGGCAACACCAGCAGCTGACAGTAACATGTTGCATGACTGAACTAGATTCAGCGATCCCTAAATACAAATAGCATCTGACATAGCAAATTGTGTAACAGTTGTGTTATTATGTATGAAAATATAAGCCTTTTTAAACTGGTTCAAAGGAATGAGAGGATGCACAGGTGGCTGACCTACATGTATATGAGGTATTTTACCCTGCCCAGAATCAATAGAACAAACATATTGCACTGAAATAATACATTTCCTACATAGAAAAGCTCCTTCTAGAAATAAGAAAATAAGATTGTCATAAAGGCCCTATGTTCACAGAGTGCAAATCCAAATAAAAAAAACCAACTTGAGATGAAACATGCCAAGATGATTTTTTAAAGGCTTTCAAAATATTTCTGGTTCCAGACAAAAGTACTGATTTTCCTACCAAAGGACTTCATAAGACATGTGAACCTGAGGAAGTGTCCCTATTCACAACCATATCACAACTTTTGACATACAAAAGACAATCATCTATTCACAACCATATTATGACTTTTGACATACAAGTCTGATCTTGACCTGTGAGGTGGAGGCCTGATTCTTGAGTGCCACTGTCGTCATCATGTTTTAGACATTTATGCCAA
Source organism: Cyclina sinensis (assembly GCA_012932295.1). Lineage (NCBI taxonomy): Eukaryota > Metazoa > Mollusca > Bivalvia > Venerida > Veneridae > Cyclina > Cyclina sinensis. The sequence goes on from JAAONU010000016.1 coordinate 23,753,197, forward strand.
GTAATTTTAAAATCCATCCAGGGATGTCAGAATTGTTGACCAGACACGACCATCAATGCACTTTTATGAAAATTCATATCATGACTTTAGACGTAGAAGTGTGACCTTGACCTCTGAGCTGGACACCCGATTCTTGCACGTGATACATTGTCATCATGTCCAACATACTTATGCCAAGTCACTTTCAAATACATCCAGGAATGACAGAATTGTTGACCGGACATGACCATCAATGCACTTTTATGAACATTTCCTTTCAAGTCCAAATTTGACCTTGACCTTTGACGTACAAACCTGGGTCTTGCATGTGACACATCATCTCAATGTGCCACACATTTATGCAAAATTATTTCAAAATCCATGCATGACTGACAAAGTTATGGACTGGAAAAAAAGTGGACAGATGGATGGACACACAATTCAAATACTATATGCCTCCCTTAGGGGCATAATAAAATGTGTGTAACCAGGATCCTATATACTGGTACTATACACTGAGTATGAAATATATCACCAATGGAATGCTTTCTTGGTCCCCAACACCTTAATATAACAAAACTATTCACAGGGAGTTGGTCATTTTGACAGCTGGTAGCAATAACTAAAGACAGGAAAAAATTATAAACAAATATTATGCCTGACATTTACAAGTATCACTAACTTATTTCAATATGGAGCCTGGTAAACTAATTACATTTTCATTCATGCTATGCAAAAGTGCTAGTAAGTAAAGAAGATACCTGGTGACACTTTTTCTTCTTTCATCCCAAAATTTATGCATACCATATATAGAAAACATGTCAAAATTTACAGGTAAGTTTCTTGCATGGCTTAAACACACACACAAAATTTAATACAGCAAGGTTTTCAAATGCATACAGCATAAGTGAGCTATAGGTACTGTTTACAATGGAAATATGAAAGTAAAAAATTAACAAGATAATTCAAAAGTAACATAAAAAAGTTTCAAATGTTTTATCACTTAACACCCAATTTTGTTCCATTAATCAAGCATTCATAATGAACATTAATTTCAACTTCTATAGCAAACGGGAAATACAGCTGCCACTGAGATTCATTTATCATGCATAAATAATTTATAAAAATGTAAAAATGGAATGTTTGAGGGTGCAGTGTAAAACTACTGATACTGCATATATGAAAATAAGAAGATACTTATCACTGTGTCTGTAATGTGTAACAGAAATATCTTGATGGAGGAAAAAAATAGTAAAAATAGAACATTACTGCAAGGTTAATCAGCACCTGTTATGCATAAAAAATACAAGGCAGTTACGCATATATTTTGCAGAAAAATACTTGGCAGTTATACATATATTTGCCAAGATGAAAAGTTTATTATGCTAAAAAGGAGATTCAAGTTAATCAAATTTTCAATGCAACAGAAGACAGTCCAAATGTGATAAAAAATGTAATCAAATGAAATGTAATGGAACAAAATTACTATAAAGTACTATAAAAAAAATCTTTGGTTCATTCAACATACTCTACCTGAAATGGAAGATGGGACACTACAAAAAGGTGATTTTTTTAAGAAACAAAGCTGGTCCATTGCAAGTTTGTAGCATCACCTTTCCAGAATACACTCCACTTAATTTCATTTACAGAATTCAATTGCAGAACAAAGCAGTATCATAGTCGACACTATTTTGATAATTTTGACGATGTAATAAATCAGTAGGCATGTGTACATGTCATGTAACTGCATTACACAAAGTATCATCAAGTGAAATTTACAAGCTGATATATTGTGTTTTTCTTAGTGTGTCACTCTACTACAGATTCAATTCAATAAATCAAGTGCAGAAATTACCAATTCAAAAGAAAAAACACAAAACCAGTGAAGTGAAAAACTTGTAAACAATACATGATTTTTAAACAATCTAAAGAATTTTTAAATAGATTCCAGCGAATATATGATACATCAAAAGAAAATTTTTGAGTTGAAAATCACAGATATTTCCCCGATTTTCACATATTTTTGTGACCCCATCATTGTCAGCATCTTACAAGAAATTGGATTTTTGTCATATTTTACTCAGATAATTTAAATGAATGGCAGTTTTAGAGCTCTTTATAATTGTATTTTAAATGGTACACAGGTATTTTATTTATGAGTCAAGATCTAAATGTAATGAATAGTTAAAAAAAGGCATATTCAAAAGAATGTGTTAATTCTATATTAAGATTTGCTTTTCAGGAAGATTTTACCACTTTTAGTTGTGCATTGGAGGATTTGATGACACATTATCTAAACCTCATTGGCTGGGACCTAAATCTCCCTGTCTGAAATCCAAAATCTCCTTGAGAGACCCTCCAGAATATGGCATGTATGAAATAGAAAAATACTGAAATGTACACATGATCTGGAAATCATAATGTGCATACATCTTTGAAAATGTAACAGACTTTGTTGTTATAGAATATAAACATACTGAAAAGGTGGGAGTTGTGTGGCTGGGGGCGATGAGTGTGAAGCACAACACACACACACACACATCTGAATTTCAATATCTCGATACCTGCATTATTTCCAAATGCATGTAGATGTGTAATATATACTTACTGTAAAACCTTGCATGCTATGTATGCTGACTAAAAAAATATGAAGATGGTTCTTTTCAAATCTTTTCATCACTCACACTTGGCAGTCTGATAGATTATATTTACATATAACAACTATTTGGATTTCTACAAAAAAAAATTGTCCATTTAATATGAATTAGAACTGGAATCATTATCTCTGAGCAGAGTGAGCTTAGGTATTAAACTTATCACAGTTAAAATACAGAACATGAAATAAATGCAAAAATATGATAATAAGAAATATCATACTTTGCTGCATAGCATCACAATCTTTGCAAAAATTTCCACAGATCTCTTTCTGACACCAAATACAACAAGGGTGATCAGTGATCACATGTGTCACCTGATGATAGCCAATTAAACAGTAGTATTGAGAGATGATTGGACAGTTTGTAGGGTAAAACGCATTTTTTTATTCAAGGGCCATAACTCAGCCAAAAATCATTTAACCGTAAAACCTGTAAGACATGCCTAAGTACTTGAGGTACAGAACAATCCTGTAACATTTCATTTAAATTGCTTCAGTAGTATAAGAGAAGTAGTCCGTACAAACTTTAAAAATAAAAATCATTAAAGGGCCATAACTCGGACAAAATTCATTGAACCAGAAAATGCTGAAGACATGCACAACTAGACTTGGTACTGATCATTCCTGTAAAGTTTGGATCAAATCGCACCAGTAGTTTTTGAGGAGTAGTCCGGACAAGTTTTGTGATGGACAGACAGACAGACGGATGGACAGACAGACAGACAGATAATGGGGAAGTGATCCCTATATGTCTTGGCTACTTTTTAGCATGCTGCAGCTACTGTGAAGCCTGCATCACACAATTCATCATTTGGCTAAAATGCCTTTTTCATTCAAGGGCCATAACTCAGCCAAAAATCATTCAACAGTAAAAACCCGTTAGATATGCGCAAGTATTTGAGGTACTGATCAATCCTGTAAAATTTCATTCAAATTGCATTAGTAGTATAAGAGAACTTGTCTGGACAAACTTTAAAAATAAAAATCATAAAAGGGCCATAACTCTCAAAAAAATCATTGGACTGGAAAATGCCGATGATATGCACAACTAGACTTGGTACTGATCATTCCTGTAAAGTTTGGATGAAATCGCACCAGTAGTTTTTGAGGAGTAGTCCGGACAAGTTTTGTGACGGACGGACAGAGGACAGATGGACAGACAGACGACGGAGAAGTGATCCCTATATGTCGCGGCTACTCCGTAGCAGGCGACACAAAAATTCTGTTTGTTATCTTTTAATTACAAATTTCCTGCCAAATGCAAGAAGTTTTAACATTTTATTCTGTATGAAACTATTGTAATTTTCTCTTGCACATATGTAGATCCTTCTGGTTTTCTGCTTTTACGTGAAAAAGTTATATACACATAATACATCATGTCTTCCTTTCAAGGCAAATCGTTCAGTACCTCACGTTATGTATTTCATTAATTTTTATTCCTGATGGTTCGCTCCAGTGCAACATCCCTGATAACTTGTTGCAAAATCTGTTTCCCATCGTGAGGGGTGGCAAGGACAAAGTTATCAAAGTCAGCAAGACCCCAGGATGTGGTACCTATGCCAGCAAACCCGTGCGTTTTGAAGTTTGGAACCTGAACCTCAAATAAAGTATTGCCGTTCAACAGACCTGTGGCATTTTCTCCCTAAAATATAAGAAAACAATTGCCTGAGTAACTACAGTGTGTGATATGACAGAATGTCATGAGTTTACGGAGAGGCAAATCCCCGCAATAATCATTAAAAGAATAATATTTTTTTCTTTTAAGGTTCTACAAACATTTATTCATGGCAATTTTCGGGACAATATTGTGCCTCATTCTCAAAGGGTGAAAAGTATATATTTATTTTTATCAAGTTTTTGTCTAAATTCCATAACAATGAACATCATTATTTTTCAGGACAAGAGAAGCTTTCAAGAGAAGCTACCTTTTTAGCATTAATTCCAACCCTGTGAGAAAGAAACAGAATTTCCAACCTGAAGCTAATATGTGAATATAAAGTATACTGTACATATTACCAAAGTCACTTTTAACCATTCATTCTAAATCAACAGTTGACAAAAAATATACTACAGAAAATGGACTAGTAATACCTCTAAGAAACTGAGGTACCTTATCGAATACTTATAACCTTGGAATGAAAGAAGGGTTTACATCTCAATAATTGTGTAAAATATTGAAAACTTTGAAAGGATCAAACCTGTACAAGGAGTCTGAGCGTGTTCCAACCCTTGATGTCAACTTCTCTGGTCTGTCCTTGTTTCAGAATACTGGACTGTGCTGAACGACAGAACAATATAGACTAAGAGTACATGTACTTTCTATTTTATGATAACTGAATATGAATAATGGTTCTGGAGAAAAAAAACAATTCATAAGTTGCATTTTCCTTTAAATGATGTTTTATCCTTGTACACAAAAATTGTTTTTTCACTTACATCGCAAGTTCTTTTTCCACTACAAGGGTTTCTTTTTGAGCCCACAAGTCTTGCAAAACTTTGTCCAACAAGTACTCAAAAACCATTTAATTGTAGCAATTTTGTATACATACAATGAAATATATTTTTCAATATACAAAGAAACAAAAGGTACAAAAATGCACTCAAAGAATTTTTAAGCTGACTAAGGGAAACTCTTACCTATATCACTAGTGACTATAAATCTCTGAGTGGCAGGGTAAACAAAGAAAAAAATCCCTGTTGATCCTGTAAGTCTACACCCACCCTCCCAGATACGGGCCGCCACAAAGTACCCATCTGAAGCATTCACTTCAGCAAGCCTGGCGTCCACCTGCACATAAATATCCGACCTATAAATAAAAGGATACAAATAATATATATTAAAAGAGGGCAGAGATATAACTAGTTATAACCTTGAAGAAAAATAGTAAACTAGAATCATTTCTTATACTATCTTTTTTGGATAGTTTACTGGAATAATTGACAGCCAAACAACTCATTATGCCCAAATAGAGGAATGTTCATATAGTTTCTATTTCTCTACTTGCTTTTATTTTCACTTACAAAGCTACATGTAAAACTGCCATCTATAAACTTTTTAGACTTATATTTTCATTAGAGTAAAGTTCCATACCATTTCTGAGAACCTATATAGTTTGTAGCAAAGTTTAATTTCTCAGCAGCACACCAGTATATAGGAATCTGAGTCACCATCTGTCGCATGACCTTGCCCTGACCTCCACCAAGATCCTTAACCTCAAATGATCCAGTTTGCTGAGCAAAGTTGAAGGGTTCTTGGTGTTCAGCATAGCCTGTAAGAGATAAACAGAATACCTGTAAAAGACAGGAGGTTCTAACAGGAATGGTTTAACAGTAACCAGTATTCAATCTAATCCTGAATATTCTATCAAGATCTTTGTAACTGTACCAGCAGTGACTTTAAAAACAGATACTGTTTATAGCAGACAGACTGCGAGTTTCTATACCTATCTTATAATGTATTTTAACATTAACTATAATAATGAACAGTAAAATGTTAAAGTTGTTGGCATGGTATGATGATACTGTGTTAAAGGCAGCAAGACTGTGTAACAATTGACTGCCAAATATCTTCAGTGAAAACACAATAAGATGAACAGTAATAGAACAAAAGAACAAAATTATGGTGAACTACAGCAAACATTAGTCCCTCAACTTCCTTCTGCTATGAACAGAATGATGCAATTCAATGAAAAATGTGGCTTTTTTTTCCTTTTTTTTTTTGCAGTTTAACAAAAATATTATCAGGTGTAACAACCATTGGAAGATTCCAACTGTACATCTAAACTACCTAAAGAAAATCTGAATTCAAACTCAAACTGCAGCTCTTAAGCAAGCTTTCTTCACAATTGGTATTTATATATCCAACAAATCAGTTATGCTTGCACCTAAGCTATCTTGGTCCTTGCTAGTACCAGTACAACACCCCTTTCCACTGTTGGACATTGCAAACTTTCTGACAAGTTAAACCAGCTGCAGAAAGACAGTATGTTGTTGTAAAAACTTTTTTGACTTCTTAATAATAATGTCAAGCAAAACAAAAAGCAGACTAAATTAAACTTTAAGTTAATGAACATAAAGAAACAACAGTTTACTTTCAAAATCTTCCATATAGGGCAGAGGAAACTCTTTAGCTGGAGGAGGTACAGGGTGACTTCCTTTGTTACCAATGTTCAGGGTTGTCAAGGTGACCACTACATCTACATCAAGGTCAAGGACAAATGATCCATTGATAACCTGAAACAGAAACAAACAAAACCTTTACTTTCTTCTAGCTGTTCAGTTTTCTGTTTGTCTCTCTGTGTCATTTCAATAACAGTAAATAAATGAAACTTGTTCCTTAATTTTCAAACAATATTTAATCCTCAGCAAAAACACATGCCAAAGCCCCAGGTGTAAAGATTCACATGCTTATCTATAAACCTGTTCAAATTTCATAACCCAAGGTCATGCAGCTTTTCCTCAACAAAACACTTTCGGATGGACAAACGTGCAAACAGACAGGCACTTAAGGGGTTAGTCTATCGTTCTCCAAACAGTTCTCTCAGCCAAGTAGAAGCATTTATAACCATCTAAGAGCTTATAGCATGAAAAGCGTGAAAGAAGATCTACTGTAACCTATTGTTCCCATAACAAAGTATCGATTTTTATCAGTATTAACAGTCAGAGGGACAAGAGCATATTTAGGTGCCCACCTTGAGGGTGCAATAAAAAGATTCTGAAGGCAGTAAATTCTATGAAAATATCCATAGAAAGCATTAATGTATTTAAGTATTTGAACTCAACTAGTTTTTATTTAAATAAAGTTTAACAATCAACCATATGATGCTGAGATTCTAAGTGACCAAAGGCTATTTTTGTAATATTGTTAGAAGTAGAGTAGAGGTCAAGTAAAGCTTCAAATATGAGGGCCTCATACTAGTAATAAATGGTGTTTTCAAAAGGATATAGACAGTATTTTGTTGGATATCAACAGATCAAACTTGAATTTAAACTGCACATTTTTTCTTCAATAATACAAAATGTTTGAATAAATGAAATAAATCTAACATAACCCCCAGAATATGCACAACATGTAACCCCTTAAACCAATAAAGCTAATGGCCAACAATTTACTTTAACCTGTGCATAACATATATACCTACCTATTTTTGTATTAACATTTTTTCATTCTTATCTATTCTTATATTTAAAGCAAGCTTACCTGTACTGGTATTAGCTTCTTGAAGAATGTTGAGGAAGAGTTATCAAACTTTAGAGTACTCTTCCACATCTGTAACTTCTTTATGTTAGCCTGCGGGATACAGGAACAAATGGTTAATGCTGGTGTAGTCATATAATTATTTTTGTGCATCTCACCATTTGAGATAATATATAATGGTTTGTAAGTGCAAATATGACTTTTAGATTTATAAAAATCTTTGAACAGACTTTCACATCCTAGTTTTATCTACTTTTGCTTTGATAAAAACCATTTCATGTTCTATGAAAGATACAGAATTTCTGTTAATGTATTTTCTCAACAACAAAAAATGCTCAAATGCTTTCTAAGGCATATTGCCAAAAATTAATTGCAGTATTACACTGATTAATTGCAGGGGATGTCCTTTAAGACATTTTCCATAAAAAGGGTACTGCAAAATGCTGTTAAAGTCTTTCTTCAAACATTATATTGCAGAATGTTAGTTAAACCATATTCCGGAATGATACTTTCAAATGCCAGTTAAGATATTTTCTCAAAATTATACTGTCTGTGAATGCTAGTTCTAATGCTAGCAATTTCTCAAAAATTATTCTGCCATATACTAGTTCATGCCTTTTCTCAAAGTCACACTGCTTACTGCTCTGTTTCAGCAGTAGATGATGTAAACTCTGAAATAAAGTCACTTGAAAATTGACTTACAAACTGTCCTTTGATCTGGAACTTGACCGTCTGCTTCTTCACATTATATTTTGGTAATGGCGGCCTGATACACTTTGAATGATCATGACTCTGCAAAAACATTTTTTTTTTTTAAATACTTGTATTTTATTTTAGATAGTATTCTAAACCATAAAATTAACAAGAAATGGTACACAATCTGTATCTTAACAAGCAGATATCATAAATATTTACTTAATTATTTGTTTACATAATCTGTCATCTCAATGCTAAATCAGTACAGTAAAAATATGTAATGGCAAACAACAAAGAAAGATATTTGTCTTAGACTAAACCCTCCTTTTACTTATGACCAGAGCGGCATACACCCAACCTGCAGATCAATGATGTCTGATCATAACCAGCACTATTTGCTATGCAGGTAGAAAGTTTTAAATTAATGTCCCTATAATTCGTACATGGGTTTGTCCAAACTGAATCATGGACTAGTCCACTTTAGTCATATAGCAGGGTCAAGATTGAGTTGCAGATTAGGTGAAATAACTCACAGCTTACCATGGTTTCTATGATGATTGTCAGATCTTTGCCATCAGGGCTTGCCAGTGAAACATAACTTCCCCCATATACAAAATGGCCACTTCCATAACCATGGCGATAATAGTTCCAGCCAATCTGAGTGAACTGTGTGGTATGGGCTGTTAAGTTTACAAAATATTCTATCAAATGAAAATGTTTACCCACACAAAACTCTTTTCTCTCCAGTCTCCAGTATGAGAAATTGTTAGGCTTTAGATCAGCAAGCTATATGTTAAATGTTACATTTTATAATTTTTTTTTTTCTAGTTCTTAAATGAGTTTTAACTAGAATTCAGTTTTTGTTCCAATATTTTTAAACATCTTGTCTTAGCAGCCTCATGAATTAAAAAGCAACAACTTATAATAACCACATCAGGAATCACTGGCAAAAAAAGTTGAAAAAAGGACTAAAAAATGATAACTCTGCTAGCATCCTTTCTGTCTCTGAAAATACGGTAAAGAAAATCTTTTTTTTTAAATTCTAATAGCTGCATAATATGATTATGACACTGGACACAAGATTTAAAGTAACTGTAGACAACAAGATTTCTGGCTTGTCAATTCTCCTTTGCCTTTTCGGCAGCAATTTTTCATGCCTTTGAAGTCTACCAAGCAGTCTGATAATGTTCTACTCTGTCTGCTTTTCTGCAAGTAACTTTTTAATAAATACACCCTATAAATAATGATAAGGCCTTTCCAAAATAATGATGGAAAAGTCCATTTCTAGAAATTCAGCTTTGGCAGGTTTGACTATTATCAGATATTTTACCTCCAATCCATATTGGACTCTCTACAACATAGTTGCCCGACCATGGACTCTCTGCCGTCATTAGGCCATCTCTAGTAAATGGTAATGTATCATAATACGCAGCTATCAGGTTCCAAGATATTGTCCTGTATGAAGACCAGACATAAAGAAATGAAAAACTGTTTGGAGAAAAAAAAGAACAGCTGAACACATTTCTATAACTGCCCTTTAGCATAAACACTGACCATTTTCAATCTTTAAAGATAATGTTTCAGTATGCTGGAGTAAAATATTCCTTTTTTAGATGGCTTAAAGTTTCAAGTTAAAGGCAACACAGGAAGGCATTTCAAAACATATTTTGAAGGAACTCGACATGGCTTTTAGGTGTCAAAACTTTTAAGGCACAAGTACAAATACAGGCAAAACCTTAAATGCACCTACATTGTATTTATTAATATAAAACACTGGCTTGTTTCACAATCTAGACTTTGTAAAGCAAATATATGTCCCATTTTTTAAACAGCACAGCAAATCAAAAGCTGGTATACATGTTGACTGAACTATACTTACGCAGTCATATTTCCATTGACAAAGTTCTGATTTAGAATCTGAAATAAAATATCAAAGAACTTCATATTGATTATCCTGTATCAATTTCTGTAAGAATCTTTAGCAAGCTTATAACTTTCCCAATGGTTCTTGCCATATCAAGTACCAAAGGGGTTTGGTCTGAAAATACTGTCAGAAAGTACTAACACCAGCCTTATCACTAAATGCCCTAACTGTGCCCCTATCCTGTTTTGCCACCTTTATATTTTTTTTACGTAATGTTGTTATTATCTGGAAAATCTGTGAGCAAGGAAATTACTGGTATTTTGCAACTGTTGTTGTAGATACACATTATTTATTTTCTGGTCAAATTTTCCACAAACATATCAATATTAAGACTCAGGTCTATTTAGTGCATTAAAATATATTTACCCACAATGCAAGAAAATTCACATTCAATTTCTTTTCATTTATATGTAGAGTTCTTAAGTGAAAATATTTATATAACACTGAATTTGCTTTGCTAAGAACCTATATGAATGGAAGTTAAATCACCTTTAGCTTTATTATAAAACAAAGCTAAGATGGCAGTGTTAGGTCCATAGGAAACAGATGTTAAAATGGATTCAATCTTTAAGATGCCGAAAATGGTCTTAAAAGAAGCAGTGAACAACTTATCCAGAAATCAATGTACACTGAATATCTTACACAATTCAGAGTATATTTTATCTTAAACCATTTATTATCTTGCTGTACAAGAAAATATTTTAAAATGGCAAAGTCTGGGAACTGGCACTTTGAGAGGGTATTTTCCAGCTAAACCCATGTGACAAGTAAATATACATGCTTCTGTTATCAAATGGCCTATGACCTTCTCAAACAAATACTGAGAGTAAGTACCAGTTTTTTTTTTTTTCTTATTCTAAAAAAATAAACAGAAAGAATAGAAAGATACACATTAATCAAACTTGATTTATAATTGTGAAAACTTACCCTGGCCCAACAACCACCACCAACCAGATCATTAAAGGTACTGTAGTCTTCTGAGGCCCACAGAGGCTTGCCAGTCTGTATGGCTTCTTTTGTAGTTATTGTTCCTGGGTAGTGGCAACTGTAAGAAATATTTAAAATTTCATTTATTTGTTCAAGTATGTTTTCCATAAACATTAAATTTATTCTTAGCTTGTCTTACTGAACATCACTGGAAAACTTGAAAGCACTTTCTAGATTTCAAGAAATATCACTGACGTAATATAAGCTAAATCAAACATTTTGTACAAAACTTCAAAGCTTAACTGTATCAGATTCCTGTGATCTGCAGTAAATACAGAGTTCTGCAATCACAAACATACATGTACTGTGTGTTTCCATCATCCATGTATTTATATCCTCGGATAAACTATATTTCATTGCAACTTAAAATGATACGCACTTGTACAAAAAAGTCTGCATTTTACTATGAAGCACATGATAAAACTATTGTTTAAATTCTTATGTTTTCAATTCTGTAATTCAATCAACTACCTACCCAATGATATCAACAGCTGATGCTAGTTGCTGATCTTTCTGTATATCAACTGCTATACCCCACCCACCATCAGCGGCTACAATCATTACATGCTGAAGTCCCGCCTTGTCTAACTCTTGTCTTAATGTCTGCAATAGTGAATAAAATAAACATGAACATACCCGATAAATTCTATCGCAGCTGCCAGTTCTGGGTCCTTTAATATGTCAGCAGATATCTTCCAGTCGTTAATATGTGGGGCATCAGGGGCTGCAATCTTCACATGACTTAGTCCTGCCTTATCTAATTCCCTCCTCAAGGTCTACTCAAAAGGAAAAAAACTTCTGGTAAATAGCAAACCTAAATTCTACAAGTTAACATATTTTATAAGAAATGCAAATTTTTAAGGAACCTTAGTAAGTCAATTCATAATGGCAAAGGTTATTTTTGTACTAATAAAATGGGTTTGAAAGAACTATAATATGAGTGATACAACACAAGAGAATATTTATCACTACAACAGTTTAGTGAATGATCCTTTATAATTCAAGCAACTTCTAACATAGGGAATAAGCCAGACATATGATAGCAAATTCTGCATGAAATAAATGACAGAGTGAAGGAATATTTTCAAGGAATGTTAATTCCTATCAGTGTGAAATACATGTATATATATTGTGTACACCAGACTCACCTTAACATAGACCTTATCATAATCTTTTTCATTCCAGATCTGAAACAGTGAGACAGAGAGAAATGCTATAGTGCTGAAAAGAACAACAGCAACATGAGTGTCTTACCTTGATGTAGACAGCATTGTATTGGTTCTCATTCCAAATCTGAAAATCAACATCCAGCCATCTTACATAAACTTAAATCAAACATAATTCATATACTGATATTTGTACTTGCAACCAATTTACTCCATTAGTTTAAAACCATTCTTATCACATCTTACCAGCCCATGAAATAAACTAAATCGTCGTTGTTAAAGTTCAAGTGTTTTCATACAGAAAACTTAGCAAAGTTAAAAAAATAATTTGTTTGTTTCATAACAGTAAAGATATTATAACTGACAAAATTGTAGCAATAAATAAACAAGAAAAATATTATTCATATGACTGCAGTTACCTCCCTTGGACTTAGCAAGAAATGCAACTACAGTAAAAATCTGCCTTACAGCCACTCCAAAAATATGGGCATTCCCATAATGCAGACAAATTTGTTAAGAACAAATGTTTTCTGCCCTGTATTGCAACAGATATGGACTCAGTATTGCCGGCATTCTGGATATTGTTGAAAGAACCTGGGACTCATTTACACAGAAAAACATCCTGCACGCTATTTTTTGCAACATTAAATTACGACATCCCCAACTGCTTCACGGTTATTGCATAACAATTTGTATTAATTCAATGGTTGACAGTCTGCAAAAGTTGCAATCAAAATACCGGTATGTTGCTCGTTGCCAAATAATTGATTATCATGTAACATCTGTGTTTATTACAATACTGTAATTAGTCGCCACAGTTTACAAATTTGTTATTTTTTGTTTGTTTTGACAGACCTTTCAAAGTGGTTCTAAATAGAAATCCATACAAAAAAACAAAGATCCTTTTCTGTTACATATTTCTAAACAACCATAAGTAAGTGGGGATCAATAATAAGACATTCTAGTTTATTTGTGTTCATCTACAATCCCACAAAAGTACAAGGCCTGTTTGAAATGGAGAATGTTACTGTTAATGATTACCAGCATTTACTTACCAATTTTTTAGTTCTGAGAAGAAATATCATTGGATGGGGAAATAACTCATTATTCATTAAAAAAAATAATAATAATAATTCCATTTGTAATCATTTCATTCTTCAACATATATGCACATATACATGATCACAGTGTGAAGTACTCATTTATTCAGAAAAGTTAAAGCTGCTGGTAGGCTGAATGTTATAAAAAAAATAGAAATTATTGAAATACAAAAAAGTTTTCAGCATTTATTATTTTAAGCAGTACCATCAGAAGGATTTTTGAGATACCACACACTTTTCTAAGATGACCTGGTCAAAAGCGAAGGTAGAAATCAGGTTTTTACTGTTGGCATGCAATATTTTAATTATATTATCTATATTATAATTACATGAAAAATTTACCTCTGGAATAGTCAAATACTTCAAGTTAATTTAAATCATAATAGGATCAAGTTATTTTATTGTTTATCTATGTGTTATATGATATTTAAATGACAATGGTACTTCAAAGAAGAGAATTTTCTTGTCAATAGTGCTTAGTGTAACAAACATACATGTAGCTCTCAGCCAAAAATACTCTCAATATGTATTTATTCAAGTCTTGAAACTGTTGCATAGTCTGATTCACCAAGATAAAAAGGATACCATAATTTTATAATATACAATTATTGCCATTCAGTGAGGTGAATATTCTAATTTATCAACCTTGATAAAGATACATCCACCTGAAGTTGATATCATTTTCACCAAGGTTGATAAATCCTTATATTGACTGAAACTTAAAGGCAACAATTCTATTTTCAAATCTAACACATACTATATCTAATTTTCTTTCAGCACGTCAATGTTGACAGCATTTTATGTAGGCATATTTTAAGTTCAATGGTGGAAATTTGTTGTGACACTGATGTTGTCCTGACTTCACTTGACACATATCCTAGCACTTTGTGTGTGATACATTTCTCATTGGTCAGTACTTGACTTTGGCCCCGCCTTCTAGTCAATATGATATTACATTATGGATTTCAGGACAGTGCTTCATTCAGTGAAAAGCATGTCCTTTATAGATTCAATAAGATTACATAATCAAAATCACTCAGAACATGTACATAAAAATTTCATACCCCAATATAATCTACTGTGATATTGTAATAGTACAAAGCTCCTTTAATCCATTTGATGATATAGCCTGAAGTTAGCACAGGGAACCTGTAGGGGTTCCTCTGACCCTGAGGGTTCAACCAGCCAGGAAAACTCCATGGTAAACCATAAATCTTGATGTCAGGATTTCTCTGAAATGAAAATTTGGTTTTGATTTAGGTCAACTGAAACTTTTGGAATCCAGTAAATGTCCAAGGTGATATTTCATTTGTGGGCAAATGTCCAAGGTGATATTTCATCTGGGGGTCAAATGTCCTATAATACATTTAAAGACTGAGGGGCAAATGTCCTGGGGCAGATATTTATGCCTTTGCAACCATAGCTGACCATGATCAGCATGAACATCCATGAAGTCTGACCATGGTATGCACTGTTTGCAAATTAAGATAAATGTAATAGTTAACAATCTTCCACAGTATCTAAGCAAACAATCAGTTCTCTTAAATACTGCTTGTAGGAGACATCAACACTGGAACCTACTCCCCAAGTATAAAATACAGCTTGTAGGAGGCATCAACACTGGAACCTACTCCCTAAGTATAAAATATACCAACTTTCTCACTTTTATATTTGTCCTTAACCTCAAACTCTCAATATCTAAAGACATTCTGAGGTTTAGTACTAGCAACAACAACAACAACACAACACAGCTGTATTACATAACTGTAGTTGAGAGATGATATGAAACTTATAATTCTTTGCCTATCAAACTTTTCCTCAGGCAATTATCTCCTTGAAGAACTAAGAAACTTGAGTTTAAAACCAGCTGGAGACTTAGGGATTTTTGTGGTTACACAATTACATAGCAAGATATTCAATTTCAATACACTAGATTCTGAATTTCTCATGCAGGATTAGTAACCCATATCTGAAGAGTCTTTTGACCATACAAGATATATTGTGTTGAATAATGCTTCTAGTCATTTACTGATAACCATAGTTACAGCACAATGCTGGAAGGTGGGTTTGCTCACCTAACATCAGAAATATACATCATAATCTATCAATCAACTAATGAAATTATGTAGCATTTATGCAGTTTTTCAACTGAATTCACAAGATCTAACTTTAAAAAAAAATTTAAGATACTGTCTCAAACTTTGGTAGATATTATAGAAGAGAAGCCAACCTTTTTTGCTTCAACCATCAGCCACCATTCATACCCTCTTTGGTAGTTCTCATCCCAGGCTTCGTGCATGTGTGAAGCCTCTGTACCATCTAAAACAACAACAACATTGGTAAATTTTCTGTAAACATTTTCTTTACTAGGTTATGTTGAAAAATGCTTTCTCTTCTCTTCTAGTTTTGAATGCATTTGTATATAAATAATTTTTGTCCAAATCAGAGAAATACCTACAACACAAAGGTGGGTTTTTATGTCTACCAATTTTATTCTAAGTGATTTATCAACATTGGCACATGCTTATACTTGACTGCTTGAAAAAAGAAACTAATGTGCATGTAAATAATAACAATTATCAATAGTATAGATCTGTATATCATTCTGTCTACTAATTAATTCTTATGAAGCATTGGCCATTTGGGCCTGTGACCCCAGAAATCCAAAATTTCTATTGGATGAAAAAAACAGAAGATTCATAAATAAAGGAAACTCTGTCAAGTATCTCATAAGGCTGTTTGTGTATTTGTCAGTAGAAAAGTTGGGTTAAAAAAAGGGGTAAAACCAACTGTTTGAACTATTTTAGTTTTAATTCCACAACAAAACTGAATATCTAAAGCTATAGCTTTTCTGGCAAATTGGGCCTACAGTCTGGCAAAAATACAAAAATACAAGCCTTCAGACCCTTACTAGTGTCTTATTTCATTGATATGAGTTTCTATTTTATATGAAGTTACCTGTACTCTGGCCATCACCTCCTATTTCAACTTTCAAAATATGAAGAGAAGCTCCAAAGTTGGGCTGAAAGTTTAAAACAATCCTTCTGTGCATCTAAAGACATATCACTCTTTGCATACAAACACTAGTGTTATCACACACACACATGCATGCATGCACACACCCACTCACAAACACACACACAAAACAAGGAATTTTAATAGAAAAACCATAAAGTCTAAAGGACACAGTTTCATGTTTCCTGAACTCATTCACAATTTTTTAAGATAACAAAAGTAACATTTTTAGCAAGTTATAGCATGTCAAAATATGAATACTTTAAATGAACCAGACTGCAAAATTATGAAAGATGTAGTAATATTATATCTAATATATTATATCAATATATTGCAGGCAAGACAAAAATTTGGCATAACATGCATCTGAAAGAAGATTGTGTTTCACATGTAATTCATAAAACTGTTGAAGCTGTTGAAATCAGAATGTTTCTTTAACAGTGAGTCAAAACAGGTTTTCTTTAATTAGTCCAGAAAGACTGATGGTTGATGTAATCATATCTGATCATAAAAAAAATCCTGAGTAAATGGATTAAGTAGAATTACCTTGAAGAGGTAGTCTAGAATTTCACTCCTCTGTAGCTCTGGATAATTCATCAACAGTTTGGAGGTAGCCTGAAAATGGATATATTGTCATCTAAAGGAAAAGTAAAGTACATACAACTGTATATGAATTATATTTCAACATAGTCAAACTTCTTTCAAGCCAGCTTAGGAAATATAAAGCTAATGATGTGTATGGCAATATCTCACTTCTTCACTAGCTTCAAACATTTAAACATTCAAACTTTCCAAAACAGACTTTTGTCCCTACATTTGTAGCCTACAAATATGATGTTTACAATATGGGATGATTATTCTACAAGTTTAAAATAGAACTAATTTGATTAAATATACTCAATACATGGATTGGGCTTATTAATAAACATGAAATTTGTCACAGACACCAAAGTCATCAAAACATGGCAATGGTCACATTTGTGGTAGCTTATATTTTTATTTTAACTTGATAATTTGTGCCAAATTTTTTGCAATCTGTGAACTAAACAAAGTACCCATACATTCAGGATTAAGAGTATTATATGTCTATTTGCATGGCCAGTAAATTTAAGAAATTTCCAAAACAGATGTGTTACAAATGATACTGATCTAGTGCATGATTTTTTCTCATAGGTCAACACACGTCTTTTACAGAAAAGTTGTTTCAAAACCGTTACGTAATAACTGAACTGCAAAAGCTGGAATATATGCACTGCGGCACTTGATAATGATCATTCTGTGAAAGTTTGGTGAAAATCACAAGCCGACAAGGGAAGTGTAGGAGTTGCGCAATAATTTAGTTTACCCCTCCTCCGCTGATTCCTCCGATTCCATCAAACTTTCTGCCAATTCCATTTGTATCGTCTATATTATATACGTCTGTGTATGCTACTGTCAACTCCAATAAAGTAATGAAAATGATTATTTCTTTCATCCTCGTATATTAGTTGTTTACAATATGGATGAGGCCAGAGGATTCCAATTATACCATTTCCGTTTTGATTTTACCCAAAGTAATTACCCAAATTTAAATATAAGTGCCGCCAATGACACGTTTGCATCCTACATAGTCCGAGTATAAATGTTTTGTATCAATTTATTGTATGTTACATATATAAATGTCCTGGTGACCCTCTATATCAGTGGCGTGACATTGAATTTGTACATCTGTGTAGCTGAAACATGTTTTTACATGTAAAATGGTGGCTTACGTGAATTTGTACAATTCAATTCGATATCCACTAAAAGGACGTTTTTCGATCAAAAATGTGACATTAAAGTGACAAGCAATGTCAAGAAGACCAATATATGATAAAGTATGGATTGTCACCATTACAGAAAGGTTGCAAGACGAATGGGCTGTTCCAGTTACATATAGTTGTTAAACTTTTTCAGAGACGCGATGAAATGGGTTTGCTAATCCTACCCGCTCCTACCATTTCAAATTCGTAAATTTTGCATTTGCACTTATTTAGACGAAAGTATCTGTGACAAATCGTAATCGTCTAATGTTCACCAGTTCACACTGTGTCCAACAGTTAGTAAGTCTTATCAAATAATTTGTTAGTAATTTAAGTTATAAAGTAGGACAAACCCGAAAAAAATTAAAGTAGAACACCGATAAAATGAACCAGTCCTTTTTTTTTGGCAGATGTTTTAGACAGATATAGGATATCAGGTAAATCAAACTTATACGAATATGGTTTTAATGTGAAAATAGATTTTTATGATTTCTGAGTGAAATGCAACGTTCTGCAACACTTCGGGGAAAAAAACATCTTAGTTTTCATCACAAATTTCAAAACTAACGTTACAGTAAAGTATTGTCATATGCTTTATACAGAAATACATGATTAATGTTACGTTTAAAAGAGTTTTGACATACAAGAACACAAAGAAAGTTCTTTTTTTTTTCTTTCTTTAATGTAACCACAGGCTCATTAATATATTTTTATATGGTTTATCTTCAGTTATTTGCACTGACTCTTAACACAATTCTCTTGTATCCCGTATTTACTAATCGCAATAACTTTAGAATTCTGACCTACACTGAAAACTGGAAGTCTATGAAATATAGTCAGACAATATAAACAGATATTGTTCTTTACCTACCGATTATAATAATTCATAATAGTTATTGTTATTTTTATTATCATCATTATTTCTATCATAAGGATAATTCGGATTTTTCAGTTCCATATTAACAAGGACCTTTTCTTTTAGTCTATTGTACTATAGAAACTCCCTCTTTTCTTTTCACTTCTTGATTCACATGTTTACAAGTGGTATCACGAAAGATTTACTTATGACATAAAATCGGTGTTGTTTCCTTTTCGGACTATATGGGGTCAACGCAATAACATTTTTTTCCCACGCTTATCCCAAGTACACTTCACTTAACGACCATTACATATCATGATCGGCCTGCAGGTCAGTGCAGTCTGGTTGACATACAGACTGGTCGTGACTTGTACTGTTCGCTATATGTTGTCCATAAAGATTTTAGAAAGGCACGTGATTTACTTAGGATCACTTCGATACAATGCAGTTAACTCCTCTAACTCAGAATAGTAATAACGCCTACACACAGCAGATGAAATTGAATATTTGAAAATAAAGAAAATACGGACAGTGAAAAGTATTGAAAAATATATAGGACACTAGGGTGTGTGCAGACGGCAGGATTTGACTAAAGCATATCTTTGAAACATGCTTATTGTACTATTTCACAAGTTTTAGATTAAGTGGTGCTATTTGGTAGTTAAATATAGTCAATTTAACAGACCTCTTGTTCCATTTTTTGTTTTACTGATAGCAGTGAGAGTTAACGTTGGTACTGCAAGTCCTGTTTATGGAAACTGCAGAGTATATTTAGTGCACATTGGTCACCATGAAACCACTTATCTGAATGTCCTATAGCTCAAACGGATAAATACGGAACAAAGACAATTTTCTATACAAACAATGTACTGACAAATGACAATGCTGACAATTCTGCACTGATATATATTGGTATAGCAGACTAAACTCTCACAAAACACTCATATATTTTCTTTATCCTGCCAATTATTTCATATCCGACCCGATAAAGGGGCGCCGTAATAGATTTTGCTTTACACGCTATTTAAATGCTATCATTTAAAACATCCATAAATATGCACAGATGCATTTTATTAAAAAAATGTATCATAATTAGACTTAATACGACGCGAAAAATGATATTGTGTATTATATTGTCAAAATGTTTACTCATGGCGAGAAAATATTAATTTCTTTCAGCTGTTTCAATATCAAATTAATGCATAATTTATAAAGAGCACCCTTATAGAGTGCTTATTACGTACATTCGGGCGTAAGTAATTTAAGATATTTCTCATGATATTCTCCTCGCCTCATAACTTGGTGTCAGTCTTTACAGTGCTTTGATCAAACATTCCCTTTCATCAAACAAAACCAAACCAATTTTCAGCCTAGTACAGAAGAAGTACAATTTCCCCGATCTTTACACACGTTTAAATGAGACATTTATTTTTCCTATCTGAACGAGGAGCATTTTTGTTCACGTTTTCTATAAAGCAAAAAAAAAAAAGAAAAAAAGAAATTCTCGATAAAAAGATTAAGACTAGAACTTCAGTTAAAATTAATATAAAATACACTTCGAACTAAATTTAAAATCTTAGCAACCGATCATAGAAAGACAATATTTCAATATTTTAAACATAGGCAATTCGCATCCATTTTCTTTAAGAAATAATTTACGTAGAGGCTTGTATCTTCTTACCAAACCATTAGATGCTTTATTATTGGCGTTAATATCCGATGTTTGGTTTGTGGATAAATACTTTCAAAAGTATGAAAAAATTTACAAGTAAAACTTTAAAACTGCTGTATTTGTCAAGACTTAGTATATATTTTCAACTACTATACGAAAGTTATACGAGCTATATTCATTTCATAGGATAGCTATTTTATTTACTAATCCGTTATAATATTTGTGACATTTCTTTGTGGTAGAGGCATTTAATTAAACATGTTCAGAAATAACTGCAATGGTATTTAAGATCAGTCTCAAATCTTCGGACGCGGTTTGAAGAGAATACTCGACTATCTCCGGATCGCTGACGACAGGGCCGACAATTCAATAAGCCGAAAGAATATTTTAAGAAAATGAACACACGCAACATTTGAATTATATTTAAAATGAGAATATAATGAAAATATGTAAGAAAAAAATCCCTGAACGATTAACATCTCCTCATTTTGCATGATAATGAGAAACATAACATAAACTATACAAGAAAATGTAATCAAATGAACATAAAAACTTAATCCTTAAACAAAGTGCAATATTATTCTTTTCGGAATAAGAACGCTTATTTTATTATTTTATTTTTATTATTTTTACTTTGTGTGTTTTTTTTTCACTGATTTTGAAAGCAGTAGATTTGAAACCATTTGGAAATGAGATAGCTAGCCTACATTTTGTATTGATCACTGTTTTATGTTTTGTTTTTGTTTGTTTTTGGTGAAGTCAACAAAGATATAAATTTGAACATACAACAAAATATACTTGAGCGTATACATTGATACTTTTCTTTCCAGTTTGTACAATTTATGACTATCTTAAGACATGGTATACTGGTATACTATTTTTGGGAGGATTTAACATCATTTTTAAATAGCCAGTACAAAAAAATAAGGAAGAACAAAACTGTATTTTTGCTTGCTAATCGCATTACGTTTGAAACAAAAACTGCAATAAATGTATCAAAATTGACAGATTCAAGAAACGGCCAAACGCAAGGTGATTCAGAAGTTTGTAGAAAGTTAAAATGATTAAATATATATTTTGTTCTGCGTGATGGCCGTGTAACCACTGTATTCCAGACCTTATAACGAAAGAATATATAAATGTAGAACATGTGTTATCATCATAATAGGAGCGGACGTGGTCCAGTGGTAACGCGCTGGACTGGTATACCAGGGGTCCCGAGTTCGATTCCCGCTCCTCCACTGACATTACTAATAGTCTTTGGGATGAGACGTTAAACCGAGGTCCAGTATCAGTGCTACACACTGAGCATGTAAAAGAACCAGGGGTGTCTCTGGAATGGGATGTTTTCTGTATCTTGCACTACCCCTATAACATAAAATAACTAATCTCTTCAGGGGGCGTCGGTCATATGGGCAACCGGTACCGTCGGTAAATAAGCTCAAATAGATATCATGATAACAGGTTTTAGCAGCGTTTAGAACTCTTATATTATATTGAAGTCTAGAGCCAAAAGTTATAATCTAAGATAGTCCCGATCACCTTTTTCGAAATAAATGGAAGTAAATTGAGCTTTTCTTGATCTCTAAAGGTTACGGAGAGCTTTAGATTTAAAGACAACGATTTAGGGTTTATCTATTCTTCAAAACGAAGAAAATGGAGGAATTATGAACTTGGGACAACAGACGACCTAGGTTTTAATGCTCTTGGCTTGCCATGATCACCTTGTCAAGTTTTGATTCGTGATAAGAGGTGACTTTCATGATAATAGGTGACTTAGAGCATTTTGTGTGTCTCGTAGAACATCTGAAGTTTCTATCGTCCTGCCGTTTGTACTGACTTTTGCCCCGTCCTTGATTTTCCATATAAAAGGGGGCGACGCCTGTGTTGTTATCTATATACTGTGCATCTGTTCGTTTCTTTGTCAGAATGTTTCTACTATCAAGTTTATTGCTTATCAGCCAAATTTACAGCGCGTGGCTCGCGCCAACGGAAAATTATCCCAATTCCGAATCGTTAGCTAGCAACTACATGCTCTACTGGAAATACAATGACACGCACATTACGTTCGAGACACATGTAGATGCTCAAGGCTATACAGGCTTCGGAATATCAAAGAATGGTTCCATGTTTCCCGGAGATATTGCCGTAGGATATGTTTCTCATCACAACGCTGTCTTGAAGGTACGTAATGAGGGTGTCAATGACGTCACTTCTTTGGTGTAAGCAAAACATCATTTTTTCTGTTAAATTATAAGTTTATGAATTTCATAATGATATATTATTGATTTAATATTCCTCAAAGTAAAACCTTTTGTTAGTTGCATGGCATATGCCAAAAATTCAATTTTCTTGCTCATTGTTTTGTCTTCCGTTTTGTTTGCGTGTTAAATGAAATAAAACGATTTTTTAATGGGGGTAGTTTTGAATTAACACTTTGAAAAAAAATGATTGCAGGCTGTCAACCAGACATTCGAAAACAAATAGGACAAATATAGGCCTTTTTCAAATGGAAATACAGGGTTATCGGATTTTTTTTATTAAAATATAAGACAAAGGCATCAAAATATAGGACGTTTAGAGCCCAAATTCTGTTAATCACACCATTCTAATGTTCAAGAAGTCAAATTTCGTGTAAATATCCACACCACAACACAGCTTACATCAAGGAACATGTTTGCAGCTGTAAATACTTTCAAAATCACAACTGCATCTATCTCCTGTAAACTAAAAGTATCTTAGCAGTATCAATGAAGTTACTTGTAAAAACATTATCTTGTATTGTGAAAAATATAGGATTTGGGTCCTGAAATCTAGCATTATATAGGAATATAGGACATAGTCGACCACCTGTGATAATTTTGTTTTAATTTTTATTTTTGATATTTAAGTCTGACATACTGCATTAATGCACGATCATTAGTAATAATTGTTTGTACAAGAATGCCATACAAGGCTTCAATACAGGTATTTTTTTACAGGATTATTTTGCCGATGCGCATTCTAAACCAGTTGCAGACAATTCTCAAGACTGGATTCTAATCAACGGAAAGATATCCCAAGGAACCACTGTGCTCAAGTTTGTGAGGGAGTTGAACACCCATGATGACAAAGATATTCCGATTCATGTAAGTTTGTCGTCCGGTTTGACTGGTTCTCTGGCTTTTACTATCGTGATAGTTTTAACCATCAAGCATCTTGATAACTAGAGATTCGCCGACTATTATTTACCAGTCTGGAAGTCTGAAACTTTTTAAATGTAGACAGCTTCTTTATTTGCCTGACACTTACAAAATAATACAGGCACATACGTTAAGCTTTAAGATTATCTGATATGCATTTTAGTAACTTAACAAACCATATAAGGGAAAAATGCTGCTTGGAATTTCAGTTCATTAGAAAATGTACAAGTTTTTTTAATGATCCTAATGAGGATTTTCTCCCTTTTATGAAAGGGCTAAAATAATTTTACGATATCCTTTTATATATTATTATATAATACTGTTGAAGTAACACACTGATAAACATTGAAAAAGTAGACGGAAATAATATAGAAACTTATCTCTGTTAAATCTATTTATTCAAAATGCTTATTTATCATCAGTGTTGATTGCCTTATATAACAAATTTCATCTGAAATGATTAACCATTGGTTTATGATCTTATTAAGTCCTCACTCTACAACCTAACCTAATGGACACAAAGTTCCTCTACTAACATTACAAACTATATTGTTTTTCTAGGCTGGTACCACTCACGTGATATGGGCATACACAGACAGTGATCCAGAGACATTGACTTACCACCATGCAAACAGAGGCAGCAAAGACATTAAACTTATAGTCAAAGATACTGTGCCAGTTGGCAAATAAGGACCCTTATTTCCAATATTTTACACTCCTAAATTATGTTATTTTTAAAACAGTACTACAAACATTAAAGACAAAATACATTATTATTTCTTTATTTTTATTTTTTTATCACATGAAATTTACAAAGAACATGTTGATGTGAATGAAACGCCTATGTAATGATTTCTTTTTGATGGGGAAAAATGGCTCATTTAAAATGTAAATGTAATCTAATACAATTTAAAGCGGTACTTTAGAAAAAATAATAAAGTTGACATGAACACAAACTTTCATAAAGTCTAAAAGCAACATTTTATCTGTATCAAAATTCCTTAAACTTGGTACAAAAACTGGTACAAGAATTGGAACAACATTCATTGTACATTTTAAGAAACTGCCCTCAAAAGTACAATGATGTGGAAACCTACCATAAAGAATAAACTATTTGCTAAGGAAATTTCCTTTGTCACTTGCACAAAAAACAAAACTTACTGTCCAACGAAACATTTTTTCATTAACTTTAATTAACAGTATATCATAAAGATAAGACTACTTTTTTCAAAATATAACCCTTACCTAATGCTTAACCTGAATTTCCTTTCTGTAATATCAATTCTGTTCTCTTCTGTCCATGCACGAATTTTGTATGGGTAAAAAGATAATGATTGTTTTAACATATGATTCATGTAACAATGAAAGGAAATGGTCATTTTTCAAATGTCCAGAATATATATACAACAAAGGACAGATATGTACTTAAATGAATATTCACAATATTTCATACGTAACACTTTGTACAATGTATGAAAATGCATCATACAATTTCATAAAACAGAGCCAGGTCATATATCTTGAACACTACTCAATTATTCTTAAAAATGTGGCGGAAAAAAAGATGCTCTCAGACTGTTTAAACTTCCATTTTGTTCATCTGGACACAAAAGAGAAAATAATGAATAGTGTTTTCTTCATACTGTTTTATTTTTTGGTCTCTTTCAAAACTGCGTAGGTATGTACCTGCCAGTCCTTCATTGTTTTAAAGTGCATTTATATTGCCCTTCAGTAGTGGACATTAAACCATTACTTAACAACCTTGTTTAGTACAACTGAACATGTATGCTGTATTTAACAAAATATAACATTCAACATTATTTGATTCCACAATGTTTGGAAATTGTTCTCAAAACCTGCCAAAAAGCCTCTACAAGCAAGGCACACAGAGTTCATTCTGCAAGTAATAAATCTTAACACAATATTCATTTTCTGGCTCAGTATCGTTCATTTCATACATGTTATTAAAGACAGAATTATGGGCTTGAAAGAGTGCCTTTTGATTATCTAACAGAGACCTTCACTTTGATACAACACATGTGACCAAGATATCTGATCTACATTACAAAGTGCTGCAATGACACATGCCATGGTTTTGTGGGAAAAACTTTAATACATTTTCGTCACACTCAACAAATGTAAGGCATGATTATTGCTGATAAGGATGGAAGGTCTACCTTTCATTATTGACCTCCCAACTTTGTAAGATTTTATCTTCATGCTATAGGCAAAAATGTTACCACGTGTCATTATAGGTGAAAAATAAGGTGCAGTTATTCTAGTATGTATTGATAACAGACCTGTATATACACACATTCCCAAGCTCACAACTGCCATTGTGATAAGGTCAGTACTCTGTAAACAAGGTCAACAACATAATAACACATTTAACCCTGAACATGCTGAAATTTTGTAATGGATTTGCCCAGCTTTAAATTTGGAACAGTCCATTCAAAGTTTAAGGGATTTCAATATCAAAATACAAAAATTGAGCTACCAACAGTATAGAGCTTGGTCAGACTGCACGGATGTGCAGGCTGGCCTGGCTCTATACTGGTGGCAAAGGCTAATCACTTTCGGTTCCAGCAGGTTAGGGTTAGTTGTGTATATAAATTTTTATGAAATGATTGTTTACTGAAGCTAGTTCAATGAAAAATTTGTTATGGGAAGAACTTAATACATGAGGAATCCTAACATTTATATAATATGGTTATTAGAGTAACAAGTGGCACTTTTACTGCTTTAAGTTGCAACTAGAATGGGTTTCATGAAAAAAACATTCTCCCCCCAGTAGGTATAGTCAGACATTGTAAATTTGATTTAACTCCAAGTTGACCTGACTTGGACACCGCACCGCATGGGTTTGCACATCACTGATAGGAACCTGACCAGTTCATACCTTCAAGGCTTTTGAAGATATAGAGCATATTTGGCATTGACATACCTCCAAGTGTGACTTGACTTAGACACCCACCGCAAAGTGGGTTAGTCCTTGAGAGGTGAACCTGCAAGTCTAAAATCTTCAGGCGTTGAAGCAGAGCGGACAAATTTTATTACTTAACCTCCAAGTTGACCTTGACCTAGACACCCCCCACAAGTGTTCTGCACGTCGCCTGATGAGTGAAATTGACCAATTCAAAACTTAAGGGCTTGAGATACAGAGCGACCGATTTGTGATTGACATTTTACTCAAGTGTGACCTGCCAGAACCACACTCGCAACTGGTTTGCACGTCGCTTGATTGAACATCACCAAGTTCATAAATCCTTCAAGGCTTGAAGATACAGAGGAACGATTTTGTGACGACAGACGACAGGACGGACAGACAGACAGAGACAACGGGGAAACAATGTCTCCCCATTTTGGGGGAGAATAATAAGAATTAAAACAAGAGGCAAATTTTCTGTTATGAAAAAACCACATTTGTTTTAGAAATCATGAAAATAGGTGTCATTTTAGAACAATTTCAGAAATATAGAGCCATTGCTTTTACGGTAATGTTAACTGAAAAAATTGTAACTTTCTGATAAAGAGTACGCAGTAAATGTCACTCTGACAATGGTTTTACAGTAAATGTCACTCGGACAATGGTTTATACCCTTTTTTTTCAAATGATGATGTACAATATGTGTTACTTTCTTCCATGTGAATTTTGACACTTGGAGATCAGACTGCTAGGCATATCATGGTAAAAAAGTGTAGTAATCATAAAATGCTTTTCCTTTTAATCCTTTGAATCTTACAACAGTCCTTTTAATATGTAAGGCATACTTAACACTATCTGTTTTTTTCTCTAACATAACCCTGTTGAACCACTACACTTCATACAAACACTTGCTTATTCTAGTGTTTAATTCAATAAACTCGACTGTTTAATCCAAAGAAAAATTACCAATTTTTAAAGCTTCCAAAATGTTATACCAATATACATGATGAATTCCCATTGATCTTTGCACCATTCACAAGATGATAGCAAGCACTAGTCACTGTAAGTTCAGAAATGTTTTCTCCTATAATATTTTCAACCAGAAAGGTCATTGGCATCAAATAAGTCCTGATCATATTTTTCTGCTTGAACAACTCTTCCACCAAAGTATCTACCATTTAAAGCTTGGCATCCTTTCTCAACAGCTGAAAAACAATCAAATATTGTAAATTTATGATCAGTGAGGGGTGTTCAAATGAAAATGAATAATTAAGTCAGGTATTCAGGTATGGGTGTCTCAAATTCTTAAAATCAGACCAAACCAACAGTCTATGACTAAAACTAAACCCTCATTCAGTTGAATTTCTGTCTCATATTTAGAGAATATTTAATTAGATACTGATAAATACACCATCAGTTAAACTGAACAATCAAACATAAACATGCAACATGTCCAATTCAAAAGATTATAAGATTGTATGTACTTTAAACATAATAAAATAATATGGCTCATTAGAATAATCAGGGGAGTTAAACAGTTGTCTTTTTTGTCGAAGTCAGTCCCAATTATCTGCCCTTTATTTCATGCCATTCCTTCAAGAACTGAATCTACAAAATAACAGACACCTGGATCACACTTCAACAAATGACCTTAGCTCATGTGTTTGGACTTCCATTATCAATTCTGCATGAGACGGTCTAAGTATTTCTCACCCAAGTTATATATTTTTTCTTTCAAAATGACTGTAATATTTTACCTGCAGCATCACCAAACTCTACAAATATTTTCACAATAACTTCAGCATCTTCTTCTTCCCCTTGTCTCTCCTGATAGATGATCACTCGATTCACTAGTCCGTACTTCCCACACTCGTCAGACACCTCAGATTGTAACTCATCATCCAGATCGTCTGGTCCTACCATGTTCTTTAATACCATTACTCGACTCTGAAATTCAAAGCTTTTGTTGCTAATAAAAACATGACATTATCAAACTCTGAAATTGTATATCCAAAACATTAAATTAAATTAAACAGAAAAGGTGGCAATATTTTGTTTTCACATACTTCAGGTCTGAGAAGAAAATTTAAAGAAACATGATAAAGATATAACTAGTATCTATAGTGACATACTTGTTTACTGTATCCATCATATTAGACTGACATGAAATTTCTGTTTCTTGTAATAAACAGACTTTTTGTCAGAGGTCTTTGAAACTGATAACTCTAGTTCAGTCCAATTTTCTCAATCATAATCAAAAACACTATCAGGCTTTAGGTTTAACTCTTACAGATTTTATATTAGGTTGGAAAAGTCATAACACTCCTTATGAATGATAAGACAAATTGTAGTATCAACTATGTTCCTACGTCTCTTATATTATCGACTAACCTGTGACTGTCTCATTAATTTCTGCATCACCATATGTCTAGCATTACTTCCACTAATCTTCATTGTCTCCTGCTGCTCTAATGTCTGGTTAACTTCATCTTCAGCCATCTTTTTCTCTGCTTCCTTCTTCTCTCTTTCTTTTTCTTTCTCTTTTTCTCTCTGTTTATCTGAGTTCACATCAACAGCCATTGCTGACATAGCTGACTGAATACTGGGACCTGAACAAAAGATAATAACCCATTCTAATTTGACAAATGTAACTAGATATTGATTTATTAACTATTTTTTGTACCTATTTCCTTTCTTTTTTTCCCTTGCCTTTAGTTTAGGCCTTAGCCCTGCTTAATTTCATAAATCAACTTGCCCATCATTCAGTCTGGACAGTACCAGTGCAGGAACAAAAAAATTAATGATGGAAATCTGCACAGTTGCAGCCATGAGTAAAGGGTGAAGTAGGGCACAGTTTGGGAAAGGTTAATAGAAAGAATGTATAAATTACCTTGAGAGAGTTTAGGGCCTCCTAAGCCAGCAGTGACCACCCCTGGGGGTGGGATATTCGCTACATTTCCTGTCATACCCAGGGACTGTGGTATAACAACACCAGGGCCTCCTATCAAGTTGATATCTGCCTGTATGCCTAATTTAGGGCTTCCTGTTCCCAACTGTGGGTTCACAACACCTGGGGGCTGAAGTAAATGAAAACAATTGAAATCAAACAACTGATTTTACTGAAAGAACATTTCTCTGGCAACAAAACAACTGGGACCTTCCTAGCAAAAGCACTTCATCTAAGAGATGTGAGATCATTTCATGCAATTTCTGTAAGGACAATTAACAAATATTTTTATAAGCTTTATGTTAAGACCAAAGAGAATATTTCTATGTTAATGCAGCTTAACAGTTTTGAACAAACCTCTGAATGTAGATGTTTTTTATGGACCCACTAAAAATAATGAATCCAAAATAATGAAAGCACTCACCATTAACTGTTGCTGAGCATCCATTGCTGTGATTTTAGCTGTAACTGCTGCTGCTGCTACTGCTGCTGCTGTGGGCATGGCTCCCAGACCTGTAGTCTGTGGCTGCATTAGTACGTCTGGAGGTGTTATTGCCTATAATGAAAGACAAACATTGTGATCTTTCTGTATATGCAAGTCTGTTAAAAGACAAAAGAAATATCTTAAAACAACATCTCTTTCTGTTTGATATAGGCTTGTTGCTCTTGAAGAAGTTTATGACTCTGTATTTAAGAATCCTTTCATGTTAAATAGAAAAAAGCTGATTTTAAGGTTTAGACTCTTTGTGATTCTTTACTGAAACAAAAAGAAAACACATTTGCAGGAATCAAAAGAGTGTCAAACACATCAGTGTTCATGTTTCAACACGACAACAATTTTAAACGTAACTGTCTCAATACTTACCCTGCCAACTCTGAGATACTGTCCACCAAGGTCAAACAGGTTCATGGAAGCTACAGCATCTGTGGCTGACTGTGAGTTAGTATATTCTATGAAACCATAACCTCTGAAATAACAAAGAAAATTTAGTTAATAAATATATTCATATAGTTCTGAAACCAACTTTAATTTTGATCCATTTTTGAAATGTATATAAGACCTTAACCAAATTAACTTCAAAACAGTTACATTTTGCCTCAATGTTTACAGTGACATCTAAAATGTCCACTCCAAAGATAGGGCCTCTGCAAAAGATGGACTGCATTATATTTTATTTATCTTAAAAATATATTAAGTTATATAACTAAGAAATTACGAAGTACTTACTTATGTCGAGTTCCTCCTTTTGATGTTGGATCTTTTATAAGAAGACAGCTCACTATTTTACCAAAAGCTTCAAACACACTGAAATAAATAAACAGAGAAATACAATGTATATACAATATACTCCAAGACATAAAGCTAATTCTTAAACAATGGATAATGTTAACAAACCCAGTGTCTTTATAGTGACTCATCACTGAAAAAGTCTTTCTTGCCTCAACAGGGTTTTAAAATATATTGCCAATATATTTACAATTACATGTTTTCATGGCATGTTTGTTCACTAGTACAAGAACCACAACTCATTAGAAAAGTATTCAATCTCACTTTACAAATACAAATAACCTATCGATTCCTATGAATTAAAGTACAACCCAATCATATCTGTGGGTACATTATTGTTTATTCTTCAAATGTATTAATGTAATTATATATGCTATAGTTAAGTACATTGTGTTCTTAATTAATACAGTCCTTAGTTTCAAAAACAAAATTTATCTCCCATCAAATTTAACACATTAAGTTAAGTAAATACATGTACAGGTTCGTTATTCTTACCTTGAAATATCTTTTTCGGTGAGATCAGGATGTATAGAGGCGATGTAAATTCTGTTGTAGTTTTTGGCTTCTGAAGCTATCTGTTCTATGATTGGTTGAGCCTGGGGCATGTTACTTGGTCGACCAACCTACAAAGTCATTAACCATAGTTTAATGAAATCTTTGTCAGCCAAGTAATATTACAGGTATTTCCATCATTCATCAAAAAAAAATATTATGACTTTCAGTGAGTGTTAAAACAAGCTATTTTTAGAGTGAACAGAAATGTGCAAAATTTGTAATTAATATTCAAATTTCTTGTGATTTATAAGTTTACTGAAACTGATCTATACTGAGCTGCTTTCAAGGCTATTCATGTTTCAGTTGCTGAAAAAGCCAATGGCTTATAAAGTTTCAACAATTTGTTTTGAAAATGACATCTATTTTTATGATACCTGTTATTATTTTGAAACATTATTTAATATAAACAAGAAATCTGTCAACTAAGTGTTCTCTCTCTGCACTAAATTAGCAATGAAGCGTAAGAAAATCTTCAATCATGTCATCACATGCTGAATTTTTACTGACTTTTCTGTTCAATTGTTCAAATGGTCAAGCTAAATCAGGTTTCCTGTATCATAAATATAAAGAATAAAGAGTACTTACTTTGATATTTCTCCCACCTATCATCACTCCATTCATCTGCTCCAGGGATAACTGAGCTGCCTCCGGGATGTCATACTCTATGAATGCAAACCCCTTGTGTTTGTTAGTGATAGGGTCCCAGGACAAATTCACACTTTTAATTGGACCAAATGGTAGAAAGGCCTGTTTTATTGTGTCTTCCTTGATTTCAAAGTTGATACTTCCAACATAGATTCTGAAAATACAAAACAGAAACACATGTAGCAATGTTTCTAGTGCTGTGCTAAATTCATTTATACTTAACAAAACTATAGGAAATATATGATACAAAATTTACCTTCACATTTTTTTCTAATAGTGCTAACTTGGGGGGTCAATTCTCTGTGCTTAGTTGAATGTAAACACACCTGTATGTGGTAAAAATAAAACATACAATGTATGGCCGAACGATTCTTTATGCCTCTTCTCTCCCTCCAAGTGGCTAGGGCATAACAAAAAAGCTCATATAGCTTCTTGCAAGTACTTTATTTTAGTAAAGCTTGGTGCAAGGGATTAACTAAAATGTAGCTATACTGTTAAACATCATCTTCCCTAGCACCAATGTTTAAGGAAGCTACCAGGATTACTTCCCTTCTTTCTCAGAAATTCCAGAAAGTCTACCATAAGAAGCTGAATGAAAAGACTTCTTGCAAGTGGTAACCATTTTTCTCAAAACATCATACACTGCATGCCTGAGGCAGTTCTCATAATACCAACAAAGCTAATGCTTTTGTAACCGATATTGAATGAAACTCAGAAGGACTTGCCAATAGTTTCAAAGTATTAGGTGACACTAAGGGCCATTCCAATAAAATATACACGTATATCCAACTGTAAGAAAGTCACTTTCAAAAACCACCCAAGAGTTTATTTTTCTTTCTTGGGATGTCTTGTACAGCCCTAAGTGAACTTATTTTAATGCTGACTACTAATGTGATGCCAACAACAAATTCATACTAGTGTTAACACATGTAAGTTTACCTGCACATGAGAGCTAAAGCCTGCTGCCTCTGCACTGTATTCTGGAAATTCTGCATTTGCTGAAAAGAAAAAAGAAACTCCTTAACAGTTTCACTTCAACAGTTCCACAAAAAATTACTGAAATACATCTCATTTTACAAACAACTAATTTTTTTGCTCACGTCTGTGTAACCTTACTAAAATTGTATACTCATCACCTCTCTCTCAATGGCTGTATGGTACCTCTAACTAGTGCTATATGTTAAATATATCAAGCCTTTAACCAAGTGCCCTTCAAAAACTTTGTAAAAATGATAATTTAAGTGCTTTGATTTTATTTCACTTTGGTAGCCTCTAATTATAGAGCATGTTTGTCTTTTATTTTTGCAAGTAATATTTCATTATACCTGATGCTGATGAGCAATGGTCTGTTTCACTAATACACTCTTGATACTTGCTTCCATTGCATACTTCTTGGCTGACTGGAGAGCATCTTGCTGGGAGGAAGTCAGTTTGGGCAGGGTGAAAGGTTTCAACTCCCTCTTAGCCCCTGGCCCCTCCAGAACAGGCCCAGACATATCCGACTGTGGGATATCATCTAGAAATGGCAAATGCATAGAGTTAGAATATATATGTTTTCACAACAGCCCTCAAAATCTACAGGCCAAATTAGGGGGAAAATTCAGCTCAAAATATAAAACCTTTCTGCAAAACAAAGGGTTCAATGCAGAACTATTGTATCTCTTTTTCTTGTTGTACAACAGATTTGCAACGAACCCTTAAATGCAGCTACAGCAAACAAAACATCATTTTATATTAAGAAATTACCATATAAACATTCTTGGAGCCAAAGATTCAAATTAAGTCTATATACATGTACTTCCATGCGAGTACATGTTCAACAGAAAAAAATCGGGTAACAATAGCTTTTATTGACAGAATCTTCCTTCAACCAAATAGTCAAAACTTAAATTCTGAAATTCAAAAAAACATGAAACCAGTTGCAAAATGTGACCAAGAATATTTTGAGCTGAATCTTGGCAAGGGTATGGAATCCATACAGAATTATGAATCTGTTTTTGGGCCTATACTGAGGAACTACTGGTACTTTTATTAGGACTGTTTGTACATTATAACGTACAGAACACCAAAAACTCTAATGGTAGATTCAGAGGGCTTAAAACAAGGTAAAAAGCATAGATAAATGTTAAAAACAGCACATAGACAAAGAACTTTTTTTTCAGCTTTTAAACAGTTTTTACCAGTTTTCTGTTTGACGCCAACATGTTGGGTTTGCTGTCATGCCGACCGCGTATATATCGCATCTTTTCATGCGGGTAAGCCCCATTTATTGCTAGCACATAAAAATACAGAAAAGAAGGAAAACATACATATTGTATTGCAGCAATAAATGTGTCAGAGTTTTGTTTTGTTCTTACAAGCAATAAGTAATTCTGTTTGTCACTATAACCTCTCAGACAGCAAAACACACATGCCTGTTGAAATTCACACACCCATATTAATAACTGGCTCTTTCATCAGAACATTTACTCTAGCAGATTTATTTAAATAGTATCTCTTTTACACCTGATTTGAATTTTATGTCAATTTTTTAACAACTTCAGTTATCAGAGGGCTCTTCTTTCACAAAAAAGTGTCTACAAAACCCCGGCTCCTTATGTTACACTAAGAATTTTAATTAACATTTTATAAGAATCAACAGCACCCTCCAGCTGTGGTAAATGTAATAACTGTAAGCTGTTTACATCCAATCAAATTTCACGTTTTCAAATGTTTCTCCAAAAATCAAGAGAAACATCCAAAATAAAAGTCACCTCACTCACTAATTTACAAAAACTTACACATTCTAACATATTTTCCCATGTTTCCACACCCTCGTCCTCAAGGTAGTATATATAACATGTACTGAACTTAAATGCACAAGTGACAAAAAAGGGACATGTTTATACAAGAACATATCTTCATTTGCATATTCATTATACCCTGAAAGGTGAAATGATAGGTAAACGAAGAAGAATCTGAAATAGAAAACAGAAACAAAGTCTGGCTTTTGCTTCGAGGGCAACATCATCAGCTAGGAGATTTCTTCAAGACCTACAAACTCTGCGGAAGAATGCAAACTGAAATTAAAAACAGAACGCTTCTCTCCCTGTACCAGTTAAACAATGCTTTCACGATACAATACAATCTACAATATATGCTAGTTTTTCTAAATGGATGACAATTCAGTCAAAGAAAATAAACTTTCTGGCTTTATGTTTTCTATAGAATGACCTAGAGCAAACCATAGCACTTTCAAATAATTTTCTTTATTTATCTAAGCCAACTACGATTTTCCAAACATTATGAACTTTGCAAAGTTAGGCATTATCCTAGTAAAGAAGTAATATTTATTTTCCTTTCTATTCACGTTCTACTCTTGTTTGTTAGTTCTCATATGAAGTCACATTTTCAAATTTCTGCACAGTTAAGTAAAACTGAGTGCTATAAACATCTCACCCCCAACTGAAAGGGCTCATGGCAGCTCACTAAAGGCCTCATCAAAACAACCCCACAAACAAAACTCAATCGATCACCCTCAACCTCTTCAGCTGAAGTTTATGGTATAAACAAGGGGGCCATTGGCCCCAAAGAGCTCACCTGAGGACAGACTGTTATTTGTGTGGACGCTATCATTATTTCTTGAAAATCTAAGCTCTAGCCTTTGAAGCTTCAAAGGATAATTTCTTAAAAGTTTTTACTATATATGCAAATAATGAATATCTATGACCCCGGGGCAGGTCCAATTTTTACTCCGGATATAATTTGTACAAACTTGGAACAGGTTCACTAGACAATATTTCATGCCAAATAATTAAGCTTAAGGCTTTGTCATTTCAGAGGAGAAGATTTTTATGTTTTTACTATAAACATATATGGAAAACCTATGACCCCCTGGGACGGGGCCAATTTTGGCACTAGGGCCATAATTTGAACAACTTTCGTAGAGGACCTATAGATGATGTCATATACCAAATATCAAAGCTCTAGCCTTTGTCATTTCAGAGGAGAAAATTTTTAAGTTTTTACTATAAACATATAAGGTAAACCTGACCCCCTGGGGCGGGGTCAATTTTGGCACTAGTGGCATAATTTGAACAACTTTCGTAGAGGACCTATAGATGATGTCATATACCAAATATCAAAGCTCTAGCCTTTGTCATTTCAGAGGAGAAATTTTTTTTTAGTTTTTACTATATACACATAAGGAAAACCTATGACCCCCTGGGGCGGGCCAATTTTGAGACTAGGGGCATAATTTGAACAACTTTGGTAGAGGACCTATAGATGATGTCATATATCATAGCTCTAGCCTTTGTCATTTCAGAGGAGAAGATTTTTTAAGTTTTTACTATATACATATAAGGAAAACCTATGACCCCCTGGGGCGGGGCCAATTTTGGCACTAGGGGCATAATTTGAACAACTTTGGTAGAGGACCTTTAAATGATATCATATACCAAATATCAAAGCTCTTGGCCTTGTACTTTCTGACAAGAAGATTTTTTTAATTTGCATTTTTGAAACTTCTTTTTTGGCCCTGTGACCTACTTATGCAACAGACCAGAACCATTCGAACAACTTTGAAAGGGGACCATCCAAGGATCATTCCTGTTTAGTTTGGTTAATGTGCATCATTGGTTTCAGAGGAGATGTTGTTTTTATAAAATTGTTGATGACGGACGCCGCACGACGACGGACGCTGGAGGATCACAAAAGCTCACAATGAGCACGTTGTGCTCAGGTGAGCTTAAAAATGATAGAATGAGGTCTCTGGCTTTACTTGCTCTGATTTTTCTAAAACCATGGATAGCTTTTCCTAGTTTAAGTTCAAATCACAACATTTTTCATCTAACATGGACAGATACTGGATGCTATTCTTACTTGCTCTAGGTCATACAATATTTTCATCAGAAACTTGCGATACAATTTTGCCATATCCTTTCATTTCTCTTATTTTTAAATAAGTATTTGACAATTTACTAGCAAGATCTTTAACATTTTGATTCGCTTGTCGACAAACTGAACTTTTCATTATATTCCATACAAGATTTAAACCTCTGTGTGGCTTAAGCCCCTTTTTTCTTTGATCGCCTTTTTATCCACTGATTTTCAAGTTTTACATCTACTTTCATTCCAAGTGGTTTTATTGGTTATACTGCTGAAAATACAGAAAACAGAAAAATGCTTTCCATAATTTCTGTCCAAATAATACTATAATGCTTTTACTTCTGTACACACACAATCGTTTCCTAGAAAATATTTACAAGCTACGCAAATTAGATTCTCAAAAGTTTCTGATGGCAAAATTTGTTACTCAAAGAAAATATTTTCAAATTATTCAAACAAACAGTCTGTATGTCCTTAAAAAGTTCTTTGCCAAGTTCACCTTTAGCTGCTGACAGATACACATTAGCCATTCTTTCAGAAATATGTTTTGAATGGATCTTAATCAAAATTTGATTACAATTGTAAATTTCAGAGAATCTGGTCCACAAAATTTAATGAGCACTTTAGATACACTTTCAATACATTTAGTTTGATTTTCTTCTAACTGAAAAAGAAAAACAACTTGTAGAGTTTGGAAGAAATTTTTTTTTTAAATGTTTTGGACCCAGGGGTCAAATCCAGTTCTACAATTAAGGCAACATTCTTTCATGACAATAATATCAAAACATGGAAAGATTTTAGTCTTGTTTTTTTCTGCGCCTCACCCTGGGTCCAAGTTAGTGTCATTAGAGAAAAAGATTCCAGCATTTTCATTAAAAATCTGTCTCAAAGGTTTTGGCATAACATCTGTCTCAACAAACCAAAGGTAACAGATTGCATATGGTGCTCAAGATAAGCAAGGGTTTAATTTCTGCTTTCATTTGAAGCATGTTGATAATTTTAATCATCTTGCAAGAGTATTCGGCACTTCTGTCTCTTTGAAGGCTACAATACTGAAAGATACAAAAGAGAAAAAAATCTCCCATTTTTAAAGGACAATCATGGAATAATCAATTCTTGCTTGATTTGTATTAAGGTTTTATCTAAAGGACAATTAGAGTTATTACAGATTATGTAAACCAGTATTTTTTATCTTCTATTTAATACAATGAGCAAGTTTTCAGTAACACAATTCCAAGTTCGCATAGCCAAAATTTTATTCTGCAGATCCATTTCTCAAGTAAGTGTTTTGTTCCAAATTTTTAAGATAGAACATATTCTTTGAAGTTTTTTTTACACACTGTTAAGTTATTCATTTTAAACAAAAAATAAAGAATATAACATGAAGTCATCCAGTATGTTTTGATGTCAAAGTGACATTTCAATGGTCAAGACATCTTTAACTTGAGAACATTTCTCACAAGAAGGTCCAGCTCAGCTGAAATATACAAAATAAAAAAATTCCTCAGGTTTATTTTGAGCTTATGTCATCCATCACAAAG
The DNA here is from genome assembly GCA_012932295.1 of Cyclina sinensis. NCBI lineage: Eukaryota > Metazoa > Mollusca > Bivalvia > Venerida > Veneridae > Cyclina > Cyclina sinensis. The sequence goes on from JAAONU010000016.1 coordinate 23,792,182, forward strand.
CAACACATACGAAAAGAATTAAAGTCAACCTCACTTTGAAAATTTTGATTTGACATATAAAAAAGTTTACATATATGTTATCTGAAGAGGCCCATGTCTCCCTATGGGTCTTTCAGAGGAGGTTTGGACTGTTCAATGAAAGATCATAAACTGATTTCCACTTAAATAGCATACTGTGACAAAATAATGCCAGATAATAAATTTACATTTCTTTCAACAAAGAAAAGCACAAAATGAGAGAATTCAGAAAAAGTTGAACAGTATCTAGCTAGTAAATATTATTGCTTGAATGAAAAGAAGCGTAAATGTTATGAAAACAGACTATTAGCCTGTTTGAAGCAAATCAAAACTTATTCCATAAATAAAGATAATAATATATTAAGATCTATACCAGAAAAAAAATGAATTTCTTTAAAAAAAAAAATACCAAGAATGTAGTATTTTGTCTTATTTATGAAGCCATTTATTTTTCCCAGGCCATGGGGAATTTGACTAAAAACAAGAATCAAACTCATTACATATCTAAGACCTTATTAAATAAAGTAAGAAAAGTATCAGAAACTGAACTGGGGCTTTATTACAAATCAACTGACAGAATCAATGGAAGTGAATTTTTATCTACTGGATTTAACTTAGCAAAAAAAAAATCAAAACAAAAATTTATACATAAACTGCCTTAAATAACATCATCATTGTAAGTAACAATTATTTACAATGCACCTAAACTATACAGGAAAACAAAGAAAACGTTTCACATGAATGGTAGAAAAAAATTACATAGATAGTTTACTTAGTAAGTAGCAAAATGCAGGTAATGATCGATTTATCAAGGAGATAAATAAATGTACATCAAATGACATTGTTTCAATACTGCAGACATGATATTCCCGCCAAAAAAATAAACATGAAACAGAGATAAAAATTGACTCTGTCCTGAGGTCAAGACTACCACTGAGGCTGTAGCAACTTCATGTATCTATCAGGTCTGGCAATCTCATCTGGCAGGTTGTTCTTTATTCCTTCTTTTGTTGAACAGACAAGCACTCGAAAAATACAAGAGAGAAAAAGGCTTGTTGAATTCATTGGTTAACACACTGCATCTAAACCATCTGTCTCACTTTCACACAAAGATTCACTCCTCGTGACAAAATGATGAGAACAGCCATAAAATTGGATTTTGCAGTAAGTCAGTCAAAAAGATTTAAAATTATGTTTGTATGACTAACATATTTGTAATTAATACCAAAATGAAAACAAAATTTGGCAAAAATATGTTCTCAACATTTTGTTCCTCAAGGAATGTCCTAAAGCTGAATTACAGCTGTCACTCATTCTTACCACCAATGCCAGTATCAAAACTAGAACATTTTCAAGTTTTTGTTCCATATCTTCATAACAATCTAGTTTTATATGTTTCATGTTTGAAACACTTAGTTTTTTTCTTCATACTTACCTAGAAATAATATTTCTACAGTGTATATGATATACATATTGCATATCTGGCAGCCATCACTTAGCTTTAGGTTTCTATCATAAAGGTCTTGAAATTCCACAAATATTGTAACAAAAATTTGCTTAATGGTGCACCAAAGAGGTGCAAAAATCTGTATCTAGAGTATAACAAAAGCTGATTAAATATTTAAGTAAGTCTGATACAGATTTGAGCACACTCAAAGGTACACTTCATGGTTTGTTACTTTACCTTCTAATTTGGGTTTTAACAAATAGCCATCCCCAGTGCCAAGGCCTACCACACCTATCTGGCCAACCTATAGAAGGAAAACAAAACACTGAGATGTACAAGTATTCACAAGTAAATCATACATACAATGTACTACTTCTAAGTTCTCTAGAGAAAATAAAATCACTGAATAAAAGAGAAACTGAGGAATTTAAGCTGATTTCACATCTATTGCTTTTTTTCTGAGTTAAATTTGAGTAATTCATCTTACTTCTGTTCTCTCGATTCTGGCGGCGGAAATCAACCATTCAAAAAATTTGCACGACATTTAACTTTTCAAGTACAAATTTTTGGACAACCAGGGGAGGTAATTAGCATAACAACCTCGTATTCTTTAAATATTAAATTGTCAGAAGTTATTTTTTGTTGGAACAAGTGTCTTATTTCAATTATTATAAAAAAGGAATAAACGTTAACTTAGTAATATCGACTGATTCAGTATGTGGTAACATTCATTCAGTCAACTTACAAATATCGTCCTAGACTCGGAAATGTTTCGAAATTGAACCTTTTTGTAATAATTCATATCATAAAAGTCTATTAAAAATAAACAGCGATATCGAAGTTTGTACGTATCGCTACATTTAGGAAGAAACGTTTCGTTCTTACCCCATTGTATGTTCCATTTTGTTCAATTTTTATTGTGCTTGTGAATCCCAATTCCGCTGCGGTCGTCATTTTGATAATTCGGATAACCTCGGCTCGTGTAATTCAACCCAACGCAATATTAACTACCAAAAATCCCAGTCCTAGTTATTGTTTGTTTTATTAACGTTTGAATTTTTTTTTCTTTTTGGTATACTTTTTCTTGCCACTTTCTCAAAAAAGCAATGATATTTTGAAATAGAAATAACTAAAAAATATTTGATTTTCTGTCTGAGTCTCTGATGAAAAACTGTTTTGAAGGTTTTTGCAGGGTCTGCATAAAAATGAGAGTCTTTGTTTAAAGTAGGCAGCTGAAAACAAGAAAATTGTCTGTCTGACCTCAGAATTAAGTGCTCTACTTCTAACTTGATTGGACAAGATGTCCAGCTATTGTTTGTTTTCGTTTTTGTTTTTGTTCTATTTTTTGTTTATTTTTATAGTGCCGCATCATGATTGTAGACCAGTATTGATATAGCAATAGAATATTTAATTGATGATGATTTTTTATTTATACTTTTAGGGACATAGTACATATAAAAAGATAATGTCACAATTACATATAAACATATTATATAGTGAGATCCTTTTAAAAACATAAGAGAACCCACCATTATCATACGACAAATAAGTTGTACGATGTATCTATGGATAGCCCATTATATTTAGCTGAAAGCTTATTTTAGTTTAAACTTATTTATTTTACATCGACTTGGAAGCAAGTTCTTGCAATTTATTTTAAGTTCGCTCGATCCATGCTTCCTGGGTTCAAACCAGAATGTCACTGGAGACTCCCACCCTTGGTGGGGTTCGAATCACTAACTTCCGGATAGGGAGTCCGGCGCTCTAACCCCTTGCACCACTTCAAGCTGAAAGTTTATTTCCAATGGGATCCATAGAAAAAAAGGTAATGAAACAATTACGTAAAAGTAATTTTGGTCAAGATTTTGGTTGAAAAATACAGTATGTAAACGTATGTCCTTTCCTTAAGTAACTATCAAGCATCAATATCACAAAGTATATGGGGTGACAGTACTTAGTACGTAAGTAGTACGTATGCATATATTTTGGTTGCCTTTTGCTTTGAGTAAGTGCTTCTTCACAGCTTTTTTTATATTGTACAATTTTCTTGGTGAATTTTATGCGTTCTAGAAGCTCATTCCAAGCTTTGATTCCGTTATTTGTGAGAATATAATGAGAATTGTGAGAATGTTATTTGTTAGTTATGTGTGAGACTATAGTATGTGTTTATGTATATTTCCCTGAATAAATCAAATCAAAATTTAAAAATTTTGTTTCTTCGCAGTGTTTGTGGCACGATTAAATTGAATCTACTTAATCTAGTATTGTAAGATCTTACATCAGTACAACAAACAAAGTTAGCTCTAAGATATGATGGACTCTTTTTATGATAAATCTTATACATATGATTGAGTCTCAACGGTTTTACTTTGTTTTCAACATTTAACCAATTCAGGTTTTCAAAATCACACACTGTAACAGAAGTTCTAGGTCTACAATTTTGGATAAATCTTACTACCTTGTTCTGTGTTATTGTAACTTCAATTACATTGTTTTCTTAGACCTTCATGCCATGATGAACAAGAGTAATCAAAGTGATACTGAATAAGATCCGAACATAAAAGTTGTTTTGTTTAAGTGTCTAGATGTTTTCTCTATCTGTATAAAGATTAAAGTTTGGCATTCACTTTAGAAATTATATTATTAACTACTGTTTCACTAGATAATTAATGTAAAGGCCAAGATATCTAACTAATATAGCACCTTTAATACTATGACCATTACATTTAATGTGAACCTTTAATATTTTCGTAATTTACATATCGGCCAAAACACCATACATCCAGTCTTTCATAGATGAAAGGACAACATATTATCCATAAGCCATTCTGAACAACTTTCTGGTGCCGGACCAAGTTTTGTAGATATAAAATCTGGTCATTATGTGTAAATAAAATAGTCCTATCATCTGCATATAATATTAGTGTACAGTCGTTGCCAATACTTAAAACATATATTTTATATAACAAAGAAAAAAAACCAACGGCATCAACACACTATACCTTGTAGGACACCGCAGTTTACACTGTTAGAGTATGTTTTACCTATACTGACAATTTGTGAGTTTTGAGAGAGGTATGATCTAAATCAAGTAAAAATAATACGCCCATAAGTTCAAACTTTCCGCATAAATGTCATGGTCTACATTTTCAAAAGCCTTTTGTAAGTCAAGCCAGTGTAAAAACATTTACTTGCAATAATTCTGATTATGTCTTGTAAATGTATAAGACAACTGTTAGTAGATCTAGAATAACACCTTCTAAAACCAGATTGATGTTCATACAATAAATTATTTGCGACCAAAAACGAAGCAGCTTTTTCTAAAATCTTTGGCACAACACTTAAAATTCTAATTAATTTAACACCTTTAACTCTTCTTAACTACCATTATTCTTTTTGTACAGTAGTTTAACTCTTGTCAGCTTCTGTTATCTGGTATCTTGATTTCAGAAAAAGATAAATTAACAATTTATTTGGTATCTTTAAAACACTTGACACATCTTTCAAAAATCTGATAGGAATACCATCTGTTATATGAAGATATCTCTTTTAAAAGATAAATATTTTATGTTCGTTTCGAAAGATATGAATAAACAAACAAAAGTAGTTTTCTTGGTTTCGAAATGACCAAACAGATTAAAGTGTAGTGCTGATTTTTAAATTACCCTGCCGTTTTCTCTAGAAGTAAAAAATAAAAGACGAAATAATACCCCTTGAGAATGTGAATATTACAGAGATGCTGATTTATAGCTGTTGATGATATTGATGATGTTGACGCAGTCTGACTGAAGTACACGATCTAACTACTGTATCCCATTCATTTCTATCTTCTGGATAATCTGGATTTCCAATATTGTTATTTATATCCCAGACAATGAGACTGCATCTTATGACACGTCTTTATGGTTTACCTGTACACACGGCGTATTTATGTTGAGTGTATAAACTTCTATAGCATGTTTAAATTATCTTGAATATTTTGAAATTATTTTGTGTTTCGTATGATAAATGAATTCTCCCTCGAATTATATAAGTTTATTACAGTCTCGGTTGAATATTAATTAGCGTATGAGCATAGTGATGAAAATATTCAAGTTAATTGGCCTGTTTATTTTGGTATACATGCAGTATCTATCAAATGTCAAAAGTTACTGGAACTTTTCATATACATACAATTATCTCAGTATTTTATAAGATTTCCTCAATTAACTTTGATTATAGGGGACAAAAAACGACTGAGTATTTGGGATCCCAAATGGTGTGTTCAAATGGATAAAAATAGAAACTTCAAAAACTTGAAAGCTAGGCACTGATTGGCTGATTCAACGGTCATGAGAAGGAGACCTTCTTTTGTTGATGTTCAGATCCTAATAGCGGAGCGTTATTTAGGATGATGACGACGATGATGGTGGCGATGACGATGATGACAACAACATCAATGATGACGACAATTATGATAGTTTGAGAGATACTCAAAGAAAGGCGATGTTCAACATATGAATAGATTAGATATGCATACTGGTTTGTGTTTTTTAATTCAGTAGACACATAGTCTTATTTACGAGACGTTCGAACACTCGTTATCCCGAGATCGTTTTTTGTGTTTTCTTATAATTGCAAAGGACCTGCTCATCAGAAATATATATCAGTATCCCAGCTAAATCGACACGAATTCATTGACTATCAGATATCAAGACTTGTTATTCATTACAGACAATGATAATATGAATTTGTAATTTTAAGTTAAAATTCACTTCTGTACAAATACGACAGAGGTAGTTTACTTGTGTATATTTTAGATAAATCATGCAGATTTATCCAGCCACACCATGACTAAATGATTCGTCAGTTATACCACGCTGCACATATCTTGACCTTTAATTCAGATAAACTTATCTTATTATAAAACACGATGGTTTGAATTCATAACAATTGTTCCACATCTGCGATTATACTGCACACTTTGGTCCATGGTCGATTATACCGCACAGTCCGGTCATGGTCAATTATATTTCACACTCTGATCCCTTGTCGATTATACTGCACACTCTTGTCCATGGTCAAATATATGCATATTTTTGGTCTATGGTTAATTATATACACACTCTGGTCTATGGTCGAATATATGCACACACTGGTCCATGCATGGTCAATTATACTGCACAGTCTGGTCCATGGCCGATTTTAATGCACACTCTGGTCCATGGTCGATTATCCTGCACACTCTGGTCCGTGGTCGATTTCAGTGCACAGTAAAGTCCATGGTTGATTATATTGCTCACTCTGGTCCATGGTCGATTTTATATTGCACACTCTGGTCCATGCCGATTATACTGTACACTCTGGTCCATGGTCGATTATATTGCACACTCTGGTCCATGGTCGATTATATTCCACAATCTGTTTCATGGTATTATACAGCAGACTCTGGTCCAGGCCGACTATACTGCACACTCTGGTTCATGGTGTTATATAGCAAACTCTGGTTCATGGTCGCTATACTGCACACTCTGTTTCATGGTATTATACAGCACACTCTAGTCGATGGTATTATACAGCACATTCTGGTCCACGGTATTATACAGCACACTCTGGTCCTTGGTCTATCATACTGCACACTCTGGTCCATGGTCGATTATTCTGCACACTCTGGTTCATGATATTATACAGCACACTCTAGTCCAGGCCGATTTTAATGCACACCTTGGTCCATGGACTTTGGTTCATGGTATTATATAGCAAACTCAGGTTCATGGTCGATATACTGCACACTCTGGTCCATGGTCGATTATATTGCATTCTCTTCCATGGTCGATTATACTGCACACTCTGCTTCATGGTCGATTATACTGCACACTCTGGTCAATGGTATTATACAGCACACTCTGGTTCATGGTATTATACAGCACACACTGGTTCATGGTATTATACTGCACATTTTGGTTCATGGTATTATGCAGCACATTCTGGTCCAAAGTATTATACAGCACACTCTGGTCCTTGGTCTATTATACGACACACTCTGGTTCATGGTCAGTTTTACTGCACGCTCTTGTCCTTGGTCTATTATACTGCACACTTTGGTCTAGGTCAATTATACTGCACACTCTGGTCAATGGTCGATTATACTGCACACTCTGGTCCATGGTCGATTAAACTGCACACCCTGGTTCATGGTATTATACAGCATACTCTGGTTCATGGTCGATTATACTGTACACTCTGGACCTTTGTCTATTATACTACACACTTTGGTCCATGGTCAATTATACTGCACACTCTGGTCCATGGTCAATTATACTGCATTCTCTTCCATGCTCGATTATACTGCACACTCTGCTTCATGGTCGATTATACTGCACACTCTGGTCCATGGTATTATTCTGCACACTCTGTTTCATGGTATTATACAACACACTCTGGTTCATGGAATTATACAGTGCACTCTGGTCTATGGTATTATTCAGCAGATTCTGGTCCAAAGTATTATACAGCACACTCTGGTCCTTGGTCTATTATACGACACACTCTGGTTCATGGTCGATTTTACTGCACACTCTGGTCCTTGGTCTATTATACTGCACACTTTGGTTTATGTCGATTATACTGCACACTCTGGTCAATGGTCGATTATACTGCACACTCTTGTCCATGGTCGATTATACCGCACACCCTGGTTCATGGTATTATACAGCACACTCTGGTTAATGGTCGATAATACTGCACACTCTTGTCCATTGTCAAATATATGCACTTTTTTGGTCTATGGTCGCTTATTTACACATTCTGGTCCATGGTCGAATATATGCACACACTGGTCCATGCATGGTCAGTTATACTGCACAGTCTGGTCCATGGCCGATTTTAATGCACACTTTGGTCCATGGTCGAATAAACTGCATCCTCTGGTCCATGGTCGATTTCAGTGCACAGTAAAGTCCATGGTTGATTATATTGCTCACTCTGGTCCATGGTCGATTATATTGCACACTCTGGTCCAGGCCGATTATACTGTACACTCTGGTCAATGGTCGATTATATTCCACAATCTGATTCATGGTATTATACAGCAGACTCTGGGCCAGGCCGACTATACTGCACACTCTGGTTCATGGTATTATATAGCAAACTCTGGTTCATGGTCGCTATACTGCACAATATGGTCCATGGTCATTTAAACTGCAAACTCTGGTCCATGGTCGATTATATTGCATTCTCTTCCATGCTCGATTATACTGCACACTCTGCTTCACGGTCGATTTTACTGCACACTCTGGTCCATGGTCGATTATACTGCACTCTCTGGTTCATGATATTATACAGCACACTCTAAGTCCAGGCCGATTATACTGCACACTCTGGTCCATGGACTCTGGTTCATGGTATTATATAGCAATCTCTGGTTCATGGTCGTTATACTGCACACTATGGTCCATGGTCAATTAATCTGCACACTCTGGTCCATGGTCGATTATATTGCATTCTCTTCCATGCTCGATTATACTGCACACTCTGCTTCATGGTCGATTATACTGCAGACTCTGGTCCATGGTATTATACAGCACACTCTGGTCCATGGTATTAAACTGCACACTCTGGTTCATGGTATTATACAGCACACTCTGCTTCATGGTCGATTATACTGCACACTCTGGTCCATGGTCGATTATACTGCACACTCTGGTCCATGGTATTATACAGCACACTTTGGTTCATGGTCGATTATACTGCACACTCTGGTCCATGGTCGATTATACTGCACACTCTGGTCCATTGTCGATTATACTGCACACTCTGGTCCATGGTCGATTATACAGCACACCCTGGTTCATGGTATTATACAGCACACTCTGGTTCACGGTCGATTATACTGCACACTCTGGGTCATTGTATTATACAGCACACTGTGGTTCATGTCTCTCCTGTGCATGTAAATCCCAAATCATGACGGAAATACAATTAAAATAATTCAGATTTCAGTTTCTTAATTATATCTACTTTATTTCATTAGCAATTGTACTTAACATTTACGTTTAATATTATTGCATCCCTCCGCATTTTTTGATTACAATAAAAATAACTTATGCAGTTTATAAGTTTTATAAAATGAATCTTCATGCTTTGAAATGCATTCTGTTCTGCACCACTTTTTTTCGAAAAGTAACTAAAGGCTTACTTTATCTGTCGTTGAAACCTTGACATGAGACATAAAATGATTAGGTACATATGTCTGTGACGTAAAATACTTTAAGTCTATCTCCTATTGTATATTTCTCTAGTTTCTTTTTTACATTCTTAGTCTTAAGCTATTTTTAGAGGAAATAAACATAGAAAAAAGAACATTTTAATACACATTGAATAATTCAAAACCTAGCTCCATACTTATGTATGACATGTTGCCTTCGGCATACTGAAAAGGAATTGTCATGAATCACTTAGTTGACAAAGCATAAATGTATTTTAACCAGTTTCGAACATCACATGAGTTCTGTCATTGTTTACTCATCAACTTTCACCGACCGTTTGGCCAGCCAGCCAAACCAAACGACCGGCCAGAAACCAAACGAACTAATAATCGAAATCTGTCAAGTCTGTCAGCCTACCCACTTTCGTTACCTCGTCAATATTTAAAAGTATTTCTTCGACAGCGACCACATACGAGTTATGGGCACGGACAAGCAAAAAACAAAGTTTTAGATCACAAAGCCCCCTGTTATCAGATATGCTATATGGAAGTGTATGCACACATAAGTAGCTATGGGGGCATGCTCCTTCGGGAAGTTATTATATTCTGTCAGTATTTAATGGTGTGTTTTTGACAAGTATCTGGAGCTTACGGTTCGCTGAATATTTGAATACCGTTCGCCACCATATCCCTGTAGTTTTTATTGCAGATTTAAGTTTTTACTGTTTTTCACGTTCAGGAAATGTATGGTAGGCCTAGCAAAAAGATTTACTAACAGACATATAAACAAGTTTGATACAAAAAGAAAATCTGACTTCCAGTCCAGCAATCCAGTTGTCGGCCACCTTAAAATGAATTAAGTAACTATTTGTCCGTTATATGATTTACACTCAGTTTTTTGTTGTTGTTAAATTACACAGGAGGGTGTTTGTTATTAAAATACATTAATACAAACAAAAAAATTTGTTCTTGTTAAATCGCACACAATGTTTGTTTTCTGTTGTTTCAAGTTAACAACAAAGGTTTTTGTTGTTAAATTATACACAAGGATTTTGTTGTTACTGCTGTTGTTGTTCTTCTTCTTATTATTACACACATTTGTTGTTGTTGTTGTTGTTGAATCGCTCACTGTGATTTTACTGTTGTTGACGAATTACAGCCTAGGGGTTTCTGCAATGGTAACACGATTCTAACTAATTCAGAATCAGTTTTCAACCGTGTTGCCTTTGAAGTGACATGTAAATTTTCATTTTTTATGCTTTATTTGTTTTGAAATATTTTTAAAGAAAATGCCGTTCATATAAAATGTTTTATTTTTACTTACCGGCACATATCAAAAAGACAACAAAAAACAATGTAATGATAATTTGATATCACAGCGAATATGTAGCTGTTCAGCGAAAAAACAAAAAGAGTTCACATATTTTTTGACAACTGCTTGTAAAACAATTACAATGCGCAATGTGACATGGAAAATACGTCAATTATCTTTTACCAAAAAAAAAAAAAACTGCACAAAGGCACACAAAGTTGTCACTAGTGTATTGAACACTTTGTCCCTAATGTCACGGTAGTCATGTTTTACATACAGGTCGTCAATTCTACATGGTTTTGGAATTGCCTGGCCATATTTCATTTCGCTTATAAGCGATGATGATTTTTGACAATTGGCATTTGTCATAACCCTTGTACACAGATCAAAAACGACACTCTTTTACTATTTATGGGCTGAAATTACTTTGCTGTATTTAGTTTACTCATCGGAGAAGGTGCGTGCAGGATCAGCTTTTGGAAAACAAGAAGTTTGAACGGTTAGTGTATATAATATTTAAAACTTTATTTTCATCGATTTTTTTTTTCTTTTTGCAAACAGTATATTATTATGAAAATATAGGTTTTAGCAAACTGCAACTAAATTCAGGAGGTTGTTATGGATTGAAATAAAAAGTCTCTATACTTACTGTTTTTCTTTTACTTTTTACTTGAAATTTGTTGATATTTCAAAGAAACAGTTTTTCTCTGCTAGAAAGATTGAAACGGTCAAAAAAGAAAGTTTGTCTAAAAACTTCTGAATGGATTTGAAGTTAATCTTATTATACAATGGACCAGAAAGCCAGCAGAAACTGATAAGCCAGAAGAAACTGATAATAGTTGTTTATTATACACCCAATACATTAGTATATATTACTGTTTGCTTTAACAAGTAGCTTTTATTTTCATTCGGAAATTCAATTTTTTTTACAATTCCTCGATACATACCTTTATCTTGTTAATCAGTATCACAAACTGATTTTTTGCAAGCGTTTTCATTTTTTCTCTCGGAACTTCATACTTCCATCAAATATGTTAAAAGGCTGAAGTTTATAACCAAACGTTCTTTATATATTTATCCTTTTTTTCACAAAGCTAAAGTTTCTTTGAATGACTCTTTGAAAAGAAATTTACTATCGTGTGTCAGAGTTCCAGTCTGTTTTTTCTCTTCAAATATATGTTGTTTATTTTCAGTCACATGTGAAATATTGCAGAGGCCGTATTTTGTTCTAACAATTCTTACAAAAACTATTTATTTCGTTGCAAATGCTACCGGAATTCGTCGTTTTAATCTTTTAGAAATTGAACGTAACTCTGACATTGTCGTTGACAACCGAGACCTAAAGTCGTTCAGAATCCATTCCTCGTATGATAAACTGTTGTCACAATCGCGTTGTTAATAACAGAAACAGAGCCTTTAAATATACAGAAGATTTGTCACAGTAATACTTCTGAAATCCCTATCTTACGATATTGAAAATACTTATTACAGCTTCAAAACGCTTGAACATTTTTGTATCTCAGTGCTTTTTAATACACATGTATTTCTCTGATGATTGATGAACATTTACATAAATGCTAGCAGTATAATATTATAAAAAATATTCGTCCAGTGTCAATCTATTATTGCGAAAATCTATGGGTAAAAACTCTTGCATTTGTGTCGATTTTGGTCATTTTGTATCTGTTTTGGAATACTTGTACATACAAATCTTTCTCGAAAATAGTAAAGCCATACTGACTCAGTGATACAACGAATACATCAAAAGTAATGACATTTACTTGTAAACAGATATCTATTCCGTGTGCATTGTCATAGAAATCAACTCTTTGTAAACCATATACGAAGTACTTGAATGTTATTGCCAGCAATTTACATTTGAGTTGTTTTCTGCTGGCTTAAAAAAAAGTGGCCGGCGCAAATAATACATGATGCAAAAATTATATTAAAATGCGTTACTGTCAACAAGATATTTTACCCTGCTGGCTGCAATTTTTGTACCTTTGCAATCAGCACAGACTTTGTGGCCTGCACATCCATGTAAGTCATAGCCTGTACTGTTCGTTATTCATTCAGTAAGGCTTCAATTTTCCCAAATGATAAACAAGTTAGTAGTATTCCAAATTGATTGAATGAATACTCGGTTTTGGAAATTTTCAGGATAAGCATTAGTTTATGATTAGTCATTTAATTGCTACGTCTGAAAAGAGAGCATCGTTTTCCAAAATAACTTGTTAAATGAAGATGAATTGTAAGTCTTTCTCCGTTTATTTCTTGCGTCCAACTGCTTTCCAGACTTTTTTTAAATCATTATACTGAACTGGTCTAAACGATACAGTAAGTTTTCAAATCTCACTTGCCTTTATACATTTACGCCATAAAGCAGATTTATCTTGTTTTCGAGTTCTTTGGCTTTCTCTGACTTGGCAATTCGAAGAAAAAGGCTGGCAAACAAATTTATCTTGACTTGCAGACGTCTAATCATTTCTTTGGCCACTCTCACATAAACCTTTTTGATTGATCGTTTGCAGTTTAGCAATGCTTTATTTATCAAGCTGGATAGTCGTTTGGCCACGTGTACTTATATGTATATATAATATCATTTTACCTTTGACACTTACGTGACCAAATCATTTACTTTGACAACTACGTAAATCTTACCTTGACAACTTACGTAGACCAAAATCATTTTACCTTGACACTTACGTAACAAAATCATTTACCTTACACTTAGGACTAAAACATTTACCTTGACACTTACGTCAACATTTACCTTGACAACTGTTATTAACGACAACTACGTAGCAAATTTACCTTTGACCTTCGTAGACGAATCATTTACTTGACATTACGTAGACAAAATTTTACCTTGCAACTACGTGACTAAATCGACCTTGACAACTTACTAGACCAAATATTTTAACCTTTGAGAACAGTAGACTAAATCAGTTCCTTTGACCTACGTAGACAAATCATTTACTTGATACACGTAGACCAAATCATTTACTTGATACTACGTAGACCAAAATCAGACCTCACAATTGGTGAAGTTGAACGCCACCGATCCTTCGTTGCTACTGTCTGTGACACACCCTTAAACCATGGAGACGGTATGTCCCCATAGTTAAGAATATTACACGTCCCTAACGTCGTGAGTCAATTAGCCCCCTCACTCTATGAAAACATTGCGCCCCCTTTTGTAGTCCGAACTTCTTATTCAAATGTCATCGTTATCTAGACAAGGTCAGTATGTCTCCGGCTTATACTTACTAGTATTATTTTAGGTAAGGAATGTTAATTACGGAAAGAAAATGTACGCATTTAATGTCTACAAGTAACCTGTATCCAATCTCGTTCAAATATTCATTGTGTTAATAATTTCACTCATTAATCAACCATTAATGAAATAGCTATTTTCATGACTGTTTTTGCTAATTGAATATCAGTCAGCAAAAAAAAAAAACATATGAGCAAGAAATGTTTCCCACTTTTATCATCTACATTTATTCACAACAAGTTAGTGACTTTTTCAAAACAGATGTAAAGCGTCGACTGATTTTGTAAACTCAATTTCATGACCTATATTGGGTGTGGCATTTCATCGGCAAAACATTCAACTGAAGAACAAGACCTCGTGTCATAAAGGTTGTTGTTGTTTTTCTTTTTTTAATTTTCAAGAAGTAGAAAATATGTCAGTTTTCCTCTACATTGACGTCATTAACAAATTTGGGAGACATGTTGGAACTATTTTCAATGAGAAGAAATGGCACGGAAAATTCCGGTGATGGTCGAACTGCAAAACCTGTTTTCTTAGTTTTGTTTGAGTGAACACAGAGTAGATTGTTTTCTTAACTGATGAAAACAGCTAATGTGCTCGTGGTTGAAATATGGTTGGTCAGAATGATATTTTTCGTGCAAACATTCACACAAATTTTACCATTACATGAAAAGTACTATTTGATTATGATTGCTTTACTGCCAAGTTGGCCAGCAAAGTTGACGATCTTGAAAAAGTTTCGCAGTATGCTGGCGATTTAAGAATGCGTGTGATTTAACTCAGACAGTCTGTTCCCACTTTTCCCCTAAATAATAAGAAGAAACTAAACGTGTCTAAAATTGCCCTAACGATGGAAAGAAGTCGGCGTCTTTTTTTTCGAAATATCATTGCTTTCACTCACCACAAATCAAACATTTTGATTCGTCGTAAATCACATAAAAAGAGGGGAAAATCAAATGTTTACACGTGTATAAAGCTAAACATTATTGCTATTAATGTTATTTTTTTATCGAACAAAGAAAAATGTCTTAGTATTCCGATCAGCTTGTATAACATAATTTTATTAGTCTAGGTCGCGTGTGTCTCGTTTTTGATGGGCAGTGTTTGTGAACTTTTAACATTATATCTCCATCTTTTCACAAAAAAAGTACATAATTGTTAACATGGTTTTATCGATTTCTGACTTTTTACAAAGAAACGAAAGGGAGAAACATGTCGTAAATTTTGCAACAAAGAAAATAGTACAAAAGAAGATATTTTGAATACGTGGAAATAATAAACAATGTAAAAAAAGAAAAGGAGGACGTTTACGAGTTCAGAGACAGGGAGGATCTTTTCTTTAATGAATTTGATCAACCTCATCACATCACACCACTGCACCGTAACAAAACACACCGCACCCCACTGCACCACACTACACCGTACTACACCACACCATCACATCATGTAATATATTATATTATATTATATTATATTATATTATATTATATTATATTATATTATATTATATTATATTATATTATATTATATTATATTATATTATATTATATTATATTATATTATATTATATTATATTATATTATATTATATTATATTATATTATATTATATTATATTATATTATATTATATTATATTATATTATATTATATTATATTATATTATATTTTTTCTTTCTTTTTCAGTTAGTATCCCGATTAATCCACACATGAATGATGTTGGCAACTGTTTTAATTTCCATATTCGTCGGCAATGCCATTTTTGCTCAAAAGACAATCGAACCTCTGTTCCGACCGGACAGCATTAAGTCTTACAAACCTGGGTCCGCCCCAAATCGGCTGGATACCATCGACCAATACCAGACACAAATTCCTATAGGGGTTGAGAAAGCAGATATATCTGGAGACCACTTTGGGGGTCATGGTGGATTAGGGGCAATAGGTACTGGAAGTTTCTGTGTAAAATTTCATTTTGCTATTTTATATACATGTTTCAAAAACTTCACTTCTGCGTTACCTCATTGTATATTGTGCCAGTTGTCATGAGATTTACGTTAAGTTGCCAATTTTTTAGGTTAGTTAGACTAAAAAAAGCCTTCGAGAAACATACTCAAGATGATGGCAAGACAATCAATCTTTAAACATACTCTGATACTCTGTCTGTGAATGTTTTATACAGTTGCAGTGAAGATTACATTATTCTGTTACTTGCAACATGTTAGCTCTAGTGATCTGTAGTTTTATAAGTTTAGAGTTATCACAATCTGACTGAAACTTGTACACGATCTAACTACGGTTTTAGGAGCTGATTTAAATCAGATTGTGAGAAGCGAGAAGTAAGAGGCAAACTGGCCAATTTTCTTTTCAACTTAAAGGTTGTTCTTGAAATGGGCTGTTTGATATTAAGACGCACGTTCTATTAAAGATAATTTTGTCCGTACTTCACTGTGATAATTTTGAGTTACAATGTCTTGTAGGTGGGGTTGGAGGGATTCTAAGTGGAGGAGGCGAAATCCTTAGCGGAAGAGGGGAACCGGGAGGTCTGATTGAGGGCCACGCAGGGGGAAAACTGTTTCCGGCAGAGAGGATAACTAAACACATCCAGACAACTGAACATCACTATGGGGATCATGGTATTTTATTTAGTTGTTATTTAAGATCAGGTTTAATTGGAAATATCTATAGGCGCTTGAAGGTTGATTTCTAAATGATTTACAATAAAGTAGCTGTTAATGCGTCATTGCGACGTCTACAAATATGAATTCCTGCTGCTACTTACAACATTTACAAACATTTAAAGGCAAACTTAGAAGAAAGATTTGATTGTCCCTTTGACAGAAGAAAATCATTTGGTCGTCTTGTGTTGTAGTCTTTGTATTTTGCAGTGCTTACCGATTGTCTTACTATATTTGACCATAAAATAAAGCTTGCAAAGTTGAAAGAAGGTTGTTCGTTACTTGTTTCGTTTAATTCATGTTTCTTTTTTTTAATTTCAGGGCACGGCAAGGTACATGGCGGTGTTGGTGGATCAAGCGTGCATCCTGAACCAATGCCTCATCCACGCCCTCGTCCAAGACCCAGACCAGAACCCCGACCTTACCCAGTACCTTTCCCTGTACCTGTTCCACAACCGAAACATGAACATAAACGAGAAAGAATCCCTGTACCGTACCCAGTAAGAGTACCTTATCCGGTAAGAGTTCCACAACCGGTTACTGTTACAGTTCCTCAGCCTGTTCAAGTACCAGTACCGAGACCATATCCAGTTCATATCCCAAAGCCCTACCCAGTTCCCGTTCATAACAAGCAAACAACGACGGTTGAGACTAGAGGTCGACACCATGATCGCTGTTACTGGGAAAATGGGCGGTGCTTACGATTATGATTACGGATTTGATATCGGTTATGAAAATGACTGTGGTTATGGCTTTATAGGCGTGGTTATAGATGTCATAGGCAGGACTTTGGACTAAGAAATATCCTCATTGGCAGTATGATTAGCGATGGATTAGACTTTAATTTTCCCGACTATGATTTCAACGATATGCTTCGCCTGTCTATGTTGGGAGGAGGAAGAGGCATGAGAGGATTTCGAAGAGGTCGCTTTGGGATGTACGGTGGGCGTGGTCGATTTGGATCGAGGGGAGATTTTGGATATGGAGGTGGATTAGGATATGGCGGTGGTTCCGGTTATGGCGGACGCTCCGGTTTTGGTGGACGGTTTCGGTTATGGCGGTGGATATGGATTTGGTGCTGGAAGGTGCAGGATTCAGTGGCGGTTTTGACTTTGGCGGTGAAGGCGGAGAAAGAGAAGGGGGTAGACGCGGCAGGGGTAGGGAAGGTGGTGGTGAAGGGGGCTCAGGCGGTTCTGGTGGATATTACTGGGACTTTGGGGAGAACGATGACTGATACTCTTTTAATATCTTTATAAACTTTTAAGATACAATACTTAGCCAAAAAAAAGAGAATATTTACAAATTTATATCTTTGCTGTATATATGTGTTTTTAAAATAAAGTCTTAGAAATCGAAACAGAAAGAACTTTGGCGTGTGGGTCTCTAACATTTCTCATGTTTGTATACTTGTATCGCACTGCTACAAACGCGATCCAGATTTATACATTTCTTCAATATCCTGTTAATTTACTCAGTAAATTTTGTAAAAATGATGTACGGGTATTTTGCAAAAATTCTCAATTCATCAAACAGCAGCGTAGTTTTGACCAGATGTGTGAATGTTTCTAGAAGTTTTTGTTTTATGTAATTTAAGTAACGTGTGGATTGCTGTTTTGTTTAAAGAGAAAATGTTACTTTAGATACTTGCTTCGTGGATCTGTTGCAACTTATGGGAACATCTCTTGGTAACGTTTTCCTGGCGTTGCGACCAGTACTTTTGCCGAAAAGACGGATATTGAAGTTTCGGTAAAATTCCACAGACGGGATTCGAACCCGCGACAAATCCAGAAATACCACTGAAAATCGCGATTTATCTCCCTTGCAGTTATTCTCTTTATTGACAGAACGAGTTTTTTCCCTTGGTACCGTTTTATCTAAAAATCGATATCAGCCAATTTTTATCGTTAAACGTGGATCTAATTTAGAGTCGGTCCCGTTTAACAGACGTAGTCAAGCGTATCCATGTGACAATTTTGTCATGTGTGACTTTAAGAAATATCATGCTTGAACACGCTTTTAATAATCTTGATCTTATTTTCTATGATTAAAACGTTTAAGTTTTACAAGCGGGATGAAGAAATAAACAAAATAAATTTATTTCACATATTTAATATTACACAGTTTACAATATCATCAAGAACATAGAAATACACAGACTCGACATTTAAACGTTAGCATATCAAAATATGAAAATAATAATGCTCTGCTACAATTTCTGTGTTGATTTAACATGTATTTAATTATTAATTTAATGTAATAAAACTATTAATTTCTTCAAGCTATTGTTGAACTATTTTTGCCAGTTGCCTGACAAGTTTATAATTTATAAAAGTTCAATAAATAAAAACTGGGATTTTTTATGTGTTGATATCATTGCATAAGTCACGAATTCTGTCAACTGAAATTCTTTCATGGGATTAAAATATTATGAATAATTTTTTAAAAGCTCTAGAAGTTTTTCTCGCTTTCGAGCTCTAGTCACAATGCCCAGGGATTTAAGTTTTTGCTTCAGTTCAGTCAGGGACATTTCGTCCAAAGGTTTTTCATTTTCTTTAGTGCGCTCTAAATAAGCTGTGTGTGCCTCTGAAATTTCATTTGAAATTTTTTGTTTTTTCGAATTTCTGTTCTCAGAAATACCTGACTGCCAATAATTACTATTTTCTTTTCGATAAGAACGTTTCTGTCTCTGATGTGAAGCCAAAAACTCAATTCTTTTCCTGACAACCATTTCATCATGGACCTGGTTCTGTTTATTTGAGGATTTTTGGTGTATAGATTTTATAACATCATTCAATTTTTCTACACCTTGGCCACTGAAACTGTGAAGGGGACCATGTTTTGCAATCATGAAAGGGACGTGATACAACAAGGCGTGCATGTATATTGTTACACGGTTGTACCCTAGCCTACCTTTTGCAGTCAACCCCTGAAATGTGGACATCCATTTTTGTACAGACTCAAAGATCTCAGTTTTGCTTATCTGACCTTGTGTGACCATACTATGAATGTGACTAAATTCCCTCCAAAGGTAAACAACATCGTCATGTGTATCATTGTTTATGATAAAACACAACTTGTCGGGCAGGAGCTTCAACAATTTTTTATAGTCTTCGGGCTGGGAACCCAACGCTCTACGCTACCTTACGGCTCATCGTTGGATCTTTGGAGGGTCGAACATATTCTGGATCAATCATTCAGGGTAATTTGTCTTGCTTTGAAGCTAAATTAATTCATTCAACTGAAAAATGTACAGTTAGAAAAAGGAAGTCTGTTTCTGTGTACGTTGCTTAAAATCAACGGGGTTTATCACACGCTAAAATGGAGGGATACGTAAAATTCACGTTTCATCGACAATATCACTTTTACGATTTCACATAATTAATAGTTCAAACTGTTATTTTACATTTAAAATGATGTCATGGTAATATTTACATTAACGATGTTTTAATGAATACTTTTCTGCATACGAAACGCACTTGGAGATCGAAAAATTGCCAAAGTCGGGTTGAGAATAGATTTCTTTATTTTTCAACGAACAGATTTACACTGAAAGCTGGCGGTGTCATTTTTTTTCGCAGAGGCAAAGAGTATACACTATATAAGGGATAAAGGTTTGGTCATCAAATGTCCGTGCAAAAGACTTTATCTTCCATGAAGAAGTAGTTAAAGGAGATAAATGTGTTATTCGTTTTCTTTGAGGTCGTATAAGATAGTTATTATAACTGACTAGCTGACTTGAATATAAATGTTCCATCCAAGGTATCCCGGTGACATAACTTCAGAAGATCTGCAATACGAAATATAGATAGTTTGTAGTATCCATCTTACATGTTTCATGCGCCATTTCTTCTTGTCTTGTTTAAAGATAAGAAAGTTGATACAATAACATGACATCATCTTTACTCTATAATTATGTATATAAAGTCTTAACATTTTATAGCAAGTACGAGTAGGTTACAACACCATTTACTAATTTTTTGGTAGCCTTCAACGAAACACAGAGTTACCTCCCCTTTATTCGGTACGGAAGTGCAAATACTGAGATCGCAAGAGATATTTAAATAAATCAAAGAACATAAAAGTAGTATAGTTTTGAAGGAAGCAAATTAAACACGTATGTAAAATCTTCACGATGTGAAATTATTCCCAAAATAAATCTCAATTGTCTTCAAACGAAGGCAGCTAGTGGGTGTGAGTCTGTGAATCTTTGTCATCTAAAACCGAAGATATCTGAATAGCTGTTTTTGTTTGTTTTGTTGGGGTTTTTTTTCGTAAAACAAAGCTGCAAGAGGAATCACTAAGGTACTATAGATAAAATCTAAAATAGTTGCCGTAAAAAGTTTATCTCACCAGTAATAATGTCCGCCGCCGCCGCCCCCATGGTGATGGTGGTGGCCGTGATGATGCCCGTGTCCATAGCTCGGATACCCGTATCCATAGCCATACATAGGGTACATCGGATACATTGGATACATAGGGTACATCGGATACATTGGATACATGCCGTACCCATAGCCGTGACCGTGACCCATATGCGGATAATGGTGTCTTCTTCTCCAGTGACGGCGGCGAGGATAGGCGCT
Source organism: Cyclina sinensis (assembly GCA_012932295.1). Lineage (NCBI taxonomy): Eukaryota > Metazoa > Mollusca > Bivalvia > Venerida > Veneridae > Cyclina > Cyclina sinensis. The sequence goes on from JAAONU010000016.1 coordinate 23,813,676, forward strand.
AGAGTCGTGGACTTGAAGCAAGCAGCGCCACTGCTAATAGACACACTAGAACTTGGATCTTCATCTTTCGAATATAAAACAGTATGTTTAAGTCACAGGCAAATCGTGAGATATAGATTCATGATTCAAAGACACTGTTTCAAATCCGTTTTACACTAACCGACTATGATTTTCTTTGTGTCTTAAACATCCTTGCAACTGAAGCTTTGTTAAGCCTGACTTCTACAATTTTAACATCCCAGTTAACATCTTATGAACGAATACAAAGCTTTGCACAAGTTTTTCCCTTCTGAAATTCAAAATATGACTACTAAGATAGAATAATGAAACGTTTAAAGTGAAAAAAACCTTAATACAGAAATTGATTTACCTTTTAAAGATTGTTTTGTTCGTAAAGCCAAGCTCTCAAATGCATCATGTGCTCGTTTTTAAGACACATTTGTAAGTTTTATTTATATATCTATGGTGGGCGTGACTGGTTCACAAGTAACATCATGCCGTATTTTATTTTCATGTATTTATTGAACGCCAATTACCTATTACATCTTCATTTTAATTGGCATTTCATGTAAATCAGTTCAAAACAGTCAGTTGAATTACATATGAAAAAGATTCTATTTGCAGAACAGCTTCTGAAACTTCGTTTCATCCATCACTGTTTCGTAACAATGACGTTCGAAAATAACAGTCATATATCATTTTGATGTAAGATAATTGGAATACAGGCATTATGACTGTAAAAGAAAGTACATATGTTGTATAAGGTTACATGATAAAAGTACGTGTAGTTCATCGCTAAGTATTAAATTAATAGGCACATTTTTTTCCAAATAAGGTCAAAAGAACTTTTCATTTATAAACGGCCGTATAATGAGATAAATAATCAGTAATTTTTTTACTCTTACCCTGATAAAGATGGAGGCATCTGAGTTTATTTATCGTCGGTACCGCTTGCCCATATGACCGACGCCCCTGCAGAGATTAGTTATTATATGCTCTTAGCGGATGGTGCAAGTTACAAAAAGCTTCCCGTTCTAGAGAGGACTCCTGGTTATTTTGCATGCTCAGTGTACATTACTGGGGCCTTGGTTTAACGCCTCATCCGAAAGACAATTAGTAACGTTAGTGGAGGAGCGGGGGATCGATCTCGCGACTTCTGGGTGACCAGTCCTATCGCGTTACCACTAGACCACTGATACGCTCCCATGGGGGCACATAGAGGTGTCCATTCGTTAAATTGCGTCCGTCCGCACATGCGTCAAGAAAAAGTGCTAAAATATATATTTCTTCTTACGAAAATTTGAACTTAAGTAACCATATTAGCATATTTCAAGAGTTACATTATATATGTACTTAGAGTTTCTGTGTTTCCGACTTGTTAAAGGTACAAATTTATTGTCCTTCGTAATACGAAACAGAGCTGCTTTAAAAAAAAAAACAACTTTAAACCGGATTTTTTAGCGGCTCCGCTTGACCAGCCTCAAGCCCCTTCGAAGAATGGTAAACAAATGAAACAAGAAAAAGATTGATGCGCACCATCAAGTCGTCGTAGAAGATTCTGTAGACATGAAAGTAATTTCACAGATACAGAATATTTATATAACTGTAGAACTTTAAGCGCATGTAAATAAACCGTCTATGAGTGAAATCTCGATCATAAGTAGTTTGCTTAACCAAAGCACTAATCACTGAGCCGAAAAATCAGTTCCTTGACGCGTTTGTCAGAGGTTGTATCTATTAATTAAACACTGGTGTGTATTAAATTGTAATACACTTTCTCTACAGGTCATTATTCAAGAAGTGACTTCAAAAGACCTTCCCCCAACCCTTCACACACACACACACACGCACGCACACAGGGAGAGAGAGAGAGAGAGAGAGAGAGAGAGAGAGAGAAGCAGAATCGTGTAGGCTGGAATCTAGACCTAAATATCTTCATATCTTCATATGCAGCACTAGTCGATTGTTAAGAAAATGTTGATCATTATTAAACATAATAATTTCACTTTCCTACTTCCATCATTGTTTGATATTGATACCTTGGTTAAATCTAAAAAAAAATTATTCCGTCAGGCGACATATTAAAGGAAAAATCTTAATAGTCAATAACAACTAATAAAGAGAACTGGGAAACTATTACCGACAGTGCAAGTAGAGTTCTTAAATATTTTGGTTGTCTCCCTTGCTACAAGTGATTCAGAGACGAGTGATGGCTTTTACAAGATGAGCCGTTTTTCACGAAGTATACCGGAACTCTCCTTCGTTAACCAATGTCAGAAGTTACAGATTCAATGCGTTTATAAACAAACATCTCTTCTTATTTGACAGATGTTTCAATCTTTTAGAATATCAGGACCTTATTTTTTATGTTTGTAAACAGACACAGGGGTAGATGTTTTAAGGAAATCTCAGATATTGTTTTTTGCAAATGAGCTCTATTTCTTTCGATGGTAGCTTTTCACCATCGTTGGAAACCCACGTTTGATCGATTCCGTTTCTGTCTCTCCATTCACTTAATGTAGTTGTACAGAATGTGCACCGTGGATAACTGGCCTGGCTTATCACGCAATCCTCTGGCCTTAATTCTTGTTAATCAATAATCACCCTTTTCACTTTTCTTACGCAATGTCTGTTCAAGTTTGTGGACATAGGCTTGTTGAAATGAAGTAAACTGCTGTTAATGGCAACCAAAATAAAAGCTTTACAAGACTTGGTTAAAAGGTAAAAATGCCTAGTTTAATTTTATGGCTGCAAAATTTGTGTCTCTGGAAATGAGTGATACATTTTAGTTCAAATTGTACATGCCAAGTTTTCCATATTGACTTACAACTGATAATATTTATATATACTCTTCATATAAACTCTCCATTCGCCCGTATGCCTAATTACTTCAATTAGTGCAAAATTAGATTCCCTTCTAATAACACTTGAATGATTCGTCCAGTTTAGAATAACTCCTATAAAATACAGATACTGGCATTTTGAAAAAAGTCAAATGGTCGTACATTAAGATAGAGTCACAATGAGGAATATGGTTTTATTAAAACTAGATTTTTTTTCTTAAACGGCCAGACAATAAATTCAAATGTCGGAGGAAATAATAATATATTATTGTGCATTCCATGAACAGAATATACCTACTTTTCTGTTAGTTCTCAAATATTGCGCAGTACTCCATAATTTTCTGCGATTTTGGCCGTTGCTTTCACTGGTTGGCTTAACGTTATAGTAGCTATGGAGATGCGGTTCTCCTCGAGTATCTACCATGCAGTGATATCATAGACAAGTTCAGTGTCCGTTTCACTGCACATGAGTGCAAGGAAGTTGTAATTTTGTACAAATAAATCAGTAGTGACTAACACGTGCGATCAAACTGTTTTTCAGATATGTCATGCCTATAAATCAGGTTTAACGTCTAGCGAGCGAGGACGCCGGCTCGATTGCGTGGGTTTAAACATTTCATGAACAGAATAAAATATACATAACTCTGACTTTTATGAGTATAACAGTAAATACATTTCTATTCCGGATGGCGCCAAATTTTGTCAATCATATACACCGTTACCAGGACAATGAACAAAGTAATACGTAGATGGCCATTTGTTTTAATGAATAACTTTTAGATCTCTTACTATAACACTGGCAATTTTCATTCACAATATCAAAACGATAATTTGAATATCAAAAATGTGTTATTAAGAGTTTATTAAATCAAGTTGCATATATTATTTTTCTGACAGGTTTGGGAAATGAATGATGTTTCAAGTAATTAAAACCCTGTGTACAAAGTCTACCTTGTAAATTGTTACAAAGTTTAATGACTCTGGCAGGTAATGTTTATAATACACCTGACATTTTTTGGCGGGATGGGGAAGTGAGACGATAACGTCTTCGTTAAGAACATCTCGTGCAGAGCATACGAAAAGAAGAATTGGAGATGCAGTCCATGAAAAGTTTCATGAAAATACTCAAGTACAGACTCAGTAATTAACGCAACTGGTTTTAGCACTTGTTCGGATGACTTGGCTCAAGGACAACGACATTGTCTGCCTGTGAGAATAAAAAATATATGTATAAATGACCCCTGAAATATTTAAGCTTTTTCTCAATATTTTTTTTCTGCTCAAGCTGCAAAAAAATTGCTATTACGCACATTTATTACCTCAGTCTGTTAAAAATTCTGGAAATCTCCAATGCAGATGTGTGGAAAGAATTCTGTAATTTATCTATGTGAGGGGAACAATTTGCTCTTTAAGTAACAAACGCATTTGAGTAAATACTTAAGCATTTTTGTGAATTTGCAGCCAGAACTTAATTTTAACCTTATCCTCCGCATAACGTCTTTCTACACTTTAGAGGACCATGGAGGCAAACAAATCCTTGTTAATCAGTGATCAGACTCCAGTGACCTTGACTTACACTCGTCCTTGACCATCACACACATTTAAAGCTTGTACATCATAATGAATCGCTTATTAACCAATGCATCAAATTTAATCTAAAACTAAATTTCTAACCGCACATCTCATAATTATCAACATAAAATGTATATCGTGACCTCTGTCAGAGCTAATGCAATGTATGGGTTACAAGGTTTAACCATTAGTAACAGCTCGACATAACGCGCGTGATCAAATTTACTCTCTAAATCATTACAAATTTTCTTAATTTACTATAATTAGTGATTTTGGACCATCGAGGATCTCTAGTGATTAGCTGCATCTTTTAGAAAAATTACATATCGTGTTATAAAATGAATGATAAGCATTGAATCTTTTTCATTATTATTTTTAAGCATTTCAATTTTAAGAGACTCGATTAATTATCTATAAGTGATGAATTGTTATGAAGAAAATCATTGGTTTATTGACACAAAGAAATGAATTATGAAGAAATAGGTCTCAAGAAAATTTGTGACCGAGGACGAAGATGACTTGCAAATATTTCTAGAGACAATGACCTCAAATGTAAGGTCACATTTTTCTCGTCTGCTGCGTTACATTATATAGTTTAATGGTCTAACATAGCTGTTGTTTTCATTATCGTAGAAATGACTGCAAGGATGTCCTACGCAGGTAACACTCGCGTACCACATTTTTTCCTGTAGAATATATTTCGGTCAAAAGTTGATATAAACCGTTTAGTAGAAGGTTTCGAAATACCGTGCAGAAGTTAGTAATTTTATGTTGTAAGGGATAGTGCAAGATACAGAAAGTATCCCATTCCAGACACATGCTGATACATGGAACGTCGGTTTAACGCCTCATCCGGAAGACATTTAGTAATGTTAGTGGAGGAGCGGGATTCGAACACGCAAACCCTGGATTTCAGTCCAGTGCGTTACCACTAGGCCACTGATCCGCTCTTTCGCTCACGCAGTTGTCAGAAGTTTACTTATATAACAGACTGGTGTACACCGAGCTATAACACTAGACTTGACTAGTTACATGTCATACAGCACAGTACCAATTTCAGTTCAATAGAAATATGGAACGTTCTTCACTAAACAGCTAACAATTAAGGTCTTCAGTTTGCATGGTATGACAGGTTGATTATATTTGCACTGGTCGCAAAGACAAATAATATTTCCGAAAAGCGAGGTACCAAGGCAAAGACTCGTACTGTCAATTAAAGAGGATAACGGTAAATCGCGATTTTCACTAGTATTTCTAGATCCTCCCTCATTCAGCAAGTACTGGAAAATTCTGAACCAAACTTTCCTGATTCGTCAAAAAGCTTTCTGAAGCTGTATTACTAAAATGTCTCTATTCGGTTTTGAAACTCGAATTTCTTTGGGGTGATAACGAAACAAAATGTTATGCAAATGTACGTGCTCATAAACACAAATAATGACTTCATTCATGTTCATGTGTTTGTTAATGAGAGAGAGAGAGAGAGAGAGAGGAGAGAGAGAGACCTGTCACCACATTCCATTGTTTTCTGTCTAGTTCGTTTATTAATAAGATATACACAGTTATTGTTTTGTGGTGTTCACGTTTGTCAATGACATTGACACGAAAAATGACACCAAGTAAACATCATTTGACCTTTGCAATACCGCATTCTTTTATTAACAAGATCTTGTAGTTCGAAATATCGGATTTTTACAATCACTAAATTGTTCTATAAGTTGTTTGCAATCAATTAAGAGGAGTCGTTTGCAAAACAATGTTAACTCTCCTCGTACACCATTAATGAATAGTTGAAGATGTGCACCATTTTGTTATTGTAGAAAACTTAAGAATTAAAAGTTTTCCTTTCTAACTAGATCTGGTTTTGCCCCTGATACCGTCATTGTCTCATTACATTGCTAGTGTCCTCAAGTATTTTGGTATTAAGTGTTGAGTCATCTATTTCTAATGCATCTGTAATTTCTTAGACTTTTTATTATTTTTGTTGAAGACGTTTTCTAGCATTCAACTTAAATGAAACAGTGAATAGCATGATCTAATAGGAACTCGAAGCTTGTCGCTTGAGGATCATTTTGTTAAATATTTGGAAAAAGAACAAAAGAACAATTTCCCATTTTAACGAATGCATGTATCATGAACAGGTCATTGACTTGCGACTGAATTCCTTTTTGTTTTTGTATTGAATTGGTCTTTGTAATATGAGTAAATAAAGTTGAAGAAAACAAAAACAGTTTAACATAGTCCGAACTTGTTCTCAGTCTTGAACTGTTTCCTTGATTCGTTTCTGAAGATAAATGACGTACCGTTCAAACAATATCATCCAGGAATTAATACGTTGACATTATCTACAATTTACATTTTAAAGAGGTATAATACAAGGTAAAGTTTTATACCGTAGGTTTTTACCCTTCTTAATGACAGAGAAACTTAGAACACCTCTCGTTTAAATATTCAAGTATATTTTCTCAAGCCAAAGGATGGTAATGTTGAGTATTTTTATATATCCAGAAGAAGAAATTTACAACAAATTATTTCTATCCATGTTGAAATTATAAACATTCTTTGAAGTTGTTTACTTATGAATTGACTTCATTTGAAATGTAGTCAATTCATAAGTAAACAACGAAATAAAATCAAAAGAGCATTCTTAAACGGAAAATGCATGAAGTATCCATTTGATGCTGATTGCTTCTAAGACTTTCCTTGGTGGAATGTGAGTTATCTAAGAAAAGAAGGTCATTCTTGACATGTTAATGAATTGTTATAAATATCGCAATTACCTACCTCAGGATATGCTACGATCGTTTAACAAGAGACAAAGCAGACGGCAGATTGGTAGGCTTCTGTCTTGTCTAAATCATGAGAGGCATACCTGTATTCTAGAGATAAGGGGCGTTTAAAAGCAACCAAAAATGATCAAACAAGCCCATTGTCCATCTAATGGCAAAACATCCTTAATTGTGTTTTATGCTAAAAAATGAAACTGAATCTCGGAGCGGGCTTAAGATACGTCTCTGGTCGAATTACCAAAGTCGAATACTGATCCCAGAATTGGCTCGATCGCCACTTTGTGCGAAATTCACGTTACCTAAGTCAAATATCTTTCTCGAAGCTGACTAGATCTTCGCCTCTTTGAGAAATTCATATTACCTAAGTCGAATACTAATCTCTAAGCTGGTTAGTTATTCGCCTCTGTGCGAAATTCACATTTCCTATGTAAAATGCTGATCTCAGATCTTCGTCACAGTGAAAAATTCAATATACCATAGTCGAATACTGATCTCTGATCTGGCTTTATACTCACACTAGCTCGAAATGGTCGAATCTATATCTTTATATATCGATCTCAGACTTGGCACGATATTCAGCTCTATATTGAATTTCAAATTCAAAAGTGTAATGATTATATGTTATAGAATATTTAAGAAAGTAGAAGTAACACAAAATATTATAAATATAAATTCTATTGAAATACGAATATGACATTTGACGTGTTGTTTTCCATCTAAACATCAGTGCTCAGTTTTAACAACCCTCCTTTTTGTCAGGCTGGGCCACAACTGTTTCCATTTATTCATGATCGGCACTGGAACTTTAAACTTAAAAGTCGAAACATATTCTGCAAGTATGTTATTAGCTATTTTCTATTTGTTTTCTTATATCAAATCGGGTTTTGGGTCCGAACCCATTTGTTCGAGGTTTCACTATGAGGAAAAAACTTTAGAAAAGATGATCAGACAGGAAGTTCTTGTTCAGACGATGAAAGCGGATCTGGAAACTACTAAACAGGAAGTGTTGAAATCTTTGGTGGATCTGAAGAATGAGAGAGAACAATTTGCCCGAGATTTAGAAAGCAAAGCAGACGACATTAAACAGATGAAAGAAAACTTGGATAAAGCTATTGAAAATGTCAAAACAAAGAATGAAAGAAATATGGAAGCGTTCTCAACAGAAATGGAAAAGATCAAAGGTATTGTTTTAACATAATTATCACTATAACTGTAAACCAGGTAAATCCTTACCGACATCCTCATGCGTCTCATGTAGTAATTCATATGCGTTCGAGTAAATGTGGTGGTTATTAAAAGTCTACAGTAGGAAGTTTGTGTAGATTTTAAAAGAAGCATTCAAAGTTATGTGCCTGTTAAACTGTTAAAAAAAATAAATTATTTAGATTTAGCTGCTGGCAAATTCTAGTGAATTTACCAGTCGACTCTGTTATCAAAATGTTAATTTAGGATTTGTTGACTTCAGATTCGGTTGTGGCTCCTGTGGTAGTATTCAAAGCTCATATGGTCTCGGACAAGGACTTAAGAGACAATAAAGTGATAATATTTTCAGAGAACCTCCTTAACACAGGAGGTGCTTACAACAATCAGAGCGGTGTGTTCTTGGCACCAATAGCGGGGTTATATCATCTGTCTGTCCAGATTTGTTTGGAAGCAAATTCATATGCATTTTTCGGCATCATCTTGAACGGCGAAATCATTTCTGGCTCACGTCTTGGAGATAAGACATGGCAGAAATGCTTTACAATGGACGCTGTTGCAACAATGGAAGAAGGAAGCGAAGTCATCGTGAAATGCACAATGTACTGTAATACAAGTGACACCTTATGGGAAAGTCCTCCCCATGCTACCAGTAGCTTTGCAGGCGTTTTGCTTCATCGTGCAAACAACTAAACAGTCTAAATTATGATTGCCCATGCCGTGTTAGCGCCTCTAACATTTGTCGTCTGCTGCAAGATTTTATCGACGTGCGAGTGCTGGCAATTGGCAATCTTTTTTACACCACTTTTGCAAGACCGTATTGTTTATAGATAATATTATTTCTGAATCACAACTGTGACAATATAGATAACAGAACAACATACGGACAGACAGACAGACAGAGTAATAATAATATCTACATGTATTATAAAATTGTGTTTTAATGTTTCTATGCTTCCAGATGATCTATTAATAAAGCAATGTTGTATGACGTTTTACTTATTTACTTATTTATTTATTATAACAGAAATGTGATAATATGTAGAAAAAAAAAGAAAAGAAAACAATGATTTACAACGATGTCTCGTTAAGAACATCGTAGTTTCGCTCTGGCGACCTAAAGGCGATATTACGATAACATGATGAGAAAACGTGCTGTTGCACTAACGTACTGTGTTGTTGCGACCTCGCATCGTATTTTCGCGTTTTCGCATTGTCATTTTGTTGTTTCGCCCTCGAGGTTGAGTGGGCGAAGTATGGAAAATACGATGCGATAGCAAGATATTATAGCGCGTAATTGCATCGTGTATTCATGCATTTCGCGCCCTCCCATCGTTTCTTCGTGTCCTCCGTGTCCTCGCATCGTGTTATCGCACGTTCGCCTTTACGTCGCTATCTTTTCGTCTTCAGAATCGTCTGCGCCGACTTGATGCTGTGCAACAATGTTTTTCTTGTCATTAACATAGAAAGGTTTCTGTCCGTTTACCATGTGTTCACATTTTCCATTTTATGGCTGACATCAGAATAAAATGACATCAGCGTAGGTTCAAAATCTTTAGTAAACGACGTAAACAAAGATACGCTCAAGTTTACTTGTGTTTGATAATCATAATGTCTTCCGAAGAACCAACCTGATGCGAACCTGTGAGGCAACTTTATCGAATCAGTTTCATTTCACGATGTCCGAGGCGCCTAGGAGACTGGCGTTTTAAATATTCTTTTAACTAGCTAGGATACTCGGAATTATTTGGCTATTCTCGAAGTAAGAAGCGGATCTTTAATTTTTTAGCTAGATTTTCGCCGGTAACCTAACTGTCGTCAGTATCAAAAAGATCCCAGATGAGTTACTAACCTTCGACCTCCCACTCCATAGGTGTCGAGACCATGATAAATGTAAAATAAATAGGAAAAAAACAAGTGTATGGAATTTTTCAAAGTGTGTGTAATAGATATACAATATGTTTTAAATGCCCGTAAGTAAAACATTTATATTTACATAAAAAATTAAAAAAATAAAATAAACTAAGATATATCGAACAGTTAACTAATAAATCAGGTTTTAAAGTTTTCGATTATATAATACTCGTGGCAAAAAAATATCGGGCAGAAATTACATTCACATTTTTTCACTGCACAGTAAACAACATAAAAAAATAAAAGGCGGTGTGTGTGTGTGTATCTATCGATATAATCAGCTGAACAAAACTTAAGATTATCAATTTATTCTTATTCACATCTGTTTATGTTACATCAAATTTAGATTATCGAGAGTGGATATCGATGAATAAAACTTTCAAGACGTTTGCCGAGAGTTTTTACTTGAATCGATGGTCAGGACTGACCGCCTCTAAACGCCTGTCACCTTGAGTGGGTGGGGTATGGATAAAACAAAGTTGTATTTTCCCAGCCGAACAGCCGCACAAGGTCGCTACTTGCAAAAGGAAATAAATACGCTGAAAGTTGAAAGGCGGCTTAATTATCTTCGTGTGGTTGCCTGTCAAATTGTTATAGTGGGGCTCCACATATATGTCAATTAATTATAGATATATTATTATGTTTTTTGTAAGTGTTTAATGTCAATTTGTTTGTACATTATTGTAATTTAGTCAAGATAACGAGGTGGAAACAACCTGATCGTTGTCATGAGTCAGTACAGTTTATTCAATTTTAACTAAATAAATCAAACGCGTTGAGACAAAAAAAATTCACTGTATAGTGCGCAATGTCTTCAAAGATCGGTTCTTCCTCAAACCGACAGTCAATCACCAAATTGATTTTTTTTTAATATAATCCAAAGGATCGTACTTTTTGTAAAAAATAATCATATCAAAATGGTATTTCTTAATCCGAGAAGGTTTTGTTAATATTCAGTTAAAACCCATGGTGCAAGAAGTGCCACGAAAATACCGGAAATGGATCGGCGAGCTCCGCTATATGGTTTAAATTGCCCAAATGGAACACCGTTATATTCTTTCTTGTTATTCTTTACGACAGAATTGCTAACAGTTCCTGACAATATAAAGATTTAAAAAAGAAAACTTTGACTTACTCATCATTTTAATTATATGATTTATCAATGAAAAAGATAAAAAAAAAGCAAGGTAGCATATGATAAGTATACATTACAATACAATATACAGGTTTTAAGGTAACGTATGTTGCCGTCCTCAAACATGATTTATTTTTTTAGATATGGAACAAATGATTTTTTTCATTCTGTGACTGTGTATCCTATTTGATGTCAAAACTTGGGCATTGACTTTCTTTTGACTTACACTTGACAACACAACGACATTCAATCATAAGAGTTAAAAAGAAAATATGTTGACCAATTCTTGTAGTCCTTGGTGTAGTTTTTAAATGGTTAAAAACAAAATGTCTCATTTTCAACATCGATTGAATGAAATCTAAATGGAAACAATCGAGTGAAGTAAATTTGACTGCCATAAATTTAGATATATTTAAAGAGTCAATATTTGTATCTTACAAGCTTCATATGTAACGTCAGGCAAAAGTCTTGTCACATTGGAGAGGAAAAAACACTCGCTTTTCCTCCCTCAGCTGTTCTTACTTGTTTTGGTGCAAAAAGGTCACTACTATAAGGTTGGAAAACATTAAATGTGCGTAAAGTTCAATTAAATCAGTGTCGGTTGGTTAATGGGTTGGTTGGTTGGTTGGAACCAGTTTATTCTACGCATCGAAATTAGGAAATGATCTTTTGACATCTTTTATTTCTAAATAAGGAAGCTATTGTCATTAGACATGTGACATTAATTAATCGTGTAAAACAATAAATAGACAAACTGTCATGAGCGTTTTGTTTTCATCTGACCAGTTGTATAACGGTCAGTTATATATACAGGCACGTTTCAAAAATATTCTACCATTCCGCGTGTAGACGTTCGCAGAGTTACATATCACAAAACATCTCAAATTGTTATTTTTTGGCATTTAAACGAATATTTTCATTTTGAATAACAGGTAGGTTATATTTTCTTATTACTGTTTATCAACATTACAATACTATCTTTTACCTATTTGAATAAAACAGCTTCAAGGAAATATTTACTCTTAAGTTATGACATTATAATATTTTTAGAAAAGAAAATATACGAAGAGTAACTAAAATCGAGAAAAATTAAGATAAATATGAAAAGTGGTTTTCAGTAAGAAACTAACTATTCTTAAAATAACACTGAATGACGTTTATCACTAGTTTTTTTTTCTCTCGTCGATATTTTGAGCTTGACTCATTTAATTGCATTTTATTCCATACACTCAAAATCCTCAATATCTTGTGCAATTATGTCGTTGTATCTGTTGCGCCTAAAAACGACTTCTACAGATTTTGTCTTGTTTTGTTATTTATTTTTGTTGTTTTGTTGGGTGTTCTTTCCTTTGGTAAAATTCGCACTCATTCATAATAAACACTATTAACATATTTGTAAATATTTTACCACACTTAAGTGCAAGTACGTACTGACCAGAAAGAAAATGCTTGTTGTTGTTGATGATGATGATGTTTTATATTTCAAGTTTGTGATTATCTTAATCCTTAGGTAGCATACCATATATATATTGAAATAATTTTATAAGAGCTAAACAATATAAAAGTAACTTAATCGAAGTTCAAATAAAGCGAAGGAGAGTTTGGTTTTAAAGGGGCTGTGCTCCAGATGACAAAAAAAGAAAGTTTTCTTGTATTATAATTTTTTTGTAATATTTATGACTAATGCTTAAAAATAACTTACTGACAAAAAATAAGTCAAATAATTACATTATAAATTGATTTTTTTCCCTTTCAAAGTGCTATACCGTAACGCGACGGTATAACTATATCGTATAACATTTAAAGGGATACACAGGCAAATGAATGACCAAAAAATTAAAACTGATATTATTTGATAAAATCACGTTCAGTATGAAGAACTTTAAATTACCAGTATGTTTGTAGTGAAATGCGGGTTTGAACGTAAATATTTGAACGTTCTTTAACAGAATATAAAACGTGAACGAAATCCCCGAGTTATGTTTAAATAAGTCACGTGACAAAACAACCAATCGTCGTTTCTCTTAGGTTGCTTTTTGCCGTAGATCACGTGGCAGGTACTTTAACGGTCCAATCATTCACTACGAAATTTAGCACGAAATCTAAATTTTTTATCTAGACCCACGTGGGTCAAGTTAGGAAACCACCCGGTTTTTCATTTAAAAAGAGGAAATCTTTGTTACTGGAACTGATCATTGTATTTATTTTGATCACATTTATATCATATTGGTAGAAGAAATGAGAAAGAAAGCATAAAACTTTTGCCTGTATATCCCTTTAAAGTAAATATCTGTAATATCACATGCGGCGATGGTGGTGACAGTAAAAGCGTTGGAAATATTTTGTTAACATGAGGGTCCAGAGTTCAAATCAGGCTGGAGCGAATATATTTTTTTTATTCGCTTTTGACTTTTATAATCAGTTTTGAAGTAAAATATTATGTTGTTATAATCTCACGGCATCTAAATATATAATTCATGGGAAAAAAAATTTATGTCAAATCTGGAGTACAGCCTCTTTAAGATTTTTCTCTGCGTAAAATAAATACAATTATTAAGAAACTGAAATTAATCACCTGATTCTTGTTTGTTTGTTTTCCTTAAGTCCTTTTGTTTCACACTTTAAATAAAGTATAAGCGACTTTTTTTCTATCGGTAACTTAGAATTTTACGGCGTGTACGGCGAATACGGCGCACAGCAAATAGATTATTTGGTAAACTTAACTATAAGTCTCCTATTTAAATTCAGATTTTTATTTTCTGTAGCTTACACACTGTGTGAGTTTACGAACATAGTTTTTCCTTCTTTCATATTAGACGTACAGTAAAATAAATCATCTTCATATTTAGTTTATAACCGGTAGATCTGCAATGGCCTTTCAAGCTGAGTTTTGATGGCTGCACTCCACTGATAATGTGGGACACTTTTTTGTTGTTCAAGATTTAACACTGTTTGCTCTGATAACTTACAGATGCTGCCTTGTTTACAATGTTTACAATGGACTAGATCTAGTAAAGCATCAAACTCAACATTGTTTGTTTGTTAAGTAATACTCTTTAAGGTCTAGGACATTTCTACAAATCTGCTCACATTTTACATTGTTTATCACACTATTTACATGTTTCGCTGTAACTTTCAGAAAATGGCGGGAAGAAGTTTTGTGTTTGTTCTGCTTTGTCTTTTTGTTTTCACGACGTCGGTAAGCAGCTACGTCATATATCACCACGTGCCACCTTACGTATTTTCCGCACCAGGCTACGCCTACCGCACCGTTACCTACCACCGGCCACCTGTTATTTACTACGGGGACAATATTGACACTCCCGACTACAACTTCAACACGTAATCTTATGTAAGCCCGCAAATATTTAATAGTATACTGTACTCTGAATTTGTATATTTAAAATAGGAACTATTTTCTCTATTAATTTCGCTTATTTGGTCCGCTTTGTTTCCATTCATATAAGTTAGGCCTACCTGTGGCTTTCTTCTCTAGAAATAGGTTGCAAACAAGAACTGGGACTTCATCTTTTCTCAGGAATAGGATGAACATGCCGCTAGGCTAAGACCACTACACGTGTTGACCTGGCAATACTTCTGTTATTTAATTGATAGAAGTTTGTGAAAGTGTCTTCATTTTTATCCATTAAATGAACAGACAGAACCAGAAAATATTCAACTGTATGGAATGCAAACTACATTGTTTTCGTCTTCTGTTTTTTTTCAGATCTGCCTAGAAAAAGCAAGTTGCAACAGAGATTTTGCGTACGGATAGAAAGAAATGTCAAAAACTCTTGTCTCATGAGTCATATTCATCGTTATTTTCAAGTGTACTATGTAAATACACCATATTGTTTCATTTCATGTTCGTTATACTTCTTAAGTAATTGTTTCAGTGTTATTATTGTCTTAGTGTAATGTTTGGAGTGATTAAAAAGAATTGTCTTAAAAATCTATAAGAGTCAGCAAAGTTTGCTTCTTCGATAGGATAATCATTCTCAAAAATAAAGGCAAACAAATTTGCTAAAGATATTTAGTATGACTTTATTCGGCATCAGTATAATGGCTATTGTTTTTAGACTGGTAGAAAATCCTTTTTCAACATTTAGACATACGGTTTTTTTCTTATCGTTTTCATTTTTACTCAGACCACATTGTATATTCATTGTCTATGTTTCAAATATTGTTCATTGTAAATAAATACTGATATAATTCTTTTCGTTTTGATTTTGTTGTACTTGTATGCATAAAATCTTAAGGGTCTCAAGTTCACTGACCGTTTGGATGAATAGCAAAATTGATTCCGACTATGAGAGAGGAGGGGTTCATGGTTCTGTTGGCACTGTTGATCAATTTGGTTAAATCTTGGAATTAGTTGTAAAGACATAACCTCACACTAGATACGTTCAAAGACAACTAAACAATTTTAAAAGAATTAACATATTACTTTAAAAATTGTCGTCTTCATTAAGTCCATACACTTACAATAAGTACCAGGTATATTCCACTTAAACAAAAGTAAAAAGTGAGCAGATTAACCACCTCATGTTATATATTTATATTTGTATTTTCCTTTGGGTTTATTATGTTTCCCAACCTTTTTGGGGAGAAGAAAGTAAATGGTATACTTGTTTTGAGAAAACATGTCTTAAAACGGAGAAACAAGAAACATGAGTTGTTAAAGAAAATTGGTGTGTACAAGATTTTTGTATCACAGCATCTTTCATAGCAAATAAATAACCATAAAAAGAACACCCATGTAGCATTTGAGTTTACTAAAACTGAATTACAAAACCATCTTACACTTAGCGTGTCAACAATTTTGATTTAGAGCAAGAGCTGCTCTTATGGATACTTCTATTCTAGGATAATGCGTGAAGAAGGGAACCAATGATATATATATACCGGTATATATATAAATAATTAATAATTAAATATATTGTATAAATACAATGTCAAAAAATAAAGGTAGGTTTGGAATAATTTCCTAAAGTAGGATACAAATGTCATACCCTTTACTTCAAGTTTTAAAACCACTTATTATGTCATATGTTGGGCGATGACAACATCATGAAACCTTGAACCATTGCCATACTTAATCTTTACGACAATATTTCAACGGATGAATGCTTTAAAATAAAGAAGCAGACAGCGTCATTTCGTATCCATCCCTTGGATTAGTCATTTGTGTGACAAGGAAGTACATTGTACTGAGTACACTGAAAATAACAATGTAACATTATTCCAAAGTTAGTGCACTCCTAAGCTAGTCGGCAACTGAAAACACTGTTTGGTCATTAAGTTCGTGTATTGTCAAATACCAAAGTTTATATCGCACAAATGCACAGCATGCCAGAACATAGTAGTAATAACAGACCTCAAATGCACAGTATGCCAGAGCATAGTAGTAATAACGGACCTCAAATGCACAGTATGCCAGAGCATAGTAGTAATAACGGACCTCAAATGCACAGTATGCCAGAGCATAGTAGTAAAAACGGACCTCAAATGCACAGTATGCCAGAGCATAGTAGTAATAACGGACCTCAAATGCACAGTATGCCAGAGCATAGTAGTAAAAACGGACCTCAAATGCACAGCATGCCAGGGCATAGTAGTAATAACGGACTGCACAGTATGCCAGAGCATAGTAGTAATAACGGACCTCAAATGCACAGTATGCCAGAGCATAGTAGTAATAACGGACCTCAAATGCACAGTATGCCAGAGCATAGTAGTAAAAACGGACCTCAAATGAACAGTATGCCAGAGCATAGTAGTAATAACGGACCTCAAATGCACAGCATGCCAGGGCATAGTAGTAATAACGGACTGCACAGTATGCCAGAGCATAGTAGTAATAACGGAGCTCAAATGCACAGTATGCCAGAGCATAGTAGTAATAACGGAGCTCAAATGCACAGTATGCCAGAGCATAGTAGTAATAACGGACCTCAAATGCACAGTATGCCAGAGCATAGTAGTAATAACGGACCTCAAATGCACAGTATGCCAGAGCATAGTAGTAATAACGGACCTCAAATGCACAGTATGCCAGAGCATAGTAGTAATAACGGACCTCAAATGCACAACATGCCAGTGCATAGTAGTTATAACGGACCTCAAATGCACAGTATGCCAGAACATAGTAGTAATAACGGACCTCAAATGCACAGCATGCCAGAGCATAGTAGTAATAACGGACCTCAAATGCACAGTATGCCAGAGCATAGTAGAAATAACGGACCTCAAATGCACAGTATGCCAGAGCATAGTAGTAATAACGGACCTCAAATGCACAGTATGCCAGAGCATAGTAGTAATAACGGACCTCAAATGCACAGTATGCCAGAGCATAGTAGTAATAACGGACCTCAAATGCACAGTATGCCAGGGCATAAAAGCGGACCTCTACCAAAAACTGAAAATGATCTATAACGATAGGTTTGTCAATATCACCGTTGACTAAGAGTTTTATTTTTGTTTTTGCATATTTCTTTTGACCTCGGAGCCAGTACAGTAGCCAAAGTCTAGGTACAAAACAGGAGCTTTCTGAATCGGTTGAGTTTGCATTTTGAAATTATTCTGTCGATGTCCTCTTTTTCCCTGAGCCTGTGTATATTTCAGTTTGTGATTAAACATTAAATAATGTTAAATAGAAATTTTGATCAGAACTAAAATAAAATTCAGCTCATATGTGCACTGAACGATTTAAAGCCTCGATTCTTGATGTTATGTGTTATGTCATTGTTTTAAATGGAACATTTAATATATAATACTTTTTTCCCCTATTCTACATAATATCTGTTTTTAACATGCGGTCAATCAAGTTTGTTTAATCTTTCAAATCAGTCGTGACAACTCGACCTTCTCCGACAACTTCGTATAAATACTTATTGAAGTCGCCTGAGGTGTTCCGAATGCTTTCAAATAACAAGTGGAGAAAATTTTTAAAAAATCATGAATATATTGTAAAATGTTTTTTTGTGGTTTTTTTTTCATGCAAACAGTTTTGAATGAAATGTTTTAACTGTATTTTGTATTCGGTATTCTAAGTGATGTAGAAAATCTTATTTTAAAGAATGCTAACAACTAACATGCGTTCGTAACCACACAGGGAATTTCGTTCTATGCAAGTTACATAAAATCTTTTGAGTCTGTGTGATTTTGATGGATAAGGTCTCAAGGCAATCTCCTCTGCAATTATATTCCCTACATTACTAATCGATATGCTGTACTGTAAGGGAAGTAATCTTTTGACGCAGCTTGGTTGCTTTGGGTTCTCTTGTTTGTATTTATTTTTCCTTTCTGTTAAATGTGGTGACATGCGCAAATAAACGGATTTGTGAGGGAAAACAAAAATGGCGGAAGAACAGGTGATTCGAAGAAAGATTTAAATTCCATTTTTCATTTATCACTCTGCCTGTCAGCATATTTTGCAAGCATTTGCGAAGATATAACGATTTTTTTGTCCTTTTCTCTTGCTGATAGCGTCTCATAAAACAGTTTCAATGGTTGCAGTTCAATAAAACATGCAGAATCTATTTTAGACTATTATTCCAGGCGAAACAAACTCGTACTGTTCCGCTGCAATGGTCAAAATTATGACGGGTAAATGGAAGGTTAAGATAGCATATATTATAAAAAAGGCAGTTTCATCTTCTCTGTACAGATATGCCGTGTGCCTCTTAAGGAATGTCAGTCATTTCACTCCCAAGACGTTTCACACTGAAGACGTTTCACTCCCAAGACGGTTCACACTAAGACGTTTCACTCCCAATTTATCAAAAGTATAGACGTTTCACTCCCTATATATTATTTCAATCAGGTGTTCAAGAGAAAATTCATCAAATTTATATTTATTTTATACATTAATGTTGGTCATTAAAACAGCATTTTACCAAGACAAATATATTTTGTCTTAAAGATGTAACTTGATTTAATTAGTTGAAAAAGGTGTGACTCATCTCTGACTCATGAGTGTAAAAAGGTGTGATAATTATTATATACAAGGGACAGGGTATGCACTGATAGAGCCTTACAAATAATATAACAATAACATATAAAAAAGGGATATAAACTTTACTTTTTGTTATTTACATAAATTTTACAGATGAAGATTACTATGGTCAACACTTCACCTATGTCAAATAACATATATATGATTCAAGATGTGGAGAATAAACTTACACAAAATTTACATTTTGCATATAAAGAACTGGCTTTTTATCATATACATATATTCATATTATATGAAATACTTTAGATACTCGAACAACAAAAACTTAAACAGTAATAATGTCTTTGTATCAATATTTCTGTCGAACAATTTTTTTTTCGAAGAAAAAAACACATACAGGCCCATTAGTCCATTTCACTGTAAAATGACATGTTCAGTTGTTTTCTTGTATAACTAACCACTAATAATTTCCCTTAATGTGACTGTCCACATATTTCATGGTCTAAACTTCTAAAAATGATTAAAAGTTATGATTTACATAACTAATGTCAGTACAATATACAGTTTTTTTAAGTTACCATTTTTCTTCAATACAAATGGACATATTTTATATATAGTATTCTATTGGGGAGTGAAACGTCTTCAGGACAGTTCACTCCCAAAATGGGAGTGAATCGTCTAGGTGTGAACCGTCTTGGTGTGAAACGTCTTGGGAGTGAAATGTCTGCCATCCCCTCTTAAGCATTTTGTGCTACTTATTAACGGTTATGTTATTTGGCTACACACGCTTATTTCTCTTAGACTTAGCGGAATACAGTCAGTTAAGGAGTTCCAGATCACTACCAGTACGGTGCATGGAAAGCACCAGATAGCACCGAAACACCGGAAAGCACTAAATTTTCTATTGAAAACACAGTAAAATAATATTTTATTGCATTTTAGGTATTACAAATAGATTTATTAATGATATTTCCATAAAATAAAATGAATTATTTACCAAAATCATCATTAATTTGACGAAAGCTGAGGTATATTTGTATAATGAGTGCTTTCCGGTCCCGTTTAATTGAAACGAAAATCACCGAAAAGCACTCAATTTTCTATTTTAAACACATGAACATAATGTTTTATTGCATTTAAAGTATTACAAATTGATTTATTAATGATATTTCAATGAAATTAAATGAATTATTTACCAAAATCATCATTAAAATGAGGAAAGCTGAGGCATATTTGTATAATGAGTGCTTAGGAAAAAATATAGTGTACAAGTGGTACAGTACGCGCCAGGAGGAACTCACATTTTCCGCTTTATTTCGCGGACGCGGAAAAAAATATCCGCCGCAACATCGAGGAAAAAAACTGATTTCCTCGATGTCTCGACATCGCGAAATATCTCGGCGATATTTGACAACCAGCGCGAAAATAATTAGAGTCATAACTCACCTAGATAAGCTGAACATTTAATGAAATGACCGTAATGAAACTGTGCATTTTACGTCTGCCAGTTATGTGACATTTGGTTAAATTAAAACCAAAATTTCTCATACATTTGCTGTGTTTCCGTCGTTGAAAACGCTCGTTATTGTATAGCAAAATCGATCAATAATTTTGTCAAGCGCATAGACGATACAGATGTTGCAGTATGGTTTACATGTTGTATGTTTTCTTTAAATATAGCAGAGCAGTTTTAACACGTGTAAATCGAAAACCAGTCAATTTATTTTCTGAAAATAGGGTCAGCTGTTCCGAGAAACATTTACTTTCGGTTTTGAATTGTCATTCCTTCCGTTAACAAATACGAGCATTCGTAAACAAATGAATCAGAATGAGAGTTTTATGAGAGTTTTATACATTTAAATGATATTTTAAAGCGTAAAATTCGCCGAAATGAGTGTTATCAGGAACTTTGTGAGCCTCGATACGTCAATTCTTACCTGTGAAAAAGTTCGCGGAATCGTCTAGCGGACGTCCGCCGCGATATTTGGTGACCATGTCCGCGACGGTTGTCCTCGAAATGCGGCGGATTTGGTCGCGTTTTAAGGAATGGGTAGTCCGCGACGACCTCAAGGAAAACGAGAGTTCCTCCTGGCACGTACTGTAGCAGGAATGACAGAATATAATTGATTAATTGAACATATCACGTATACAGATCAGGAAAAACCTAATTTATTGTACAAGACTACTTAAAAACTTTGAAAATTTCACCATGCGTAATGAGCTCTGGAAGACTAGGATTAAAATTATAAAATGTATCCTACCATTAGAAATGTTATTAGAAAATGGAAGATTTTAAACTTTCTGATTTAAAAAAAACAACAGAAAATCTGTGAAAGAAAAAAGGCGAAAAAAGAAAATGCTACACTGTCTACGTTTGTGAGAAATAAAACTACATTTAACATTTGACGCTAAATTAAAACTGGCAATCAAGTTAATGTCACGAAATAGAATAATGATAGAAAGATAGTGTGATTTTTAGCACAGAAATACATCGTTTTCACTATTTGCATTAAACATATTCCTGATAATAATGTAACTTTTAGGCAAATTTCACCGATTGAACCGTTGGATAATATTGATATTAGTCGTAACTTCAATGATTGATATTGTCATACAATATAACTGAAAAATATCTTGCTCTTACAAAATGTTTACCAATGTTTACCAGTTATCACATTGGTTTATAAACATGTCTTTTGATTACATCAACACCATATGGCGATAAAACAACTTCTTTAATCGGCAGTGATTGGATTAGCACGTGTGATATACAATACTACAACTACTGTTTGCCAATTACTCAAACCTTGCTTTTCGGTGTTTCCACTATTTAATAATATGGGAAAGGAAAAAAATACAAAAGGGAACAATTCTTCATAATTAAACACTTTATTTGCAAACAATATTACAGAATTGACAGTGCTAACAACGTTCAAACAATAAAGTATTAATGTACGAAAATAATATTGATAATGTTAATAAAAATATATGGTATACCAATTATTTGTGACTGAATTTTATTTACAGATTCAAAACCATTTTCTATTTTGTTATAATTCTGTTGTTGCATATAAATTTGTCTAAATTATTATGATTTAAATGATACTAACTGAGAACATATGGAAAAAGAAATGCTTTTCGGTGATGATACATTTACGCTATAGGACCGAAAAGCACTCGCACATGCTAAGTAGTATCTAAAAACGTATCATTATCTATAAGTTATTTCATTGCTTTTTGCTCAATAAAGCCTGTCAGAAAAAAATGAAACCAATATAAAAGAAGACTGATATGGTTTATGCTAAAAAATTGCTTTTCAGTGATGTTAATTTTTTATCGGGACCGGAAAGCACTCGGGACAACTATATGGCAATATCATCTATCATATTAACTTACATTTATTGCTTTATACGTAAAATCGTATCAAATACTAATATTATAGTTAAATTTATAACAAAGGGTTTGCATGTGCTTTATAATGAAGCAGTGTGCTTTTCGGTGATGTATTATTTTCTTGACTTGACCGGAAAGCACTCATTTATTAATATTAAGCTAATGTCGTATAATATTTGACAAAATATGTCTATAAAACCTCTTTTTATCTCTTTTTATCTATATTTGGGACTAATTAATCGATTTTTTTTTTATTTAAACAAGAAGTAAAATTAAGTAAAAATTGCTTTTCGGTGATGTGCGTTTCAATTTAACGGGACCGGAAAGCACTCATTATACATATATCCCTCAGCTTTCGTCAACTCACTGATGATTTTGGTAAATAATTAATTTCATTTTATTGAAATATCATTAATAAATCTATTTGTAATACTTAAAATGCAATAAAACATTATTTTCATGTGTTTTTAGCTCACCTGAGCACAAAGTGCTCAGGGTGAGCTGATCGGTCTTCGTCCGTCGTCCGTCCGTCGTCAACTTTTCATTCAAACGACATCTCCTCTGAAACCAATGGGGCAAATTTAATGAAACTTGCCTGGGATGTTCCTTGCATGAAGCTCTACCAAGATTGTTCAAATGGTTCTGGTCCATTGCATTTCTGGTTCACTGGAGCTAAAAATAGATTTTATAAGTTGGATCTTTAAAAATCTTCTCCGAAACCACAAGGCCTGGAGCTTTGATATTTGGTATGAAGCATCATCTAGTGGACCTCTACCAAGTTTGTTCAAATTATGTCCCTGGGGACAAAACTGACCCCACCCCAGGGGTCAGTTGATTTTACATAGAGTTATATAGGGAAGAATTGAAAATCTTCTTGTCAGAAACCACAAGGCCTATAGTTAAGATATTTGGTATGTAGCATTGTCTAGTGGACCTCTACCAAGTTTGTTCAAATCATGGCCTCTGGGTGAAAAATGGCCCCGCCCCGGGGGTCACTTGTTTTACATAGAGTTATATAGGAAAATCTTTAAAAAATCTTCTTGTCAGAAACCGTAAGTTATAGAGCATAGATATTTGGTGTGTAGCATTGTCTAGTGGACCTCTACCAAGTTTGTTCAAATCTTGTCCTCTGGGTCAAAAATGGCCCCTCCCCAGGGGCCACTAGTTTTACATAGAGTTATATAAGAAAATCTTAAAAATCTTCTTGTCAGAAACCGTAAGTTATAGAGCTTAGATATTTGGTGTGTAGCATTGTCTAGTGGACCTCTACCAAGTTTGTTAGAAAAATGTCCCTGGGGTCACTATTGGCCCCGCCCGAGGGGTCACAAGTTTTAAATAACAATATAGAAGAAAATCTTTAAAAATCTTCTTGTCTGAAACCACAAGACCTAGAATTTTAAAATTTGGCATGAAGCAAGCTTTATCAAGCTTGCTCAAATTATTGGATTAGGTTAAAGGTCACAGAGGCTAAAAGTAGATTTATCTATTGTACCTCATAGAGCCTTCATTTATAGACCAATATCTTTGATATTCAGTATAGAGGTTCCTTGCATGGACCTCTACCCATGGGTAGGGTTTGAGGTCACTGGGTCAAGGTCAAAGTCACCATAGCTTATAATAGATATTTCTACTTTCTGTCATAGAGCCTTTATTTATTGACTGAAATTTTACATATTTGGTTTGTAGGCACTTACATATTTTCAATTAAAAAATGAAATACTGCTTAACAGCAAACCTACAGCCAAAGTACTCAGGTGAGCGATCCAGGGCCATCATGGCCCTCTTGTTAATAGAAAATTGAGTGCTTTTCGGTGATGTGCATTTCATTTTAACGGGACCGAAAAGCACTCATTATACAAATATACCTCAGCTTTCGTCAACTTAATGATGATTTTGGTAAATAATTCATTTTATTTCATTAAGATATCATTAATAAATCTATTTGTAATACTTAAACTGCAATAAAACATTATTTTCATGTGTTTTTAATAGATAAATTGAGTGCTTTTCGGTGATGTGCATTTCATTTTAACGGGACCGGAAAGCACTCATTATACAAATATACATCAGCTTTCGTCAACTTGATGATTTTGGTAAATAATTCATTTTATTTTATTGCAATATCATTAATAAATCTATTTGTAATACTTAAAATGCAATAAAACATTGTTTTCATGTGTTTTTAATAGAAAATTAAGTGCTTTCCGAAGCTGTCCGGTGCTTTCCGGTTTTTCCATGCACCCCTACCAGTAGAATAGTTATATGTCCAACATATTAGACTTGTTGAACTTGAAGAGACATCGAAAAAAATTTTGATAGGTGATATCTTTTTTCCAAATGGAACTAGCCCAACAAATTGTGCGCCGGGGCTTTTTATTATATAGACGATGTTCGTCCTTAGCGCACAACCCACTTACGAAAGTTTTTCTCCTATGTGTATATGCCAGCAAAACCAGAATCTCTTCGCTAATTTTGAGGGCGACAAATATATATTTACACTCAATATTTCTTGAAAAAAATACATACCTGTAACGCTTATTTTAAACTGAATCAATATAAGAGAAAATAGATAAGAAAATTTTATGTTTTTTATGTATTACACTTACAAACTCTACATATGTCAACATGTTTTTGTTGGACACCGCTAAAACTCTACCTAACGGCAGTTTATCAATCGGTTATATTTTTAAACCTCTATTTCCGACACAGTTTCAAATCTAACTGGTTGAGACGTAAAGGCCGACATCTGTGTAATAACAGTTTGTAAATCGGTCAGTCTTGCAGTCTAAATATTGAGACTAAAGTGCAACCACACTTTGCATTTTTATGCATGCCAATTTAGAAGTCATTGGGAGCTATAACTAGCATACTTTGGAGAAATTACAAACAGATGCTATTAGAGAAACAATTTTTATATAAGTTCCTGAAATATCATTTTATAATGAAAACTTAACATCAATTTTGACCCAGATTTCAGTCGCAACACTGACTATGCAGTCGGCCATTTCTGAATAGATTGAGTGAGGTAAATGGTGCATAGGTAAACATTAGCCACAGTGTAACACAGGTATCCAGATATCTGTTGTTTTGTAGGGTATATTTAATTAAATTAAATACATCGAAAGCTGTGAACACCCTATATTTTTTTATCAAAATAAGCAATACATAATACACAATTATTTATAAATCAAAATTGTACATCAGAATTACATTTTGTATAAGTGAACACCATCATTACCAGTTAGACACAGTGATTTTCCTACCAGTTTTCACAGAATGATTATTTTTAGGTTAGGTGATGCGACATTTTGCTTCGGAAAGAGTTTTGCAGTGCGAATGTGAAATAAATCACAAATACACTCTAGGGCAACAGATTTTATTTTTAATGAAGTTTTTTTACTATAATAGTAATTAAATATATGTTCTTTTGATATTTAGTGGAAATCGAAGATGAATTTATATTTTAACAGAAAAAAAATCTGTCAAAACCACCAGCAGTGTTGTCACTAAATTTTTTGTGCATTAAAGTGACGGTTAAAATTAAACTTTACGGTTTGACAATGATGAAAAGAAAAATATCTATAAATTGGGTCAAACTGTCAAGGCCAAATTAATTGGGCTAAATAATTGCTAGTATGTATATTTATAGTCCTAATTCATAAATATTACTTAATTTTAAAAACACATGTCTGTCAAAATAACATGTACCCACTTTGACAGTACTTTTATCATAAATTTTGGAGCTGGGTAAATGCACCTTTTCACTGTAGGATTTCTGAATCACTTGGGTGTATTCCAGATCAGTAGAAGTATTAAACAATCTCTGCACTTTTTGTCATAGATGAAGAATCATGTTAGTGTCAAAATTAATTAGTTAAGTTTTTATTAAAAAACCTTGTGTTTATCCGAGAGCAATTACTCAAATCTGCAGTGGCCCATCATACGGTATCTAGAGCGATCCGGAACTAAAACACTGACATAGTTATAATATCGCTACATCATCAAGTACTTAATGACACAAGGAGTTGAATAAAAAATATTAATGATCAGACAGTTTTTCACAGCTAAAAAAATTCAGTGAAGCACCGATGTCCAGTTAAAAATCAGATGGTCCAGTAAAATTCAGCCAAACACTGGATTAACAGTCCGTTAAATTCTGAGTTCCCAACTATTCTAAAATTAGAGCTGTTCTACTTTCACATTACATATAACTCACATACAGTGTTACCCAAAGACATCCGAATAAAATAAATACAGATACCCTGCTTACTTCATGTTGAAAACATGGGTGCTTAGGTAATATGATGCAATCATGGAGGAAAACAAAACCATCTTCATATCATGCTGATGTCATTTTCAATTCATTTTGTATTGTTTCTTTTAAAAAAGGTTGAAATATTATTCTTATGCACAAACAAAAAGTCAAATAACTAAAGTATTTAGAAACTTCAGACATATGAAGGGGCAAAAGCAAGCATAAAAAGGGAATGAAGCAAAAATGAAAGTAAACAACAAAAGAGAAAAATCACTGATCTTTTTCTCCAGTCCAGTGAATTTGTGTGAGGTCCAGTAAAATTTAGAATTTCAAAGGACCTCCTGTCCAGTAATATTTTTTTTGAGTTTCCAGAAGACTGATAGTATATGACTTAAAATAAAATTATTAAAATATAATTATCACTGATTTATTTTTACAAGTGTTGCAAAAATGTTTTCGCAAGGGGATTTTTCAATGGGATTATTTTGTTTCCATTTAAAATTTCAATGTTTTAATGCTTACCGGTACATTGTATGTCTCTAGATTTTTACATGACAAATTAACTATGAGTAAAACATAACAGAAATGTGATACTGGGACACTATTTCAAGAAAATACAGAAGGAAAAGGTAGAGCCATTGATATTGGGCAAAAACCAAAAGTAGAGGCAGACAGAATAAAGATGAAACGGAGAACTGCATATAGATGATAAAACATGTGTGATCTGTGTTTGTTAATATCAGCTGTTTTTTCTCTGTGTTTGTATGATATATATGTTATGTTAGCTTAAATAAATTGTGTTAGAAATAAAATAGATTTAATAAAATACTTTTCTTTGTCATTCTAAAATTCATAAGTTCTTGTACCAAAATGCACTAAAGAGTCCAAAAGTTTCAGAGACATTCACCCCTTCCCTATAAGGGATGTCAACATTCGTGTCGCTTCCCCTGAAATATTTTGCAACATGCCTTCAGAAATTCCTGACTAGAACCTTGACTTTGGGGGTTTTAGGCACTTATTCCTGCAACCTGCATGACTTTCTTTTATTAAATACACAATAGCAACCCATAAGTGTTGAGTTAGTAAGAAAAGAAAATATGTAATGACTTCTAAACAAGATGAGTAACAAAATCTCGACTCAATTGTAAAAGAAATTGGTGGGAAAATAAGAACCCAGTTTTTACAAAGCCATACATATATCTTGTAACAGTTCATTTGAACAGTTGTTGATAAGGCACATTGTGGAAAAAAATATACAGACCGCAGTGTAAACTTCCAGCATACAAATGAGATTATCAGTCAAGTATTCCATAGATTGCAATGATTTTTACGCCAAAGATTATACTATATAGAAAACATCTAACTTGTAAATCCCTAATGTTTGGCTGCTCATAGCCATGATAAAGTGGATGGAATTGAAAGTTTTTGATAGATTGTTGAACAGTAATATTCAGAAAGTCTGCCTAATCAGTTCAATGTTATCACTGAAATCTAAACTTTTTTGGTCTTGCTCAGGGATGGGCACCATTATTTTTTAAAGTAATTAATTAATTACAATTAAAATGGAAACTTCCCAATTACATTACAATTACAATTACATGAATTTTCACATTGTAATTAATTAATTACAATTAAATTTGAAAAAATGATTAATTACAATTAATTATTTTCTAGTTAAACTGCTTTAATATGAAAATAACATAGTTACAAAGCACACCAGATACAGAAAAATTTATTTTCACTTTGATACATTTAAACGTCCTTTGTACTCGAAAGAGCAATGGCTGCATCTTGCTTTAAAATTTCCTGTTAAATCCTTTGGAAGAATAAAATGTTTTAGTGAGGGAGAATTCATCCTGCCTGCTTTAATGAATGTAACAATATGGTGTTGAAACTATTTTGTAGAAAAATTGCAAGATGAGTGAATACATTTGTGAGCCCTTGATTGATACTTTTTACTTCAAGCAAGTTTTAATCTTAACAATAGTGATTAGTCACCAACAAACACTTGCCAGTATATACCTTAGGCTATATCAATCATGACAATACCCATGAAAAACTACCTGTATTAAAATCATTGACAAGT
Organism: Cyclina sinensis; assembly: GCA_012932295.1. Classification (NCBI taxonomy): domain Eukaryota; kingdom Metazoa; phylum Mollusca; class Bivalvia; order Venerida; family Veneridae; genus Cyclina; species Cyclina sinensis. The sequence goes on from JAAONU010000016.1 coordinate 23,842,820, forward strand.
GATTATCAATTATCACTTCTTGGAAGATTATCTATATCAGACAATACAGGTGAAAATGTATGCATTTTACCTAAATCAGATCAATGGTTAATGTGCACAGAATTCAGATTAACTGAATTTAATTGACAATTAAATGAAGAATTTCACAAAGTAATTAATTAATTACAATTAAAGTAATTGAGTTTTGGCTCAATTAACAATTATTTTTAATTATATGATTGTTCATACTTAATTGTAATTAATTAAATTATAATTGTAATTGTACCCATCCCTGGTCTTGCTGCAAACCTTTGTTTTCAGGAGATTGCAAATCTGCACAAAATTATTGATACCAAAGATTTTTCATTGAATGAGTGAAAGGATGCAATTCATTTTACTTTTAGGAGTTGCTACAGTTAGAGAGCCTGTGTAAGCAACTGTATGAGACTGCAGATACAAATCTACGAAGTGAAGCCGAGAAGGCACTGGTAGCGTTTGCAAACACCCCAGACTGTCTAAGTAAATGTCAGCTCCTTCTGGAAAGAGGAAATGTAAGACATTTAAAGTTAATTTTGCATCTGGCAAATCTGCATTGCTGTGCATATAAATAACACTACATGTATATGCAGTGTTGAAGCAGGTCACTTACTGCATCTAAATGACCAGTTAAAAAAGTTTCAATTTAAGCTGTATCAATTTTATATGTACTGAATAATCTTTGATGATCAGAGTCACGGTTAAAAAGAATATACCTCCCTGGACCCTTGTCTACAATTTTTTTTATATAAACCCTGATGACTTCTTTTTACATTAGTAAGAGGCGGCCCTTTACTAAAAGAAAAAGTTGTCTGTGAGTTACACTAGTGTAATGCTTTTATTTACATGCAAGAACAAATGTTCTGTTTATGTTTTTTCAGTCACCATATGCTCAGTTGCTGGCTGCAACAACACTGACAAAGTTGGTTAGCAGGATTAATATAACCTTACCACTGGAACAAAGAATTGATATCAGTAAGTGAATAGTATTCAGGGTTCTATAGACCTAGTTACTATTTTAGAAATTCTGACAGAATAAGTAAGCTTTTGAAATACTTTGATTGGAAAAGATAGGGGTGAGCTTATGAAAAGAACTCCTTTGAAAGTGAAACGTCGTGGTAAAAGGGATATCCAGAGAATGAAGATAGACTTAAAGGGTAGTCCTATTTTAAGTACATGTGTCATGGCACGATATAGATGTAAACTTGACAACACTTTACTTTTCCTTGACATACTGTTTCCTTTACAAACATATTATGTGGGATGTTTTGTTAGCAACAATGAAATGTTACATTATTTTGCTTTCAGGAAATTATGTATTAAACTACCTTGCAACAAGGCCGAAATTGGTCCATTATGTCCTTCAAGCACTTGTGCAGGTTAGTACTATCACTTGTGTGAAGTTTGTACATTTGGTTCAGTTACAGTGTTGTTCTCACTCTCTTGAAATATGTACACATGTATAGTCTAGTTGCCTCTTATAGTAAAGATGCTTAAAAAATAACTGTCTTTGTTTAGTCATTGGAGAAATTCTTTTTAAATTAATCGTATTTGAGTAGAGGTGCAGTGGTTGAGGGATTAAAGCACCAGACTCCAGATCCGGAATTGGCTTGTTCGAATCACAGCAGTGGTGAGAGCCTCCATTGACATTCCACACTTTTGGCATTAGTACTGGTTTGAACCCAGGAAGCAGGTGTCGAGAGGAATTAATATAAAAGGCTAGAACTTGCTTCCCAATCAATGAAAAATAAATAAGTTTAAACTAAGTATTTGAGTCAGAACTACATTGTGCTGCCTTGAAATTTTAGAAATTACAGTCAATCTTAACATCAGCATTATGTTTCTGCTTTTTCAGTTGTTTTCTAGAATCACGAAGCTTGGCTGGTACGATGTTATCAAGGATGAGTATGTATTTAGGAATGTCGTCACAGATGTCGGGAAGTTTATACAGAGTGGATCAACACAGCATGTGATGATTGGAGTACAGTTACTGTCTCAGCTTGTTGTGGAGATGAACAGAGTAACTGAGGTATGGTTTTGTGTGGAATAAAGATTTCAGACTTTCTCTTAATTTTGAACAGTTTAATGAATTATAGCAGAAATTGCAGCAGTTGCAACTTGATAATGAAAGTTCTTGCATCTAGCTTAGTCATTTAAGAAATTTTGTTTTTTGTAGAGAAACAATGAGTCTTCTTGCTTTATTTAATATGTGCCTTGACTTGTTACTTTTTAGGACTTGTTAAAAATTGAAATGAATTATTTGAGCTATAACTGAGTACGTGGTGGACATAATATTCTGTTGCAGAGGCTTTTTTTTTGACTGTCGGCAATATAGTAGGATAAAAAAACGTGAAATAAAGATGCAGCGAAAAGTTGCAGGTGTTATGCTTGAAATCACTGAAGACATGTGTGTTGAAGTGACCGATTTAGTTTTAAGTCTTTGCTGTTACAGGCTGAAGCAAGTCGTTCTCTAACCAAGCACAGAAAGATTGCATCATCATTTAGAGACACACAACTGTTTGAAATCTTCCAGTTAGCTTGTTCACTTCTACGAACTGCTGGGGGAAATATAAAAACACTGGACTTCTCAGATGAAAATCAGGTAATAAATGTTTTATGAATTGCAAGCATGTGAACTTCCTTAAGGTTATTGGAGATGTTAAAGTAAAGAAGAAACTTATGAAGGAACAATCTATTACATAAGTCAGTGGTAAATAGTGACAAGTACTGTATGAATCTTTAAAAACTGCATTTTTTAGCTCACCTGAGCATGCTCATGTGAGCTTTTAGGATCCTTGATTGTCCGGCGTCCGTCCGTCCGTCCGTCGTCCACAATTCATACAAACAACATCTCCTCTGAAACCACTGGGCAAAATTTAATGAAACTTGCCTAGAATGTTCCTTGCATGAAGCTCTACCAAGTTTGTTCAAATGGTTCCGGTTCATTGCATTTCTGGGTCACAGGAGCTAGAAACAGATTTTAAAAGTTGGATCTTTAAAAATCTTTTTGTCAGAAACCACAAGGCCTGGAGCTTTGATATTTGGTATAAAGCATTATCTAGTGGATCTCTACCAAGTTTGTTCAAATTATGATCCTGGGGTCAAAAATGGCCCCGCCCCAGGGGTAACTTGTTTTACATAGATTTATATAGGAAAAACTTTAAAAATCTTCTTGTCAGAAACCGTAAGGCATAGAGCTAAGATATTTGGTGTGTACCATTGTCTAGTGGACCTCTACCAAGTTTGTTCAAATCATGGCCTCCGGGTCAAAAATGGCCCCGCCCAAGGGGTAACTTGTTTTACATAGAGTTATATAGGAAAAACTTTAAAAATCTTCTTGTCAGAAACCGTAAGGCATAGAGCTAAGATATTTGGTATGTAGCATTGTCTAGTGGACCTCTACCAAGTTTGTTCAAATTATGATCCTGGGGTCAAAAATGGCCCCGCCCCAAGGGTAACTAGTTTTACATAGACTTATATAGGAAAAACTTTAAAAATCTTCTTGTCAGAAACTGTAAGGCATAGAGCTAAGATATTTGGTGTGCAGAATTGTCTAGTGGACCTCTACCAAGTTTGTTCAAATCATGGCCTCTGGGTCAAAAATGGCCCCGCCCCAGGGGTAACTTGTTTTACATAGAGTTATATAGGGAAAACTTTAAAAATCTTCTTATCAGAAACCGTAAGGCATAGAGCTTAGATATTTGGTACGTAGCATTGTCTAGTAGACCTCTACCAAGTTTGTTCAAATTATACCTCTGGGGTCAAATTTGGCCCCACCCTGGGGTCATTGGTTTCACATAAGCTTGTATAGGAAAAACTTCGAAAATCTTCTTGTCTGAAACCACAAGGCCCTGAGCCTGAAGACTTAGTATGTAGCATTGTCTAGTGGACCTCTACCAAGTTTGTTCCAATTATACCCCTGGAGTCAAATTTGGCCCCACCCCGGGGTCATTGGTTTTACATAGGCTTATATAGTGAAAACTTTGAAAATCTTTTGTAGAAGGAGAAGTAACATTTTCAGTCCGAATAATCTGGAATTTTGTCAGACAGGTTGTTTCTATGATTTCTAGCTCAAGTTCGAATACGGGCCATCTGGGTTCAAAAACTAGGTCACAGAGCCCAAAAATAGAAAAACCTTGTTAACACTCTAGAGGTTACATTTTCAGTCCAAATATCCTGGAAATTTGTCAGAAAGGTTGTTTTGATGATTTTTAGCTCAAGTTCAGAATTGGGTCATCTGGGGTCAAAAACTAGGTCACAGAGCCCAAATATGGAAAAACCTTGTTAACACTCTAGAGGTAACATTTTCAGTTCAAATAACCTGGAATCTGTCAGAAAGGTTGTTTCAATGATTTCTAGGTTAAATTTTAATATGTGTCATCTGAAATCAAAAACTAGGTCACAGAGCCCAAAAATAGAAAAAAACTTGTTAACACTCTTAAGCTACTTTTTAGTCCAAATATTCTCGAAAATTTTTCAGAAAAAATGTGTTAATGATTTCTAGCTCAGATTCGAATAAAGGTCATCTGGGGTCAGAAACGAGGTCACAGACCCCAAATATGGAAAAACCTTGTTAACACGCATTGAGGTAACATTTTCAGTTCAAATATCCTGGAAATTTGTCAGAAAGATTGTTTTAATGATTTCTAGCTCAGTTTTGAAAATGGGTTATGTGGGGTCAAAAACTAGGACACAGGGCCAAAAAGTAGAAAATCCTTGTTAATGCTGTAGAGGTTACATTTTCAGTCCAAATGTCCTAGAAATTTGTCAGAAAGGTTGTTTCAATGATTTCTAGCCCAGATTAGGATATGGGTCATCTGGGATAAAAAACTAGGTCACCATTTTAACACTCCACAGGTTACATTTTCAGTCCAAATATCCTGGAAGTTTGTCAGACAGGTTGTTTTGATGATTTCTAGCTCTAAGTACTAATATGGGTCTTCTTTGGTCAAAAACTAGGTCACAGAGACCAAATATGGAAAAACCTTGTTAACACTCTAGAGTTAAGATTTTAATTCCAAATAACCTGAAAATTTGTCAGAAAGGTTGCTTTTATGATTTCCAGCTCAGCTTTGAATATGGGTCATCTGGATTAAAAAAACTAGGTCACAGGGCCTAAATATCGAAAAACTTTGTAAACATTCTAGAGGCTACATTTTCAGTCCAAATGTCCTGGAAATTAGTCAGAAAGGTTGTTTTGATGATTTCTAGCTCAGGTTTGGATATGGATCATCTGGGGTCAAAAACTGGGTGACAGAGCCCAAATATGGAAAAACCTTGTTAACACTCTAGAGGCTACACTTTCAGTCCAAATAACCTTGAAATTTGTCAGAAAGATTGTTTCAATAATTTCTTGGCCAAATTTGAATATGTGTCACCTGGGGTCAATTAACCAGGTCAATAGCAACTTTGTTAAAAGCAGTCATATTCAGGTGAGCGATATAGGGCCATCATGGCCCTCTTGTTTAGAAGTACAGATTGACAAGTTATCTGTGTTTCCCTGTATACCATGTTGCTTTAGAAATAAAAAAAATATATTAATTAGCTCTTTGTTTTCACCTCATAAGGGTGATTATTGAAAACTATTTTGATTGGAAAATGTACTGTATATGCTCTTAATAAATGTTTACGATGACAAAAATTCCTGTAAATGGACTGGCTAAGAAAAAATTAAAAAACATCTTCAGGGTGAAGTTGAAAAGATTTGCATATGCTAGGACAACCTAATTTTTGGTATTGAACACTTCCAGATAACAAGATTGAAGTAATGTTTGAATATTTTCAGCATGGTTTGTTATTGCACTCTCTCAGACTTGCCCACAACTGTCTGACATTTGATTTCATTGGTACATCGACAGACGAATCCTCTGACGACCTCTGTACTGTACAGATTCCAACAAGCTGGAGAACAGGTATTGTACTGTGTGCACTGAAGCATACATTTTTAGCTCACCTGAGCACTGGTGAGCTTTTCTGATCGGTCTTTGTCCGTCGTCCGTCCGTCCGTCGTCAACTTTTCATTCAAACGACATCTCCTCTGAAACCAATTGGGCAAATTTAATGAAACTTGCCTGAGATGTGCCTTGCATGAATCTCTACCAAGATTGTTCAAATGGTTCTGGTCCATTGCATTTCTGGTTCACTGGAGCTAAAAATAGATTTTATAAGTTGGATCTTTAAAAATCTTCTTCTCCGAAACCACAAGGCCTGGAGCTTTGATATTTGGTATGAAGCATCATCTAGTGGACCTCTACCAAGTTTGTTCAAATTATGTCCCTGGGGACAAAACTGACCCCACCCTAGGGGTCAGTTGATTTTACATAGAGTTATATAGGGAAAACTTGAAAATCTTCTTGTCAGAAACCGCAAGGCCTAGAGTTAAGATATTTGGTATGTAGCATTGTCTAGTGGACCTCTACCAAGTTTGTTCAAATCCTGGCCTCAGGGTCAAAAATGGCCCCGCCCCGGGGGTCACTTGTTTTACATAGAGTTATATAGGAAAATCTTAAAAAATCTTCTTGTCAGAAACCGTAAGGCATAGAGCTAAGATATTTGGTGTGTAGCATTGTCTAGTGGACCTCTACCAAGTTTGTTCAAATCCTGGCCTCTGGGTCAAAAATGACCCCGCCCCAGGGGCCACTAGTTTTACATAGAGTTATATAGGAAAATCTTAAAAAATCTTCTTGTCAGAAACTGTAAGTTATAGAGCTTAGATATTTGGTATGTAGCATTGTCTAGTGGACCTCTACCAAGTTTGTTCAAATCCTGTCCTCTGGGTCAAAAATGGCCCCGCCCCAGGGGCCACTAGTTTTACATAGAGTTATATAGGAAAATCTTAAAAAATCTTCTTGTCAGAAACCGTAAGTTATAGAGCTTAGATATTTGGTGTGTAGCATTGTCTAGTGGACCTCTACCAAGTTTGTTCAAATCCTGGCCTCTGGGTCAAAAATGACCCCGCCCCAGGGGCCACTAGTTTTACATAGAGTTATATAGGAAAATCTTAAAAAATCTTCTTGTCAGAAACCGTAAGTTATAGAGCTTAGATATTTGGTGTGTAGCATTGTCTAGTGGACCTCTACCAAGTTTGTTAGAAAAATGTCCCTGGGGTCACTATTGGCCCCGCCCAAGGGGTCACAAGTTTTAAATAACAATATAGAAGAAAATCTTTAAAAATCTTCTTGTCTGAAACCACAAGACCTAGAATTTTAAAATTTGGCATGAAGCAAGCTTTATCAAGCTTTTTCAAACTATTGGATTAGGTTAAAGGTCACGGAGGCTAAAAGTAGATTTATCTACTGTACCTCATAGAGCCTTCATTTATAGACCAATATCTTTGATATTCAGTATAGAGGTTCCTTGCATGGACCTCTACCCATGGGTAGGGTTTGAGGTCACTGGATCAAGGTCAAGGTCACCATAGCTTATAATAGATATTTCTACTTTCTGTCATAGAGCCTTTATTTATTGACTGATATTTTACATATTTGGTTTGTAGGCACTTACATATTTTCAATTAAAAAATGAAATACTGCTTAACAACAAACCTACAGCCAAAGTACTCAGGTGAGCGATCCAGGGCCATCATGGCCCTCTTGTTCTCTATATTTGTCAACCTGTAAATCAACACAGACAGAAATGAAATTCAGAGCTTTTAGAATATTGCCAGATATATACACAGCAGGTTATTTTCAATAATGTAAAACAGCTGAACTTTAGAACAGATATTGTGGCCATCTTTAAGTACACATACTTGTAAGAACTTTTATTGCTCAATCAGTAGGATTAGCATCTTTCTTGCACGTACATGTATATAGGCTAATTGCTAAATTTTACAATATATTTTCTTTTCAGCTTTTCTTGATGTTTCTACACTTCAGTTATTCTTCAATCTATATTCTGGACTTCCATCATCACTGTCACCAATGGTAAATGTTTAAATGCAGTTTTACATGGAAACGTATGATACAGAAAGTAAATAATTAATCTCGTTAGAAAATAAAAATTCTAAGAAGAAAAAAAACAGAAGAATTAAGAAAAAAGATAAAATTGAAGATGCTTGCACAGTTACTCTGTTAGTTGATAATTTGCATGTTTATTTTAGATGAGGAGAATGTGGTTTTGACCTGATTTGATTTTTCTGCAAAATTGGCAATGTGTTCTCAAAAAAATGGACTAAATAAGAAATATTTTTTGTCAGTTTGAAACTGACAGAGGGTTCTTCTGAATTCATATTATGCTTTTACATGATCATTTCAATGTTTGCAGGCTTTATCATGCTTGGTACAGATAGCATCAGTAAGACGCTCTTTGTTCAACAATGCAGAACGTGCCAAGTTCCTCAACCACATAGTTCAAGGTGTGAAAAACATTTTAGAGAACCCACAGGTTCAGGGGTTGTCGGACCCAAGTAATTATCATGAATTCTGTAGATTGTTGGCTCGGCTGAAATCAAACTATCAGCTAGGTGAATTAGTGAAAGTGGATGATTACCAAACAGTGATAAAACTTATTGCGGAATTTACTGTCACTAGTTTACAGGTAAAGAATCAAACAGTGTTTTTATATGTCAAAATGGCAGAAGTACATATTGTTCTAATTTATTCCTTTATCTTGAAAACGTTTTTCCTTCAAGTTTGCTATAGAAGGGTCCCAGTTAGATGTTTTTTGTGTTATATACAAAGGAAAGTGAATGCAGAGAATAATGTCAAAATTGAGTGATTTTTGTACCTCCAGTGACTGACTATAACAGAGGCATGTTTTCAGCTTTCATTTTGTTGCGATATTTTACATCAAGATTTTGAAGACTTGTATTTGGTGTGGCTATTTTATTTTGTATCAAGGTTTGCCACTGATTGTAAGAGGGAAGAACAATGGAAGAATGTCATCAGAATTAACTGCCAAATGGGAGGATCTTCTATTTTCATGAAGAAAAACTTTTCTCACTTATAATTGTTTGTGAAATACTTAAAAAATCACAATATATTACTCATATTTTTCAAATTCCAGATGTGGCAGTTTGCACCAAACAGTGTTCATTACTTGTTAAGTTTATGGCAGAGAATGGTTGCTTCAGTGCCATATGTGAAAGCCAGTGAGCCTCACATGTTAGAAACATACACCCCTGAGGTGACCAAAGCTTACATCACATCCAGGCTAGAATCTGTACATGTAGTTGTCAGGTAGCACTTTTTTCTTTGTTAAAGTTTCATGATGTTTGTCATTTATTATACCCCCACCACAATTTGTGGGGGGGCCTATAATGGATTCGCTTTGTCGTGTCCGTCGGTCGGTCCGTCCGTCTCCATTTTCGTGTCTGCTCTATAAATCCTATACCAATTGAAGGATTTTCTTCAAACTTGGCTCAAATGTTCACCTCAACAAGGGGATGTGCAGAACCCATGTTGCCCATGTGTCAGCTCAAGGTCAAGGTCACAATTGAAGGTCAAATATCAAACAATCAAATATTAGACATTATGTCGTACCCGCTCTGTAAGTCCTACACTAATTGAAAGATTTTCTTTAATCTTGGCTCAAATGTTCACCTCAACAAGGGGATGTGCAGAACCCATGTTACCATTTTGCCGGCTTAAGGTCAAGGTCACACTTGAAGGTCAAAAATTGACTTAGAAAATATTCTTAAATTTTAACATGTATTTGAATATTTCTGAAACTAGAAAACGTATTTGCTTGAAACTTAAAATATTTATGAAGTGTCACAATAAGGATATGCAGGTCAAGTTTCATAACTCTGTATTGCATTTTGACAAAGTTATGCCCCTTTTTAAGTCTTCAAATTTACATACAATCAAATATTAGACAATATGATGTGTCCGCTCTATAAATCCTATACTAATGGAAGAAATTTCTTCAAACTTTACTCAAATGTTCAACTCAACAAAGTCATGTGCAGAACCCATGTTACCTTTGTGCTGGCTTAAGGTCAAGGTCACACTTGAAGGTCAAAATTGACTTAGAAAATGTTCTTAAATTTTAACATGTACTTGAATATTTCTAAAACTAGAACAAGTAAGCTCAGTATGCAAAGTTTTTCCACTCTTAATTACATTTTGACATGATTATGCTATTTTCTTAACTTCACTGCTTTTGTTTGTTTTAGTACATTGGGAAAATGAAAGGTTATTTGTAACTGTTTTGAACATGATTTGACAATATATATTTATACTATTACCTGTACAATTTGTTTGTTTTTTTCACCAGAGATAATTTCTTTTTATGTATATGTATTTGTGCCACAAAAGTTATTCCCTTAACCACCTTTACATGTCGTCTTCTGTCAAGGACATTGGTGGGGGTATGAATCGCATTCAGCGATAGTTCTAATTCAAGTTGTAGTAGTAGTAGTGCCTGGTCTGACAAAACTTGTCCCAGTATCTATTAGTTGGTCTGAAATATGTACCATCTGAAAGGATATTGAAGCAGTTTATGCAGGACAAAAGAAAGTACCAAGAAAAACAGTTAAAGCAGCTTTGAGTTTTAGAATCGCCCTGCTTTGATTATTTTTTTATTTTGATAAAATTTGGTACATTCAGTTGCATATTGATTGCCTTTACATAATAGGTAACATCTTTGTGACTTTTCAAGTAATTAAAAATCATTACACTCTTTAATTCTGCTGTTTTCATGAAAGTATAAAAAGATACCATTTCATTAAAAACGTCTTTACACATTACATTACAGAGATGGGTTGGAAGATCCATTAGAAGACCACGGTGTTATATCACAGCAACTTGAACAGGTAAATAACTTTGTATATGTATACATACAACACATGAGCCTAGGTACCAGCAGACTCCCTGCAAGAGAGTCGGCAGTTTTTTACAGTCTCACACTGATAATTAAATGAATTGTTTGCACCAGTTACTAGAAGCCTTCTCAAGCTTATAAAAGAGCAAGAAAAATGTTATGGTAAAATTAGGTCCTGCAGCTTAATGTAAGTCTTGTACATTGTAAAGTCTGTATAAAATGACCAACATCAACTTACATGGCTGTTCTGACATGAAAGATTAAACATACATGTCTAAGAAATATTAAATTGAGGGGGAAATTTGATAGAGGCATACCTTAAATTTTCAAGGATTCCATTTTCCTCAAAATCTTAGATTATGAATGTCATTGAATGAATTAGTACCCAATGCCTAGGCTAAGTACAAATGGCAAACTGAATGCACTTTAGAGTTTATATAGAAAATTGTACAGTTTTTGGGTGGAACGCCATTTATTACAAATGCACACCTACTTAGTTGATGTATACCTTAAGGAAACAGATGTTCTTCGATATCAATTATTTTTCATTTTAAAGAGTATGAGCCAGTAAGATACATATTCAGTTTATCATCAGTAAATTTTAGAGTATATTGCTTAAAACAAGTTAATTTATTGTCTAGATGAACATATAAACCTGGACTTTTGTTTGATTACACTTTCTTATTGAATTGTTTGTACTTTACAGTTGTCGACAATAGGTCGATGTGAATATGACAAAACTTGTGCATTACTTGTGCGTCTGTTTGACGAGTCAGCACAGAGGTATCAAGAACTGATCTCTTCAGGAACACAGGGTGCCGATGTAGCTGTACAAGAAGGTAAAGATTATTTCATCTTTGTTTCTTTCCTGTATTTATTTCCTTGGTTGATATACTCAAGACACAGTCTGATTAAGGTTCTGTGGAAAGAACCCTTATCATGTATTTTTGAAGGTGACTCTCGGGCCACAAAATCTGGATCCTTTTCTTAATAACAACTATCAAAGTGAGATTCATAAAATATGGATAGGTTGTACACAAGATTATGCATTTTAGTTTTAGTTTTTTCATTGGGTCATTTTCTAGTCACCATGGAAATAGAAGTTGTCTGTTGAAGATAATATGTATAGTGCAATATCTGTAAAAACTAAATATCAGTGCTAGGTTCATGATTTTTAATGTGTTAATAATGGGATAAATGTACATAATAATTCTGATTAAGAAAACATAACCATTTTACTATTGACAAGACCTTAACTGTATTGCATACAATGGATAAATCTGTTTAAAACGTGGGAAACAGTGATGTGGATTAACTGTTACAGACAATTCAACTGTCATAATATATAACATGTCAAAAATAACAACAAAAACAACTGATTGTACACAGTTTTGTTACATTCAGGCTGTCATTGTTTTACACACATAAATTGTAGTAGCTAGTTTAACACTGAGAAATGAGGCATAGTAGCCTAATTGTCTACATGTATTTAGAGGCATTCAAGTAAAATACATATCCCATCCCAGGAAGGCACCTTGGAAATGAACCAACTGCCTAAAAAGCATACTTGACAAGAAGACTCTCCTTACTTATGGCAAAGATCACTCTTGACAATTTTATTATTGCCCTTCCTTGTGTCGGATTTATGTTCTACTGGAATGATCCACAGTCAAAAATGCATGTCATAATGAGAAAAGAGCAATTACTAAAATTGTGAAAAAAAGATGCCATCCTTAAATAATTTTTGAAATTTTAGAAGCCTATGGCTATTTTGGCAAATGGTAATGCTAACATAGTGATAACAATAAAAATGAATCAGGTTTTTGCAATGAGGATGTTTGTTATATGGCTTTTTTTGCTTTCTGTTGCTGATAGTGAAATAATGGCAGCTATGTAGCTTGGTGATAATCTCAGCTGCTGTTGTATATTTCAGGTCGTTTAACTTGGCTGGTGTACATCATAGGTTCAGTAATTGGTGGCCGTGTTGCTTTTGCCAGCACAGATGAACATGATGCAATGGATGGGGAACTTGTTTGTAGGTCTGTACTCATTAGAAACATGTACATTGGATACTCCCATAGTTTTAAAAAATTATTCAAAGTATTCTGTTCTTTTCTTATTGTAGAATGATCAGTACTTACAAAAGGATGACCTATTGGTAGTCAGGTAGCAGTAGTAATGTTAGCTGTTGTTTTATTGTGTCAGATATATGTACATGAATGAAAAATTGAACAAGTTTGCCTTATACAGGAAGGAATATTATGTATGTTCAGAATAACTGCCCTACAAGTTCTGTTCTTCTTACTGGTTATTGTTAACTTTCACTTGAATTCTGGTAATTGATTGGAGACATAAGGAATAACATGAAATGTAGTTTTTGTGAGATCAATTTTTGACAGAAGCTTTTTCAAGCCTAAAGGGGTAAAAAAAGGCTCGAATATTCATATGTTTTTCAAAGAATTTAGGATTGTCAACCTTATTGAAACTTAAAGTATTATAACAAACTATGGATTGTCCTTACAGAGTGTTACAGCTAATGAACCTGACAGACTCCCGCCTCCAGCAGAGTGGATGTGAGAAATTAGATCTAGCTATTCTTAGCTTCTTTGAACAATTTAAGAAGATATATGTTGGAGATCAAGTGCAGAAATCATCAAAGGTGAGCTTGTTTGAAAGGTTTAGTTAAGCTTAAATCTAGTGTTAACTTAGTGTTGAGAAGGGGAGAAAGTTCTTCAGTCTGATTTGAAGTAATGTGGATGACTTTTGTAAAGTCTGTCAAACTTCAGATGTGCAGTGCATCAGAAAAAATCCCCGTCGAAGTGGGATTCTAACTTGTGAGAAAAATCAGGACACAGACTATTGAACCAAAGAATTGATTCCTGGAAACAGTTGTCAGAGGTGGACTTAATACTAATTGAGGCCTGTTGGCACTTACCTGTAACACTGCTTCCTTAAGAGCTGAGTGTTTGCTGCCCAGAGAAAAGGAATGTGGATATTGATGCAAACTTGCAGTATACTGGTTGAATTCTAAAGTCCTTGATCTCTACTTTGTTGCCCATCTAAATGGTTAAACAAATTAAAACACATGGATTATGTAGTGTATTCAAGAAGCCTCTTTGTCATTAAGAATAAGATTTTCCTTTGCCGAGATTTACTCAAGTCTCTTAATTACTGACAGAGAGGGCATGTATATTTGAGTACATATATCATATATAGAAAAAAGCTGTGCACAGTGTATAAGAAAACCCTTCATACTTCAGGTTATACACTATACTGTTTGTAACACATGTGTAAACTTTTTTTGCAGTGGTATTTTAACTGATTGTAAGGCTGAACAGAAATCAAAGATCTTTTTCTGATATTCATTTTAAAACTGTGTTCAGTTTTAATTTTGTCAGTAAAATCTCTGTCTGATTTTTCAGGTGTACAGACGTCTATCAGAAGTTCTAGGATTAAATGATGAATCCATGGTACTTAGTGTGTTCATTGGAAAAATGTAAGGAATTAGTAAATTAATTACCAACTGTACCTACCTATAGTTATCTGTCATTTATTGCTAAAATACTTAGCTGCTACCTGCCTCTGTGGTCTTGTGGTTAAAGCAGAGTACTAGAAATCACTAAGCCTCTCACTGATGGAAAGTCATGGGTTCAAATCAAGCTATTTACTATGACCACTTTTGTGAGAAAGTTGGTACTTTGTTACAGAGGATTGGGGTCGTATACTGATCCTTGCCAGGATCAGTTGATAGCAAATGTGCCCACCTCACATGACTCTTGACTGTGAGAGTGTATAAAACTCCACTAAACTAAACCATACTCCCCTGCTTGTGGCTTTTAGATATCAGCTTGTTAATCTCCTGCTGCATAGTTGGGAGGGGATTATAGGAATGGCCCTGTCTGTCAGTCCGTCCGTCCGTAACTTTGTCCGCTCCCTTACTTTTAAACTTCTTGAAAGTTTTTAAAATAACTTGGCACAAATGATCACCAGTATGAGACAATCTGCAGAGCCCAAAACCAGGTGGCTACCCAAAGGTCAAGGTCACACTTATAAGGTCATATAAAAAAACTCCTCATTTCGTGTCCGCTCCGTTACTATTAAACTGCTTGAAAGTTTTTAAAATAACTTGGCACAAATGATCACTGTTATGAGACAATGTGCAGAGTGTATCATCCGGGTCACTACACCCAAGGTCAAGGTCACACTTAAAGGTCATATATAAAAAAGTCCACATTTCGTTTCCACAATTTTAAAATAACTGCACAAATAATCACCAGTATGAGATGATGTGCAGAACGCAAAAACCAGGTCCCTAACCCAAGGTCAAGGTCACACTAAAAGGTCGTATATAAAGAACTTCTCATTTCATGTCCTCTCCGTTACTATTAAACTGCTTAAAAATTTTTTTAATAACTTGGCACAAATGATCACCATTATGAGATGATATGCAGAGCGCAACAACCAGGTCACTACCCCCAAGGTCAAGGTCACACTTAAAGGTCATATATAAAAAAAAATCCACATTTCCTGTCTGCTCCCTTACTCATAAACTGCTTGAAAGTTTTTGAAATAACTTGGTACAAATGATCACCATTATGAGATTATGTGCAGAGCGCAACAACCACGTCACTACCTCCAAGGTCAAGAGCACAAAGGACATAGATAAAAAAAAGTCCTCATTTCGTGTCAGCTCAATAACTTTTAATTTGCTACAAATGTGAGGTCCAAATGTAGCTGCCAATTTTCCATAGAAATCATTATCCTGTGTCATAATGGGTGGTCTAACCTTCTTTCTTCACACTTGTTATCCATTCCAATGCTCTACTGTGGCAGGGGGATATTGCTATCCTTCAGACTGCCTTGAAATATTTAAAGTTTGTGCCCCTTGATCACGTGTAATCAAGACTAGAATTCTAGCAAAGATGGCAGATATAAAAATGTTTATCCTTGTAATGGTGCATCACCTTTAGAAATTAAAAGGTTGTTCATACTGATGTTTTAGATGAAACAAAAACTCTTATCGTCAGTGCTGATTGTGGTTTCCATCTAACTTTCAGTCAATATCTAGAAGTTATTTTAGATATCTGTTACCCTTAAAAGCTTTTCCTGTCAGTTAGCCTTTGAAAAGGTTTAAAAGTAAAAAAATAGCAAATGCTGATACATTTGGTCAGTAGAAAGAAGCTTCAAGAGAACAAAATAAATGCTTGTCTTCATAAGTAAACTTGTTACATGTATTTTTCTTTCAGAATAACCAATTTGAAGTTTTGGGGTAGAAGTGAACAGATTATTTCTAAGACATTACAGTTATTGAGTGACCTGTCTGTGGGCTATAGTAGTGTTAGAAAACTAGTCAAACTGGAAGCTGTCCAGTTCATGCTCAACAATCATACTGTAAGTTATACTAGTTTTGTGAGCCTTACTATGTAAAAACCTACATAAAAACTACCCAAGCAGTGTGAATCTAGCTAGGAATTCAAATATTTGCCACATGATTTGATTCTGTAATTAGTCTGTTATGTATCAAACCTATAATCTCTAACTGAATGATGGTCATGGGTTCAAGCCATGCTCCCAACCATGACCATATGTGTGAAAGCTGGCAGTTTCTTATAGTGAATGGGCATCTAGTACTGGTTCTTCACAGGAATGACTGTAAGGTAAACTGTCTGCCTGATATTCCTTCTCCGGTTAAAAAGGTAAGACTAACAAATGACAAATAAAACTTGGTTATGGGACTCCATAGACATGACTTTAACTCGGGTTTTCAATGTACATATGTAAATACATCAGCTTTTTGTTACTGGGATCTGTATCAATTATTTTTAGATAAATGAATATGACAGAATTGAGCTGTTCTGTATCAGTTGACTTTTTAGCTTTAATACTTCATAATCCCAGCTTTCATGAATTGTCAGAATTTTCAGATTTTTAAATGTGTTTTGTTTCATCTGATTTTAAAAGAGATGTTTTTCCAATATTTACAGAGTGATCATTTCCCATTTCTGGGCATCAATGCTGGTAACAGTCCCATGACAGATATGAGATGTAGAACCACATTTTACATTGCCCTTGGTCGACTCCTAATGGTAGACCTTGGGGAGGATGAGGAAAGATTTGAACAGTTTATGATGCCTTTAGCTGGTAAGAACATAATGCTAGAATTTACCAAAATAAGAAAAGTCTTAGAGTCAATGTTTCCTTAAATTTTAGATTTCAGGGGTTTTTTGAAAGATTGTTTTATACTGTTTTAAGAGTTAGAGTAAGGGGTAGTGTTTAGTTATTTGTTTTACCAAATTTCAGAATAGAAATGTTTGTCAGAAACTGTCTATGCCTTGAGTGATAGCTTCAGTTTGTTCAGAATTCCACTTGTAGAGTCTTTATTATTACAGTTTCAATTACAGCCAACTTCCTCAAGGTTTGATGACTTGATGGATACATACCCTGTTGTGTCTGCTTTTTTAAATGGAATATATATATTACTTTCATGCAAGGAAGAAGTAGTGTAGAACTCAGTGGATAAGTGCAGTACTATTACAAACCTTTAATCTATATTAAACTTAGCATTTTATTACACTGAGCAGTCACTGTCTTTTTGTTCTCAGAGTTAGAGACGTATAAACCTATATTCACATGGTTATATTTTCAGTGTTTGATAAAGTGAACAACATGCTTGCCAATGCAGATACAACAGTCAAAGTAGAAGAAGCTAAAGTGAGTGTACATATTGTGAACTTCTGTCTCGTTTTATGCCCCACAAATGGTCATATGTGCATGCCGTCGTCCGTATCTGTCAGTACGTCCCGAAATTTGTTCCTCTTAAACGGATGCAGATTTGCTTAAACTTCCAGGATGACCTGGTAGATGGTAGTAAGAAGGATTTTGCTGCGACAAATTAACAGAAATGCCCTTTGTTGATTTTTCAGATACCTATAGAAATTTGTGACGCATGTCTTAACCGATGCATTTGCTTATTCAGGATTTATGTTTAGATGTAGAAAGGAGATTTTCGTGACCATATTACAGATTATGGCCCTTTGTGATTTTTCACTAATACATATAAATATTGAACTATAGACTTGTATTATTAACATGTAAAGAGATCATTTTGGATATTACGAAAATTTTACATAAGGTATAATGCTTTGTTTATCCTTACCAGTGGGGGCAATATGGACATTCTTTTAATGCTGGCTGTATCTGCCTTGAAAATTATTCCCATGTATATGTGATTCTTAAGATATTTTCCCACAATTACCTTGTTCTACTAGATATTAGAGATTTCCATTTATCGCCAGTTGGAATGAAATTCCTTGTTCATTCAGTGGGAATAAATGCCTTTTCCAAGTGGGACATGAATTAAAGGACTGCAAGACCATGAGCTCTGCTAGGTTTCCTACATATATCATTAGTCATTTCTTTCTGCTATGCAAATATATCAGTGGTCATGGGATTAGAGGGTCAGGCTCCCAGTCCAGAAGTGTCTGGTTCGAATCCCACCACGGCTGAGAGTCTGCTGTGACTTTTCACATTGCACCTTTTCAGCACAAGTAGTGATTTGACCCCAAGAGGGATTAATATAAGCTGAGATAACATGTTTCCCAAAATGATGTTAAATAGGTTTAAACCAGATGTATCTATATCCCTAACCTTACCAATACGTTGACACCTTGAAATAAATCTTTCTAGCCTAATTTTCCATCTGATCAAAAATATGTAATTTGCTAAAGATTGTGATAGTAGGTTCCATCTTTAAATAATTTCAGAAATATTATTTACCAGTGAAATGGGAATGCTAGCTTAAGAATATTATATATAACACTGCATTGTTGGACAGAAAGTAAAACAATCACCTATTGTTTAACTGTTAAAAAAAAAACTGATTTGACTAAAACGATCTGGCATGGGCATTTTTGCTTTGTTTTCAGAGGTCCCTAATTGGTATTGCGAGGGATTTACGAGGTGTGGCTTTTGCATTTAACACAAAAAACAGTTACATGCTGTTATTTGATTGGCTATATCCTAACTACATACCTGTGTTACATCGTGCAATAGAGATCTGGTATAATGAGCCTAGTGTTACAACACCAGTTCTCAAACTAATGGCAGAGCTGGCACAAAGTAGGTAAGTGGTCAAATTTGACTTTAGGTGTGTTATATTTTGATCAGTATTTCATATGAAAAACTTACAGAAGTTGAATAGACTTTATTCACCCATTTTTTAAACAGATAACAAGACTAATCAAAGTAGGTTAGTGGTTTGTAGAAATATTATCAACACACAAGTCTTTGGTAGAAAAATCTGAGAATGAAGATCACTGGTCTTTATCAGATGTTTTCACCATTTATGTTTTGATAATTTTACACGTCTGTGATTTCATACAATTATAGAATAGATGTTATTACATGTCTTCTTGTTGTTGTTTTCACAGAGCTCAAAGACTTCAGTTTGATGTCTCCTCACCTAATGGCATCTTACTATTCAGGGAAGTTAGTAAAATGATCGTTAGCTATGGTAGGTATATGATTGTAATCTTCGTCTTTACTTACCTAGTTATGAGTGTTTGCAGCTATAGCATCCATCTAATGTTACATACCAGTATTTTATACTTTATTCATAGTCTTATTTGATAATGTTATCATTACTGATAACAATTTTCTGTTTAAAAGGAGAGATATACCCTAGAATCTACTGTTGATATACTGCTTATATATTTTACTGGCTAAAATGAAACTATCTTTAAAATGAAAAATAATTGATAATTTAAATAAGAAGAAAAAAATTTTCCTTTAAGCATAAAGCAACAGAGTACGTGTGCATTTGTGATTAATGGCACTCCACACAGAATAGTACAATAACAACTCTTCATCTTGAGACTGATACATGTACACTCAGTTTGCTGGTTGAAATTTTGACCGACACCTTCATGTTGCATAATAAATTATATATTCTACATATTAAATGAACCTCTTTTCAGTCCTAAAATTGATTTAAACTTGACCTAAGATTAAAACTTATGTTGTATTCCTATAGACCTTCCATAAGTAGTTTTCTTTCCTTTTCAGGGTCCAGAATATTAACTCTTGGTGAAATCCCAAAAGATCGAATTTATCCAATGAAATATCCTTTTAAAAGCTATCAATAATTATGTAGAAGACTATTCAGAATGTGATTGCAAGTGATAATCTGAATAAGAAATAGTCTTTGATATATTTACTTGTTTCATTGTTGTCATGTCAAGTAGGGCATGAAATCTGTAAATTTACAATCTTCAGAACTGTTTGTAATAAAACTATACTGTTTAACCTTACTGCTATTGGTGACAGTGGAAAGAAGATTCAGTATTTTTCAGCAAGGAAAAAAAGATGTAATATATTGAAAATTGCATAGAGGATATTTTTTGTTTTTGGGGAGATGAGAATTTTTCATCGAGTGACACCATATGTGATATTTTCATGAGTGGCTCAGCCACGAGTGAAAATATCAACATATGGTGTTCACGAGATGAAATAAATTCCCATCTTCCACTAAAAAACAAACAAATTTTCTTTTTATTTTATGCCAACACGTCAAAAATGGGTTTTTTCATGATATTTTTAATCAGGGCCTTCAATAAATTCCCCATGGTTAGCCCCAAATCAGTTAATGCGTACTTTGGTTACTCCGCACAAAAAAAAAGTGCAGACAATCTCCAATACATATGATAACTTTACTTCTGTTGAAATAAACTGAATACACTTTCATCAAATAACATTTATTTTTGTCTACACAGTTTATCAATATTTATTGAATTTTTGCAATACATACTTTAATTATAAAAGCGGATTAATACCGAGTAATATTCAATCAATTGAACTGAAAGTCAGCCATATTGGATATTGTCCATGTGAGTTATGTAAACAAATCAGACATTTTAAATAATTTATGGCGAATTTCATCATTGTTCACAACTAGTTAGGCTCAGGAATTCAATATTATAATTGGATTTAACAAGGTAAATAAATTTCACTCGCTGTCACAGTCTGAAATACAGCGGATTCTCTTGTGGTGGGGAAATTCCTGAAGTTTCATCAAGCAGTAGTTCCGGCACAAACAGTGTATTATCAAAATGGTAATTAACTGATTCAAAACAGTGTATTATCACTTTTATCTCACTGATATTTCCCTATATTTCATTGGTAGGCATAAGATAAAATATTGCACACCTCAAAATGTGTAAATTCTCAGAATTGCATTACGATTGTAAATACTGGATGTTAAGTTAACTCGAATTCAGAAGAAAAGAGCCTTTTTTCTTAACAGTTTTCAGATTAAAAGGTATATCAATATGTTTTTCCATGTTGCGTGCTGCACTTTGTGGTAACTATGTAAATTTTGGTGTGTTCCGTCTCTATGGTGACGATGCGTTGGACAATGCTCTTGCCGTCTTTGTCAAACTACTGCTTTCCATTTCACAAACAGATTTACTGGTATGTATATCTGAACATTTATTTCAGTTTTCAGAAGACAGTGAAAATATTTGAAAGACTGTTGTTTTTAAATTTCATTCTTTTTAAGGTGTACAGTAACATGTACGTGTTTCATGTGGGAGTAAGACTTATGTAATATCAGTGCATTTGATCAGTTGAGGTAAGGCCTAAAAAAAAAATAGTTCTGTTTAGGGTTACGGCCTGAAAAAAATATGGGTCGGTAGGTAGGGATTTTTTTTTTTTTTTAAATATTTTTTTTTTCTGTATAATATTGAAAGATGAACATGTTTTATCAGAAAAATGTGTTAAGCATTCATCATAAGTATTCATAACTACTATTAAAGTGATTGAAAGTCAGTCTTTTGTTTGTTATTTGTATTCCTGTGAAAGGTCCCACGTTTTACCGGAATCGACCATTTTTACCGGAATCTACCGGAATCGACTTTGCATTACCGGAATCGACCTATATTTCTTACATAAACCTTTTTTCTCAAGATATACAACATTGTTTATAAATATGTAATTTAATTAACATCTGAAATAAAATATCAACCAAAGAAATTTGAAGTTTCTTCGAGTGGAAAGATGTTGCAAGAGAAAAAAAATCGGCGAGTTGCGGAAAATTTGCGCGTACGGATATACGCCAGAATCGGCCTGTATTTCATAAATAATTTGAATTCAAGTCATACAAAGTTATTTTTCATTTTTTACATCAGATATAAAATATTTACGAAAGGAAATTGAAGTTTCTTCGAGTGGAAAGATGTTGCAATGGGAAAAAAATCGGCGAGTTGCGGAAATTTGCGCATACGGATATACGCCGGAATCGGCCTGTATTTCATAAATAAATTGAATTTAATTCATACAAAAGTTACTTTTCATTACTTTACACCAGAAATAACATATTAACCAAAGGAATTTGAAGTATCTTCGAATGGAAAGATTTGACAAGAGAAAGGAAATCGGCGAGTTGCGGAAAATTTGCGCGTACAGATATACGCCAGAATCGGCCTGTATTTCATAAATAATTTGAATTCAAGTCATACAAAGTTATTTTTCATTTCTTTACATCAGATATAAAATATTTACGAAAGGAATTTGAAGTTTCTTCGAGTGGAAAGATGTTGCAATGGGAAAAAAATCGGCGAGTTGCGGAAATTTGCGCATACGGATATACGCCGGAATCGGCCTGTATTTCATAAATAAATTGAATTTAATTCATACAAAAGTTACTTTTCATTACTTTACATCAGAAATAACATATTAACCAAAGGAATTTGAAGTATCTTCGAATGGAAAGATTTGACAAGAGAAAGGAAATCGGCGAGTTGCGGAAAATTTGCGCGTACAGATATACGCCAGAATCGGCCTGTATTTCATAAATAATTTGAATTCAAGTCATACAAAGTTATTTTTCATTTCTTTACATCAGATATAAAATATTTACGAAAGGAATTTGAAGTTTCTTCGAGTGGAAAGATGTTGCAATGGGAAAAAAATCGGCGAGTTGCGGAAATTTGCGCATACGGATATACGCCGGAATCGGCCTGTATTTCATAAATAAATTGAATTTAATTCATACAAAAGTTACTTTTCATTACTTTACATCAGAAATGACATATTAACCAAAGGAATTTGAAGTATCTTCGAGTGGAAAGATTTGACAAGAGAAAGGAAATCGGCGAGTTGCGGAAAATTTGCGCATAAGAATATACACCGGAATCGACATGTATTTCATATATAACTTGTATTTTAGTAACATATATGGTATTCATCAATTAATACCTCAGCTTGGTGTATGTTGTTTGTAACGGCACTGTTCCGACAAAAAGGTGTGGAATTAACAAATTAAAATACCGATAAGCGGCTGCTAATTGTTCCTTATAATCAACGTGATATGACATCTCTATCTCACAAGACTGTCTTTGAAATACCGACGAATGTTTGTTCCAGGTTGACGCTTAACTGTAGAACACGCCGATATTTTTTCTCTTTCAACATTTTTCCACTCGAAGAAACTTCAAATACCTTTAGTAAATATTTTATTTCAAATTTAAAGTAAAGAAAAATAACTTTGTATGACTTACATTCAATTTATTTATGAAATACAGGCCGCTTCCGGCGTATATCCCTAGGCGCAATTTTTCCGCAACTCGCCAACTTTTTTTTCTCTTGCAATATCTTTCCACTCGAAGATACTTCAAATTCCTTTAGTAAATATTTTATTTCAGATGTAGAGTAATGAAAAAAAACTTTGTATGACTTAATTTCAATTTATTTATAAAATACAAGCTGATTCCGGCGTATATCCGTACGCGCAAATTTTCCGCAACTCGCCGATTTTCTTTCTCTTGCAACATGAACATCTTTCCACTTGAAGATACTTCAAATTCCTTTGTTTAATATTTTATTTCAGATGAAGAGTAATGAAAAATAACTTTGTATGAATTAAATTCAATTTATTTATGAATTACAGGCCGATTCCGGCGTATATCCGTACGCGCAAATTTTCCGCAATTCGCCGATTTTCTTTCACTTGCAACATCTTTCCACTTGAAGACACGAGAATAGTCTGCCATTTGATCGAGTTACCATTAGCAACGTATTATTCACGAACGAATAATAACATCGGCACCGGAACGTCTATTGAAAAATATCGTTGTCGGATCATCAATCCATAAAAAAAAATCGCGGTCGGGGGTAAAAAAAAACGGTCGGTCGGGTAACCCGAAACAGAAGTATTTTTTTTTTAGGCCTAATCAAGAAAATTTTTAAATGAGACCTATTTATATTACATTGATACATTCAACTTGCATTATTCCTGCTTGATTCTGCTTCCTGGATAAAAAAAAGTTTTCGAGCCAAAATGTGAGGAATGTGAAAAGTTAGAAAAACCCATCTGTAATAGGATTCAAACAAGTGAAAGAAATGATATGTTATAATCACTTTTTCAAATCCAGATTGAATTCATGTTTGAAGAAGTTTTTTTTTTTAAAAGACTGTTTCAGACTGTTTTCATAATTCCAATTCTGGTATTCTTTGGGTTGTAGGATTACCCTAAACTCAGCCAGAACTACTATGGTTTGTTAGAGAGTCTGGCACAGGACCATATGACATTTATCAGTAACCTTGAACCTCAGGTGTTCCTCTACATCCTCTCCACCATCTCTGAAGGGCTTACTGCCCTTGGTAAGTGTAACTTCATTTTTATTTCATTGCCTGAGAAATATTTGTTCACAGAATCATACAGTACTGCGTATTTCTGTTATCGATTTCATTGGACAGTCATGGCATTATATTATCCATATACATGGCTGTGTCATATAAATCATTCCATTTATAAATTATTCTCTTTTTAGTGTGATAAATTTATATTAGCTCACAACCATTTATACTTGTATATACCATATAACTTGTCAAGTCTTTATAACTAATATAATAAATGCATAGTGGAAGGTCATATACCCAGTAGTGAGGTCAGTGCAAGAAAGTGGATGTTCTTTTGAAAGAAAACTAATTAATGTACATGTATTTAGGAATGCTCCATTTCCAGTCTGTCCCTAAGAGGGTATCTTGCTCAGTTCTCGTGTATATTTTACTATTAACTTCAGAATAGTCTCTAGTAAATTTACGTATGTGCAGTACAAGTTTTTATAGGCTGATAGACTTTCTTATATAAATCATATTGTTGTTCTGGGAAAGGGAATGACAATTTTTTAGTATATTATCATATGAATTTAAGAAGCTATTGCAAAGTCAATCACTCAGTGAAATTTGTCATTTTCGGTGTTTTCTTTCAAAAAAACTGAAACTGCTCTAAATGACATAAATGCACCTGCATTTCTTACCCATAACTCAATAACACATAAAATATCCTTGAAAGAATTTCTTGTGTATTCATGAAGTAACAAAAGGAGTAATACTTAATATTATTTACAGATACGATGGTCTGCACAGGTTGCTGTGCAACATTAGATAACATCATAACATATCTGTTCAAAAAATTGACTAGTAAGAAGAAGAAAAACTCACCCAGCAACATGCCCGACAGTGAAGCATTCCTTCGTATCCTAGAGCTTCATCCAGAAATTTTACAACAGGTAAATATAAGACAACATTTGTAACAGTTTTTCTCAATCTATTGTTAACTGTCTAGACAATCTTCTTGTTTTGTTGATGTAGTATGAGTTAAAATCTAACATTCAGTCATGATAAAGCTTTATAAATGTCTTAACCCTTAACCTGCTGAATTTTTGTAATGGATTTGTCCAGCTTTGAATTTGGAAGAGTCCATTCAAAGTTTAAGGGATTTCAATATCAAAATACAAAAATGGAGCTACCAACAGTATAGAGCCTGGTCAGACTGCAGGGATGTGCAGGCTGGCCTGGCTCTATACTGGTGGCAAAGGCTGATCACTTTTTGTTCCAGCAAGGTTAAGGGTTAATAAGCTTTCTCTAAGTTCAGTATGTTTGCTTGCTTACTTCACTTTAAAATCTTAGTAATGACTCAAAATATCCATTGATTTAATATGCATTTCCTTAACATGACTTGCTTGATATGAATTTAATCCTTAACGATATTCCAGATTAGTCTTTTAATGAGTAGATAGTCATTCCTTGTAAACAGTTGCCACAGGAATACCGAGTATTGATTTGTTATATTTCAGATGTTACAAACAGTGCTGAATATAATCATGTTTGAAGATTGTCGGAACCAGTGGTCCATGTCTAGACCATTATTGGGTCTTATTCTTCTTAATGAAGAGGTAAATACCTACTGCACCACATGAACCGTGTTGTTTTAAGTCAACATTAAGATTCTGCAAGACAGTTTGGATTTGCATGCACCTTTTTATGGGCATATTTTAGTCTTGTGCTAAAACCCTTCATAAAATAGACTTGTTGAAACTACAGTCGAACTTGTGAATAACAGTCAGCTAAGGGAATATAGAAAAATGGCCTTTGTGTGGGTGTGAGAGGGACTGACCATGCTTGGCTTGAATAAGAGACAAAAGTCATACTTAGATTGAAAGTAATACCAATTATGGATCATATATTTAGAAATGAGAAAGAGATACCACCATTTATTCATTTAATCTTCATTATCACCATAATCATGATCATCATGAATTTGTTGGTAAAGATTTGATTTTTATTGCCCTAACTTTTTTACCACTGCCAAAGTTAAATCACATTTACATGTTCCTTTAGTGTTAGAAATTTCTGTTTCACCATTTTTTGTACACATGTGAAGCTTTGTCTGACAAATGATATTAATGAGACAATTTAGATTAGAAATTATAGGATGGGCATTGCTGATGGAGTGTTTCTGATTAAAGGATTCTGTTAATAATTATAAAAACAAACATTATTCTGTACATTAATAGCTGGGATTTTAAACATCAGTGACCTGAGAAATTGCCTAATTATCACATTGGGAACATATTCTACAAATTTAACAATCAAGCTCTCACATATACTGACACACCTTTTGTCGAATCATCAGTGATAATAACTATGCTTGTTTTAGCACCTTTCGAAGATAGCTTTCGATGTGTCTTCTTAATTAATAATGATTATGAATGGCCGCCATCAAACAATTCATTGACCAATGTTCACAGATCTTAACAAGCCATGGGATGGTTTTTTGCTGGCCATTATTGCCTATGTTAGAGTATCTTTAGTTGGAAGGAGGTCAGATCGACCATTGTCTACAGGTGACTGCTGTTCACAAGTGCCCTTTAGCATAAGTTTGACTGTATATCTTTGTACCTCAGTTGCATTTTCATATGTTTGCAGTTTATCTTAACTCTGGAGATGATTTCTCCCTGGAGTTCTGCTTAGTAATGCATCCAGTTTGTCTGATGAAGGATTTCCCTAGACTGTATTACACAAGTGACACATTGTTACATAAATTAGGATACAGAGATCGTCATAACCCTAAATCCATATACATTCCTTTATATTTGCAGTATTTCAACAAGCTACGGGAAAGCATAATTTCCAGTCAGCCCCAGGACAAACAACAGACTATGGCACAGTGCTTTGATAGCCTCATGGAAGGCATTGAACGATCACTGGTCACTAAAAATAGAGACAGGTTTGTAATGGCTTTGAAAATTATTTTAATAAACATTTAGCATTTGGCTTTGGATTTGAAAGTGGCTGTGATCGTTACAATAAACTGAGATGCAACACAGCTCCTTTTTAAAGATGTTGAACCTTTGGGTATTTTATTTATTTCATTTACATGCCTAAAGCAATGATTTCAGATGGAATGTATTATACAGATATGAAAATTATGAGACTCTTCTAATACAAGACAGATGTGTATGATGAATGAATGCATCGTCGGAAACCCATGTTCGATCCTTTCTGTTTCACTCTATTAATCAACCATAGGACAAATGGTTGGTAAAATTTGGTACACTCATGAATAATTCATTTCCTACTTTAACTGGTTTCCGAAACATTTCCATTGTGTAATCTTAGCCAGTGAGAATACTCTTTACAATTTGCCTTTCCCAGCTGTGTTTAAATCCTGGGAAATATAATCTATTTTAAGTAATATGTTGTTATGCCTACTCTCCACATTGAAAAGTATCTATTTGTAATGCTGAATCTCATTGGACAAAGAGTTACTTCCCTTAGCTTATTAATATTCATGAAAATGAATAATCTGCAGTCTGTTGTCCCACATACATACTGTAGTTGTGCGGAATATATACCAGGGGTAACCAACGATAGGAATTGAATGCTGTTATTGTTGTGTAAAGCCTAGATTAGATGCTAGATTAAAATTTGTTTTTTAAATTGTTTTGAACTATATGGGTTTGCTTATACATGTAAATATATAAGAATGATTAAAAACCAAATTGTATGAAAAGGATTGGTCAGCAAATGAAAAGTAAAAAGAAAGGAAAATGTATTACTTAAAGAAATCAGTACATTTAAGGTCTCACTAATAACACCACTCACTAAAAAAGTCTTGGTATTTGATCTTATTTCTTTTCATATTTAGACATTGTTCCTGTTTTTCACATGATATTGAAGAAGTCAAATGGATCTTCATGAACCCATTCTGTATGCACAAGATAAAAATATAAGGATCTTAATTGTTTCAGGTTTACCCAGAATCTGTCATTGTTCCGTCGTGATGTGAATGACTCTTTGAAAGCCACTGGGAACAGCAGTCCGTCATCATCACAGTCATCACTGGACATGATGAACTTGTAGCGATACTGTTGCCATCATCATCAGTCACCTTCATCAACATCATCACTAGAGATCATCACCATTATCAACAGCGCAGCAGAATCGACAGACATTTATGCATTACCACATTTGGTGTAACCACTTTCACAACATTTTATAGGTATTGTAGAGGTCTTGGAATGTACTGAAATATAAAGTGATCTCATCATTCTGTTTCCATCACAGTCATCATCATAATCATCAACTTTGTTGTGATGTCACAGACGTCTACATCTGCACATATACATGTGCTCTTTTGTTCAGGTCATACACACACCAAAAAGAGATTGGTTACTGGAGCAGGCTAGGAATAACTACATGTAGTCTTAATTTGGTGTAATTGGCACAGTTCTTAGGTTATGGGTTTTGTAAGGTAACTTGTACTCTTTTTTTTACCATGTGCAGAAATAAAGAGGTGAACAAATTTATATTCAGATGATGTAGTTTACAGACTTGAAATGTGCAATGCAACTATTGCTACAATAACTATGATAAATTCTGAAGTACTTTTGTTTTGTTTTGTTTTATTTCTGTAAAATTGTAAATATTAACCAGACATTATAAAATGGTTACTCGTAATGATTTCTTGGTATATATTACAAATAAAATATGGAAGAAGATATATATACTGACTAGGTTAGAATTTGTCACATTTGATGAAGATGAATTGAGTATGTTGAAGAAGTTGATAAATTTAGGTATTTAGTATTGGGAAGATACCTATCTTAGACAATAATGGTTTAAAACTTTCAAGGTTACTGGAATGTTGTTTAATTTACATATGCACAAGGTTAAAGGTCATTTTCCAATATGTCTGGCAATAGAGGTCAAGGTAACTAAAATAGCTCTGATTGCTTGGTACAAATACATTGATGTAACTGCTTGAATTTCGAGTTTTCTTCCATGTCTGGGATGAAAATTTAGAAAGCATGAGTGTGAGACAACACATGAATTTACACACTATGAAATGTATTAAAGAAGTACGTTGAATAAGCAATATCTGTTTTATACAGTAAAATGCCACCATTAAGACCAGTTAATTATTTCATTATCACATGAAAATCAACAGTTTTAAAGAAACATAGTCTCAAATTTAGAACAAAAAAAGATTTTCTATTTATAGCCAATTGCTCATTAAGGCCAGTTTGGGACTGGTTTAATTAGCAGGAGTTTACTGTAGTTACTCAACTTATATTTAAGTGTTAGTATTGAATGGTCCATTAAAAGTGCTTTAAAACGAATAATTGAGAATAAAGTTACTTGACTTTTGCTGCTGTTAACTTGGAGAGTACATTTATTGTTAGTTGCCACTTCCTGCAGACCATGTCTCGTATCATTATCATTGTCGAATACTTCATAAACATCTCTGAGATGTTTCACACAGAAAATATGCCAAAATACTGAAAGAATTTCTAGTCTGCTTATGATAAGAAAGAAATGTGGATGACAGTTACCAGTTGTGTATGTGTACTAAAGAACCAAGCAAATTAATACCACTTGTTCCCTACTGAATAATTGATTTAAAATCCTGTACAAATGACTTACATATGTTTGAAGTTTTCAGTGCATCGCATTGCTTCTGTTTTATACTAAAGGTGGTCTTGATATTTTTTGTTTGAAAAATTTGTTATGCGTTACAAAAGAATAAGAGATTTAGGAATTGTTTTGAGTGTTTAATATATTGATAGAAGTATTTGATTTGGTTTTTTGTGCCCCCACCACATAGTGTGGGGGCATATAGATTTGCACACATCCTTCCCAGTCCGTACGTCCCTGGTTCTTGTGTGCACAACTCCTACACTCATGGATGGTTTAGAACCAAACTTCACACGCATGATAGACCATGATGAGTTGTTGTGCAAGAAATAAATATTTTTTCTCTGGAGTCAGTTTTCACTGAATTATTGCCGATTGTTGGTTTTCATATATGACCAATGACACAGGAAAAAAGGCACTCCTGACATAACTTTTGGAAACTGACCTTTTTACTTTTTTTGAACAAATGATATTCCAGAATTAATATCTGAAAATTTCAGCTTCCTGCATAGTGCAAATACGACGTACTTTTATGTTTAAGAGGAACACTGATGGGCACATTTGATGTTTTTTAAAATGACGTCACATACCCTAATTTGACGTCAGATTATATCTACGTTCCAGTTGGAATTAGATTAACATGGCAGATTTCAGACACTTAAATTTTACCTATTTTATTTTTAAGATTCTATACCTTTTCAGTGTATCCAACATTTTTACAAAAATATTGTTATCATTCAAAATTGTGTTTTGTTCAGTTGATATCATTTTATAAAAGGAAGAACTGTCCCCAAAAACTGTTGCCATGGTAATGGTAATCAAGAAATTTGATACAAAATAGTCATTTTTGTGAAGGACAATATTCAGGCTATCAATATTTCACTTTAATTTTAGATTGGAAGAGTACAAAAATTTTGCCATTTTTGCTGATTTTCAAGTCAGTATATTTCAATAGTATACCAAATCCCCGAGTGCTCTTTTTCCCTGTGACGTCGGTCATATAGTAAATCTTGTGTGCCCAAGTCCTCTAACATTCATGGGTGGATTGAAACCAAACTCACACACATAACTAGACCAAGATGCGTAGTTGTGCAAGAAGTACAGAATTTTTTTTTCTCTTATTAGTTTTCAGCTGGATTATTGCTCTTTATTGGTTTTTCATGCATACATAGTAAATCTTGTGTGCACAACAGCCATGTTTAAATGTTTGCATACTTAGTACATACATATAATAACCTAAGTAATACTGAAATCCAATGTTTTCATAGCTATTTAACATAATTACCATATTGTTAAATAGGTGAATGCAGTTACTGGAAGAAAGGACATTGTTGATGAGTTATGGAAGTAAGACATTGTGAAAGAGGTATAGCAGCTGACACATTTTAAAAGAGGGTTATTTGTAAAGCAAACTACTCTTAGCCTATCAAGCAATTAACTGTATATCCATTGTTTTCCCTGGTAATGAATTCCCTTTTGGTGACAAATTCCCAATTCAATTGAATTGTGAGGGCATCAGTGTCCATGGGACAAGTCTAGTTTAGAGGGGGAAAAAAAGGAAAATACAAATTAATTTAGTAGTTATTTACCTAATTGCAATTGTTGGAATTTTGTGTGGAAAATTGTAAGTGTTCTGAAACTAGTAAGATGAATTGATGTTATGTGAACAAGCAAGACAATATAGTTTGGATGAAAACTTTTTGTTTACTACAATTTACTTGTGAAATATGAATGTAAATATACATACCACAAGATTAATATGTTAAAGCCCTGAGGTAAACAATTATTGTTTTGAATTAAATGTTTTGATGTGACTTGGTGTAGATACGCATAAGCTAGGAGTGTAAAACTGGCACGTCCCACGAATAAAATGTATGCTAAACTTAATCTAAAGGTTACATTTAAACCAAAGAAACGAATTTAAAAAAAATACATTTCAAAGTGGAACAAGGCAGCCATAAGATTAATGATTATTAAATATTTTTTCAGTCTTGCCACTGTGCAATAGTTATGTGAAGTGCTACTGAATACACAGAAAGTCAGTGTACACGTTTACCATTTATATGCTTCGAATTTTGTAACTTGTGCTATTATGTCATTAGAATTATTTGTTTGTGTGTTGAAATGAACTTGAGCCCTTGAGTTTGGATTTTCTTGAAAAATTACAGTTGAAAATTTTCGCTTTCAGAAGTATGCTGACTGACAGATTTCATCATTTTCAGTTTGTAAAATGAAACAAAACATAATAAATAATACTTTTTGTGAACAGGTATTGTGATATTGGCAAAGCAAAAAGTTCAAAAGCTTAACACCTAACTAGAAGAAGAAAGGGTTGTAAATTCTTTTATTGAACGCACTCCATATTTCAAGCCAAAACAAGAGCTAGGTTTAAAGTTGCTGAAGTGTTAAAGTCTTAAATGAAGACATTGACTCCTGATTTATTTTACCTTCAATAGTTGAAAGTCAACTAGAAGAAAATATCTCGTACATTTCAAGCGTAGGTATTTCTGTTTATTAAGTTTGGAGGACAAATCTGTACTAGTAACGACACTGGGTTGCCTTTTCACATATAAAACTCATTTTTACTCTCTTACTGGCAGTAAAATCTAGTTGTTTACACTGAAACACTGGTGACAGGTGTCACTGGGTCATTTAGCAGTAGTAACTAATCCACTGCTGTGACGTAAATACTGCTTCAGTACCTTTGCAGTGCATAAATCATTCAGACCTTGAAAAAATTATGTGACCTTTTTTCTCGCTCATAGTGATGCAAAAGATTTATAATACAGTTTCACTCTTTTCATTTCTCCCTACTTGATAGTTATATTTACTTTTCTGTATTTTAAATATTTGTTTTTGCCACCTTGAAAAAAGTACACACTACTACTATGACATTGTTGTGGTCAGTGGAAAAGACATATTTTAATTGGTTATTAGTTTGGGATTTCCTGTTTACATACATGTATGATTAAAAATTCTAAAACCACCTTTCATATACTTGTTATCAGTAACAAGTGCAGTTATTATTTTATTACAGTTGGTAATAGGTGAAAAAGTTCAAATATATCTTTGAATGTTAGAACAATTTATAGACTATAGCATTTAACATGGGCGTGTTGACTTTACATGGGCATTGTATAGCTTCAAAGGTTATTATGAAAATTTTAGAACTTGACCATTTGTTACCTGTTCAGTTAAGGCAATGTTACAGTAATAAACGATGTTTATTTGTTGATGTGAGAGATATCTTCCAAACGTGCTGCTGAAAAAGTGCTGGTTTAATGCTGAAAATTTTATCTTTATGTGCTGGAATGGGAGGTTTTGTGATGTTGTTTTTTGTATGATAATTTCGGTAGCTTTGATAAACTGTACATGGATATTGAATGTTGGTTACAGAAAAATAAATGCTATAATGAGATGATATAGTCCGTGTTTGTTATCTTTGAATCTAGTGATATTTTCATGTATGCAGTATTTGTTTGGCATTTCCTAATGTTGGGCAGTGTTTCAGGTGTATTTTTTCTGTATGTTGGTATGTCACAAACTGAATTCTTGAATGATTGGTTTTACTTAACAGGTTAGACAGGGAACTGGTATCAAACTGAAAAAAACCAACAAAAAAATACTGGATTGTTGTCCTAGGGAGGGGTCAGGGGATGGAATAAACACAAGACATGTCCTGCCAACAATAGCACAGTTGTAAAGTTGATGAAATTGCACCAGTAGTTTTTGAGTAGCCTGGACAAGCTTTGTGATGGACGGACAGATGACGAAGTGATCCCTATATGTGGCAGCTACTTTGTAGCATGTCGCAGCTATTGTGTAGCAGGCAACACAAAAATTGTTAACTGGGGCAAAACGTCTTTTTTATTCAAGGGCCAAAAAATCATTCACCCCAAATATCCGTTAAATATGCGCAAGTAATTGCACCAGTAGGTTTTTGAGGAGTAGTCCAGACAAGTTTTGTGACTGGACGAACAGACAGACAGACGCCGGAGAGGTGATCCCTATATGTCACAGCTAATGTGTAGCATGCGACACAGAAATGACTTAATCCTAATAGTAGAGTAGTTTGTACACAGAGTACCAGATTTTTATTTTTCACTATGCGGTCCTCGTACATGGTTCTACTTATAACTTAGACCAGTTTCTGTTTCGGCCACACATGACCCCTTTTGAAATCAAACAATATCATGCACTATCGCGTTTTAGCTCATCGAAAGCTCACTGAGTCGTCAGCGTCGTGCAAATTTTTTATAGTAGCTGATAATTCATAAACCATTAGACTTAGAGTTTTAATATTTGTTGTGTAGAATTGTCTTGTGGACCTCTACCATTTTGGTTCAAAACCATGACCCCTGGGTCAATATTGGCCCCGCCTTGGGGCTTATGTAGGAAGAACTTTGAAAATCTCTAAAACTACTTGACACAGAGCTTTGTAATTTGATTTGAGGCATCCTCTAGTAGACCTCTACCAAGATTGTTCATATTATTTCCCATGGGAGTAAATTAGCCCCACCCAAAGGTCACTTGGTTTTGCAAAGACTTACCTAGCAAAAAAGGTTCTAATGGGAAAGCACACAGTCTAGAACTTTACTTACATGGGATGGGTAGGTACCTCCCCCACCCTACATGGAAACCCCCTCCCCCCCCCGACTATTTCCCTCTTTCACCCCCTCCCCCGGTATTCCCCTCCCCCCCCCCCCCCCAAAAAAAAAAAAAAAAAAAAAATTAAAAAAATTAAAAAATGTTTTTCATTTCATTGTTTTTGTGCGTTGTGCGAGGCGCATGGTTTCCCCGAACTCCATTTTTTATGATTTATGAGTAGGCACTTGCTTTCCCCGCCCTCAACTCTACCAGGGTATATATTTTTTCTTTTCTTTTCTCTTTATATCTTTCCTTTTCTCTTTTTCTGGGATGAACAGATACTTGCAATTTTCATTTTTTCATTTTTATTTTTCATTTTTTTGGATGGGTAGGAACTTGCTAGCTCGTTTCCGATAAAGCAGACGACCGTTCGTTCGGCTCCATATTACTTTTTATACAATTTTTCTGCCTATCCCCCACCCGACGAAAAGGCCAAACAAAAGGAAGGAATATACACTTATACTATAACAGACTCTGATGTAGTTACATCAATAGAATATTCTTTCAATTTGCTATGATGGATAAAAATTAGTTTTACATAAAATACAGACGATTTTTACATACCAAACAGCTAAGGACGCCCGCATTTTGGTTAATAAACATTTTATTTATCTTTTCTATGTTGATTTTCATTCTTCCTACACCTTGTCTCCGCTGCAATTTGTTTAATGGTGAAAAGTCATTAAACTTGTGCGTAAAAACTAACATTAGTGGAGCGGTCCATGCATTTCAACGTAAACAAAGCAAGAAACGTTGAAACAAAACCATTTGTCAAAATGACGGAGTGGTTCAAACGTACTTATGTTTTAGTGTGGGTTTTGTTAATACACAGAAGAGTTTTAGTTTTCGTCAAGTTGTAAGAATATTTTACTAGAGGTAAGGATTTTTCTGTTATTTTACTACTTGTGTTGTCATTGGTTGTGGCATGTTAAAATACTTAAATATTTTTTAAAGGAATTTCTTGAATGAAAATGAACAGTGATAAAAAAGACTCGTAAACTTTTCACTCGTGTTGATCATATGCGGTTCAGTTAATGTTATTAACATAATCCTGTTAATTTCCAATATGGACATCAAAGACAAATCCATTGTAATATGCTCAAATGAGCAGTGGACAGTACACTGGTATGTAGGCCTATCATAGTATGCGCTTGGAGCACAGGCAAAAACCAGTTAACGTAGGTAGAGCAATAGTTAACAGTTGTATCAACCTTTAATTTTCTGTAAGATATACCAAGATTTTTGTTTTACACATTTTGAAATCATGCGGTTTTTTAAAGATGGACCAAACCAACAAACTAAGATTATGTACAGAGTTAAGTAAGTGCATGCTTTAAGTTACAAAAAACAAAAAACAACATATTAACGCTTCCCAAGTCTGCTTAATAAAAGTTCGTATACTAAACCTTCATAACTAGATTTACACGTGTTAATGCATTCTTCTTACAAGCATCCTAACTGATAACATTCAACATTCGTGACTGTATTATTTGTGTTATTCTAGATCTACCTAAAATTTCTTGCCAATCCACATGACCGTAAGTAATTTGCATTTATTGGATGTATCATCCGGTTAGTTAAATCGGTGTTGTTTCCTGTGGATTTTGGGTTGTTTTAAGCTGTTTGAATATAGGGAAATTTGTCAGAAGCATAGATGTCACACATGTTAGTCCTGCTATTTTTGTGTATTTCACTTTTGTAAGTAAAACAGGATCTTGAAGTATACTCAACCTCAACCTGTTCGCCTTTGACGTCTATTCATTTGTTTCTAATACTTAAGGAACACTTCTTAATCACGGTCACCAGCAAGTATTTCAATTCTGAATGACTAGTAAAACAAGCGCTACGTTCGAACGAACGCCATGTCCCCGGCAGGGCCAAAAAAAGGTTAAAGTTTTTAGACAAACAAACAAACAGGCAGACCAAAAACAATATGCTGCCTCTGGAGGTATAAAAACGTATCAAGCTTGTTTACTTGTATTTCACATAACATTTCGGTACAGTTGAAGTATTAATGGGTGTTACTTTATGAAAAGCTTTCACTATGTTAAGCAAAAAAACTCATTGAAATAGGACACGACTGAAAGATGAAAGAACTGACAGAAAATGTCAAATGCACCATTTTTATTCTTCTTTGGAAATTGGGGGAGGAGGGGGCTTGGGTGGGTGGCGAGAAGGTGCGGGGTGGGGGCGGACGGGTGCAGTTAAGCTGAATAGACACGACTATTTGTTCGTACATTTTGAAAGTTGCAAAACAATTGACAACTGTGAACCCGTCTGCAAAAAGCTGTCACAGTAAATGCCAATTACCTTGATAACATTGTCTGTAAATGTCATACAATAAGGGCATAGGTGTGTTTAATTGGTAATTATTTTACTAGGCCTGCGTCAAAACTAGACGTCATCGAAGCAGTGTATTCACATTTGTATTTGTCAAAAACACGCGACACCAGTCGCGTTCAATAGTTTAGAAGTTCCGTGGGGAAAGACGAGCACGTGTGATGGTAAACAAATTATGGAACATAATACATTAAAAATTGTTCTTCGCTAAAAATCATGAGATTAATATTGGAAAACACGCAGAGTGAAAATAAAAACTGGATTTGTAAATGAGTGGAGAAGGAAAAATTAAAACAGATCTGACGGTTCTTCTTAATCGGTCATTCATTATAATGCAAAGTAAATCAAGACATGTTTTAGCCTTTAAAACGCAATTTATTTCAGTTTTACAGAGCATCCAGCATGTTTATTGTGCAAGTGTTAATGGGAAAATTTCATATTTCAGGGTGTGTCAGATGAATGCTTTCAAAATATGATGGATCCAGAAGCAGGGGATGTTGCCATAGCAACATCCTTCCCCAGCCATGATGAAATAGTTCTACCCAATGCTGACATTACACTCGAGACGTCAGACCAAGAGTCCATTAAAAAAGAGAAACCAAATAAGAAACGACGCAGACGATCAAGGTCCTTAAGAGATGACCACTCCCATTACGCTCAGATTGGAATTCACGCGGAGAAGCAAAGCTCGCCAGTTTCAGTTTCTGAGAAGTCAACCCCCCTTAAAGCGCCGAATTCTCCATCCTCAATTTACACGGTCGGCGGAAGTTATAAAAAGCCAAAACTTGAACTTAAAGCACGGGAAGTTTCCACGCGACAGTGTACGTTTGAAATCGGAGAAGAGTGGGAACAGTTTCAGTCTATCCGTCCAAATAAATCTATCAGCTGCCCACCCAGTCCAGTTAGCCGAAAGAGCGACGTAATATTGACAGGTCGTGACAATCCTGGCTATGCTGCAAGTGAACCAGGTGCAGAAATCGACCAAGATCTGACTGATTTGTCCGAAAAAACGAAAGACCCGTTTCCATTTCATTTCTTGTTTTCATCCTCCTCAAACGCTCCGCTCAAGCCACACCATATTATGCCGAATCCGTACAATAAAATAAACCACAGATTTCACAGCACGCTGCAATGCCCGTGCTTTCTGTTTTTCTTCTTCCTCTGCTGTTTACCGGCAGTGCACATGATGCAGAAGTCTGACCGTTTTTTCAAGAGAGGAAACAATCCGTGGCGCAAAGAATTATGGGAAGGCGTCAACGTTCTTTTACATCATTGGCTCTGTGCTTGGGGTTGCGTTCCTTGCAGTTTCCATTTATTTTGCTGCAGACTATGTGCGTCAGTACGTATAAACTTGATTCAAAATGATGGATACATGGATTGGCCTAAACCATTCAGTGACACACATATTTTGTTGTACTCTAGAAAGACACAAACTTATAATGCCATTTCTGTTTTCTTTTACTAGCAGCAGAGCGTTCCGAATCCGTTCGGTAAAATAAGCAGATTCCTAAGGACGCTAGAATGTCCGTGCTTTTTTGTGCACATGATGCAAAAGACTGACAGGAAATAAACGCAGCGCAAAGAATTCTGGGAAGACGCCAACGTTTTTATACGAAACTAGGTCTGTGATTGATGTTGCATTCTTTGAGGTTTCCATTTATTTTGCCGCCCACTATGAACGTGAATATGTGTGAACTTGACACAAAAGGAAGAATTCGTGAATATGCCTCAACCATTCAGTAACAGAAAGAATTCCTGTACCCTAGAAAGACACAAATACATACTGCCAAGCTTGTTTTCTCATTTTAACATTATCATGACATTGTCATGACATCTAAATGAATTAATAGGAAAACTAACTGATACAATCATTTTACACATTCGTTTCCAATTCATGTTCGAATAAAAGACATTTATAGGTCTACAAGTTGTACGAAAAGAAACCAACGGGTCTTGGAGACAGGCCACTAGTGAAGCCTTAACACATCGAGAATATAACTAAAGCTATCTGGACCTTGATATAACTCAGTTCGTCCGTAACTTCTGTAGTGTTGATCTTTACAAGAGAATATTTTGTTCTCGAAAGCAGTACCTTTAGAGAGCGTTATACAAAAAATTGAGGTCTGTAAATAGACGCAAGAGAAATAATGAAATTTCTGCCGCGTCAAAAACCTTGACCAAATCTTGTTTTAAGACAGCATTATGTTTTTTGTTGCCGTTGTTGTTTGCAACATATTTTGTTTAATCTGTTAATTTATTTTATTATTAAAGAAGTAATTTTCAGGTATCTAGGTATTTATTGTTCGTCGTAGAAAAAAAAGCCTTCGTTGATTTTTGAGTAAAATTTTAGTGATCATCTTCAGCTTACTGGTAAAGGTTGCCAAAATAGATGACTTGCAGGAGACGAGTGGGCACATTGGTATAGACTGAAGCAGTAACTCAGAGATTATACATGAATTAGATAACATAGCCTTGTAAATATGCATTGTTTGTTACAATACCATATCGAGGGTTCAGTGTAAAACTTTTGTTTATCCCTCTTATCTTTTATGTAGGTACAATAGTTTGGTGCTGAACTTTTGAATGTAAAACTGTACCATTTGTAAAATGCTACACCATTGTTAAAAAATACTGCACTATATGTATGTTTATTTTTTATTCGGCCCTTATACCAAATATAGAAATGTCCACAATTTATGTGAAATATTTTGTATAATGCATCATATGTGAAATATCCTGTACCAAGTACCACATGTAAATGGAAGCTGCATCAAAATTTAGAATTTAAAATGAAACCTATTTGAAGCTGTGAGTCTACTCCACAGTTCAGAGACTTCACACAAATATTGAACTGTATAATGAAGTTTCTTTTTATTCAAATAAAAATGCCAAATTATTTCACATTGTGTTTTTTATGAATTTTATCACTGACGTTTTTTTATCAGTTCGTCTTTTGTCTTCTTAATTAAAAGCTAAAATATCGGACAGCTCAGGCGAGAATTTCCCATAATTCATTTTCAGAGTTCAAGATGTTATTGTGATGTTGTTTGCCTGAAATCTGTGGATTCCGCTATGAACATACAGGCTGAGCGCGGGGTTAGGACGCGACGCTGGGGGAATTCTAGACTGGCTCCAGTCCTTATGTTCTGATTTCATTTTATGATCTCCCTTGTATATAGACTTTTCTATTTTCTTGCTCCTGAACATAAGATTGTTGAGCTATCAGTATGAAGTGTGAAGTCAGTGTAGTAGCAGAAGTTTCAGGCTAGGGGAATTCAGTCACTGTCAGTTGTTGAATTTGACCCTATCTGTAACTGTCTCATCGACGCTATTATTTGCGAAAATTCTAGCAGCCACAGAATGCTTGAAGCAGACCTGTTAAACTAATATATTTGTTCTACAATATTGACTACAGTCGTAAGAATAAACCTCTGCCTACGATTATACATGTGGTGTTATCGTAGTCAACAAAGGCAATGATAACTTAAAGCGATGACGTAACATTCTTTAAATTCTACGTAACTTAAAGACACCAGTTTTGCTGTAACTATGTAGTTAAAAGCTTAAGTGCAATTGTCTGGTCTACACATTGTTTATTTTTCATTAACACATGTTTACAAGGTACCACCTCACTGATATAATCTATCACAACCATAAACAATACAACACAACACAAAAATTGCATAGTTTTGCCTAATTTTCATGTATGTACATTTTGAGATAAAGATCTCTCTTTACTTTTCAAAATATTGATAAAAATCTTTATTTTAGTCTGCCCATCTAACATGACGCTTATAAGTCTAATTGCCATTAAATGTTGACAGTTTAACGGTGTAAAATCAAAAATCTGCCGTAAATTTGTCAAAATCGTTTTTGATCTTCGGGCGGTTTAATGTAATGACAGATAATAAATTGCGTGAACGATAAACATGGAAAATTCGATACCTAAGGGAGAAATGTTTATTATCGATTTAGTCGGTTTTTGCAAAATAATTCCTTGCTTATCTGGTTTTCTATCTTTTTGAAAATAATTTCAATTTAGTACTTGTTAAAGCGTTTCAGCTTTGAAATCAGGTCATTAAAAAGCCGACAAATCGATTTTCGTGGAAAAAAAGCCCACCGGGACACGAACCTAGAATCTAGGGGGAAAAGAATGTCACAATTATTCAATATTTAAGCAACTATACTTGGTCTTCTCTTGGAAGAGCATAGCGGCTACACAAAATCTACATACAATAGACCAAGGAAAGGGAAAAGATGATGTCCAGTCGCTCATAATCTTTAGTAATTTTAAAATCTCTACTTGAGTACAAAATCTCTACAATGACTCGTGGTATATTTTATTGAAAGCGTGCTGTTCATAAGCAAAGCTCAAAGAAAAAGTCTTTAACTTTTAAAATCTCCACAATGACTCGTGGTTTATTTCATTTAGTTAAGATCGAAAAATATCTTTGACTTAAGAAATACTTATAAAGATTCCTGGTTTATTTTATTGCAAACGCGTGTTCTTACGTAAAGCTAAAAAAGGTCTTTAGCTGAAGAAATCTCTACACTGACTAATAGACTAGTGTATTTTTTATTGTATTTTTATATGTATTTTTTTCGCAAAGACTGTACTTTAATAAAGAACGGAAGTTTTCTAGAAACTTTGTAAGTGCATAAATGTAAGGCCATGACTTTAAAGAGTTTAATTCTTGTAAATTGCTATCGGACACTCATTATCACAAAGAATGCATATATTAGAAA
Source organism: Cyclina sinensis (assembly GCA_012932295.1). Taxonomy (NCBI): domain Eukaryota; kingdom Metazoa; phylum Mollusca; class Bivalvia; order Venerida; family Veneridae; genus Cyclina; species Cyclina sinensis. Next base: position 23,884,589 of record JAAONU010000016.1, read on the forward strand.
GTTAAAAAGGTAGAATTTAGTTAATTGTGTAATCATATCACAATAAAAAAACAAAACAAAAAAACAATGCTTTGTCTAAATACCCGTAATAACGAAGCATCAGCGGAAACATAGATGTTTAGGAAAACAACGAATTGTTTGTAGTCTTGATACCTGTGTTCTGATAACAACACAGCACAGCTTTATAGAGGAAAGTGTACCATGTAGTTTGTTGAATCAAAGACACCTTTGTTTCCGAGCCTTCATAAAGATAATTAGAACGTGTACATCAAACGCTAAGCAGGGTTAGATTCTGTTCTGGAACAATTATAGCAACACAATAATAACACGTACATGAGAAGATAACATAAATAATTATTACATCTAAAACCTCCCGATACTTATCCCAAATGGATAATTGGTGGGCAGTTTCAATTTCACCTCCTACAGGGCGACACGTTGTGATCACTATCGTTATTGTGTTAACTTAAATTACATCGTAGAGAAAGTGGTCAAACGTCCGGCGGGGGTTACACTGTAGTCAATAATTGTATCTACCCATTATCTACCCATGGGACAGATATTATGATACTGCACCATTATTCTTTTATTACTTTCATTACAACAAGAATTAGCAGCAGTGCTTACATTACTAGCCGCAATCTTTCACCAAATACAGATGTCCGATTGTATGTGCTTACGATGAAGACTCGAACCTCTGAATAAAGCAGGGTTGTAGTTGATTCCGAACCCCTGCACTACTCGATGATTACATTCCTATCTATATGAAGTTGGCATTTATTACAGAAAAAAACGCCGGTCTATCAAAGAAGGATGCAATACATGTAGTCTGTTTAAGGGCATGTTTCATTGTTATGTCCTAATATAATTTGAATATGCGTGAAATCAATTTTAGAGACAAATACATTATATACAGGTGTTGTACCTTTTCGATGTAAATAAATATCTTAAGTTTTACCCCCCAAAAATGCTTATAAAAATCAAATGCATATAAGGTATTTTGTAAACAAGATAAAAAAACGAAAAGAAAAAAGTCACGTGGTAAACAAAGGGTTAAAGATTGACACGTTTTATTGAGTTTTACATTTAATATCTACATAAAAATGTAAAGTTAGATTGTTTGTTACACCATTATGATGATAAATGCATTAATCAGCAGGTGCACGCGCGTCCAATCACAATTATCATTGCGCTAATCATAGGCCATGATGGACATTGTGTCAAATCGGACATAACAGATTTATGTACACAATCGCTCACACGGTTGTCACTGTTGTCAAAATAAACTAGAAAATTGAATCTGACAACTTGTCTCTCGTTGAAAAATTACTTCAAATAATTCCATTTAATCTGTTTGGGAAACATAAATAGTAAACAGAAGGACATACAAAAAGATATTGATAGTTATTATTATTAGTTTAGTTTAGACTCATTTATTTTACATCGATTGCGATACAAGTTCTTACAACTTAGATTCATCACGCTCGATGACTGCTTCCTGGGTTCCATACCAGTATTCGCGCAGCGTTGAGGAATGTGAAGATCGTGTGAGAATCTCGCCTCTGACGGGATTCGTACCCGCGACCTTCGGATCCGGAGTTCTGCGCTCTACCCCTGGACCACGGTGCCTCCTCAGTTAGAAGGAAAGATAATTTTAACTAAGTTTTCCAAAGACTGTAGCATTTAACAAAAGGAGATCTGAAAATATGCTTCCTGGCTAACAATTGAAACATCTGTTCCAATTTTTTTTTCAAATCACAATGAAACTTAAAGTAAAGTGACTATTTAAATAAACAAGATATTTGTTGTCACCTTGCCTTTTTTTAAAGGTTTTTTACTTCTTGGTTCATCAATGACAAAATATGATCAAATATTTGTGCACCGCATTTTATCGCAGATTATTACACCCCTGGATGGCATTTTAATAAAAGATTATACATGACATCCGTTGGCCCTCGGGGTCATTCCCGTCACTGATATCTTGTTAAAATAAATGGATGTTCGTCAGCGTAACGGGTGTGACATGCTGTGACGTAACGTATTTAACGTTATCGAGCCATGCCATCTTTAATTTTACTTTCTCTTGATTTATAGTCCCATATTCGATCTATCACTGCCTTCTCATTCTGTCCCGTGAAGTTAAATGATAAGATACTTATTCTTCAGAGACGGGGTTTAAACACATTTTTTGTGCTGCAAGACTCGAATAAATTCTAGCCTTTTCATCTTGAAATGAATAAGCTTTATCGAATTCCGACAGGATTTTAAATCCATCATTGCATTACATGGGTGTGGAATTCAAGGCCACGTATAAATGTATTTTGGCAAAGTTTTCTAAAGTTTGGTATACATGTTATTGTCCGACCATCTTTATTTCGAGTACTTATCAGAAGTTTTAATGTAAATACACGTTTTTTAAAATACAGAACAGAATGCGAAAATTAATAGTCTCACTCGTTTTACAGTTTAACAATTCTTAGTGACGTTAGCCTAACCCTGCATCTCTATTTCATTCTTCTTGCAAAAGTTGCTTCCCTTTCACAACCAACATTCCCACTTCAAACTAATTATTTTCATTTTTTTTTATTTTCATTGAAGATATACCTTAGGTGCTAAACAATATTAATACATACTATCTGTGTATTTTTAACGGATTAAATTTCATGTTTTTGACTGGATAACTTTACAGTGTATATAGTTTTGCCCTTGATTACACCAGTATTAAATTTCAACAAAATATTGAGTAATCTTTCGATGGCATGTTTTCAATATGTACGTAATGATGACAGTTACATTTTCCCAATTAAACACTTAAGTTTTGTTTTCTTTTGTCGTCTTTCGGTTCCTTTCAGACACGGTGACTGTTATTTTTACCACAGAATGAAATTTAATTGCAGGTGCTTAACCATGGAAGAAAAGTCGCAAAGGCGTATAGTAAATAATTTGTACTAAAGTTTAATCAGATTGTAATCAAAGAAAATTGAGCAAATAATAGAGTTATTATTATAACATCATGCGTAATGTGTTTATATTAAGTGCAATTTGGATTATTGTTTGTTTGGAGACTTGGGTCAGACAAAAGTAGTAAAAACTAATTCCACAAATTAAAATGTCGTTTCTTATTTTGACGTTTTAAAGAATTGATAATTGAAATGACTGAAAACATGTCAATTAAATCATCTCATGGATAGCTGTAATACTTAAGTACAAAATCAGTGTGTTTTAAAGAAAATGCACTCCTTTCAGACAGTGACACGATAACAGTCGTTTCGACCTATGCAATTTCGGAACGTTCGCCCACGTTGTCGGACCCCTTTCTTCACTCCCTTATTCTTGTTTTTACCCTTCTTTTCGAGACAATATTGTAACTGCATACTTTTTTTGTAAAAGACCTAGAAATAACCACAGACCTTAAAAAACCTTTGTATTTTAGAATTTTGAAATAAGTTTGAAAATCTTGATGCATTTCATAGTGAAAATAAGAACTGTCGAATAGATTAACTGGCACCAAAAGCAAGCTTTTTCTTAAAAGAGAATACTAACGTAGCCCTTTTGTTTCAACGAATCGCTGGCCTCTCGCTCGCCCCTATCGATTTCTGATGAAACAGTTCCGGATAGTTTTACACAATTATTTACTTTCCTTTGAACACGCAATATGTTCATTGAAGAAAGGTAAAAGTGCTGGCGCAGATATGCTACTTAGTGAAATGTTTTTAGAGTGTAAGAATTGTCTTTCTCCTGTATTATGTAAATTGTTTAATTTTATGTATGCAAATAGTGTTTATCCTGAAATATGGACTAAAGGTATTATTGTACCTATACCCAAAAAAGGTAATATTGACGATGTTAATAATTATAGAGGCATTACTTTAACAAGTGTTTTTTCTAAAATATTTTCTGTTTTATTAGATACACGTTTACGTAAATGGGCTGAGAACAACAACTTACTATCAGAATACCAATATGGGTTTCGAAAAAACAAAAGTACTATTGACTGTGTATTTGCTTTGAATTCTATTATAGATAAAGTTATAAACAGTGAAAAAAAGAATTATATTGTGCCTTTATAGATTTTAGAAAAGCCTTTGATTTGGTATATAGAGATGGTATATGGTTAAAATTGATAAATAGTGGCGCTTCAACTAAAATTGTTAAAATGTTAAAAGTTATATATGAAAATGTCAAATCATGTGTACGTGTGAATAGTTCTCTAACTGACTATTTTGATAGCAGTATGGGTGTGAAACAAGGAGAGCCTTTGTCTCCTCTGTTATTCATCCTTTTTATTAATGATATGTATAATTATTTATATGATGACGCAAATGATGTTTTCACGATTGATGAACTAAAAGTCTTTTTATTATTATTCGCTGATGACACAGTATTATTTTCGTATACAAAAGATGGTTTGCAGGTGCTGTTAGATAAATTATTCATGTATTGTCAGAGCTGGGGTATTAACGTAAATACAGAAAAATCAGTAATTATGATATGTAAAAAGGGCAATATGCAAATAAATGAAGTTTTTACTTACAATGAGCAAATTCTAAGAAATGTCGATAGATTTACATATCTAGGAGTAACAATTTCGTCAAATGGTAGTTTTAATCAAGCTCAAAAATCTTTGTCCGAACAAGCTACAAAAGCTCTTTACTCGCTCAATTCACTTTTTGATAATTTATCACTAAATATTTTTGAAAAAGTTAAATTGTTTGACTCTATGATAACGCCTATCTTAAATTATGGTTCAGAAGTATGGGGTATGCATAATTCCCCTGACATTGAACTTGTACATAAAAAGTTTTTAAAGCAAATTCTTGGAGTAAGACAGCAAACGTCAAATGCAGCAGTTTACGGTGAATTCGGAAGAGTGCCTATGATAATATTACGTAAAGAACGAATGATAAAATATTGGTATAAAATCATGAAACAACCAAATTCCTTATTATATAAGTTAATGACGATGAAAGATACGCGTAATCAGTTTTCTAATAAATGGTTAATTAAGGTAAATACACTTTTACAAACTTTAGGCTTTGCCGACGCGATTAACAGTCCGGAAAGAATCACTTTAAATGTTATAATTCAGCGAATACACGATCAGTATTTTCAGCAATGGCTTTCTGAAATCAGTAACTCAACAAAATTAGAGACGTATTGTGTTATAAAAGATAAATTTGAAGCCGAAAAATACCTCACTTTTGTGCAGAATTCTAATTATAGAAAAGCCCTTTCACGCTTTAGATGTTCAGCTCACAGACTTATGGTAGAAGAAGGTCGATTTAGAAATATTAATAGAGAAGATAGGATATGTTTAAAATGCAATATGAATGTAGTTGAATCAGAGTACCACTTTTTGCTTGTCTGTCCTTATTACAGAAATTTAAGACTACAATATTTACCAAAGTTTTACCGCTCCTGGCCAAATTTACAAAAATTCAAATGCTTAATGAAAAACACACAGCGTAAAGTTGTCTTTAATTTATCTAAATTTATTTATTTAGCTAATAAACTTCGCGAAGAACTAGCAACATAAACTTTTTTCCCCCAATTTAAGTAATAATAAATGAAATCAAATAGAAAATAAGTTAACAAATATATCATTCTATTCTGTATTTTGTGTATACTCATATCACTATAGTTTTTGTACTTTTCTCATTTGTAAACTGTTACTGTCATTTTCTGTATTATGTTTAGGGCGATGGACATTGTATTATTTTTATGCCTTTGTAAATAAATCTTAATCTTGAATCTTGATATTTTATTATTTATTTATCTATTTATTTTGTTGTTGTTTTTTACGAAACACCTGCGTCGTTAGGATTATCACAAAAATCTCTGAATGATAAGCGTCCAGCTGCTCAGATTATTAAAAAAAATCTATTATTAGAAATATACGCACGTGCAAGAAATCAGAATCACACTGTTTCGCGTAAAAAAAGAAGATGGGTTATAATCGCCTTATGGACAGAAGCTTACGGTATAATCCAGAGTTTAAGTATCTTATTTGATTTAAAACCTAGAACTCTACTCCCAGGTGTTTTCACAATAGCGACCAACTTTAGCATTCTAGTGATAAACTGAAAGCACAGATTTACGATGAAAGAAAACATTGAACATTTAATGACGCCACTGCAAAGCATTTGTATTTACTATCTTGACAAATAGGACACGAGCGTTAAGTAAAGGAATAAATGTCACTAGAAAATAATAGTTCATCGGAGAATGTAATGAGTGAAATAGAAAGAAATAGAACAAGCAGGTGATTTAACAAGCAATATTTGATTTTTAGCAGCAACATCTATTTTGAAAAATAAAAAATAATAAAATTATTGATCGACATTGTCCAATTTCCCCCAAATACAAGTAATCACGTAAGTTTGATATTGTTACTGTAAAGTTTTTTTTTTTTTAAAAAAAAACCTATCAATTAGAGAAGATTAATTTCCTGTCCTTTTTGTGTTATATAATTTTGTTTGCATCCTTTCATAACGCATCTATATATAATATAAAATATATAACTCCGTAATGTTTTTTGTTTGTATTACAAATGTATTTTAAGGAATGTTGAATCATAAACTAGTGCAGAAAGGTCAGGGGATATTCAGGACCTTTGACCCAAATATTACCTTAGTTTACAGAAGTTTTATTAACCATGTAATCATAGCAAAGAAAAGTGTTTATAGATTTATTTATCAGTCATCGTAAACCAAACTCCCAGAAACTACGTTAGTACTTGAATATCTTGCCTGTATAACTACATTACGACTCTTTATATTATGATATTGTAAACATTAACAAGTTACTGCATAATTGTTGTGCAAATTATTCCCCCGGTAATGATATAATAAAGACGATTAAAGATAATTTCATATTCCATAATTTATCATGTCTAGCCCTTTAAGCATGTCGAAGGTACGCTCGATTTATTAGACCGGAGAAATTAATATTTTTTATAACCGATAGTATTGATGTTCTGCGCAAGGCGGCGCGCGCATCACTTGGTTTTCTCACCAATGGTAAACAGTTATCGGATGTATGTGGAGTTGAGTACATGAAAGTTGGTCGATGAGAGAAAATATAGAAAAGTTAATATTTGCAAGATTATTAAACAGTTGTATTTGTGTTTGATTTGATTATTGAGAAAATGGATTTTATAAATAGAACTATTCCTTTTCTGCACGAGGCAGGATAAGCGTTATATTTTGCGTGGAATAAAGTGGTAATAGTGAATTCAATGAACTATGTGATGCTGAGGGAATAATACTTAACCATGTTTCAAGGATTGAAGAACGGAATGTTTACGATGAGATTTTGGAGTTATTGTTTTGTTTTGATTCTGTGTGGGTTAAATGCATTGAAAGTCACCGCATCCACGTGTCCAGCGGTGTGTTTCTGTCCATCTCTATCCAGGATAGTGTATTGCCCAAGAAAAGAACTGCCCTTTATTCCAAGCGGGATTCCACCGGACACAATTCAGCTAAATCTGAACGACAATACATTTTCGAATCCAGTAATAAGTAAAGCTAATTTCACAAGATACAGGGATTTAGAGCAATTGTATTTAACTGGTTGTGGTATTGAATTCATAGAAGTGGATACCTTTATTGACAACAAGAAGCTGAAATGGTTAGACATTGGTAAAAATAAACTCAAAACGATCTCAGACTACACTTTTAGGGACTTGACTTTAGATCATTTATTTCTGAATGACAATCCAGGGGTCTTGATCTCCACAAGGGCTTTTGGAGGATTAAAGTCCACCGGCCTCTACATGCAAAACAACGGACTGGATAGATTGTCACTCGAGGTTATTCGTCCTATGAATGGAACATTGAAAACTTTGTGGCTTGACGGAAATAAATTCGAGAGGTTTAATTCTCAATGGTTGTATTTATTCAAAACTTTAAGCCACTTGAGAATCGGTGATAACCCCCTTCATTGTAATTGCGAGGCCAGGTGGTTGAATGAGTTCTATCTGACTACCTCTAGAATCTTTGAGGGAGGTTCCCCGCCATCTTGTAGGTCGCCTGCTCGACTTCGGGGCGCAGTGTTCAACAAACTCGTGGAAGATGATTTTAAATGCCAGCTTCCAGTGTTTAAAAATGTTGATGTTATTTTCGAACATAACGTGGGTAAAATGACTTGTCTAGCAAGCGGTGACCCAGTGCCGACGATCATTTGGATGAAACCCGACGGCGATTCTGAAGTGTTTATTCCGAAGTCTGAAGATATTACAAAAGACATGGAAGGTGTTATGTACGTAAAGGCACCGGAGTCGAACTCCAAAAACAGATATCAATGTGTTGCTAACAATCCCGCCGGTAACGTCACTTTTTCAATCAACGTTGCGTGGCCGGCGGTACCGGAGTATCCGACAGATGTCGATAACTCCGATGTAGCTTTGAATGACATATCTACAAACGTGAAAGAAATCAATATAGTAGAAAAAGGAGAAAGCCAGAAAAAATACAGCGAAATTAAAGTGGAGACAAAACCCACAAACGTTAATACAAACACAAGTAAAGCAACTGCAAATAACGTGCAGGCTGTTACACAAGAAACAAGTAGTGTAGCTGCACAGTTCACCGCCGGCGACATAGTGGGTGCCGTCGTCGGGACGTTTCTATTGACGCTTACTTCTGTGCGTTCTTGTGTTCCATGTTTTTTACAGACATCATAGAAAAAAGGGGTGCCCTAGTACCCACCAAAATGGCATTGCAGGCTCTGACCTAAGAAAGGGGCTGCCAAGTCGGAATGAACTGGATGAGCTGGAGCAAACAATGTTAGAGCGACGGAAATTTGACATCCATGTTTAGTATTGAATTGTAGAAGGTTGTGAAAATTGAAAAAAAAGTATTTAATCATCAGGTTGGTTCAAAGCACACCTGTCTAAACTTAAGTTGCTATGCATAAAGCAATTCGTTCACAGGGTTCTGCTTTCAATCATCACCTTAATGGAAGTCGTTTAAAATTTCTCCAGGGTGGTAACGTAATATCGTGTTGCCAAATTAGCTCGTATGGAGTAGGAATTGTATAATGTTAAAATACCTTGTTATTAGGGGAAAGAAGCTTCGGGTAGATTATAATGAAAATGTGCTTCTTTCAAACACCCGTGGAGTTTAACAATACGGGCTCTCTTTGATAATGTTTAACGCATTACTGGATTAGCAAATATAACCCTACATGTGGAATGTTTATATTCACATCAAGGGTGATGACAGAGCTACAGGGTCTTGTTCGTCCAGCAGTTTTCATTTATTTTTTCAACATGTCCTGACACAAGTCATCAAGATCGCTTGGATAGCAGAAAAGGAAAAGTGGACATTGAAGTATTAGCTAAACATGCAGGAATGTGCGCAAAGAAACAGCTCGAGGTAAAGAAAAAAAAAACACCGGCTTTAGAACAGGTGAAATTAGGACAATAGTTATCGTCACCATGTGTTATTGTGAAAGGCTGGACAATAAAGGCAGTTGTATACAATAGAAATAATTATTGACATAGTTGGGTCGAAGGGTATAGGGTGCGATAATTGGATTTGGTATAATTTCTTTTTTCACTTATTAGAGAATAGTAAAATTTAGAATTGCGTGTTAAAATGCAACACCTTTAAATGAAATTATTGTCACCCTTAAGTAATGTTACGTTTTAAACAGTGCAATTATCAAATAATTCATCTCAAAAAGGACCCGAAATGTTGTAATCTTAAACTATTCCTGACATGTAGTGCTCCATTAATTCGAAACACGTTCAAAGTCATGGATCTTTAAACTTAATTGCATTAAAATGTGGATAAGTAATGATCCGTTGAGGGGGACGGACAAAAGCCCCCCCGGACAAAATCCCCCCCACTCAAATTTTTAAAGGAGGACAAAACCCCCCCCAAGAATTTTTTAACTAGGACAAAATCCCTCCCGTTGATTTTTTCAACTAGGACAAAATCCCCCCCCCAGAATTTTTCAACTAGGACAGAATCCCCCTCATGTATTTAAATTTTCTATATATGTTATATGTTATCAGTGATGAACGGCATTTTATCCATTAAAAAGCATAGTTTCCCTATGGTTCAGGTATTTTTCACTGGAAGTCATTTAGATGAAACCTTGGCTTATAAAAACAAGGACAAGGGTTTTTTTTTGGGGGGGGGGAGAAATAATTGTGAGTTTTTTTATTAATGTGTTTAGTTAAATGCATTCTGTGATGAAATATGTAATTTATTTCTATGATTTTCTATGCATAAATGTAATTTAATGTTATTTAAAATGACAACAAAATAAGGCAATTAGCAGTTTTTATTTTCAATTAAACTCTAACGGGTTGTTTATCTCAAATGGCTTTAGTCAAATTTAATTGAAGACATTCAAACTAATTGAATTTGCTAAATTAAATATATCTGTGTTTCCTCTACAAATACATAAGTCCAGCATAAAAGAAAACATGGGCCCATATTCATAAACCATCTAAGTATGTTCCCTTTACAAAATGAATATAAATACATGAGGGGGATTTTGTCCTAGTTGAAAAATTCTTGGGGGGGGAGGGGGGGGGGGATTTTGTCCTAGTTGAAAAAATCAACGGGAGGGATTTTGTCCTAGTTAAAAAATTCTTGGGGGGGCTTTTGTCCTCCTTTAAAAATTTGAGTGGGGGGGATTTTGTCCGGGGGGGCTTTTGTCCTACACTCCTGACGTAAATGTTTACTTTCAAAAATGCCTCAAATTTTCAAACTTCAGGTTGATTCAGAGAGTGCGTTAAAGCTGAAATATTTCAGTTCAACTGGCGATGTTTTTAGACAAGAATTTTTTTTCTTGAATAAGATACACCAGTTAACTCTTTACACAATAATTCAGTTCAACTGGCGATGTTTTCAGAACAGAAATCTTTTTTTTTTTTCTTAAATAAGATACACCAGTTAACTCTTTACACAAATCTATTTCTAATAACGCTGACATCAGAAACCCATCAAAACTGCAGACGACTTTTAAAGTTATTTTACAATTTAAGAACAATTACCACGATTGTGAGGCAGTTTTAATGATTTTCGCGATTTTTGACAGCTGAATACCTTAAGGTCATTTTTGTAACCGATATATCTGATCTTTTTCTTGACTGAAAGAAACCTTTTAAAAAAGAATTAATTGAAATGCCAGCAAAAAAAAAACTTATTTAGTTTTCTTCTCGTCAATGACTGTATAATAAACATCAAAAACGCGTTACTAATTGTTACATCAAAGAGAAATCCCCGTCAGCCCTTTTACAAATGTTAATTAGTTTCTACAAAAGAAAACACAAATGGTCATTTTCTCAGGTACTTTGTAATTTACATATTACTGAAATATTAGACACACTAGAAATAATTAGTATATACACACAATAATTACAGAACAGAATTGTACACTAATTAACAAAACTTTTTTTTTTCTCTTCTTAATGTGTCTGGGGCACACCTTTAAAACATTTCTATGTTGGAGACAGGAGGTAAATGCATGTTACATACATTAAAAAAGACAGAAATGCAAACGTAATAGACACCATTTCCTTTATTGCATAAACATCAAAAGTTGTACTGCTGTTCGAAATGACACGATTGTCATGTAAAATGTTTGACAAAAGCTCAGAAAGAATATGAAAAAAAAAGAAAACATTCTGTGAAAATGCTATGGAATTTGCTTACGGTTAAGAGATATATCTGAGTCCTAAAAAATTGTTTGTACCGAATTTAAAGACTTATTGTATTTAGTAAAATAGGGTCATATTGAAAGGTCGTGTAGATTTAATTATCGTGCAAATATAGGCTTTGAATCAGCATCTTAATTAATTAAGTACACACAGGAGAGCATATTTACCAGCTGTGACAGATTTATTGGTGCGCAGATCTATAAATCATGCATTTAATGTCTCTTTATGACCTATGATTCCAGATTTAGATACCGGGTCATTGTGACTATGCTTTTTTCTCCTTTATTTTGTTGTTTTTTTCAGTCTTTATTTTATGCTAAAATGTAGTAATTCAGCAAAATGTATGTGGTATAAAAGTGTTTAACATCTGCCTTTGGGCCAATATCTGACGGAAGAGAAAGCATGTTGTTTAAATTTACATACAAGAAAATCTTATGCATATTTTAAATATTGAAGTAGTGCATGTTTTCCTCAACTTACTAGTCACAAACAGGAAACGGCGACATTGGTGGTATATATATATATATATATATATATATGTGTGTGTGTGTAGAAATTATTACAACAATAATGTCTGGCCATTTTAATCATATAAGTTATCCACTCGATGCATTTACGAAATTTCTTTCAACATAGAACAGGTTAAAGTTTAAAAAAAGCACAATTTTACGGGGATATATTTAGAAAGTTTCTTAGACACGTGCTTTGTATGCAGGTTAAAATGAAGCAAACACCTATCAAAACTGAAACTGCTACTTTTCACACATAGAGTTCAATACGCTATCTCTTTGTCTGCGACCTCATTAGAAAGATGGTCCCTAAAATATTCTCAATCTATCCAATTGTTTCTATAACTAATCACAGCTTAGCATATCAGTTCTTAAACATTTTAGCTGTTCCAGATTTTGTTATCTATTAGTTATCTCCCTTGGGAGAGTTTGACATCAGAACAAGATTTATATTTGTTTTGACACTAATGTGCGAACGAATACTTGAGGTTCAGTTAATCCGGCACATGTATCTTGTTATAATCACCTTGAAAAACAACAACAACGTTAAGCCATGCGTCAGGTGACGTTTTTACAGCACATTTGCGCGGTAATACGGCGCCGCCACGCCTTGTATTGTTTTAAGAAAAACTTTATGTGTTCGCCATATCTTTAAATAGACAGAAATATGTCAGTATAAAAGGCTCACGTTTGAAACCTAAATGGTTTCAACGGTAAAGAATTAAGTTTTTTTTTCTCATTCTGGTATTTACTGTAATATGGCACCATTCTGTCTGTTACTATGAATTATTGATAATGATTTTCTCGGTAATGTAAAAACACATCTCAAGCGTATGGCGTCAACAAAGGCTGAAGGAAACCTTTGATCTGCTGTAATCCTTAATGGTGATTATAATACTTAATGATTTGATTACTTTTGTTTCTAGCTGGCCCCGTTCACTTGATGCTTTATCTACATTACCGTAATGTACACTGAACGATTGAAATTTGATTTTTTTGAGTTTAAGATTTAATTATTAATATGATACAAGTGTATCATTTGTGATAAGACTTATAGCTTGCAAACTTTATTCAAAGGCTCCTTCTTTTTTCTGATAACTAGTTACAGCTGTTATATTTGTATACCGAGATTTTTTTACTGCGTTGCACAAATTAATACACTGCAATAATATATGATTAATGTCTCTAATAAATTTCGGAGTAAGATGAATATTGCAAACAGTTCGTTCTATTGTTCATACCGTTACAATCTCAACACATAACACCATTATTTTAAACCAGATTCGCTTATTAAAGGCGGTTAAGTCAATAGAGCCTGTATTGTTGAATTCTCTGATTAGTAAAACATTTATTAACGACTTTGTTTTCGAGTGTTGTCATCACGTTTTTATATCTGAACGGTTTACATTGATTAAGCTCTAATCCATTTTCTCTCCGTTTTTCCACGGGACGAATACACTGAATTGAGTTGATTTCATTGAAATGAAAACAAACTGACAGCCTGCCTATATCATTAATCATTTTTACCGTGTTTCATTAATTTCTTTCATGTCAAAATTTTGCAGTTGTGATATAAATATTCATGCATGTCACAATTCATTTGAATTGGGCCAACGTTAACAGGAAGGCGACTATGTAATGAAAGAGGTTTCTTATGTAATTAAAGGGAGAAACTTTTTGACGATAGTTACGTTCATAAAATGTGACGTCACAAATGCATTTTTGCACACGCGTTTGAGGTCGATGTGCAAAGAAAGAAAAAACATCATTAGTAAAAAGGGTGTGGTTTTTTTAAAACAAAGGAAGAACAATTGCCAGCATTAAACAGTATTGATTTTATTTGATGGTTTTGTTTATTATTTTTTGCATTGCCATGATTCATGAAAAAATCATAGCACGCGTTTGTCACACTACAATACATTCAATAATGTTATGTTTTCGTTCACATATGTGTATCTTTTTGTGTATATAGATATTTCTCAGAAAGTTTAGTGCAATTCTATTTATATACATGTCTCATATACTGTTTAAAGTTTCACATACACATAGATTGTTTTACACATTTTTTCTCACAAGTTTGTTTTTGTATTTACACAATCATTGAAAAATGCGTTACATTGTGTGAGAATCGTGTATTCGTTGAGAATTTTTGTATTTTTGTGAGAAGTTGTGTACTTTGAGCTTCTGAAGCGTCTTTTTGTCCATTTTTTTCTCATAAATCTAAAATGCGAAACAAACGGTTACCATAGTAACGTTATTCTTGTCAACTTCCTAATTGGTTCTGGCCGCCCGGGGCTTTTACCCTTTGTTAAACACTCGGGGAAAATGCGACTAGAAAAGTCATTATTTAATTTAGAGACATTAATGTCAATTCCCTGTACTTCTGTATGTTCACTGATAATAAATTTACCCTGTCCCGGAAATGACGTCATTACTTAGTAGTTGATTCCCCTTTTCCACATCTACTTAAAAAAGAGGAAGGGGTGTATATTTTTTGTCGCGAGACAGATTTGGATTATAAGTCTTTGAGAAGTAAAATCAGGAAAAATACAACCAAATAAGAAAGAAGAGATTTTTGTATCATATCGAAATATTAATATAACCTATTTTTATAAAGACAAGGGCGATAACTATCTGTATCCTGGGGCATATTCGATTATTACTCGACTATTGTTATCGGAGGCGTCAGGCTCCCAAGATAATTGGAGTAATTAACTATATGATATAAATAATTAACTGATATTTTATTGTTTCCAAGGAATGTATAACGTAAGAATATGTGGAATGTTTCAGCTATTTAGGTAACAATATTGTAAACACTGTTCCTCATGCTGGGAAAATGTGCATTATTAAAAAAAATCACTGTTTGATTGCGTCAAAATGTTTATAATATATGTGTATAAGTGTATGTGTAAAGGCACTGTAAAGATGTAACTCATCTATTGTTATCTTTATTCCATTAATCATTTTATAAAGTATGATATTAGTAATAATTTCTTACAGGCATAAATATAGTAGTTAAGTAGTCTGAAAATTGCACGATTATTATCAATATTTGATACACAGTCTACACGTACCATTAGGGTCCTTTTTTGCAAGTTCATATCATATCTTGGGGTTCAGTTTGATATGTTGAAAATGTGATTTTTCGGGAAAAAACTGCGTTAAAAATAGAAATAAAACTTGAACAGCACTTGAAAAATATCCTGAGAACTTTAGTGATTTTGATAAACAGCCAAAGATCCAGCTGGGTTCTAAACTAAGACAGGTCTTGTTTTCAAATTTAAGATATGATTTTTTAGGTTATTTTTTATGTGATAAAGTAATCTCATTTAAGTTGTTTTTGTCAATTTCAGTTTATCGTTAAGCACAGTATTTTCTGGCGAATTAGTTTAGAATTTTATTTGATAGGGAAATAAGTTTTTGTTTAATTTATTCTTGCTTTTTATAAATCACGAAATTCTAATTTAGAACAACAGAGCTTGGCAATAGTCAAACTTCAGCCATTTTTTTCCTTTTTGTAAGAGTAAAACTGAAATACTGATTCCAGGTAAAATGAACTTTGCAGAAATATATTTTTGCTCATCAATTAAGGAAATTTGCAAGCCTTACATTTTCTAGGTGGCCGACATTTTGTCTGTTTACTTTCTCGACCGTCTAAAATGAAGATAAAGCCAAGGGCTTATCAGGCGGTACGAATGAAGTCTTCAGAAATGATAGCTACCGTATGTTTAAACATATCAAAATGTTCTGTAAGTTTTTGTTGCTAGAATATTTTCATGAAGGTTTAGGTATCTGTGCATTTGTTGGTGGGAAAATACGAGAGTTTGTACATGAAAGAGACCAGATGTTGTCTCATTGATCTTATAGTGGTAAGCTCTTGCCTGGAATCACAATGTTTAATCTATCACTCCAATGTGCAGTTTACACAAAATAAAACCATGAAACCATTGAATTGGTATTTGATAATTTATTTCATTCTCTTTTTATCAGCTAACACTTAAATGGGCAAGCTTTTAACAGATGACTAAAATGATTTTGTAACGACTTTTTTTCACTTATAAAACAACGGAACAATTTCTAGCGACCTTTGATCTTTTTTTTTTAACAATCATTTCTGATAAGAAATTCTTATTTTTATCATCAAAATGCGTTTGCGTTTTAATGATTTTTTGTACAATATCTAAACCTACTTATACATGTTGTTTATGTTTATTATATAACTGTGTTTTAGACTTATAGCCTTCTGTATGAAACGTAAGAGAAATGAACTTCTTTTGTCTGGCTTTTGCAAAACATGTATATACAAATTATGTTTTAAAAATGATTTAAAGTGCGACGATGTATTTTGTTTAGCCATTTTTGTTGTGTTTGTCTCACGTATACCAAGACACAGATTTAAGTCGGTGTTTCATACAGCAATATATTGTCGACACGTTATAGTTTCCCAGTAATCTATGACACAGAAATTGTACCATGATGACATTTTATTGAAACAGATCTATAGTACATGTGTATATTTTCTCATGACATTTCAAACACTTTGACAGGCCAGTCGTGTTCAATTTGAACATGCATGTTACAGTGCCGAGTCGTTTTGCTATTATTATAAACGTATAAATTCACACATAGCGAAGTAGATGTTTTATTATGCAGATAAAAACATTATTGCATTCTTTGTCAATAGGAAATGCTTTAAGGGCGAACAGTGTAATTTCAAGGACTGCAACACTTTAAACCCCGCTTGTATTCTACGTATAACTTTGAAATAAGAAGCTTGTAAACATTTATAAATTTTCAGTCTTAGTGTTAAGTGATCTGTGTTGATTGTTGATATTATTTTTATTATTATTATTTTTTGGCAATTTTGTTTCAGTTAATTGAGCGAAAAGAATCCCGGAAAAGATCATTTTCACATCTTTTCGTCCATTTTATGGTTCTATTAAAAGGACATTTGTCATGCATTTTTGACACATCCAAATGATTTTTTTCTTTCATACGTGAGAAAACCGATAATCTGATTATATCTGATATGTATTAGTGTTTTTTTTTTCGTTTGTATGAATGTGTCAATCAAATATAAACGTTACTATGGTAACCGTTTCTCGTTTATATATTGTTATGTTTTTATGAAATGAATAAAAATATATTTCAAAACTATTCCAGGTGTTTTATTAATTTGAATTTTAAGAGGCACACGTCGATACTTACAGTGAATGATTAGAGCCCATATAGCGTACAATAAACGCAATAGATACTGTTAGGGGATATCATAAGATATAATACTTTTTGCCCCAAAAAAACAAGCTTTTTCCCACTGTTTGCAGAACCATGAATCTAGATTAAACGAAATATGCTGTTTATACTAGATGGGCAGAAGAACATATGTTTTCATAAGCTCACTTAAGATTCTTATATTAGCCCGCGTCGTGTCCGTCTGTCGCAGCTGTATATAAACAGGAGTTAGAAGTCTAATCTTGCCTCTATTTAGAGAACAGATTGTAATGTAGGTCCCTTTTTTATGAACCTTTAGAGAGTTGCACAATCTCCCCTATAACCCCACCCAATTCCGACGTCCTCGTACAGTACGTCTTTACTGTTTGCGAACCAGCTATTTATGATTTATTCCTTGCGTAAATATGTCTGCATTCTAAAAGGTAGTTTTCTTCGTAAATTGCAAACTTGTTTCCATTGCTGAATAAAGTTATGATAGCAAAGGTAAAAATAATGATCAAACGGTCAATATGTATATTTGTAATACAATGGTCAAATAAGCAGTCAATATTATCAGTGCTACCATCAAGAAAAACCGTGTGAAATATGTTTTATGATAGTATGTTACATGTGTGAAAATCAAGTTCATCTCTGGGTCAAATCATAATAGTAAATCATACGTTAATATCATTCTTATCGCCGCCGGTCACAGTTTGTTCTTGTAGATACTTGTATATATCAGTTGGATTGTACAAATTCAGACACTTTTATATTACACACTAATTCAAATTACTGCCAACCCCACCAACCTATTCTCTTCCCCTCTCACTCTCTCTCTCAATGATCGATTCTCTCTCTCTCTCTCTCTCTCTCTCTCTCTCTCAATGATCAATTTTACCACACCGACTTAAATAATTGGCTAGGTCTAATCGACAATCTCTCTACATGAACATGTACAATAATATGAACTGAACCAGTAATTTCTATATTTTTATGACATATATTCACGAATAAATCAACCAATCAATCAAATTCTCTGCAAATAGTTTTGGAACTCGAGCTGGAGCCATTCAGTTCTGTAAACACCGTTTCCACGACATATGCAATCTTTACAGGTGTTTATTCAATATCTAAATCTTTCTAAAAGACCGTCGATGATGTAGACGCCCTTTTTTCGGTACATGAATAAGCAGACGTTATGTTAGTGTTTTAAGAGCAGAAGACATAATCTATAGAAACTCAAAGAATTTTCGGACTGTCACTTTGAAAAAGCTTTAACGGAGTTTACCTCTAGATTAATGCTTCAAAATCTATCTATCAATTTGAGTTTATTTATCACCGGTACTGGTGACCCACCCAAAGAGTCAAACAATAGTGCAAATTAAAACCTTCTATATACTCAATGTATAGCACTGAAACATTGGGACCAAGGATTAAAGTCTCAACCGAAAGACAGTTAGTAGTTTTTGTGGAGGAGCAGTGATTCGGACTCAAGAACCCTGGATTGCAAGTTCCTCTTCGTTACCTCCGATCTGCTGATTTACCCAAAACCTGCAAAGTGTGTGTCCGCTACCAATTTATAATAGCTGGTAATACTTCAAGACAAACTGAAATAGAGCAATTGCTTGGTCTCTGTTAGCAATGAAAGTATTTTATACTCTGAGCTGGAAGAATTCAGTTTCCTGTGAGATTTTGTAAGGTATGTAGGGAAAGAGAAGACAGCCGAGCAACAGTTCAAGTAGCATGTGCAGCTGTAAGTTATAGCAGACGAGAGTTTTAATGAAGAACCTGATGTGCATATCCTGTTAATTGACTACATTTACCTGCACGTAATATTCAAGAGAACCCGTCTTTTCCCGACTTACAGAATAACCCAATACGGTTCAACGTATCAACCAAAATCCTCGAGATTCGTGATATTCAACAAAAGCGCTTCTTCCGACTAAATGGGTAACCGAAGATTGCTCCTCGAAGCATAAGCCAGATTACTAGTCCGTTTTCTTAACTCCTGAAAATATTACCAGAACAACACAACGAACAGTTCTTTTTCATCATTTTGGATAAAATAAAACGGAACTACTGTCTCGGAAAAATACTGTTTATGATCAATTTTATTCAAATATCAGAGAAAATGTGTAATAAAAACACCTTTCTTTACCCCTTACCAGTTTCTTTGTGGCCCTCGTCTGTAATACGATTGGTAAAGGACCGGAAGTCAATTTTCAGACTTGTTGCCGGTAAGATAGAAGCAGGGACCGCCTTGGATGGTTTTGCTGTCAGTTTTACAGAATTGTATTTCCATTTGATTCTGTCTGATCCATATTACAATATATTCTTGCAGACATTTTTATAACATCCTAAAATCTGTATTTAATAAAATTTGAATTCATATGAAGTTGCACTTAGAAACACAATCACTTTGGCCATATACAAACCTTTTCGAACTTCAAAAGTGTCAGATTTTATATACTGATAAAAGATTGTTAGTGAATTAGATGAATGGTTTAGTGAACTTTAAAAACTGTATATACGAAAATGTCATAATTTTAGATCCTATACAAATATTTGCCCTTTGACTCGTGAAAGTGACATTTCAATGGACGCTCGCTAAATTCGGTAAAAGGCCCATAATACTCAAAGTTTATTCTTATATTAATATGTCTAAGTACTATAGTTGTTCATCGACTGTGTACTAAACCACACTGGTTCAAATCTTTTAGAAAAATATCATTTATATTCTGTCCTGCTTGTGTTTTATACTAAAATTATTTCGGTTGCAACTACTGCTCAAATCAAATTTACGACGAAATTTTAAATATAGATCATGAAAATACAACCCTTAAAAGAGATCAGATTTTACACCGGAAAAAAATCGTCATCTTTTTAGAACCATTAATTTCAAATCTTTAATTTTCATCATTTATTTTCTTCTATAGGTGAAGAGTTATCAGCGACAGTCACGCTACTTTAACTTTATAGACACTAAAATGAAAGAAAATTAAAACATTCTGATACAGTATATGCGAAATATTGTAAGACAAAAAAAAATCGTCTGCAGCAGGCCTTATTTTATTTAGATGAGTTCGATGTCGTCTGCTTCTAGGAAATAATTGGAAACGCTTGTTAAGAAGACAGTTGTATTTGCTACAAAAATGCTGTAGACATATTTGTTGTGTAAAATGCCGACAGGTTATGGCGGAATAACTAAATTATACTTCAAACATAATGGTAATGGCCGACCAACAACCCAACTGTTATTTGTAACATTTTTTCTCTGTTCTTAATAAAGGAAGGCACAATTACAGCATTTTTATCACACCACTTATTTCGTGTTATTCAGCAATCCGTCATTCTGGAACAACGTTTCCATTTTTCTACTTTTGTTGAAAATAAAAATGCCATAAATAAATGAAAAACCATGGCAGCCTTCTTCTGTTAACGTGCTTCTCACGTGCGTTGTTAGCTAGTTTTTGTTTGAAGATCATATCAACATTTTATCGAGCCTCAAATCAACCACAAGCCACAAAAGAGAAGTTTAATTTGACTCGGTGAAACCAAAACAAACACAAGTATTTTTCTCAAATTATTATTGTTCAAAGCATGTAAATTATACGGCCTAGGAACGATCGAATCTCGTCAAATAATGTGATGATGTCATGATTAAGGGTATCGTTTTATGGGTGCGTGGCCCTTGGGTGAATGAATGAAACTAAATCAAACAAAATCGTTTCCTATATAATCAAACTAAATTGCACTTGAATCAAACACAGTTGCCCCGGGCTTCACTTGTCGTTTGTAAATATACATGTAATATAAATACTTAATATATTGATACTATTTTGGGAACAGCTGGGTGTATAATTTTGGCTACATTTTTTATTATAGTTTTTATAAGTTTTAAGTTGAAATTATTTTATGACCTGTACCGGGTTTTTTCTGTCTCCCTGGAGTTGTGGGTAAGGTGTCTGCACACGTGGTGAGGAGTCAAAGATTCGAAGACGAGTCCCGAGTATCCAGGAGTAAATGTGTTTATATCAAGGTGTGACCCATAAGCTCTTCAGACTGGCCCTTTCAATGGTGGTGACACAATAATATACAAACACTTTGTTTTCCTTTACTTATTTTTTAGCTTTAGCTTTTTCTAGCTCAGTCCCCATGTACAACTGCTTGAAAACAAAATGACAAATGCATGGAACATGTTGTTTTGATAGATGAAATGGTCAAGGTTATCTTAAGTAAAGACAACTGACTGGTACAGTCTGTCAATGAGTATGCACGAACAGCATGTTTTTTATTTTCACATGATCTCGTTTATCTAGATCAGCACACACTATGACACAGAGGTAATTACGTCAATTCTACTAGATAAGCAAACAAAAAGTAAGGTATTGATGAATCAAAAGAAAACACAAGAAATATCAAACACTTATCTGAAACATATTGACGCAAAAACCGATTTCGGCGACAGGAATATATTTGAGGTATTGAACTATCTACATAGACTTTCTGAAACATTTCTGCACTAAAGAACTTTCATGAATAAACATTTCTTTTTATCTAACAAGAGAAACATTTTCAAATAGGCATTTGGATTGCAGCTATTAACATCGTGTTGCTATCAAGTGTATCTTCACGGAGAGTGATTGAATGTTTCACGCCAATAGATAAGATGACAGCGATGGGCGTGATTCAGTCGCCATTAATACACTAGAATTTGAAAATAATTTGACAGGCATGGGATAAATATTGTAAATGCAAATGTCGATTTGATTGAATGGTTTCAGGTTTCGGCACATAAAATTAATGGAGTTTTATAGAAGTGCACCAAGTCCAGTCAAAGGTCAAGTACATCCTCTTCACGAGCAATTGACACCACTGTAGCCTGAGATCTTTTCTTTGACTGGTATTCTTCTCATTTTTTAAAAATCAGTCTTCAGGACAGTTTCCAGTTCCAGAAAGAGAGAATAGATTAAAGTTCGTCTCTTCAATGAGCGCTTATTATTTCCAGATCAAGGTATGACTCTACTAAATAATTTTCCATACACCGTCATCATAGTTTCATGTCCGCTCAAGCTTATCACAATACTCAACAAGCAATTTGCTTAACCACACAAAATCAGCATGAAAATGCGAACTGTCTTTTCCAGTCGAAGATACCCTACCCCTGAATTGGGATGAATCCGTGGTGTATTTCTTTAAAAAAAATGAACCCAGTATTTAGCCGTGGATGTCTATTATTATTCATTTGTTATTTTCCGATTTAGGGAATTTTTAATGAAAAATCTAAAATATAATCTAAACCGACTAAACTCTCACATCTACCATTATTATGCAATCAGATTTCTCCATGATTGAATGGAACGGAAAACGGTCAGATGTCTGTAGAATTTATTGGAGTCATGCCTCAACACTTCCGGATACTTTTTAGTGAAGAACAAGCAAAAAGATGCACAAAGTGCAAACAGAACAAGACGAAGGACGAAGTTATGGGACCATATGACTTGCTAAAATGAACATAATCAAATTAATTAAATTATCTCTTTTGCACTTTGATTTTCTCTGCTTTTGGTAAACAAGAAAACATTTATTATTTTGTATATTTATTTGAAATATTTCACTCTATTTTTTGGTTAAGTAATCAATTTCCATCGCCTTGGCTAAATAAACAGAGCAACTATACACACCTGCATTTTGCGATTTCTCAATAATCTTTTTTTAAAGAAAAAAGAGAAAAGAAATGCAAGGATATTTAAAATTTAAGTCGAACATTTATAATCACAAATCAATCTGTGTAAGTAGTCACAGGTTAGAAATTAAAATTCTTAATCACAATTTTAAATAAGCATTTTATTACAAGTTTTACAACATAAGTGATTTATACTGTATTCATGTATTATTCATAATCTGTAAATTAGACCTATATCTATTCAAAAGTTTGGTTGACAATTCAATGTCTCTGTATTTATTTTTCATCTTAGACTCGGCGATCGTATCTTTTCATAAATTAAAAAGTTTAAATATATCATATCACATTTCTTAAATCTAATTCAATTACGTATTAAAGATCGTGAAAAGAGGTCTATTTGTCAAGCTGTTTGAAGAAAGGCACCCTGACACCAAACCTCGCCTTTCCTTTTCGTGATGTTCTTCTTTTCAATATGAAAAAAATCTAAGGTCTCAAATGAGATCTTTATTTTGTCTACAAGAGAGTAAAAAATAAGATAAAGTGGATTTTGGCAAAAACTATGAAAATTGAGCTGTGGCTAAGTGACAGCGCCCCTATATGAACAAACGAACACGTTTGTCACCACTTTTCGATTTCCATTGAGATTATGCTGTTGACAAACATAGATTCACCGAAAACGCTGACCGAGGGACATAAGTTCAAACTACCGTGACGACCGGCCCGACACATCATGTTTCTTACCACAAGTCCTGCAAGAATTCCACAGCAGACGTTCGAAGAGAACTATTATCATTTATTTTTGGAAGTAACATACATAATATATATAACATTAAGAATATATATAAGATTTATTGATTTTATTTTGTGCCCCAGACACCTTTTGAAATATTCATGCATAACAAACAATATTCATCAGATGCTTGGCAAAACTTACGTTACTGTAGTAAAATTTAATGAAATAATGGCATCTATAATAAATTCAGACTGATAAAAAAACGCCGGCAATAGGCCTTAAATGCAGGGCGGACCAGTGGTCAAGGGTATTGCACAGGTCTTGTTAGATTGGTTTCAGAACGAGCAAATAATGCTATTCCTTAGTAATGTTAGCTAAATGACTATTAAGTCCCTTTCTAACTACAGATTTATCTTTTCTTGGCTGGAATTGCAGCAGAGGAAAAACTGTTGCTTTTAGAGAGATAAAAAAAAATAATTATATCAATGCAATAACATAAAAAGAAAAGGATCATATAGCCTGCAGCCAGGCTAAGGTCTTGTAATCAAGCGATCGCGAGTTCGATCCGGCTCTCTTCCACTAACACAACATGTTGCCTTTCGGCTTATATGTTAAACCGAGGTCTTTTGTAGCGTTGCTATACACAGAACATGTAAAAGAACCAGACATGTTTCTGGGATAGGATGATTTCCGTATCCTGTATAGTCTTCCAAACTTAAAGAGCTAAATTCTTCAGAAGGTCTCGGTTAATAATAAGCGACCGATACAGCCAACGATACATGTTTTTCTATCTTACGAACAATACGGAGATACCCGAAGTTTTACGATTGCTATC
Source organism: Cyclina sinensis (assembly GCA_012932295.1). Taxonomy (NCBI): domain Eukaryota; kingdom Metazoa; phylum Mollusca; class Bivalvia; order Venerida; family Veneridae; genus Cyclina; species Cyclina sinensis. The sequence goes on from JAAONU010000016.1 coordinate 23,909,243, forward strand.
TTCGATTTATTCAAGAACCTGAGACGTTAAACTATGCTACATACGCAGATAGTAACGCGATTATAATGTAACAGTGTGAAACAAAATCTCCCGTAGTAATGCACCTACTGGATGGACAGACTGTTGTAAGATGCTTCCTAAATCAGAAACAGCAGCCCGCATTCATGTACTTTTCTGACACCTGCAACCGTATGAACGTCTATCTATGTTTTATATATTATAAATTTTATATTATTTCTGCACAGATCCCTAGATACGCACAATAGCTTCCTTTATTGATATTACGTGGTAGTCTCAAGTACAGTGTTTGCCTTATCTTCCTCATAATTGTCAATTTAGAAGTTAATTATAGAGAATCCTGGAAATCATTAAGATTTTGGATACGGCGAACACACAGCAACGACTAGTTATGATTCTTTACTGAGGAGAATATTTTGTTTGAGTCATAGAAAGCAACTGCGATAATATTGATTAAAGTGTTATTTGATTTCATATTAACAGGTATGGCTGTGTCCAATTGCGTGCTCTTCTCGCATTACATTTATTTTTTGCGTTCGGATGAGTTATTTTAGCGTTTACTTGCATTACGTTGCTTTTAGTTGGTTTGTATCATTATATCGATCTGCCTTGATTTGCATTGATTTGCTTGGCGTTGCGTGAATTTGCTTGTTTTTGCGTTGATTTGTTTGGTGTTGCAATGATTTGCTTGGCGTTGCGTTGATTTGCTGGACGTGGCTTTGCTTTGATTTGCTGGACGTTACGGTGATTTCCTTGGCGATGCCTTTCGTTTTACTGTGTTTAAAGTAGGCTACTGATAGCTTGTTGTCTTATGTCCTGCATGTCTGTACCCCGTCGTACTGTTTGCATCGCAAGCTCAAATTGTAACATGCTGTGCGGTTTTACATGGCGATCATGCATCTGACAAAGCGCAAAGTCGCCTGTTTTTATCAAAGATTTATCAGAAATTTCTTGTGCCATGAATTTGTTAAACAAATCCGGTAAGTTAAAATTAACTTAAGTTACTAAAGTGCATGAAGACAAATTTTCTCCAAAAAGTTGAGAAATCGATTGTAAACATTATAAAAGCTATTCGGAAGAATTTTGACACTTCAGGCTCCTTTGGGAAAGCCATGTTCTAGATGCATTCGATTCTTTGCAAGTCTTCCAAATCAGGATAGATATTTCGTGGATAGAGCATTGTTTGCGTGCAAAATACTGTAGAATATTTCTGAAAAAAAGGCATGCTTTTTTTTCAAAGAAACCGTTGATTCTTTTATAGTAAGTATATTTCGGCTGAAGGTAGAATATGTACGTCAAAAATAGCTATATATAAAGTAGACTTGAAAAAGTCTGTCTGTATTCATAGAAAACAATTACTATAAAAATGCCACTTGAAATTGTGAAAACAGTTATTTTTACGACGTATGCCTTCTTGAACACGCGTAAAACGAATGCAAGGCATTAAGAATGTATTACATCATGGTAACAAGATGGTATGACATGCACTGGTTGAAACATACAGACGATGTCTTGTGTCAAAACTTATCATGTTATATCACTAACAATTTACATTTTTTTCCGCACATATAACGTGGGTGGTTTATTTACTTAACGAAAAACGTCAGTATTAGAATGTATTAAACAATTCTTTTATAACAAGGCACGTACTTTAAAGATTAAATCTGCGATTTTGACATGTAAGGGGTTTTTTTAATCACGCAATCAAAATAAGTAAGGTATGATTTCTCTTTATTTTTCAACGTCCAGAAAGAAAAATAAAATCGCTAGGTTAATCTGTTTCGTACAAATCATTTGATCTTAGATTTCTGGTATGTTTATTTTTTCTGTTGATACAATGCTATAAATTAATTTTTGTTCACATTTAAAAAAAAAAATATATATTTTATTTTTCAAATAAAAGCGAATGCAGAATTAGCTACGGCAGTGTAATAACTTCGTTAATAGTCACAGTGACTAGTCGAGCTTTTTTTTCTGCATGATGGAATCTTTGTTGCGTTTGATCTAGTTCGAACAAATCTTCACTGCGTTTGTTCTGATACTGTCTATTCGTCAATGGTCTAAATATCATGTGTTGGTCCGCAGGCAGAACTCGGTTGGATTTTTAATGTCGCCAAAACTTGTTTCGTTTGTTTCAAGTGCAGATTTTTTCTGCGAATTTATCTATTGTGTATTGTGATCAAAAGTACGCTGTCTTATTGTCGAAATTTTGTTTCGTTCGTTCTTTAGAACCAAATGGCTTCGTTCTCATTATGTCAAATCTAAGTTGCTAAAGTTAGATTAGTGTGGTAGCTAATGCTCCTTTCAACGAGGTGTTTAATGCGATCGGAAAATTGTCCCCTAAGCATTCAAGCGTGGTCGGAACTCCATTGCCTTTTGTCTAATGAGGTCGAAACTTCATCTCAGTTCTCTTAAGAGAATAATGATAGCCTCGCCAGTCCTTCCAGTTGACACCATCGGCATATGTTTTATGTTCACCTTTCAGATATAAACCATTTAAGTTAACTGCGTGACAATTACCGTACCACCAACCTCCTTTGTATGAACTGGAGCATCCAGGAGAGGGTCCATTGTCTCTTGTTGAAAACTGCAATCCGTTGTGTCTTGGTTTGAGTGAATCTGTTACATTTCCTGTGAAGAAATTTACAGACAGTTTAAAGTTTTCGACCGCTGACCCAACCGAAAACAGTCCATAAGCTGCATGTCTATGATCATTTTCAAAATCCTCAAGCTCAATAAGTAACTCTTGTGGTGCAAGAGATGTTAACCGGTGAATGAATTCATTTCCAAGCCAAAACTCATCCGACAGATTACCAAATCCAAATGTATAATCTATCCACTTCCGGTCAAAATTTTCTGAGCCATCTCGTCGCCTTTGAAAAACTGTCCATCCCCCACCCAGTGTGTCCATGTCACAGTAGACCTTAATCGGCCGCCATGTTGTTTCAGGGAATACAGTGTAGACACCACTGACAGTTTTGCCCCTACGTAGCAAGTCGGAACAGTCAGACACTCTTTCCGTCCTTTCCTCACTTTTTACCTGGACGTTGTCTGCCAACTGTATGTTCAAATTTTCAAGTAATCTAACGACTTCATTAAGATTTTCAGTCACACTGACTTTCTCGGTTAAGTCGTCTATTTTTGCAGAAATAATATCTGAGACCTCAAAAATAGATTTCGCGACGTCTGCCTTTTCGTCTTTTAGTAAACAGATGTCATCTTGGATTTCCCTGCGAATTCGTTTCTCTTGTTTCCTTCCTGCGTTAAGTACCTTAAATTTTGTGAACAGTTCTGTTTTCAGAGTTTCAAGTTGAACAATAAGATCTGCTTCGAGTTTATTCAAGCCTGCTTGGCTTGAATTTTGTGTTGTTATGACCACAGGAGCTGACTTCGTTTTATTGTCATCTCCTTTCGCAAGTGCATTTATTTCACTGAAGAATTCTTCTCGTATCAAAGAAATGTCCTCCGTTAGTCTGGTTTCAAGTCTGCGGATTCTTTCTCTTAATATAGTCAGTTTACTTGAGTGTTCAGTTTGAGCATCAGAAACTGTAACTAAACAGATGAAGCCAAATATTACTAACACCTGGTACCTGGAGCTTTTTAAGAGATTTGCTATTCCGTATGAAACTGATAAATGTGCCATAATTTTCATCTTACAATAGTACGCGTGTATTAACACAGCTGTTTGTGAACCCTTTGCTACTGAGGAAAAAATATAAAGACTTATTTCATTTAAAGCATCGCAAAGTACTTGAGCATTTCCGACTGAGAAGTATCGAGGGAAACAACGTAAATACATACATCACTTACTCTTCCTCCAATTCGGAGAGCGGATGTCTAATTCATGCACTCGATTGGCTATTTTGTTGTATGTCCTTAAGCATTTAATTTTCGGAAAAAATGTCAATATTTTCTTCGGCACTGGCTAACACTTCTTTCAGATACAAATAAACTAAAATAGACGCCCTCGGAAGTTGGTTATTTTATAATAAACTGTTCAAAACTAACTTTCCACTCACAAATCTAATACAAGGGGACTGTATTTAAACCCATGTGAAATGTAGTTACAATTCATAAACTGTTTGTGCGTTGATAATTCATAAATTTTTCATGAATCCAGTTCATGCATTGTTAGTTAACAGTATTACAAGGACAGTTCATATCGAAAAGTTCATGAACTCCAGTCAGGAACCATTGAAGGGCAGTTCATGAATAATGAATGATTGGTTTGAAACGTGCATGACTTCATTAACTGTTTTTCATAGGGGCATACATTGTATATCAAAAATGTCATGTATGAGGCACAGACAAATCAGCCGTTTTATATGTCATGCTCTATGCCTTTCACTCAGATTAATTTCTGCTTACAATAGTTTTATCAGGACGTTTAGAACATAAATGAAGCTAAAAGCAGGAAGTAAATTTTCAAAAAGGACACTGAAAATACTGCAGTATTTCCTTTAATGCAGAGCCATTACTCTACAGCAACGGTTGCTAGGTAAGAAATCAATGAGTAGACAATATATATGAAAGTATTCTGCGTTCTTTTTTCCCTATCTTCTTAATATAGAAATAGAAAATTTGTGTACATGTGGTTAAACAGAAAAGCTTCTAGCAGCTAATAAGGTCTAAACTTCATTTCAGTCATTCTGAGTGGATCGGGTATAGGTGTGTTTAAAACCCCACCCATCTGTGCTGCATAGTTTTCATTATATCCATCGGGTCCACTAACATAACCACCTTTGCAATTCGCGTACCACCATCCGCTTCCGCAACTGGAAGGACCGTAATCGTAGGTTGAAGAGCCGTTATTATTGCAAATGAAAATTTTCAGATCCGTCTATACGTCTCTGAAAAATAGTCCATCCAAACCCGTATATATGCCATTAATCACATGACCTTATCTTATATGACTGTGAAATTCCAAAATCCGATTCCTGTATTTTCGAATTAAATTCTTTCAATTTAGAGATGATTTTATGTAGTTCTTCCTTTATAACTAAATCCTTTAAGGAACTAGCTACATTCTTGCTGGTGTTGCGTATGAAAATTCAATAACATTTGCTACGTCCAAATTTCGGCTTTCTGTATTGTTTTTGGCTCTCAATACCTCTTCGGATACGTTTTTCATCCGCAAGTCCATTCTGCAAGGCTAGGAAATTCTTTGATACATTTTCAGCAAATTTGTTCTAACTTATTTTCAATGTTTTCAACTTCTAACCCAGTCTGAGCGATTTGTTGGGTGACTGATTCCGAAATATCCTTAAACTCGAAATAAAATTCCCCACGAATAGAAGCGATGTCTTCTTCTAGTCTTGTTTTAAGTCTTTGAATACGCTGTCACAGCAGGCTCAGGTTTTATAGTGGTTTATTGAAGTGGGGTTAGAGCATCTAAGCACAATGCGTCAAGAAAAACCACAATTTTTATACAATGGGTGAGAATCTTTGCACACCACATCTTGCTTTAAACAGTTAACTTCAAACTCCTCTGTTGTAATGTAATTTATATTTTAACTTAAGAAATCCAGTTTTCTGGGGAAATGTTCTCGGAAATTTCGCAGCTTGATTTTTTTCTTAAATAAACAATCCTTGACATAAACTATAGTTTATAGGTAAATGCTGCATAAATTGCAAACTTCAGCTGCTTGGAAGTTTATGAACCTGGGAAAATTATGGGATATGATATGAAAGTTTTTGCTGTTTGGGTAGCACATGCTTATATTTCGATAAGAAAACTGATCTAGAAGGCATAATTCAGTAAAGTGATACGAATATAAAACGAATGTTTTGAGTTTATCTTATTGCTGAAACTTACTAACATAGCCGCTGGTTATAGTCAAGTGAGTCGTTTGATGTTTCGAATAACAAGATATCAAAATATTATTGTGCTTGCAAAAAAATCCAACCTATTTTCAATGAAACCCATTTCTGAGTATCTTTTGTAAACAACAGCAGTTATGCAGCCAGGTTTGTCTATGGCTGTTCTATTATTTGCAAAATAGACTCTTGTGTGAAAACCTTTAAGAGGTAAATCAGCGGTACTACCTGGCTTTTTGGCGGTATAAGTAATTAGTTATTCACTTTGTTATATATATTAAGAGTAGTTCTTTAATTTGGCTTTATTCTTGAAATAAATATATTCAAATCACGGTATAGAATAAACAGCACTTTTTAATGTATTGTATATATATATCAAATAAATCGAGACAGTTCCAAGAAGCCCTTTAAACTCCGCCTTCTAAACATCAACATTAAAATGTTTAGTTCACTTTTTAAAAGAAATGATCCTGAAATGTGCACGAAATCTCCGTGCAGAGTCTAAACTTAGTTGTTATTACATGAATGAATATCATTTCAGTTAGATTCTTGCATAAAACGTGGAAAACATGTTGGGTTTGCGTACTAATTTACAAACCGAGGAAATTATTTAATGCACAACATGTGATGTTACCTATTTTACAATAATCTGACGGACACGCAAAAAGACTAAGTTTTGCATCTCAATATGGACTATCTTCCTGTGTGGAAAAAAATTACTGACATCCAGTTCGATTTGAACGTTTTGTGTAAAGTCGACTAGTTCCCGATCATAACCAGAAATGAGAAACAGACGAGTAAGGGACCAGTCTCCAAGTCCAGTCCAATGGATGCAAATCGGAAAGATACAAATAGGGGACCTATGTACACGGACAGCTGAACGCAGCGTCAAGGTACTTCGTAGCAACAGCCTGACAAGTAAAACAATGGGGATGCGCTATGTCTTTCTGCTAGAAAGATGTACCACCTAGTGTACTACCAGTTCGCCAAGCAGGACTACAAATGTGTACAAGGACGAACAAGACGGCTACAAAGGATTGGCATGAGCGAATTTAAATAGGTAAGGAAAATTTTTCTAATGTATCTTACAATGATGTGCACTATGTTGGGTTTTTTTCATATGACCGTCGTCAAATATATCTATGGTTGGTTCAAAAGCATGAGTAGAACTTACTTATTATTTTTCAGTACTCAAATACATAATGCTTTAGATAAATAAAATTTTAAAATGCTATATTACATAAATTACAATTTAAAGCTTGTTCCTATAAAAAATTTGATATCAATGTACAGATTACACGTGTCGTGATTAAGCGCAACACAAAATAGTATGAAAGTGTCTATCGCTATCTCTCAATGTTTTTTTCCCTCCTTTTTGCAAATATGACAAATGTTTAATTTGAATTGAAGCTATAATGAGAGGAAAAGAGAGAAGGGAAGATCTGAGTGTAGATTAAAGAAATTCTATCCGAAATGACTATTGTAAATGCACCTTGCGGGAGAGGAGAAAGATGACATGCATGTTATATAATGGAAAACAAATTTGTCATTTTCGGAACAATTATCTAGCTTTGATGTGCAATTATTCAACGGTTTGTAATGGAGCTTCCTGTAATTTGGAGCTCTTTATGTGACAGTAAGAGTTAATATAATTGTTCTTTAAGAATTGTAAAATGAGAACATGGTATCTACCAATTCAGTTTATCTGCTAGGCTTAATACAAATTCAAATTCTTTATTTCACTCGGTAATTATAAAAGTACATTTACATGAGGTACATACGGGATAAATCTATTTGTCAAGGTCTACATGTTTATATCTTTGTTAGGTATTTCATTGGAACCTTAAACTGGTAAAAATATCTGTACGAATAACAAAGCTTGTAGAGTGCTTGTACCAACGCTCGGCGTATACCAACGCTCGGCGTAAATCTATTTTTTCACGGAATTGATATTTTTTCTTAGAAGTGATTTAAAACTCTTCTTTAATTCGAGTTAAGTTTCATTTCGCCTATCTTTTCACCGTTCTCTGAACTTCCAGTATCATCACGTGACTTAAGCATAGCAGACGGAAGGGGATCCCATTGAATAAAACAGACAAAACGCATTGTTTTCTACGCGAGGTCATGTACTTCCGTTGTTTGATACGCAATGAATAGAAACAATCTATATAATACTTTATTCATTTTGTGTTCAAGAAAGGTTCTTTGCATAATTACAAAAGATTTCTTTTTGAAAGGTCGCCGATCAGGTCATCTACGGTACGCCGAGCATTGGTACAATTTTGTGCAAACCGCACATGTCTCACTCGGTCTATTTATAGCCTGCCCTGTTGTTTACGTCACGGTTGTTTCACATGGGGAAACTTCGTAAGGATTTAGCAAAGTTTACTCTTGAATATAATAAGTTCATAAAATGAAACGAGTAATTTTTTTAGTCACTTCAAAGAAATTCGTTTGATTTTACGCCGAGCGTTGGTCTGACCACTCTAGTATTTTGGGTTACAAGTCTCTCTGTCAGTTGTAGTCAACAAAAAAGGCTAATCAACTGCTTAGATATACAGCTAAACTTTGTATCTAACAAGAAATATTTGTAAAACATACATGCCCCCCAGCAGCACCTAATTGCTTGTGGTTGGGCCAAAGCGTTCTCTAGTTATTGACCAGAAACCGTTTTTAAGGACCAAGGTCCCTGTGGCCTTGACCTTTGACCTAATTACCTCAAAAATCAATAGGGGTCATCTAATGGAGATGACCAACCAGCACACCAAGTTTGGTGAACCTAGGTCAAAACATTCTCTAGTTATTGATCGGAAACCGTTTTTAGGATGAAAGTCTCTGTGAGCTTGACCTTTGACCTAATGACCTCAAAAACAAAAGGGGTCATTTATTGGCGAAAACCAACCAGCTTGACCTTTGACCTACTGACCTCAAAGTCATCTACTGGTGATGACCAACCAGCATACTGCTGTTCTCTAGTTATTGAACGGAAACCGTTTTTATGATGAAAGTCTCTGTGATCTTGACCTTTGACCTAATGACCTCAAAAACTAGGGGTCATCTACTGGTGATGACCAACCAGCATACCAAGTTTGGTGAACCTAGGTCAACGCGTTCTCTAGTTATTGATCGGAAACCGTTTTTAGGATGAAGGTCCCTGTGAGCTTGACCCTTGACCTAATGACCTCAAAATCAATAGGGGTCATTTACTGGTGATGACCAACCAGCGTACCAAGTTTGGTGAACCTAGGTCAAAGCATTCTCTAGTTATTGATCGGAAACCGTTTTTAGGATGAAGGTCCCTGTGAGCTTGACCTTTGACCTATTGACCTCAAAAATCAATAGGGGTCATCTACTGGAGATGACTAACCAGCATACCAAGTTTGGTGAACCTAGGTGAAAGCTTTCTCTAGTTACTGATCGGAAACCGATTTTTAGGATCAAGGTCCCTGTGAGCTTGACCTTTGACCTAATGACCTCAAAATCAATAGGGGTCATCTACTGGTGATGACCAACCAGCATACCAAGTTTGGTGAACCTAGTTCAAAGCGTTCTCTAGTTATTGATCGGAAACAAAGTGTCTACCGACGGACCGACCGACAGACCGACCTACCGACCGACATTTGCAAAACTATATGAGCCCTCATCTTCGATGGGGGGCATAAATATTGCTATGATCAGAAAATACGCGAGTGAAAAACGTTATTAAAAGAATCATATTAGTCCTAAATTCAATAGAAACTTTTATTCTTGGAACACATTTTTTCTGTGCTTTTTTGGAATGGTTTTAAGTCATTCTGACGATAAAACGTGACGTCCCTATAATAACATACAACATTACCACAGCAATGGATTTCAGCGGTCATCCTGTTGTTATTTTATTAAAATATGTTGATATCAGTGCCCTGATATGACATGGTCACCATAAGTCTAATCATAACATTTGGCTCCTGGGGATTTCATGAAAATGTTGATGTTTTTACTATATCATATCATTTTAACAGTTGAAAGTATTCAAATGTTTAACAATAGACATTTAATTATTGCTTTGTTGTGCTGTAGATAACTTTCTTATAATATATACAGTTATTATACAGTTATTACTGTTACAAAAATGATTCAGCATAACAGTAAAACTGTCTCTCTTTTACCATGCCCGACGCACAGAAAGCACCCTGCCCCTTTTTGTGCCCCCCTGCCCCCTTCTGAGCTCTAGAATAATCCCTATATTTACACCTTGCTAGGGTCGACCCTTTCGGCACGTCTTCGGGTTCATCATCTCGATGTCTCGATGTTCAATCCTGCGTGCTGGAATTACTTCAGAGCTTTTGAGCCTAAAGTTAATTGCATATCAGTCGAAGTACTTGCATTGATGTTAATAAAAGTTAAACCAAGTTAATTGCAGTACTAAAATCCTGTTAGACCGTCAAATGAATTCGGATATACTTCGCGGCCTAAAAAAGCTGTAGATAATGGCGTGGCTATGATTTGTTAAAGTCTTACCTCTATACTAAGTTTGCAGACTTACAGACTCTTTAGATTATAAACATCTGAAGTTGAAAAGTCATGAGGTGGCTAAATAATCTATATAACACACACTTTTTTCTCGCCTCATCAATTGTATATTTCATAGAAATCTACACGACAGATGTCTGTTTCTAAGGCTACGGGAAATTGATTTCACGTCTTCGAAAAGTCATAATATCTTCTTTCCAAGTCTTTAAGTCTGCGGGCAGTTAACTTTTGATGGTGGTCTTAAGTATAAAAAAGTTTTAGAATATTACCTTCTTTCTTGATGACCGATTTCTTGCTATGTACACATAAAAATAGTACATGTATTTCGGAATAAGTGAGAATAAAACTAATGACGTCATGCAAGACATGATTCAGTTTTAATATTATACTTCTAATGCAAGATTAACAGGTATGAAATAACCTAACCACAAAATGCACTTTTTATCACGTCTTTTAAAACCCACCTTTCAGGTTTTCCTATCTAATTCAATTAACTCCTTAACAACTCATAGATGCTTTGCGCTTTTGGAATATTTTGTGGCGGGTTGGCTCACCCTAGGCAGCACTTGTACTTTAACAATCTTTGGCAGCGGAGTGGTTATCGCCTGAAAGTCACAGCTGAACTTTAAAAGACAGATAATTTACACAATAACAAAAATAATACTGCAGTATGTGATTTAATGATTTTATTATTTGTTTTATGGAGATTATAGAAGCGATACTACAGACGGGTGATATCATTACTTAGCACAAGTGTACTATCTTTGTAGAAGTATTTCTGAATGCAACATAAAATTCTCCTAAAGTTTAATATCATGTACTTATCCATATCGCAGATAACATCGAGCCAGTGATCATTAATAAGTCTTATATTTCTATTGATCTTATATACGTACTCATTGCACTGATGCTGAAGAAAATTATTTAGCATAAAGTACAAAAAGAGAAGCGATAGGTTTGTTTTCAATAAAACAGCAAGTTATATTAGTGGTCAAAGTAATCCTATTTTAAAAAATTCAATTTGAATTGATGTATATCCTAACCATTATTTTAACTGAAAAATATTCATGGAGAAAGCAAATTTCACTCCTAATAGGTACAGCTGAATACGCTGGCTAAAAATCTCAGGACTGGCCCAGTCATGATTTAAATTAAATGGATAATAATACTTGAAGGTTTATTGTCATTCACATGCCTCTTTGAAATGAAAGACATTCTTTTGTCTTCCAGCTTCACAGTGATTTCTTAACATTCACTATGTTTCCAGCATTTATCTTGACTGTCATGCATCTTGGACATTTTGAACACTAATATTTTATCACTTAAGGGTAGTGCTAAAAAAAATATTCCGTCTTTGACCTAAAAACAAACTGTAACGTACAAAAATATTTTGATGCAGCAGTTGCCCCTTTTCTGTGTACCTTGTCTAAAAGACCAAAGGTGTGCTAACTCTGGTCGGTATAATTATCGTCATGAATTATGTGAACTGCAAAAGCCTGGTCCCTTCACATGATAAATAAAATCCGAAGCATCCATCACTTCCGCCAAACGGTGAAGATAATCACTCTAATGCGAACGTTAATTGACGGCTTTTGCAGATTATTCGGTGCCTTCCAGTCTATCCGGGGTACATTTAGGTGATATTCTATTATAAACATTTTGTTAAACTACTTTTGGTACAAGATTAAGCTTCTGCGAATCTTGGAGATTATCGTCTGAAGAGTAAACATTTTACCGTAGATTATGATGTATTCTAATCGTTCTTGAGAAAGTGGTTTCAAAGAATTTTTCGAAAGATAACTTTTGTTAAGACAGTAAAAGCACTGAAAATAGCCAAAATAAAATTTCTTTATGGAGGATATATTTCATTGAGAATATATTTTATGGTTGTTACAAAGACATAAAGTACCATGGTATTTTAGGTCTTTGGTTGTTTGAGCAGTCTGTGTGATCTCCATCAGATACTGGTACTGGAGAAAACCACTCGTCTAGTTATTCATCAAGAATAAATAAATAAATAAATAAATAAATGAATGAATTAATGAATTAATTAATGATCGGGTGAAAAAATAAAAGAAAATGCTTCTGATTCAAATCAGATTATCTTGAAGAGTCATATATGAGCTGAACCGCAGACACATACTGATGTATATAGAAAGTGAACAAAGCAGAGCATTAGTCTGTTGAATACACTGTCCTGGGCCAAGAAACACATGCCAGGAGCATACGAGTTGTCTAAACAACCTGTAATCTTAATGTTTTCTTTCAGTGTCTGTATAGATAGACTGATGGTAAGGGTCGTTATATTTCCATCAAACTTGTATTTTCCTTCGCGGTTATCTAAACAAAGGCTTGTCTTTAAACGCTACAACTGTGCTATTATCATGCCATAACGTTCAATAACCAATAACAAAACACAAGGGTGAACTATGGTTTAAATTCAGTTTAAATCGTTTTCTTTTTTGTGTTATCACTTTATGGTGTGCTTCAAACCACCGGCGCTACATCTAATATATAGAACATGAAAAAATATCTAGAACCTGAAAAACTCGAGGCGAGTTTCACCTGTACCTCCCTTCGATATAAGCCTACCCACTGCACTCCAACAGACGCATTTTGTATTTGAAAATGAGGAAAAGATTCGTAAAATTCTAGTACCAGACGTCATCAAATTCTCTCTTTTTAGTTGCATTCCTTTTAATGGTGGGAAAGAATGAACCTAGGTGCGGCATCGAGCCGGACTATACTAAGCTACAAGAACTTGTTTTCCGATCGAGTTTAAAAATGGAGAAAAGGCTAATGTCCTTTTAATATGGTTACAAAAAATATACTATTTTTTGCTGCTACATAAATTAAAGAAAATAAAAGTGTCAGTCTTGTGTACTATTCACGTATGACGAAAAATAGTACGATCACCCATTGAAAAATAGTACGATCGCCCATTGTATTTGTTTGCTTTGAGTAAGTAAGAGACAAATTGGTACGTGGTCTAAATAAACGATCTCACTCCGAAATGGAAGTCATTTTCACAAGCAATTTAGTGTCACAATCTTGATGGATTGTTAAGTTTGTCCCTGTTAAAATCCACTGCCACATTTATCATTTTTGTTCTAAAACAGCAGCCATTTTGTCAAGCGTTTAGTGAACCTGACTTAATTTGAATGGCACGTGCTGCGTCCTTTCTTGGCTGACGGGGTGATTAATTTTGAACATCAGATTTTAAATTGTAGTAATAAATAACGTATATGTACAGGTAATGTACTATTTTGGATAAAAAGACGTTTTGCAAAGTCAGTAAGATTTGAAAACATTAACACCACGATCTTTGAAAAACGTTTAATTTTATGTAAAAATGAAAAGAACTATATGGCTACACTTCAGTTTAAGCTTCATTTTGCATTAATATAATCAACCTTAAAAATTGTTCATGGCACCTTTTTCTCTGTTTACAAACTTACCATTAGCCACAGGAAAGGTGTGTTCATTACGTGTCATGAACAGACAAATGGTCAAATGGCGTGAGTAAAGAACGCCTATTACTGAATGGGAAATTAACTGACAAGAAAAATGGAAAAATAACGATATTGCTTCAGTGCTGTTCTTAATTCAGTCAGGCTGAGTTCTTCAAGAGAGTCGCTCGTTTAGTCTTGTTTTAGAAAAGTTTGACCGAGAATCTAGATCTCTCTTTAACCACAGGAGTTTGAAATTCTATCAATAAACAAGTAACATAGACACCTATCGTAGAAATGTTTTCATCTTTTATAAATACGTGTAAATGTGCTGGAATAATTTAATTACATGTACCTTATTACAATATTATGTGTATGTATGTACATATATACATTGTAATTACCAGGAAAAAGGAAACAACACTTCACTCTACTGCAAAGCTCCTAAATATTATACTTAACAACCATGTTTGCTTTTAAACTTCTTATGTCATGGGGTTAAAATAAAGACTTACCACATGTGTAAATTTGTATGAAGAATCTCGATGCTAGCAGCTGTTTCTGTGGAAAGAACAGTATGACAGGCATATATGTAAACCAAGTTCTGGTTTTACAAGTATCAAGTATTGCGTCTTCGTTTTAAACTCTGCGTCTAATTGATATAGATGCTGCTTCTATAACCTATTCGACAAAAAAGGGACATTTGTGTAATCTGTGCCAACTTGCAGTTCTTCATACAGAACGATGTTGTGTAAGGCTGTGTAAGTTTAATGTCTATGAATAAGCACATGTAACTTGTTACTTAAGTTTCCTTTCTTTGAAATGAAGATAGGCCATAACTCTGGTTAAAAAAAGTTTACATTCGTCGGTTATTCGTACGTTTTAAGCAAATAGGTGTAATGACTGAAGGACTTTATCCAGACAAATATTTTTAGCAAGATTTGTATAAGTTCGTTACTAGGTAAAATCAAAGGTAAAATGTTGGTAAAAAAATCCTGCTAAGGTAGTTATTAGCAGATGATGACTGCTCACCTTTGCAGATTAGAAGGTAATTCTATCTATTCATACGAGTTTATTTACTAAGTAATAATAGTAAGGTTGACAAATTAACCGATGCCCCCTCAAATGTTTTGTTACTTTACGTTGAAAGGGATAATGCAAGATACAGATTGCATCCCATACGGTTTTTTACCAGAGAAATCCCTGGTTCTTCTACCTGCTTTGTGAAGTGTAAAGCACTGACACATGGAATCCTCAGTTTGACATCTTATCTGAATGTCAATTTTACAAGAGTTAGTCGAGAAGCAAGCAGGGATAATGAACTCGCAACCCCTGGATTACAAGTCCTGTGCATTACCACTGGTCCTCCCCTTTTGAAGCAACTGACTTCGAGAACATTATTTTTCCTGGCGTTCTTATGGATAGACAAACATATAACTAAGAGCAATACTTTCAGTGTTGAAGATGAGGGAAGGGTATGTGATTGTGAACATGCTGTGGATACAGTTGTCGTAACATAATGTTTGGGGTATATGTAAATCTGATGGTGAAACATGGCATACTACATACAAGACTGAAGAACAGCAATCAATACTGGTCAATTTATTTTACAACAACAGCATGGCAAAGTCACTTGTATAAAATAGATAAATAATATGATATCACAGACTATAATGCTTGTGAGAAGTGTGTATCAAAGAAATACATAACTTCATGTACAATATATAGCTAACATATGTTATATAACCTATATTATCTTTTACTCATACATGCATAATTCTGAAGATTCTACACTAGTTTTTCATTTTTTATTCTTAATCAAGAATTACCATGAAAACATAAGTTTGAACAATGCGATGAAAGTTGTTTTAGTTTCAGATACACGTGATAATACTTAAACCAGCTGCGACAGATGTTAGTCAATTCAACTAAAGAATTTGCCAAAAGCTGTGTTTACATAAATTTTATGCTAAAGAAAACAGAAAATAAAGATCTTCACAAAACATGTAAATTATATCCCAAAAAGACGAAAACCTATCTGATATGAGGACATGCGTAAAAGGAGAAGTCCTAATTTATTTGACCTTGACCTCAAAGACCTTGACATAAGTTTCCTGAATATTGCATTAAGCCTGTAGGTAATTTTGTACTACATGTTAAAATTACACATACCGGTAATTGCAATTAAGCTAATCAATGCTATTTTTGCTGTTGGAGAAAGGTACTTTTCACAATGTGTTATTAAATGTGTGAGTTCTAATAATTATAATGATATTTCAATCATCAACAACTGTATAACAGACTACTGCTGCCCATTTTATTTTGATAAAAGAAATGAAATATGATTTCATTTTCTTAATTGTGAATAGAAATGAGAATTTGATATTCATTTAATGCATTATTATACCTGAATGAATGTAAATCATAAACTAATTTTGTACTAAATCCTTGGCTTTATTTGAATATGAACATGGAATTTCATTAAATTCATAATTTAACATCAATTAAATTTAAGAGGAATGTGCCAAATGCTTACTTCCTGGCACTGATTCAGTAAGAATAGAGAGAGAGAGAGAGGGGGGGGGGAGACAGAGTATGGGGAGAGAGAGAGAGATAGAGAGAGAGAGAGAGAGAGAGAGCAAGCAATCTCATGTGTAACAATACAGCTAAAATATAAAGCCAAACATTCACTAAATATCACAATGATAATAAAATTAATAACACAGTAGTTCTTTTTTAGTTTTTTTTCCTGCCATATTCACAAAACAAAAATCAATCCATTTCACTGTAATTTTTTCTGTCTATTTGATTAACAAGAAATCTGATTCAATCTTCTATTTATATAATGATTTTGTATTATATATCATTCTGTGTATTACACTGTATTTAAGTAATTTCTTCTTATTGATTGTATTAAACATGATAATCATGTAAATATTTCAGTGGTGAATGCAAATGAGTGTTGCTTCTTTATTTCACAGCACTTAAGAGGTTTTTTCTGATTGATATTTTGTATTTTGTACATTCAGACTGGTAGTAATATGTGTAAATACTTTTTTTGTTTCTCACCTCATGTCACATCTGTATGTGCTGAGATTTTGAATAACTTAACATAACAATTTTTTTTAAGTTATATCAAAATTTTCAAAGATTTTGTTTCAAAACTGCAAAAACTCTCATGCTAAGTTCCACAATTTTGGTAAAAGAGAAAATCTGTTAGATACTGAAACCAGAAAATAATCCTGATAATATATTTTCTTAATGAAATAAGCAGGTAAAACAATACAGGTAATATCTTACATCTGTTGAAGTCAGTCGGAAAACGAGAATTTCAGCCATCTAATCATCATGTTTCATCGGTCCTTGTTTATGATTGAAAATGGAAAAACTAATGGATTTACTTACATGTGTAAATAAACTTACACAAAACTGATTGGCAAAAAATCTGAATAGCCCTGTTGCATGACCTAATCAAGGAGAACATGTAGTACACAATAGTTCTAAGTAACACTTTTATCTTGCTCTTAGCTTCTGTTAGTTTTGGTTTTAGTGCTATACATACAGTATTTTTACTTCTAGATCTTCTGATGTTACATTTTGGATCATACTTTATTATGCAGTCACTGCTATATTGAAAATCTGCCTTCATGTTGTTAGTTTTAGCTGTATTAATTGTACACAAGTAGGTAGCCTAACTAATTTTAGACTGGAAATTACGAACAGTAGGTGAAAGAAAAAACCTCATGAGAGAAAACTAAATGCATGCTTTTATAGTCATTTTATACCCTAAAAATCTGTACTGTTCTGAAACTTATGATAGGCAAGATGTATGACATTGATGAAAACATTATAGGACTGGTCTATGGCTTGATGAGTTGTACATTGTTAAATGGATACTTATTGTTAATTCAGCACTTGTCTTTTTTCTGGAATATACTATTAACTGTCAAGTGTTCAAAGAAAAAGTAATCATCATGTGTGGGGTAATGTTAAGCACCTGTGACAATGTGTTACACATGCCTTCTCACAGGGTACACTTCCATGTATCACCCAAGTGGTCACAAAGGCTGTAGGCAAATGTCATAACAAATGCCTGGTCAACACCTACATTGAACAATATAGTCTGTTTTACCCATTAAACCAGACTCCCAGCGAATATAAACAAGTCAATGTTTACATTAACAATTGACATTTGGCAGACACTTGGTAAATAACAAGTAAACAATCAGTATTGTTCACTTACTGTAAGAGCCACTTCATACAAATGGAGACTAAGGGTTAAATGGTCAAGTGTGTCTCAAAGCTATTATCTTTATCTTAATTTCATTATAACAACATTGTGCCTCTTAAAAATTTACAGCAATGAAAACAAAAAACACTTCATTACTTTACAAACAGCAATTACAGGCTAAATTTCACTTGTATACAAATGTCTGGTATAAAATAACATACTGGTGTATTGCGATAAAAAGTGATGTCTTAAGAATCAGTGACATTTTAAACAGGCAGTGAAAACAATTAGAAAATTCAAAAGTGGAATCAGTTTAACTTTCTTTGTTAATCACTACTCAAAAATAGACAAACTTTTTATTTTAACCATCTCATTACAACAAAGATCTTACAAAAATGTCGGAATTCAGAATAAATTAATACAATTAAATGCTATAAATTTAGACAACAGATAACAGAACTTATATAACTGATATTTACTGTTCCTTGTTTTCATCCGTTTCTGTAGCCTCTGTTACAACAATTTCTATTTTTGACTGTTCACTTGTTGCTACTTGCTTAGCTTCTTTAGATTCTGTACCAGTTATGTCTTTCCCCTCTTCAGTGTCTACCCTTTCTGTAGTCTTATCCCCTTTATCTTCTGGGTCTTTCTCTTCTGGTTTATCTTGGGTCGTATCATCAGGCAAAGCTTTGTCACCATCTGTTATCTCCTTACTGTCTTTATCAGCCTGTTTTGCATCACTTTCACTCTTTTTCACAGCAAGTTCTACTTTACCCTTCTCCCCATTGTTTGTAGGTGGAGTTTTTATTATTCTCATATTCTGGATTTTCTTTTCAAAGTCTTGCCTATTGCCATCAGTAAGTCCTAGTTCAAATGCATTATCAAGATCTATCAGATCCTGTACCATATCCTGGTACCTCAAGTCCATCACAGCAAAAGTGTTTCTTGCTTCCTCATTGATCTTTTCCCTTTCAACTACAGCATCTCGACCAAAAACCATACCTTCAGTACCTGTAGGTTCCTGTTGTCACACTGGTTCTTGATGGTTTACCATGTTCATCCATCAAGGACATCCTAGATGGCCCTAGAGATGACCTTGACCTTGATGGTATATCGGCAACCTCAAGCACCTCTGCAAACTTCACTGTACTTGTTGGCCTCTCAGCATCTAGTATTCCCTTGGCAACCTCTCCTTCCATATCCGACCTAACTCCAGGTGACCTTGACCTTAAACTAGAAGGCAACCTTTCTTCCTCACTGGACTTTCCTCTTTGCTCACCTTCCTGCAAACATGGATAAGAAACTATTAAATCAGCGTATAAACCCTGAATATCTTAAAGAAGTTCAATTTAAACATTTCCTAATCAAACTCCAACAGTAAACTGTAGAAAGCCAGTAATATATAAGTGTTTGTGTGCAAAGTCGAATGAGCAACAGACTGACCATATTTCATTGTACTGCATCTTTTTTTTCATAGTAAAATACATTAAAGGGACCAGGAAAGTTTTCAGGATATCCTAATTTCTGATAGTGTGATTTGTTCAATCAATAACTTTTTAAGTTTGTCATGCATGATTTTTGAAACTTTTTCTTCATCAGATAAAACTATACAGTAAATTTCATTAATATGTCATCAAGAATACTTGAAAAAAGTGATTTATTGCCATGTTAAAAGATGTTATTAAAATATATTTGATATCAACAGAAAGATATGCATTAATATATATATTAGGTGAAAGAGAAACTTACATTTTATCACACTCAACCATCAAATTTTGATTTATATAAAAAAAAATACCATAATAACTTGATTTACTGCAAGATTGACAAAAACTGCAGTCGAACATGACATTCTGATTTTGAAAGATATGAAATATCTAGATGTATACAACAGAAACTTGCCAGAAGAGAGTATCATAATTATGTCAATCATTTTTTCTCCCTACCAGATTTTCTTCATCTGTCTCCCTCTTTTCTTCTCCGTCCTCTTCTTCGTCTTCTTCCTCGTCTTCTGCCTCGTCTATTTTCGTACTCACGGAAGTGGCACGTGATTTCGTGCCAGCTGTCTCAGTTTCTGTTGGTGATGTTTTACCACTGGCTACTTCCTCCTTAGCCAAGATGGCTTCAAGCTCCTATAGATGAATAATACTCAATCCATTACAATCTTAATTGCCCAGATAGGCATACTTTATACAAAGAAATCATTACATAAATAAATATAGTCATTATGTGCTTTGAGGTCAAAAAGCATGGAAACAGATATTCTCTGGATGCAGGCTTACTAATCAATATATTTTTTTCAATTTCTTCTACCATACACATTCACTAACCTTTTTGTCAAACAAAAATTTGTCAAAGACAACAAATCAACACAATCCAAAACACCTATCAGTATAAAACTGCTTATTTAAATTCCATTCGATGTTGTCTGTTATTCAATGTAAAGTCATAGATAATGAATTATCAAAAAGTTGGAATTATGTTTGCTTAAGGTTTCTTGGCCCTAAAGATCAAGTCACCTGATCAGCAGTGGGTGTGAAAACTGTTTCTCGGAGAATAGGTTCTGGGGACACCGGTGCAGACTCTGGTCTGGACCTGTGACTACTTGCACGGCTTAAGGTTCGAATCCTCTCCATCATGGGTCCCTGAGGTCTCTCATGCTCCTGTAACAAGAACAACAACAATTTCTTACCATACACATATAGAAGCCCTGGCCCTTTAACTTGTAAAGAAATTAAGTCTCATAGTGCTTAAAACTTTGAAATAGTTGAGCACTGAAATTGTAAGAAATAAACTGAAAACATTCATAGAAAGTTGAATAGGTTAGCAAAGAAAGATGTAATGACAGAATTGCAAAAGCATGGTTAACAATATAAGAAAGAACTATTAAACAAAGATTTTGAGGATGTTTTGGCCGCAAACCTAGTAACATTTTATACAAAACAGAGAAGCGAAAGACAGAATGACAGCTATATAGCTATCTACATAGCTATGTAGATGGTTTGATTAAATAAAATGAAGAAACCATGAAAGCATAACTAGAACAGAGTTACTAATATTGTACCTTCTTTGAGATATCATAGAGTACAAAGGGCGTCACATGCTTTTGTCTCTCGTATGAGATCTTGTATAAACTGGATGTCAAGTGGAGGTGATGCATCATGATTTTAACTGGAGCAAAGCTGGTACGTCTTGTCTGATTTTCTCCTCCTCCTTTTATTCTAGATAGAAAGATAGTGACAGAAAGAATGGAAAGAAAGAAAGAAGAAAGACAGCTAGTAAAAGAAAGAAAAAGATGGATAGAGAGCCTACTCCTTTCATTCTATATAGAAAGCTAGTGACAACTAGGCAAAAAAAAGACATAAAAGAAGAAAAAAAACAGATGATAAAAGAAAGATAGAGAAAGACTATTCTTCATTCCTTTATTCTAGACAGCAAGATTGAGTAGAAAGGAAGTTGAAAATGAAGGCAATACAGGCAGACTGTGTGAGACAGAATAAAAACATGGATAGAGAGTGAGACAGGAAAGAATTATGGAACATAAGAAAAGAATTTTGGACAAGAAAAGAGAACCACCATAGCAAGCTACAAAGTAGAGATTTATGCCTCTCTTCATTGCTTTTGTTTTTATTATAACCACCAAGTGCACAAATTCAACATTTGATAACTGAATCAGGGAATCAATTCTTTGGCTCAGTTGCTTACAGCAGTTGGTTTTTTCACGCTGGTACGTTTGACCCACTAGGCATGGGTTTGAATCCCTTGGGGACTGGTGTTTTATCTTAAGATGGAAACTCATCCAGGATACCTAATCCTGGACTGCATTTAATAACCTATAATAATTTCTGACTTAATAGTCGATGACTTTCTCCAGAGATGGGGGGTGGGGGTGCTGTTATGGCTGAGTTCACACCTACTTCAGTTCATATAGATGCATGCAATCTCTGACAACTGACTCAGGTGGCCTGAGTTGTTTGTGTGTTGGGCTATGAAGCTGGTGACCTGGGTTCGATTCCGGGTAGCCACTGAGTTACCAACTCATTTCTCAGGACTGGGTGGTAACCTAAAGGTACTGTTTCCATCAGTATCGGCCTAGACTGGGGGTCGGAGAGATATAATACACACATCATGGGCTCTTCTGGAAATAAGTTGTTCCATCCACACCAGGTGGGGACTTTCCTTGACTACCCACGTTAAATATGAAACCTTTACCATTAACTATTGAGACAGAATGAATTCTTTGGCTCAGTGATCTAGAACACTGGTCTTTCAAACTACTCACAACCCAGTGGGCATTGGAATCCCTAATCAGGTTGCTTTTTCTGATGCACTGCATCTTTATGGATGGAAGATCACACATGATGTTATTTCATTCTTTGTAGGAAGCAATGTGAACAATAATAAAAATGCAGACATTTGTAACACCCCCCCCCCCCCAACCCACCAAAAAAAAAAAAAAAAAACCCTTACATTAATAAGTGGACATTTTTGTATTAAACCCAGTGACTGAAATTTTCTTTAAATTTTCTTTCAAAGCACCATGTTATATGTGAGAATTATCCCTAACTTTGCAAAGTCAATGAGAAAACTTCTGATAAAGTTTATATGACTGCCAAAGCTGACAGATACATTCAACTGAGAGTTTCTGAAGTTATGACAGTGTGTTCACTTTTATGTTTAAGTCTCCATGCCAATAATTCCTTTGAGGCCAGTCTTTTATTTTGAAGCTGTCATTGATTTTTCTTCTGATTTAATTGAATTGGGATTTCTACCTTTTTCATCCTTCACTGACCATAACAATGATTAACAATTGCCTTTTTTTTTAGAATATAAACAGTAACTGCATGACTGCTTCCATTAAAGTAACACCTGGGGTGGCTGATCAAAGGGCATGAAAGACTGGTGCCTTTTTTTTTATGAGAGAATATTTATTTCTTTGAATCAGCAGTAAGCAATAGTGGGAAGTGACAGTTTACACCATGTAAATCAGACAATGATAGATTACAATGTAAGGAACACTGGGCAGAGAGTATTTATAGACACATGGACAACTGGTATATCAAAGAGATATATGTTCTGATATCAATATTCACAAAGTTCTAGGAAAACTGATTGTTAAGCTTTTCGAAGTAATGCGCATAGCTGAGTCTTGTAGTGGGTATTATTATCTACGATAAAAACACTAACATGCCTACTGAGAGATGAGATAATGGAAATGACTGTTTTTGCGGGAAGAAAACAATGAATGAAATCAGCCGAATGTCACTACACACAAAAATCAAACCATTACTGGCAGAAAAAAACAGCATGGAAACAGCTTTTTGCGAGGATGGAAAAAGATCTGTAATCTTGAACAGGTAGCCTGCTACCAAGGAGATAATAAAGTCTTTCAGTAACAACATTTTATACTAGTTATTGATAAAGAGAATAAATCTAGCAAATGAAGCCAGTCTATCAAACTGGGTAAATGAACCAATTTTCTGAAGAATTTCACTTTATTTATCACCTCTATATTATGTCTGCAACAAATTCTACAAGGAATGTATGAATACTGCACCATGCAAATATAGCTAAGCAAACAACATGTTTTTATGCCCCCACCACTTTTGGGGAGGGGGGTGGTGGTTTGGGGGGCATATAGATTTGCCCCTGTTCGTCTGTCCAGCTGTCATGCTATCTGTATGTAGAATGGTCTGTGTTGCACTTAACTCCAAACAACTAACTCCAAACATATAACTGCTAGAGCCATGAATCTTTCTTAGATTACTTGTCAGCATGTGAAATAATAATGCACCTGGGTATTTCAATGAAAATTTATTGGAGATCAGCAGAGTTATGTCCACTGATTAGCAAAAAATAACATTTTTAGACTTGTGTCGCGTGTAACTCTAAACGTATAACTGATAGAGCCATGAAACTTTCTCATAAAAAAAATTGTCAGCATATGCAGCTGGGTAATTTGATGCAAATTTATTGGAGATCAGCATAGTTATGCCTCCTGATAAAGCTAAAACATAGCATTTTTATGCTTCATACGCACCTGTAATTGTTAAGGATTTTTTGTGACAAAACAGCGGAATGTAGGGGCATCCATGTTCTATGGACACATCTTTAGTTTATATTGTACAGTAAAAAATTAAACAGGCAATGAAACGTATTTAAGTAAAAGGAACCTCACTATAACAGTTTTTAAACTGCTATCAAAATTTAACCAATGGCTAATACTCATGGCATCACTGAAACTAAAGCTTGCAATGTCTAATAGCAACATGCAGCGCTTTCACATGAAAGGGTGAAACAGATTTCAATGCTCTTCATTGACCAGTATTTTAGATCTTCCTTTGAAAGATGCGTAACATAGGTTTGGAGAATTTAAAGATCAAAGACTTACCTTCAGATCTTTTTCAGATTCATAAATCATCCTGGCTAGATTTTCATGTTTGTCTTGATCTTGTTCATTCAGTGTGATCTGGGTTGCTATGATGTTTCGTGTGCACAGTTTCTTTACTTCCTTCTTTATCTGTGCCACCATATCCATGTCCTCCGTGGCGCTGATGTCAAACATCTTCAACGTGGAGGCTAACTCACTGAAATAATAATTGATGTATTTTAGACATTATGCATCAGCTGTTGTTATTTTTTAGTATAAAGTTACACTTGGGCCACAAGTTGTAATACAGAGAGAAACTAGGAGTCAAAGACTGAGATTAAAGAAACTTAATGGCTTCAACTCTCGATTTCATTAAGTCCGTCACAACATGATTCTTCCAAACAGCTAGGACTTGATCACTTTTTCCTAGACCTTGCACTCTCTATTGTATAGCATAATTCATTTATCAGCAGAAACCACTACAGGGTATAGGGACAGAAGAATATTTTTATACTAGAATTTGGTTTTATCACAATTCATTTGATCTTTCAGTTCACTGCACTATATACATGTAGTAAGTGAATTTCAGTATAACTTTAAATCCCAATTTTTTTTCAAGACAAAACCATGGCACCAGGTGTGCTAACCCATTCCAAATTCTACAACACAAAATCTTGATGCAAGCATCAAGGTCACTGCTAAATGATTATTCCTTTGGCTTGCTAATGAAGGAAATACTAATATTTTTATTATACAATTTTAATCATACATTTATTGGTCAAAAAATAATATAATTTATAAGTCTATTTGTAATATTTCTAAAAAATCAAAAACAATGGTGGTTTACATTAGAACTCCATTTTGTATTTTTTTTTCACTTGTGAAATTTAATCACTCTGAAGACCTTCCTTCACCAGCAGATATTTCAACATCAATTAGAATAGATGTCAACAAAACTTCTAAATTCAACCTTTACAAGTCATGTCCAAGTCTGGCAGTATCAAATGAAAAATGCAGTACCTCATTTTATATTAAAATTTCCTTAGTTAATCATACATAAGCAGATATTGTAAAAATAAAAGCTGCAGATCTTCTTGCATGATTTTTAAGCCAATCAGAACAATAAGCCAATCCAAAACTACGACTTTTCAGGACGATACGGATAAAAGTAAAGTAAAAATATTTCTGTCTTAAAAGAACATAGACTATGGATGATAAATATATATAAATGTCAAAGCTCAGAAATGACATCTAAAAGTGCTGTGAGTATGAATTTTTTATGAAACAAATAATCTAGAGTAATCCCCAGGGACACAATCAATGCTACAGAAAAGCAACTGCTCAATGTCCCAGATTGTATAACACATATAAGAAAATTAGGTTTCATTTACTATTAAAGTATTTGTTTTTGTTTTTTCCAGTCAACATCCATATTTAGTTTTGATTTCTGAGTTAAACAAGTAACATGGCATACAGAATATGAATATTTTGTGTGGTGAATGGCGAGTGCTATCTGCGTCTTTATCTTATAGCACTGAGAACTTTTTCGCATTCAGCCCTCAATTTGGTTTCTTACATGTAATTATGTATGTCCTGTAAAAAAGCTTAAAACAGTCCTAATTTAAAATAGATAATTTACAGGAGGAGATACTGTATTTGCTTCATGTAACGTAACAGAGAAAACTGTTAAATGATTGTGAAAAAAAGAAAATGGATTCCTCAATGATGCAGCATGGTGTGAAAATACTGTACATATGTATACACATGCTTTCTCTGAGAAAAAAATGCTCGAGAATCAAATAACTTGATTTCCAAGGACATTCAACAATATGAAACATATAAAATTCTGTTAGTGAAAAGGTTAAGTCACCTTACAATTAGTAATATACTGATGATGATAGTAAAGGAATCTAGAAATCAGTGCTAATGGGATAAAATGAAATAAAAAATGTCAACTACAAGAACTGTCACTGTAAGATGACAATGCCCATCAAAGTGGTGCTTTGACATTTGATCTGAGAACCAGTCATTCAGGGGTCAAGGTCAAATAAATATAGGTCAGTGGGAAGGTCTTATCCAAAGGGGGTTGAGTCCAAGTATGAAGTAAATCCACTTACTAATAAGGAAGTTATGGGCAATGTGAAAATTTCTGGACAATTGGATATTCAAGGTGAAGGTAGTTCAGGGGTCAAGGTCAAATAAATATAGGTCAGTGGGAAGGCCTTGTCCAAAGGGGTGTAGTGTCCAAGTATGATGTAATTCCACTTACTAATAAGGAAGTTATGGCCAATGTTAAAGTTTTTGGACAATTGGATCTTCAACGGTAAAGGTCATTCAGGGGTCAAGGTCAAATAAATACAGGATAGTAGGATGGTCTTGTCCAGAGTGGTGTTGTGTTTAAGTATCAAGTATATCCACTTACTTATTTGGAAATTATGGCCAAATAATAGTTTTTGGACCATTGAATATTCAGGGGTCAAGGTCAAATAATTACAGGTCAGTGGAAAGGTCTTGTCCAAATGGCTGTTGAGTCCAAGTATGAAGTAAATCTACTTACTAATAAGGAAGTTATGGCCAATGTTAAAGTTTTTGGACAATTGGATCTTCAAGATGAAGGTCATTCAGGGGTCAAGGTCAAACAAATATAGGTCAGTGGGAAGGCCTTGTCCAAAGGGGTGTTGTGTCCAAGGTTAAGAAGTAAATCCACTTATTAATAAGAAAGTAATTGCCAATGTTAAAGTTTTCGGACTGATGGACGGACTGTTCAAAAACTATATGCCTCCCTTCGGGGGCATAACAAGATTCTTATACTTACTCTCTAACCATAGGATTGGATTCCACAAGGAATCTGTCCTGAATAACATCTGCTACTTCTTCTGTCTTCACTTTCAGAACTTTAAGGGTGTGGCATGCCTCAGCCCGTACCCCAGGGTTCTCCTCATACCTCACTGCCCACAGGAGACAGTCCACAATCTGTTCTGTAATCACCCCAATCTTCCCAATAGCTGAAATTAACCCAAAAAACAATACCATTCAGAATAAATTATCAATATTCTTGATTATTCAATATCAAACAAGGCAATACTTTTTGGACATGAAAACAGTCCTTTTAAGCATGTGCATGATTTCTGTCAGTGATTTCTTCCCGTGTGTAAAATCCCTGCCAGTCAGACATTTAGTGGGGAAAATGTACTTTTCGTTTAATTGCATTTTTTGTTCAGAGCAAAGGATACTGAAGGGAGTAGAAAAAGTTTTGGTTGTACATGTTAAGTTCATTAAATAGTGATTCATTCAATCACACTTTGACTGTACATGCTGTGTACTATCCAGCTAAACTCAATATTCTGTTATAACTGAAATCAATTTTCAGACAGACATGCTGAAGGGTATCTGGAGAAAATTCTCTTAATACCATAATTTATCTACAATATACCATTCTATTCTAGGAAGAAACTGTGAAAAAAGAGCTCCTGCCAAAGTGTTTTATTCCTAGAACTGAGAATTCATTATGCTTTTTTGGTCTTCAATGGTTCCATATTACTTCTTCTTGCCCTGGGAATATTGCATTAAATGCATTTTGTTTTCAATCTGTAATTGTCTCTACAAATAAATCAAATACCTTCCCCTACTAATCCTTACTGGTTTCATTATTTGAAACTGAAAAACAAAATTAATGCAACTTTGTACAGAGACAACTCCTTAAGGTATAAAAATATTATCAAAACTTATTTTTTACACTGTCCTACAGATTCTGAAAAATTTATAAGGGAAGTTGGTCTGAATGCAATCATAGTCTACTATTTCCTAAACCACCCTCAAACACAAAATAGCAATTGGGTGTCTACAGAAGTCAATCATTGCTTTTTTGCAGTTGTTATTTCTGCATCTGATAAGGGTTTTTGGATTGAGTTAGTAAAATTACTGTTAACAACTTTTTGTCTAGAAGCAGATATTCCTTAAAAGGTATTAAGGAAAAAGGTGGTAATGTATTGGTTCTTGGCCAGTCTCAACAGGCTGTGTGATGCCCACTTTGTGGTTTGAATGCTTTAATAGTCCCTGATGTGTACTGAAAATATAAAATACTCACGAGAACCAAATGCAGAGGCAGAATACAGAATGACTTGGCTAATGTACTTCAATAATTCAACAGAATGCAGACAATTTATTTGAAGAAAACCTGTCTGACATGCAACTCTTTATCAGCATCATTTTGTCTTTGAATAACTTCCAGAAAAACAAAAACCAGAAGACACAATTACAGCAGTATTTGCCAGCTGTGACAATAAATTATGAATGAAAATGAAGAAGAATTGCTATTTATCAATGGAACTATGGCATTCATCCACAAGAGACCTATGACAAAAACTACAACAAAAACCAAGATAAAACAAAGCCCCAACAAATCTCCCACCTTCCCAGAGAGCAATTTGTTTTCATTAAGAGCAGACTGTCACACTAATAATCATAACTGGAAGATATTCTGGAAATAAGCCATTGATAACCAGTCATTAGGGGATCTATTTATAGAAGAACCAAACTGATTTCAGACTGATCATTATCAAAATGGGTTGCACAATTTTGCATCTGAAAGTTAATTGAATATGGATTTTCAGTTGAAAATCTTGGCATTTTGTGTGATTTATGAGGATATCTTTGTTGAGTTGATAGAACATGTAATGGGAAACTATTAAAACTGACTTAGAATATCATATCAGATTTATGAAAGTAAGTGACTGACATAGTTTCTCACGTCCCAATAACTTGATCAAGTATAAAGTATATAAAGGGCAAAAGACTAAAATTTGTTTTCTGTGATCTACAACTCAAATTTGATTCTCTGAACTACTGAAGCTTCAGAAGGGAGCTGAAATAAACAGTAAGTTCGGTTAATGCTAAGCAAAGATTATTTAAGTTAAAACAATGAAAAAGGAAACAGCTTGCCAAAAAAAATGTTTCAAAACATCCTTGTCAAAGCAGCAAGTCTTTGGGTTTTCAAACAGATAAGAGAAAACTGAATTTAACAAACTATGAGAATCTGCATGCTGTAAATAAGATATAGAAACGTAACAAGTGTGAAGAGACCAAGTACTGTCTATTCCCAAGAAGTAAAACAAACTGATAAAAAAGACAGGGGAAAGTCCCAAAGTAAATTGGTTTCTCAGTTCTGGTAGACTCCAGCAGCCAGAGTTTTGGCAGAAACAGCCTTCTTAAATTGATTCTCTGAATGAAATGGTACATACACTGATGCTGCCTAGGGACATCTACACACCCTATGGCAACTGTCTGTCTCATTATACAGGATTGTTAGAACAGACTTAAGTCAAACCTTTATAGAGCAAATTAAACAAGATGAAATATTTTTCTTCCCCTATGTGCAGCATTACTGTCTTTACTTTTTGTCTATTCTTACTGATTTCTTATAAATAGCAACCAATTTTAATTTAGTCTATTTTTAGTTATATTTGATATCATTCAAGAAAAAAGACTAGAAGAACGTTTACCATTTGGTTGCAGCTTTATTTCCCATTCTTTAAAGGTCACTTAGTTTTGTCACAAAGCCTTCAAGTGATGAATAAATAATTATTTAGGACAACTTTTGCTAGTCTATGCTGAATCCCTGATACATAAAAGCCATGCAGTCTTTATTAGCAATTACCAGTCAATATATCACAGAGCAAAGGCTAAACTCCTTTGGCAAATGTATGACAATATTTTCTACCTTGGCAGGAGGATAGGCAAATTACAGTTACCATGCCAACTGATTAAAGAAATAGCAATTTTCTTCTTGAATTCAAAACAAGTACTTTAATTTGACTAATTTTGTTAAATTGGAAAAATACATATATACAACTTATAATTAAAGTGATCATAAATACAAATTACAAAGCATTATTCTGGTTTCAAGCTAAAGCCATGAGTAATTCTTATAGCATGTTTATGTCTGCTTTATGCTTATCTACAATATACAATGGAAAAACCATAATACTGTCAAAACTTTAATGTTTGAGAAACAATTTATGTTTTACTTGCCAAAACTGCCATATAATCATTTGAAATTAAACAAGTCTTACATCTGTAATTGTTACAAGGTCATTATCCTAAATGAATGAGCAAAATTTATTCACACAAAATTCTATAATACATTTTGTAGTGAAAATACATTGAAATCTAACAGTTACAAACAATTTTATGACCAGTCTGAAAATTTAGCAGTTAAAGATCATGATGGAAGGTTGATTTTACAACATGATAGGGTTTTATTACCTTAATGGTCTGTATCAATGTCGATAATAAAACTATACTAACTTGACCATAAAGATTTTTCTAATCAATATTGCTACAAATAAATTTAATTACAAACAGATTAAGGTAATGAAACTGAATGAAAATGGACAACTAGCAGTTTTGTTTTACTGTAAGTACAATGAACCTTAAAGGCTACGGATGCGAGATTTGGGGCTTCAAATAAAACAAAAGCCCAAGCCTGCAGAGTTGACAGACCTGAATAAGAAAGGTTTCAACACCTCTTACAACAGTAGTTAGAATAACAGTATTTGAAATCACAATGATATCCTGGAAAACACATTTGGAAGATTTTTTTACAACCCTACATCAACTGACAGGTCTGGGAATTGATTTTACCAGTGCCATGATTTAGAGAGAGAAATATGTCCTTATTAAAAACAGAAGAAGAGATTACATATAATCCTAAGAAAATACCAAGGAGTTTCTAAGGGTATTAGTGGCTTCAATAAAACCAAAGTAATGATGATGTTGAACAGCCATTACCTTTGACTTCCAACCCAGAAAACAAGGTAATGAAAACATAAAGAAAATACATCGGGAGTATTTTCAGGCCTATAAAATAAAGTGTGAGAGTATTTCAATATAAAGATGGTTCAATTTTTCTAAATGCTTATGATATATTATTATATAAGCTGCTTTTACAGTAAGCTTTTGCAAATCAAGCACTAAATGACCACTTGGATACATGTCAATTTCAGAAGACTGTTTAAAATTTGTTATAAGTATATGGCTGGTATACCGCAAGAAATCTTCTGAATTAAGCAGTTAATTCTAAAGTGCAGAAGAGTGTTACAATGTAACCACATTTTACAGTTATTACGATAATTCATACTTCATGCAGGGAATAAACATTGCTCATTAATATCAATCCATAATAGAATCTCTTCTGACATTTTAAATGCACACACATTTCTGAGAAAAAAAAAAAAAAAACCAAAAAACATATAATCATGATAAGATAATTACATCTATTGTAGGATGATCAACATTTGATGTGAATATTTTTGTTTTTACAGGCTTTATAAAACACAAAAGAATGCCTTTATGTGCAGTGTAATGATCAAGCTCTAAAGCTCTACTTGAGCTTTCATTACCACTTGATTACTGGAGACAGAATCAATAAATCTTATATTTCTCATTGCTTTGGAACCAGAGCAATATTCTATTGAGGGATTTATATTCACCAAGATGAAAATAATTGCGGAAATCATTCACATAAGGTAGAAATAATGAGGTCATAATTCAGACAGAATGAAAGGAGCCTCTTCTAAAATATTAAAATTCTGAAGCCGAAATCTTTTTTCTGTGTGAAACTTACATCTGATTTCTAAGGCACTCTTCTTAGTCTACATCCATTAAAATCAAAGACTTTTGACCAAAGCCCTGGAGTTTTACTTTTAGAAAGTCTTGAGTTTACTCTGTAAAGTTTGCGATCAGATGTCAAAGTTATCAAAGTGCTGTCTCTTCCTTCTCTTAAACTGCCTATTTGTTTCATATCAATACTAATACTAATAATAATAATAATAATAATAATTATAAAAAAAAAAACCACCTGCCCTGACCATAACTGAGCTTGACTTACCACTGAAATTGTTTTGAGGTTGTTTTTCATTATATTTTCTTTTACTCTCTGAAAAACGGTTAACCTTTATTCAAACTGGCAGCCTCTCCTTGTAACACATTTTATTATGGGCAAGCTACTCAATTATTGTTAATATCATGTTACATTATTATGTAAAATTGCAGGAAATGCCCCTTGTGTTGCTTTCCATGTTTTATTTAATATAGTAACCAAGTTCTGTAACACCGTGTTTCAAGGACCAAAATGAAAGGTTATGGGTGGTGATTTATCAACAATTGACAAAGTAGTCTAAAACCTTTGCCTAAAATATTAATCATTTCAAGAAACTACACAAGGAGAATATTCATATGAAGAAAATACATTTATCATGAAAATTGTTGGTGGTTTTCTTGACATAATAGTGTGTTATAGCAAAACACAGTAAATCAGCTAGGAAAATATGAATAAATCACAAAAAACAGGCCATGAATTCAAGAGTTAGTTTCCTGAAGCAGTTTACGTTCTAAAAAAATATTATTTATGGGTGATAAAGATTTGCAGATTTTACCTTTTATATAACATCTCATTTTTCAGTTACTGTGTGCTTTTTAAAAGGAACAAACTTATGTTGATTGGACAATTTCATTGTGTGCAAATATTAAGCATGTACTGGTGTTTTGAAATGTTCCCCTAAAACAACTCTGTGAAATGGTTACAGTTCATGAACTATTTTGTTGATAATTAATGAATCCAGTTCATAAACAGTTGCCCAAGGGCAGTTCATATACAAAGTTCATGAACTCCAGTCAAGAATCAATGTAGGACAGTTCATGAATAATCATTTTTGCTTTGAAATGTGCATGACTTCATAAACTGCTTTTTCACAAGGAAATGAATCTTACTATAAAATTCAGCTCAGAAGTGCAGCAAGCAGTCAGTGAGACTAGTAAACGAAAAATTGCAAGACATGGACTCTATAAGTGTTGAAAATAAATAATAAATAAGTTTGCTTCAGAAGAAAAAAGCCTGTTAACCAACACTTCTTTTAAAAGTACAAGTAAACTAATTTAATAATAAGAGAGATAAACTCTCTCCAGACTTGTAAAAACAAGTGGCAGTGTGGTTTGTGTGGTCTCTGACTCATCAGCCATTATACATTGTGCAGGTATCATGCCAATAGCTGTAACTGTATCAAGATTAACAACACATCAGCCTCATTGTCTGACAGGCATTAAACATGCATGGTACCATGAAATTGTGAATCACCTTGGCTGAAATGGAGCTCAGCTGTAAAGCTCTTTGGAGACAATATGAGCAAGGGATCACAATAGCTCTGTTGTACTATAGGTCATAGAAAGTGACTCAATAAACTTCTGTGTTGTAAAAATAATCCTTTTCGTAATAACTAATACACAAAGACTTTCATGTCAAGAAGAATCAGCAACAGCATACAACAAAGGCTGAGTACGGTCACATATGAGTTAAATATGGCTTGCTTCTAGAGGCTAAAGAAGATTTAAGAATTACCTTTTCACCCCAAGTATTTCATCTACAAACTGCTTTTTTCTTGATTTAGATTTATAAAATCACATGTTCTTTGACAAAAATTAACCTCAAATTACAATAACAACATTTTCTTCCAAAACAACAAAACAGACAGAGAAATGCGCTCTAGCACATTTAAGACCCCAAGAAAAAAAAGTGTCAGAAACTGAAAGCTAATGCTGTCCAGTGTCCAGCATATGGTCCAATATTGTGATTAAGTCCCATTTCAATTAACAATCAATTGTACAAATTAATTCCACTCATCATGACATGCAGAAAATTTCAGCATATGACTCAAAACCATGATACATCGACAATTGTGAATCATTTTTTTTCCAATACCCAGGCACACAAGGTGACAATAAAAAGGTCTAATAATATATTATTTATGCATTTTAAATTTCTGAATTTATGAGGTGTGCAAAATAAAACTATTGTGGCATGCATGATGCATGTGATAGAGATGAAAATGTAAATAGAAGAAAAAAATAAAAAATCCAAACAATGGATGAACAATAATAATTCTTGATAAATCAAATTTTAATCATGACTGAAAATTGCTAAAATGAGAATTATTGCTTTTATAATTCCTATTATTGTATATTTGATAACTAATTATTAACTTGCAATATTGATGTTTCAAATATCTTAATGTTAAAAAATCTTGCAACTATTGATAAACACAACCAAGTATGATTTAATTTGAGCCAGGTATAGCCATGCAAATTTCAGAGAATGGAGTTAATTGGAAGGAAGTCTGTCCCACCTGATTACTCTGTGAAGTTTGATATAAACTGTAATTGTATCATTCTACACTGTCTTCAATTATGCAATCAGGGGCACAGCTACCCATAAGCAATTTTCAGGCTGTAAGCTGCAAAAGAGTGAAAACCTAGCCTAGACTTGAAACCTAGCCTAGAATAAACTGTTGAAAATGACCTCATAGTGGAGTCAGATGAAGAGGGTTATTGTGAGATCAAGCAGTTTGATTTCTGCTGACCATATCTAAAACAAAATGTACGCTGTAGGTCCAGGCATGCAAGGCTAACATAACTGTGGTTATAATGCTGATTGTTATTCTGATGGTAACTGGATGTAAGAATTTACAGATTTTGTTATATAGTTTTTATTTACGCTCCATTGGAAGTGGCGCTAATGGGCTGTAAAACTTCTGCAAGGAAAAGCAATGCTGTCTGCCTGCAGACTGTTTTATCACCAGAAGGATTTATATTCTCCTTACAACATACATTAAGTTGCCAAAACTAAGAAATAACAGACAGGAAATAGTGCAATAATCAATAACATATTCAATACATTTTGCATTATGATATATTAAACTATTCTTTTGAATTATTTCCGTATGGGGAATATGCTCCCTAGGTTAAGTGTTGCAATGGCTATAAAATGTCTACAGAATGGTTATTATTATTATATATCTTTTCAATGTGTGCTTTAATTTAAATTTGGATTGATACAGAATTCAAAGTGTTGTACTGGGCTATCAGCTAAATCCATCCCACCTGTCCAAAATAACTTTTATCTATTAATATATACAAGTTGATTTTTATATCACTAAATTATTTTTTGTTTTTCATTTCTTCAATACCATCTGAATGTATCTCAGTCAATGTAAATGAAAGCAAATTATTTGTGGCAATGCTAATATCTAGGGAATCATTGTCAGTTAACAGATGGCGTACCTACGTCACAGTCGCAAAAACTCCTCGACATGAGGTTTTGCAAAAATAGATGGAAGATCTGTTTTACCGGTAAGTATTGACTTGTTCGTACTATAATCTTCATTTATTTTTTCTTTCCAACTGTTTTATCTAATTTTCTATATATATAACAAAACCACACTTAAAAAGTTTGTAACTGCCGTAAAATAAACATAATAAACATAGCTAAACCAACCGGTCTCCGAGTTATAACAATATTTGACAGAATAAGAATAATTTCTGAAAAGGTAAAAACTCTTCCAAATACTATAGCTGATTATCAGTTGAGAAAAAATTTGAAAAAAAGAGCAATTACAGAATAGCATGTCAGGGATGATGTGGCAAGTGAAAAAATATAAATAAAATCCATGCCACATTTTCTCCAGTTATTTTATCTTCACTGTCTGCTATGTCCATCAAACATAAGTCGATCATGTTTCAACAAAACGAAATATGCAATTTTTCTTCCTAAGATTATTATTGGGAGAAATATCTTTAACACATTGAATGATATCTCTTAAGTAATCACATTTCACCAATTTGATGTTTTTATGTCAGTAGCTTACGGCTCTTAAGTTTCCATGGGAATAACTCTTCAGTTCTGGCCAGATTTCAAAATATTGGATTTTTTTTTTCGAGAATTTTAATACAAAATTCTGCAAGTGAAAAACTCTACAGGACCATGTAATTATGCCTCTGTGTCTTAAAGAAGCCTGAATACAGAAGAATTGGAGTAGCGAAGTAGTAGATAGTGACAAAACAGGCATCCACATGACAGCTTTATGGCTAGACGAGTGTTTTCATTGTTAGTGTAAAGGAGAAACTGGAAGATTAAAAGTCGTTAAAGACTTTTACAAGAAAGACTGCATGGAAAAACAACATGGCTGTTGTAAAATTTTACATTTTCTTTATGGTAACACTTGCTTTGAAAAAAAACAACAAAAAAAAAACATGAAAATAAAAAGAGCTTTATAAATCATGTTATAACTTCATAACTTACATGAATCACTGAACTAAATAAAAAAAAATATAGATGGGCAATAAGTAACAAGGGGAAGTAACTGTGCTTCTGACCTCCAATGACCAAAGTCTTGACTGAATCACGCAGCATTTTTTTTTATTTTTGAAATTCACCACTTTCTGTAAGTATGGAAAATCATTGGTAAAACATTAGAATGGTAAAAGACTGCTGGAAAATGTAGAAACCTGGTAATCCCAATGTGGTTTATCAAACACATCTTGCATCCCTTGTGTTTTGACTTCATTCCCAGAAAAATTAATGTAGGCTGGTCTTCAAAAGGGTTCAGTTCATATGACTGACATCCCTATTTTAGAAAAGTTGCATCTTTTTTACAAGCCTCTTCCATTACTGTCTCTAACTTGTGAAAACTTGTCTCATCCATAAATCAAGTTTAGCCCAATCAGGTACAAATTATCGTCAAATTGTGAACATTGCACTGGGACATAATCCAGTTAGTTATTGATTGGAAATCATTTCTGGAGGCCAGTTCTGTAAATATTGACACTTTCTTCCTCATTCTGTTATGAGACTAGCTACAGTGAGTGAGTGTTAGGATGAAATTTGTTTGGACAAAAAACAGGCAACAGTTTCCACTCGTTGTTGCGTTTATAATTGGTTCATATCCTGGCCCTGTCATAACTGATTTTCTTCGATTTGCTGAACAGACAATATTATGGTCAATTTACAACAGAACTTGCCTGTTTGTATGGAATTATAGTCTTGTAGTCTAACACTTGCTCCTTTAATTCTCAACATTGATTTGACTAGATCTTGACAATTTTCAAGAAATCACAAAAAACACCAAAGAAAATAAGCAAGGAGCATAACAAACAAAAGCACAGCAACTTTTTATGAAGCTGACAGACAACAGCTTGGCAGTTTATTCCATAATAGGGATAACAGGGATAGGGATAACTCTATTTGAGTTTATTTATCATACTGGCTGCTCATTTGACAGATGCCCCTTGCAGAGATTAGTTATTTTATGTTGTGGGGAATAGTGCAAGGTACAGAAAGCATCCCATTCCAGAGACACCCCTGGATCTTTTCCATGCTCAGTGTATAGCACTGAAACATGGGACCTTTAGTAATTCAAGTGGAGAAGCAGGGCCGGGTACCAGTCCAGTGCATTTTAACTAGACCACTTACCAGCTCCTAGTAGTATTGGGGTTGTTTACCTTCAGTACCAGCCTAAGCCATATGACTGACATACAATTGTTACATTTTATTCGTTTCTTAGTTGCATTACATATTGTCGTGTGTAATATAAGTTATTGTCATATGATATACTGAAAATGGCAACCAGGTTGAACCAATTCAGTATACCATACAGTGAATAAAATTTACTCCCTTATAATATTAGTTAAAATTTGCAAAGTTTAACGTATGGTGGGGTAATGATTGTATATGGTATCTCCATATACTATTAAATCTATATTGTCTTTAAATGTATCTTAAAATTAAGTGTGTCTCTTATTTCGTCAAATTATATTTCTTGGCAAGGCATAGATATCTTAATCAGATGAAGATAACAGAAACTACAATCCAATTTTATATGAACACCTGCAAAGAAAAGAATATGCATGTTAATTAATTTGTTATGGAGTCAAAGTAAAAGTAATGCATGTCAATTTGTTATGGAGTCACAGTAACAGAGAATGCATGTCAATTTGTTATGGGGTCACAGTAACAGAAAATGAATGTCAATTTGTTATGGAGTCACAGTAACAGCAAATGCATGTCAATTTGTTATGAGGTCACAGTAACAGAAAATGCATATCAATTTGTTATGGAGTTACAGTAACAGAAAATGCATGTCAATTTATTATGGAGTTACAGTAACAGAAAATGCATGTCAATTTGTTATGGAGTCACAGTAACAGAAAATGCATGTCAATTTGTTATGGAGTCACAGTAACAGAAAATGCATGTCAATTTGTTATGGGGTCACAGTAACAGAAAATGCATGTCAATTTGTTATGAAGTTAACAGAAAATGCATATCAGTTCATTTTAGAGTTAACAGAAAATGCATGTCAGTTTGTTAGAAAGGTAACAGAAAATGCATGTCAATTTGTTATGAAGTTAACAGAAAATGCATGTCAGTTTTGATGAAGTAAACAGAAAATGCATGTCAGTTTATGATGAAGTTAACAGAAAATGCATGTCAATTTGTTATGAAGTCAACAGAAAATGCATGTCAATTTGTTACGAAGTTACCAGAAAATGCATGTCAGTTTATTATGTAGTTAACATAAATTGCATGTCAATTTGTTTTGAAGTTAACAGAAACTACATTAGATTGACAGTTTCCAAGAGCATATTGCTTTCAACAGCAATGAAGCTGTCAGACAAATTAAAGCAGTTTGTAGTAAAAGAAACTACATGCCAATTTCTAATGAAGTTAACAGCCAGCACCTAAAGATGAATCTGACAATGACAGTTGCATCAAGAACAAATTGTTGAGAAAACCCTAACAGATTAACATCAGCATCCATCACTGTGCAAACAAATCATGAAATTCCATTCTCCCAATGAAAACATCAGCCTGATGTTGACAGATGTCCTGAAGGGACATTCTTCTCTTGACATCCTCATTGAAAATAACAATTCACCTCCCAGATCAATACTGACCACAGCTGACCTATTGTTAATAATGAATTGTCCACCAGGGGGATATAGGGAACTAGTGGTCCATACTGATGGTAATTTAGTGAATTACACTCTACTGCTCTGTGTGGGGAAATGATCACAGGCTGAACAAATGTGGACATGTTAAAGAAAGTAAATCTAATGTGAATACTGATGATATGCAGGTCTTGACAGATGAATGAAATACAATATCGTCTTTGAACTTACGCAATTATCCACTGCAGCTTTTTTAAATTTTAAGGATTATGTTGTTGTTAGATTTTTTTTTTTTCTAAGAAAATGTGTCACAATTTTATGTCACTTTGGCATATGAGGAATACATGTTTGAACATTTCAGAAAAAAAACTGGCCAGAGACATATAATAAGATATAATGTCTCTGAAACTGGCATAGAAAAAAATGCAAAGGCTTTTAAAAAAATTTCTGAGTCACAATGATGAAATTTGTTATCATAATCAAACCGTTGTGTTGGCATGGTCAATAGTTAAAATTCTAAACATTTGTTTTTATAAAAGTCCTACTTTATCAGTATTGTACCAACTGCACCCATGCCAGGAATGTCTGCTTTCTCATATAGCAAAAACCATCCTATGGATAATAAGAATATTTTGGAGCTGCATATAGCTTTAAATGTCAGCAGTAATTAGCCAAAGATTCATTAAACCACATGAACTATG
This sequence comes from Cyclina sinensis, assembly GCA_012932295.1. Classification (NCBI taxonomy): domain Eukaryota; kingdom Metazoa; phylum Mollusca; class Bivalvia; order Venerida; family Veneridae; genus Cyclina; species Cyclina sinensis. The sequence continues at coordinate 23,949,119 of JAAONU010000016.1, forward strand.
TCATGATTATGATCTAAATACATTCTTTGATTTCTCTGTATGTCTTACTCCACCCTTAGTCAGGAATTACTCACAATATTGACTTAAGGTAGAAACCAACGGGGAATTTTATCAGACAGAAATTATTCGTCAAAAAATTGCAATATGTTTACGAACTCATATTTCAAATTTCACTGCATGATAGTGTACAGCATACCATTCTATTGAAGATTTGCATTTTAGTTTCTTTCCTTTTTATGTAACTTTTGTTGCTTTTCTCTTCTTGCTTTCTTTCATCACTTCATTCTTTCTTTTCTTCATCCTCTTATTTATTTTTCTTTCTCTCATTCATTCTCCCTATCAAACTTTCTTTATCTTACAGTTTTCATATTCTTTCTTTTCTCTTCATCTTCCTTTATTCTTAATTAATTGATAATATTTTCTTCTTATAACTGGAAAAAAAAAGATCCAATTTAAACAGAAGTTGTTCATAATTGTTTTTTTTTTTTAATTACATTTTTTAGATGGATGTTCCCACACAGGAATAATTTAATGCCTTTTTGTAATAAACTATTATTTTCTTATAAAATAATTCATCATATGCCTCTGCAGGAGGATTACTTATCTGAGTGTTATCAAAGGTGTAAAATTGAATTAATTTATGAAATCAGCTGGTTAACTGGTATGTAGATTACCTTGCACATCATAACCTAACAGTAGTAGTAAAAATGTATTGTACAAGTGTTATTTAAATCACACTATAAATACTGATGTATTTCAATTATTTACATAATCATGTTTTATTTATGTAGCAATAATATGTAATAAAGGCAATAAATTGTAATTATTATGCATTTTATTTGTACAACAAAATACCACATTAACACATTATTGGGAAGTTCTGAATACCTTTTGCTTTCTCCAGCTAAATTAAATTCCTTTATGTTTCTGTTAGCTGACAATATCATGATGTCTTCTGCTTCAGACAATATCAGTTAGACTTGAGCTGTAAGCAGAAATTATCAAGACATTTTGTTCTGTCTGTAGACAAAATCAAGACACCGTCTGCTGTTAGAAAACAATGTCATGACATCTGCTGTTAGCAGACAATGTCATGACATCTGCTGTTAGCAGACAAATATCATGACATCTGTTGTTAGCAGACAACATCATGACTTCTGCTGTTAGCAGACAATATCATGACATCTGCTGTTAGCAGACAATATCATGACTTCTGCTGTTAGCAGACAACATTATGATTTCTGCTGTGAGCAGAAAAAATCAGTTAGACTTGAGCTGTAAGCAGAAAATATCAAGACACTTTGTTCTGTCTTTAGACAAAATCAAGACACGTTCTGCTGTTAGCAAACGATATCATGACATCTGCTGTTAGCAGACAATATCATGACATCTGCTGTTAGCAGACATTATAATTACAGGTTCTGCTGTTAGCAGACATTATTATTACAGCTTCTGCTTTTGACAGACAATGACATTATCATCAGCATATTTCTGCTGTTTGCAGTCAACTTCAATATGTCTTCTGCTGAAAGAAGACAATATCAAGACATCTTTGTGAGTGACAGTAATTTTTGTCTAACATTTCTAACTCGGGTCAGAAAATTTTTAACGGACTATAAAAATTCCTAAGCAAGTCTTCCAGAAATTTTGCCTGTGTCCTTTGCTGTATTTTCTCATGTGGGTCTGAAACGGGCCTTTTTTTGGAAATCATGATAACAGAATTTTACTACATTATGGGAAAAATATTGTAAATGAAAAATGATAAAAGCCAAAATCATTAAATGCACTACAACACTAAAAACTAAAAAATGTTAAAAATTCTAAAATAGGGGTAAAGGCTTTCAAGCTTCTGTGATTTATTGTCATTTTCAAACTTCTGAATAAATGATATCTTAAAATGTGTTTTTACATTAACTTTTACTTATTTAGATATCTTTAAAAAAGCTTACAAAAATAAACAAGACTACTGATGTTCCCTTTTATATTTCCCATGCCATAAAATGCAGAAACTCCTATAAAAAAAAAAACAAAAACAAAAAAAACCCCTCAGAACCTCATTATTTTAGGCAGTATAGCTAACACGGAAGCTCTCTCTGGAACTAATAGTCACAACTCCAATCATGTCATTTATATCTTGGCATCCCCTACCAATGGTCACATTAATGACAAGACTTTGGAACAATTTGGTTAAATCAATGCTTAGATGACTGTTGATAATTATCCCCTCTGAATTACAAGTTCGCATTATTATGGGAAGCTCAAATAACTTATAAAAGTTATTACTGTTAACCAACATATACATCAAAGGAACGAATGAATGTGTCACTTTTTTGAGTTAGAATCAAATTGTGACCAATCTGTACTACATGTAGGTATAAAAGGTTTATAAAAACAAAATATCATTAACAACATCAAATACGCCAATACTAGACTACTTTTATAGTTCATGAGAATCAAGCAAAAAAGGGGCAGTAACTCAGTAAAAGCATTGGCAAAATGAACAGAACATAAACAAAAAATATCCACAGCAAAAAAAAACAACAAATGTCATTATAGTACATGAATTTGTTTTCAAGCACTGTAAAGAGAGGTGCATGAACATTATGTAACATTGAAATTTTATTGAAAGCAAATTATTTGCTGAAAAAAAAAGAAGAAAATAATTTGTGGAATAAGGGGAAGTAGCCTTGAAAGAAACAAAAAAGTTTTCAAAAATGCCTTCTTTCTGTATGTATTTTTCTAAATTCTTTTCTTTCAACCTCCTTTAAGAAAAAAAGACACTGAATAACTGGAATTATATTTTTCTTCCTCTAATTTCTTTACCTCTTTTCTTTTGTCTTCTCCTGTGAGTGAATGTAGGGGCATTATATTACTGAAATCTGACAATAAATTGGACAAGGTTTCTCTGATGGACACGTTAATTCATGGAAGCCATCTCTAAGAGAATAAATAACAGACTTTCTCTATAGAGTATGTAATTAAATCCCTTTTTCTTGGTGCTATAATAATGGGAAGACTTTTATTTTTCTGTCTCTGACTGACAAGCTCATTAAGGCATTTAGTTCATGTTGGAGTGAATGTATTGAATTGATCTTTATTCCATAGGAATCAAAAGGAATATTGCACTCCAATCAAAGTAAATTGCTTCCTAATAGAATTTTGAACTTTGATCCATTGAATCTTCTTATTCCATAATATCTTTAAATCTTTTTGTGCAACCCTAGTTTGTAAAAGCCCAATTATAAATGTCACTTGATTATCAAACAATTTTTTTTCAAGACTTTATTACAATACACTTATGTTTCAACAACTGTGGTTATACCTCAGCTCTGTTATTCAATTTTGAAGTGCTTATAACAATTAAAGTAAGAAAATACATTTTTGCCCTTTCAGTATTGAAGAGTATCCAAAGAACAGAACTCTTCAATGACTGAAACAACAAAATTTGATGTTGCAGTGAGCCACTGATTTGCTTAAGATGTTTACGAAGATTCTGTGCAGGCTTGGATATTTCGTTAACATCAGATCTCCAATTTCTAACTTCTCAAAAACATTCTCCAGTTTCATTAAATATCTTGGAGTAATTCTGCAGACAATAAAACACAAAGAAATTAATCTGCAAGAGAGATTCAGTGCTTTAAACAATTAAAATGTGATGACCTCCAATTAATCACTTCATGAATGTTTCATCTCTGACATGATTACAGAGCCTGACAATTATAAAGAATTTAGAAAAGATGAATATTTCATGAATTCTGAGACATAATCAAATGTTTTCCAAGATCTTTAAAGAATAAATACAACATCATTTCCAGAGAAGCTTTTAATCATTACAGCTTAAATTTGGCTTCTAGTAAAAACATATGTAAAAACAATCTAGTGATTGTTCCTAAAATAACATGTAATCATGAGATAACTAAGAGTTATTGCAATATTTAACACCTTCAGTGTAAGGGATACAGGATTCAGAATTGAAAGTGGCTCCATGATTCTTCTGCAGATCAGAGAATGGGGTAATAACATGCCTTTTCAAGTAAATTGAAAATCTTAGACAGATATAGACTACTTTTCTAACTCACTATCATATGTAAAACAAGATCATCACCATCACCATCACCACCAATATCATCATCATTTTCATCATTAACAACTTTATAATTTTAATCTTCATCCTTATTTTCAGTACCATCACTTTCAAAATCATTATCATCATCATCCTTGTCATCATGCTCATCACCCCTAACCACCATTATCATTATCATTAGTAATAACAAAATAACCATCATCTCCATTTTCATTACCATTGTAACAACACCATGGCTACAAATTAAACCATTCTGACATATTAAAACATGTAACACCAACAACAACAGCATCAAAGGTAAGCCTGTCTTTAATACAATGGTACATTAGGCAAAAACTGTTGCCATTCTGTAAATACATCATGTTGTTCAGCTTCAGCTTCAATGAAGGTACACATTAATCACAGGCACACCAAGGAGACTTACTGCAGTGCCAACAGAAACAAATTGGAAACAGAAATGAAAGAAATTAATGAAACAAAAAAACACATAATGCAACATTTAACAGCAAATTAACAACACAATTTTGATAAAGTAATCATTTCCTTGTGTTTGTAAATCCAGGTGCTTTGTTTATCAATTTCAATTAAGGAAAAATTGCTGCAGTTTGAAAAAAAAAAACAAATTAAAATCTTCAGAAAATTAAATCTGTATGAGATGTAAATTTGATCTCTGAAGAATTTCTCAAATGTAGTTACAGTAAATTTCTGAAAGTACAGGTCTTTTCAAGTCGTCATTATTTTTCTAAGAATATGATTAAAACAGCTATGTAAATGTTGAATTTATATTATAACAAAAGGAATTTGTTGCTGAAAAGTATGCCAGAAGCGAAAAACTAGACATATAAATGATATAATGTAAGTCGATTTATACCCCACACCATATAGTTTTGTTTTAAGTTACCTGTTCATGCAAATTTAGAAAAGGTCATGGTTAAAAGAAGGTCAAGGTCATATTTGAGGAAAGCAAAGTGAAATCAAAAGTCCTAATAAAATATAGTAAATATCAGTGTAGAATCAGCATTACCATGCTAAATATCTAAAATGGACTTGTCTATCTTTCAATAAGGATAGGTCCATTAGTTGTTTATAGGCAGTGCTTATTGAATTTTTACTAACTGAATGGCAAAAAGTGCAGACCATGATCAGACTGCATGGTAAGGACAGCCAAGCAGGGTAAGGGATAAAAGCCCTACCAAACTACAGCATAATATTTAGGTCAGGTTTATCTGTGTTTGTTGTAGTTTCAGTTATTAATTTGAAAAATTTAGGTTGCAGTCTGTCAAACTTTCCACAAAAAAAAACCTCTCTTTATCAGCTGGGTAACAGATTTTCAGAGAAAACATCTGTCTGGTGTATGAAATATGTTTACAAAAGATATAAACATGAACATTGCCTTCAGTGTCAGATTTCTGCCAAAGACCTGATTTCTTGATTTATATCAAGGCTGTAATGTGACTGTTTACATCCTCAAGCTGGAAACTAAATACTCTTTCTGCCCTAAAACCGTTGCCAAATTCTTCTACATAACAACAGTGAAGGGGATTTCTTGTAATTCTGCTGCAGTGAAAAGTCGAACCCATAAAACTGATACATGATCTCTGTTTCTTGCAAAGCAATTAAGTTAAATTAATATTTAAAAGGCATTAATACTTTCTGCATGGACTGTCACACAACTGATCCAGTGTTACTTAGGACACAAGGCTTATTACAATTCACCTATCAACGACCAGATTGTTCTACCTACCATCAAAACAAATAATTCTGTCTATTCAAACATTTAATCATTTATGTAATTAGATGTTCAGTGATTATTAGCAATATAAATTACCTCATTCAGTATGTTAGAAAAACTAGGAAGGAGTTATTACCTAGCGGGTGTGTTTTAATATTGATTCAGTAAAAATGAATTTGGGGGTGTGGGGACTGAAACAAATTTTCTTTTTATATTTGTTCACAAGGACTATTTTTTTTTGGCTCTGGTCTGACTGATTCTGATTTGCATGGAAAGTACTTGAGAAAATATCAAAATTAAAATCTCTGGTGTAATACCAAGCTTCCATAACAATCCAATCTAGTCTTATATATTTCCTGAATATTAGGTTATCAATGAAAAATGAAGATATTCTGTAAATCTATACAAGTTTGGATTTTGTTTGGCAAACTTTGTTTATTTATCTCTGATCAGTTCAGTTATAGGAGATATTTATCAATATCCTGTCTGGGATGTGTTTACCTTTTCAATGTTGTCCAATAAACCAAACATTGCCAACAACTGAACACTTGCATCAGAAGTATATCTTAAGATTGGAACTTCATCAAAATTATACCACACGAATTCCAATTTGGCAAAATTAACACAGATTCTAGTTATATTATTTTTTTTCTATTAACAGTGTTTGTATTGAAAAAAACCCCATTAATATAAAGTTAATCATCAGTATATATTTCGTGAATAAAAAGGTTAACACATGCAACATTTTCAATAATATGGCTCCCGTTTGGTGAAATTCTAAAATTCTGAAACTATTTAGTGCCATAACTCAAGAAATTGTTCTTTTGCTGATGATTTACACACTCAGCAACAGAACTAATGACTGGAATTGGGTAAAGCAGTCAGAATGACCAGTTGTGAACAGACTTAGAAGACAGAGCAGATCAGAATCAAGCCAACCACAGAAAAAATCATTTCAATTTCTTCATAAAATAAAGGAAATTAGTAATGTGAAATAAAAGAAAATTCAAAGCAACTAATGTTTCCCTGATATAAGCACTATGCTTCGCTTTAATTGTACAAGCAGCTTTGAGATATGGTGATGTTCTGTAGTTTTAATTAATTTCATTCATCTGTTGTTGAAACTACATGTACAAAGTGCTTTAATTAAGTTCCCAGAAATCAATACTGAGGGTTTCTTGTGATTTCTTTGGTTGTGTGCAGAATTCCGTAAATCCTGTTTACAATAATACTGTCCAAACTAATCATTTGTCAATTATACTGGTAGTAATGAACATAACCTATTTAGCATTGATCCCCTGGACATAGCTCACAGTTTCCTTCAATGCCCTGGTCAATTTCTCCTATTTTAGTGTCCCTATGAATTCTTTTCATGTTTTTGATGCTTCCAGCTGCACATGTGTATTACCTGCAAAGTCTATACCATACTGTAATAAACACAGGGATGGATTTTCAGAAAGTTACAGCTACATTAAAAGGTAATGTTACAGCCATAATTAAGTCAGTCACAGGAAACAGCTGAAGGATTATCAATATTAGTTAATGTAGGAGAAAAAACACGAAACAACAGAAGTATCACAACAGTATTTTAAAAGCTATCAAATGTTGAGCTTTCTTTACTATCTTCTCGTGAAAAATGTAATTTTAAGGATGATAATATAACTTAATTGTGCAACCATCTGCTTGATAAAATAATAATGGGACCTTATCAAAGCTCTGTCAACACTATGCTTAAAATACTTGGTAGGCAATTTTGATAGAACTGTCATGTCTGCTTTTTGACTTCCAAAGCAATCAAATGCATTGTATCCACTGGGAAAAACTTGTCTGTAATTATGGCTAACATAAACTAACACCCTTTGGTATATATACTCTGAATAATGTATGTAATTTAGTTGGTATTGGCAGTTTGGCACCATGTGCCCTGTCTAATCACTAACATGGTACATATTTAGTTAATGAAGCTTATTAGGCCAGTCAGTCACCTGAGGTGACCTCACGTAGTTAAATACAGATCAGGACTGACCATTACTGACCTATGGTCACTCTGATAATGGCTGAACTAATCAATGGAGGAAATGGACAAATGTAATGAAAAGGATGTTTTGCAAGCTATCAGAATAGATAAATTGCATCTTCCAAACACTGGTCTATGGCTATAAGTGTGGACTGCATCTGCAAAATACAGATAATCAGTAGCAAAAGAGAAGCATAACAAGCTTGTATATATCAATGAAAATCTGAAACATGAAATCATTGCATTTCTGAGAACCTGTTTTTTACAACCTACCAAAAATGTTTGATATTAATGTTTTGAACTTTTTTAATACCAAATTCCGGACCGCCTTGGTGGGACCGTATTAGGATAGAAAGTGTCTATGAAAACAAAAAACACCAAAGCTTACAGGACTGGTGCAGTGTATTTTTTAGTGGTTACGTCTGGGAGAACATGTTCCGAATTACGAGCGAATATACCCTTTCCAAAGACATATTTACTTCCCCTTATGATAACTGCCTTCCATTCCCATATAGGTAAAGCATTTAACATTATATTTGCTTTGGTCGTCTTACATAAATATCAGAAGATTATGCAAAAATGTAGAAAAAAGTGTAACTTGAAAATTCAAAGAAATGTTTTCGAAACTTCTATCATAAACAAAGGTAGCCATTCAGTTGGCTGCCCCAAGCCCTGGGGGTCTTCATACATATAAAACTCATAAGACAAACATTACATTACAAGCACAGTGCACAGACATTGTGTTGAAACATGCAAAAACTTGGCAAGTGATAATGTCTTTATTTAAGCATCAAAATGTTGTCCCCACGGGTTGTCTATCATTGTCCTTGAGAAATATAGATGTGTAAAGTTGTGAAAAGAATGAATAGATAAAATTGCAGCTATGCAGTTAAATCAAATCAACAAAATTATTATGTCTTCCTGTTCACATTGGTTTTGTCCAACACAGTGGTTCAGCATGTGATTGTTTGGTGATGGCATTCAATGTTTTGTTCAATTTTAGCATAATAAAAACTGAGAGTCCATTACATGCATGTATACAACATCAAGTATTACACCATTATATATAAACTTCATGCCAACAGTCTGGATGCTAGCTGTTTTTAAAAAAGCTAAGCTTGTATAATATACTCTTGAATATTCCAACTTTTTTCAAGAAACCATCTGAATCCAATCCACTCCTTTCAACATGCCAAATTTGAATGTCAGCCCAGGGCATGGGATGGTCAGTGGACAAAATTGATACAACAAATTATTGAGGCAAACTGGATGCATGTGAGTGAGCATTTTGATTACTGTTGTTGGTCAAGATTTATTCATTTATGCAAATGGGAACACAGATGGACTGAATAAGGGAGAGATAACAGAATAGGCTAGAGATGCTCTCATAATCTCCATTTTATGCATGTTAATTGCAGTCATTGTGAATGTGAAATAAGACAGCATTCTTCAATAAATCAAAATTTCATTGGTGAAAAAGAATATTACCCTCCTAGTGAATCTTTAAACTGCGTCTTTATTTTTTAAGCACTTCTGTGTGTCATTATATTTAATAAATGAATTCAAGGGACTGACACATCTGTCTAAGGTGTCATAGCCTTGTGCCATGTAGTTTTAAAGAGATGGGGTTATCTTTAATGCTCCTTAAGGTACTTTTGGAAATTATTATCGCTGAAAAGAGGTGAAATTATTTAAAACTATAATTAATATTTGAACAATCTATAATTTTCAGAGACATTTTATGTCTCATTAAGGCTGAACTTGCACTGACCCTGTAGGAATATGTACTCAGTCTAGGGAACTGATTGATGTTAAAGATTCGAACCAGTGACAAATTACAGTCAGACTGCAGCTTAACAAATTTCACTAAACAAGATTACCATGTACTGTGAAATAAATACTTCTTCAGTCTACATTCTGCTAGGAATAAATATGCAATAAACATCAGGTCCAATAGTGCTTACATTTTGACTGTATCAAGGGTGTTGCAGAGAATGGATCTGAGCATGGACACCACTGAACTTTGCCAGAAGCTTTAAACTCAGAGCAGTCTTACTTTCATTGCTGTTAAAGTAATTAATTTTCAAAATGAACTCATAATGAGTATTTATTGTGCTTGTTTTGTCAGAATGAGGTTAACTAGACAGATTAGGTGTTAAAGCAAAGGTGGCAGCACCCTCCAGGGAGCACTGACTCTCTTACTCTTCAGTGTAGAAGACACAAATGGTAAGCCATTCATTATGTAACTAAAAATTAATATAGACATGAAATTTACATTAGTCAATTAAGTTTTTTTTTGTTCTATCAGATGTGTGTTCACAGTCACTGGAAAATATACGTACATTATCTAGACAGGAAAAGGTTATTATCTTGATAGTCCATTCCAGTTTACCTTGCAACATTTTAAAGATTCCTTTCTTTTACAATCATGGTAGACTTAACTTATCACTAACTTTTGGATGCTAAAACATAGTTTACTTTAATGATGTGTGCATAAAACAAAAAGAAAATGGCTGAATCTGAAAGTGTCAGTTTTTTGAAAACAGATATAAAAATATAGCGACATAATAAGCCTCTAGGCTTAATTAGTCTCAATCAAATTGCAGAGTTCTGACAAAAGACTGTATCAGCAGCTGTTTCATGCTACAGATGTACAAACAATTACTGGATTGTTTACAGAAGCTAGGGTTTTAGTTTTCACTTGTTTTTTTTAGCAGGAATAAATCTTTCTGATAAATGTACTTTTGATTTCAAGAGACTGGTAGGGTTTTTTGCCTTCTGAAATCTTTTGATAAAGTGTTTTTAGTTATTCTGTATTTCAAACATTTTCAAGTTTGTGAGTTTTTTTTTCCCTGCTGAGACTGGGTCACACGATAGTGAAATAATAATTTTCTAAATTCTGCACTGAGTATCAAAGTGCTGAAAGCACATCTAATGTACAGACCTTAAGATTTTGTAGTTTTTTGGGGAGCAAAACCATTCACAAGTGTTATTTTAAATTCTGACAGGTTTTGAAAATTAATGCTTGCAGATAGAGATTTTTGCCAAAAAAAAAAAATCCCTTGCATAACTGAACCAAAATTTTACAGTATCTGTCTTTTAGTGCATTTCAGATTTTTTAATACCTCATTCTCAGCATTTGGGTTTATTCTTTTTACAATTAACTTCACTGAATATCAATGATTCTTTCCACTTATATAGTAACCAGTACTTCAGAGAATACATTTGCACTATAAAATTATGTTGTTCCATCCATTTGGTAAAAGAATTCTGTTATTGACATAGAAGGGTTCTAAGCAACATTAAGCAAAGATGCTGATAGATCTGTTTTGCCTGCAGCCCTTAATATGGTCATTGTTTATCTTTAATACCGTTTATAAGATTCAGTGGTTCTTGAAGTAGAAAAACTGAGGGCTATCATTCTGTCTGTTAAAAACTGTTCATGAAGTCAGACACATTTCAAACCAATCATGAATTATTCTTGAACTGTCCATCAATGGTTCTAGACTGGAGTTCATGATCTTTTAGAAATGAAATGTTGAGGGGAGCAGTGACCTAGTGGTTGAGGTGTCTGTCTCTCAACCCAGGGATCGTGGATTTGAGACCTACCACGGTCACAACCATGTTTCCTCATATAACACCAGTACTGGTTGGTTCCAGGAAGTGGACCCTGAGATTTAAAGAAGCTGCAAGCTTTCTTCACAATCGAGCTAAAATAAATAATGTTTAAACTAAATGAAATGTTCCTACATGATGCTGATTATAAACAATGCAAGAACTTGATTCATGAACAATATATGAAATATCAACAAACAGTTCATGAACAGTAACTTTCCATTTCATACTGGAAACTTTCACATGTACCTTACCAACTGCTTTTTCATCCATACTCATTACAAAGTCTGTAAATATAATTTACAATGTTGGATCCACAGATTAGCAGTTATGCCTTCTACAGGAACACATAATGGAAAACTAATCATAACTGTGTTTCTTCTGCTTGCAATATCACTTTACTTTTTATCCAAATACACTGTGCTAGGTGCAGAAATTTGAATTTGTTCATCATACTTGTAAATTAAGGCAGTATACATGTTTTAAAATTTTTCTCAAACCTGCTAGTCTCTGAACAAGTTTAGTCAGTCATTTTTTCCTTAATACCCATATAAATGACCCATGTGTCAGACCAAACTGAAGCATGGGTAAGTCAATTTAAGAAACTTAACCGGCTGATATAAATGGTTTTTAATAACAACAAATTTAAAGATATGTGATATATGTTCTTAATTCCTTAAATTAAGCAGACATTAAGCACAGACATTGTTTTCACTTCTATTTTCCAGAAGCAGCAGGTTTCCTAAACTAAAGAACAGACAGTATGTCCTTCATTTTCTGTGCTGATATATTGATCATTTCTTATACATACAGAAATGCCAAGGAGAAAAAAGCACAAAAATACTCTCCAGAAATGGAGATCAGCATGGTGTGCCTATCACTCTGAGATTATTTTAGCACAATCTTTGGCACTGCAGTATACATATCTTCACTGTAATTTGCAGAAATTTTGTCTGATATCAAAAAAAAAAAAAATTTATTAATGCTTTTTATTCATCAAAAAATGACTTCAGAAATAAATCTGAAATAAAATCTAACAAGATTTCACTGTAAGAAATTTGAGATTCTGATAAAAGCCATATCATTAGCATGACTTGCAAACATTAAATTGCATATAAATTACATAATATTTTGCATGGAGATATTTTGTTTACTTAAAGGCTTTGCTTATTTACTTTTTTTGCAAACTGCAAGCAGTCACGATTTTATGTATTAATTCAATTTGATTAACACAATGAGCTTTATATGTTTATGTGTAAATGAACTATCTATTCTGTTCTGTTCTGCATAAATAATGCCAACACTCTACCACTTATTGAAACACATTAGCATTCAAGTTTGGTCTTACCCCTCTTGTCTGCTAGAGCTAATGCCTGATTCTATTTGGCTCTGATTTTCTATGAAGAGACAAATCAACTTTTCACAAATGATCCTTCTAGATTGGATGCTTACAAATGTAGCAGTGTAGATTTTCCTGCTGGAAAGAGTACTTGGGGAAATGAAAGGTGTAAATGTCAAATTAATTACAGATTTCAATCAGTTTTACCTTTTTCATCAAAACCTTTAAATCAGTATGTCCACTTTCAGTGGTATGGAACTTCAATGAAAATAAATCAGCAATCAATTCAATGACATGTTCTTTTTATCAAAGATTTTCTTTTAAATTTCTCAGCAAACACACCTTTTCTACCACAAATTGGCACAATAATACTTTAACTGTTTCAACTGAAGATGTTAATTAGTACAATACTTCTTTGATTATTGATCTTTAGTAAAGATAAATAGAGTACTTAACAAACCACAAATAAAACATGTCTAAAACTTAGAAAATTACTTAAGTTCCATCAAATAAGGTTACTTTCCATACTTCTTTGATACAAAGCTTTCATTCTTAAGAACACAGAAATTGTCTCAGTTCAAAGAATGAATGATAGTTACATCAAAGATAACAATGGTTTTCTGTTAATAATAACTTTTTGGTCAGCTGTTTCAGTATCATCCCTTTCTTACAAGGATTTCATGTTTTTACTTTGAAAAAAAAAAACCTTGCTCATCAGACACATTTCTACTTTTCTATCTTGCTAAAGGGAAGAAAAAATTCAGAGAAATCATTGGTAAGAAAAAAAAACCCTGCTGATGTCTAGTAAGCTGTAATTTAAACAATCATCAGAACAGAAAAAAAAACAACTTCTGCATTAATGACAGGCAGATAGATTGATTCTCTGATATATCTCTGATATTTCTAGGAAACTGCAGAATTTCTGGCACCAGTCTATGATAGTTGGATACCTTCTAAATTGTTCCTTCCTACTGACATAAATGGAAGACAAACAATGGAATTGATTTGGTATTGACATTTACTTGACATAGCATGCCTTTTTAAGAGCTGATTTATTTGTAAAATCCTTATCATAAATGTTGGAACAATTCAAAGTCAGTTTATTCTTAGAATAACAGCATTAGACAATCAAACAAAAGATCAAAGAAAACTATTTAATAATGACTATTTGTTCACTACTAGTACAGTCAATACTAAATTTAGGTTTTGTAAAGGAAAATGCTGAACAAATTAATCTTTGCAGGGAAAAGGATATTGGTGTCATTTACTTAAATTAACTTTAAATACTTTCCATTACTATTATTTCCATTATGTAAAATAAAATTAATGAACATAAGAAAAATATGCTTTAATATTAGGTGTCATTAATTTGACTAACCAGTACAAAAATTATAATAAAAGGTTGCATTAGATTCCTTGAGAATTTTCATACAGTACCACCAATATCATATTCTGCAATGTAATGCAATAAACTTAAGGGCATGACTTTGGGAAAACAGTCAGGGAACAATCGTTAACTGTTTACAGACCTATAAAAGTAAGCAGTAAGGGGTATGATATGTATACTGTACAATCAATTTTATAGTAAGGTGATACTTAATATATTATTGATCTGTGACCAACATCTGAACTTTACATTAAACACATATGTTATTAATGCCTTTCTCAGCAGGTTTCACAATAACATGTGAACCTAAGTATTAGAAGAATTCTGCTCAAATAGTGAAATAAACCCTCTGATATGACAGGATGCTGAGAATATGGAAACATAGCTGCTTGATGTAGGGTTTAGAAAAACTGGCCTTCCCCTCTTAAGTTCAGACTTTATTGCAAATTAACTGATGACTCTTTGTATTACTGTTGCAGTAACAACAATTTTTATATTTTGGGTTATAGCTGCTGTTTTGGTAAACGTTTTAAACAGTTCAAAGTTGAAATATGTTATTGTTACAAGTAAATGTTCCCCTAACAACAGATTTTGTAGTAAATTGCTGCATCAGAGTCTGGAAGGATTGTTTATAATAACTGCATCAAAAACAGGATATTTGGGTTATATCTTTTCAATGGTTAGTTATTTTAGATTAGTTTTTCACCAACAAGAAGTTACTTAGGTCATTTCTGCATTTTGCATCAACAACAGTTACTGTTTTATATTGTGGTTATCCCTGCATAAAGAGCTGGTATATTCATATGTTATGGTTGCGCCAACAACTGGTTATTTGAGTTATTGCTACATCAAGGACTGGTATTCATATGTTATGGTTGCACCAACAACTGGTTATTTGAGTTATTGCTGCATCAAGGACTGGTATTCATATGTTATGGTTGCACCAACAACTGGTTATCTGAGTTATCCCTGCATCAAGGGCTGGTATATTCATAGGTTATGGTTGCACCAACAAATGGTTATTTGAATTATCCCTGCATCAAGGGCTGGTATATTCATAGGTTACGGCTACACAAACAACTGGTTATATGAGTTATTGCTGCATCAATGACTGTTGGTTTAAGGTAACAGTTTAATTTAAAACGTGTAATTTAGGTCATTGCTGCATCAATGGCTGGCTTTTTTAGTTTAATGTTGCACCAACAACATTTGGAGTACTGCCACTACGATGGCTGACTGTTTCAGGTTATTGTTTCCATCAAGAACTGATTTTTTTATTTATTTCTGTATAAATGGCTATTTGTTTTAGATTTTTTTTTCACCAGTAGGAGGTTTTTAAGTAATTTCTGCACCAGTGACTGACTATTTTAGATAACTGTTGCACTATCAACTGGTTATCTGGGTTAGTACTGCATCAATGGCTGCACCAACAACAAGTTATTTGGAGTTTTGCTGCACTGTTGGCTGGCTTTTTCAGGTTATTGGTATACCAACAACAGTTACCAGTTATTGTTGTCATTGCTGCAACAAAGGCTGTATAAGGTTGCAACAACATTCATGGACAGATCACCCTTTCAGTACAGTGTATATGACATCGTGTACAAACAATATTTTCTGATTTTTCTTTGATATCAAAAGTTCCGAAACTTTTAAAGAAATATTTCAGAAATTTTTTATCTATCAATAGATTTTGAGATGAAAGTTGCACATTTTATTTCCATTTACAAAGCTGATGAAACAAGATGAGATATTTATCTGTTAAACAAGTGCCTCTCTGTGTGAGGTTCTGAATGAAAGTTAAAATCTAAAATACACAGATTACAGAACACCCATCTTACAAACAAACTGAGTAAATTGAGGCTGCAACGTAAATATACATTTACAACGTTTAAAAAAAGAAAATGCTGTTCATTTTTCATAAAATTATGATACCTGAAAAAATGAATGAAGACCACCTTTCCATCAGGACCACTACGTCTTGGCACTATTTTCTTGACAATGGTTTTTTACTGTAACAAACTTACCCAAAATACATTAGTTTATGGCTTATTTTTGATTTGTTATGTTCACAAGTAAAATGAAATGTGATGACATAACAGAAAATCTTTGCTAAAACTGATCAGGTATTTAATAACCTGTCATTCATTATACATTTCACAGACAGCTTTCTGAGAAAAGTTTCATAAAACTTTGAAAGGAAGTTTACTTTTAATCTCTTTGCCGGGATTCCATGGTAATAATTCTGAAGCTACCATTGAAATAAATGCCAAATAAATGTTCATAGGGAGTCTGAAAATGATTAAAGAATTATGACTGTAAAACCAATCTATTGTCTTTCTGATGAAAGATGAGTTTTTTTACAGGGCTGGGAGATCTGGTTTAAATAAGCAAGCTGAAGATTTTAATTTAAAACATCCATTTTGTTATTTGTTTGTGTGAGTTCTTTTACCACATTGTATGTATGTCTTGGTTCTGTATAGTGTTTGCAATATTAGAAATCATTAAATATTTAAAACTATGCTTAAGTGCAAACTTCAAGTGCCTTTAATTTCCTTCTCTTTCCATCTTCCATATTTTTCCACTGCAACAAACATAATGATGTGATGTAATTAAAAGATCATAAAATTATATAATTCCATGAAAAATCATGACTGAAACAATATCCAGGGCTGACTTGTAACACTTTCCAAGTGCATAATGTTAGAAAAAATAACTTTGATGAATGTTTCAGACCAGTATGCCAAGGCTTCTGGCATTCACGGTGTTCTGATGCACTAGGAATTCTGGTATGCTTTATAAAAGCACTTCCTCTTCTTGTTATCGCAGCATTTAGCACTTTCCTGTTACACTCCAGATGATAAGGCATTATCGGACAACAGTTTATCTTTACAGTCTATACAAAAGAACAATACACTTCATAGTTTATAGTGTATCTGGCACGTGCAAGGTTCTGCAGATTGAAGCTTAACTGAAGGTCATAGTTATGCAGCTTATAGACGTAAGAAAAATATAAGCAGTTTCTGTTAGCAAGAAGAAAACACAGCATAAATAGAAATGATATCAAAAACACACTAGCCCTTAAATTTAAATTTACAGTCAAGTTTCTTTCATTTGAATCTTTTGTAGCATTAAGGCCTTGCAAGCAATATGAACCATTAACTGCTTCCTCAGGATCTGATCGATCATCACACTAAATGAAGGGAATACAAAGGGGTTATGGGATCAATTCCCCCGCCCCTCCACTATTATTACTAATTGTCTTTTGTATAAGGCATTAAACTGAGGTTCCATGTATCAGTGCTGTACACTGAGCATGGAAAAGAACCAGGGGCGTCTCTGGAATGGAATGCTTTCTGTATCTTGCACTATATCCCCAGAACGTAAAGCAACTAATCTCTGCACGGGGTGTCGGTGATAAGGGCAACCAGTTCCGATGATAAATAAATTCAAATACATAGAAAGATACATTAATTAACCAGCACACTTATTTACTTGATGAACCTGTTCAGTTTTTGTTCCATTCAGATCATTTGTAATTTGTACAAGCACTGAGTGCTCAGTAATCCATCAGTCTTCCAGTGCTGCAAGACTCTGGTGCCATTTCAGGTGCCAACAGTAATTACCCGAATATTTTATCAATCACAGATCTGTTATCACAAGTCTTTTAGTCTCCATTATCTGAAACATGCCTGTTCTATATGTACCTCATTGTTTCATCAGGAAACAGAAATGCATACTGTTTCTAAAGGAAACAGTGAACCTGTCCTTGACTTACCACATTGTTTCTAAAGAAAAACAGACACACTACCCAGTGCAAACTTTATTACCATCCTGACATAACCTTAGCCATTTACTGATTGTTTAAATTAGATTACCTGGTTGAAGAATGAGGAAATTTACAATGTCTTAATACAATAATCAGCGCTTGAAGGTTTAACTACAAAATAAGCAAATAATTGGTATAATGGCAGTAGCTGCACTAAGGTAGGTCCATTTGAAAGGCAGACCAGAAGAACTTGAGTTTCTTAATGGTTATTTTTCATTCTCATGTACTAGTAAATAATTTTGTAATATTCATGACAAACTTTGAAAATTATCCTAGACCTGGTTTCAGACCCAGCAATTAATGCTATTCCTTAGTAATGTTAGCTAAATGACTATTAAGTCCCTTCTACTAGATTTATCTTTTCTTGGCTGGAAGTGCCAGCAGAGGAAAAATGTTGCTATTAGAGAGGTAAAAAAAATTATATATATCAATGCAATAACATAAAAAGAAACGGAGCATATAGCTGCAGTCAGGCTAGATCTACCCATACTTTCACTGAGGTGTTTTGTTGAAATCCTTTGAACAAATTAGGTTCTGTGTGGCTATGATAACCTTGCCCCTCCACACAGGACAACTGGAACAGTAAGCCAAAGAACTATGACTGCTGGGTCCATAGATCATTTATTATCTTGTACTATATTACAGATTTGGTATTATGTGATATGACAGGTCAGGTCTCTACAGAAATTTGTATTTTAGGCCAGTGATAAACACACCTGTCATACAATGAGTAGGTACAATGAACGTCTTTGAAACAAGCGTATTGTATTAGAGCTAGCAAAACAAAAGGCTCTTGTATTTATTCTTCAGTAACTGATAAGAACATAGACTGGAAACTTTCTTGTAAATATCATGTAAACACATTAAAAAGTTATTTCTAGACTCTAATTTATCTGAACTTTATGAAATTATGTGTCACTGTTTTCAAGTATTTCTGGGTTATCAGGTAATCTGACAGAACTACAGGGGTAACTGCTTTGCAATACAAAGATTAGCCTGGAAAACGAACTGGCAGAGCAAGATTTTAGGATAGAGACAAACTATTTGTTGAAAGCTACAAGCTAAATTGTAGGTATTTTATATTATCAGAAATTTCAAAATGAAATCAGATAATCACTCAATAATTATCTATTTTCTGATTCTTTAAATAGATAGTGGCTGCACATGTATGTCTCTATTTTCAGCTTTGTATGTGATTTGTCTCAACAATGACACTTTTTTATTCATCCCTAACTGAAAATTCCAAAAATACACAGTACAATAAAACATCATAAACAAGAATTATGCTGTCTTGTTAGTTTATGTGAATAATTTAACATCCTAAGGAAACAGTAGGCAAATTACCACAAAGGTCAAATATTAAATGCTTCATCATTCACATAAAATTATGCTCATTTTCACAAATTAGAATGCTGTAGCAAGGCAAATACCTCACATACCTAACCGGAAGATCATTTTCTCAGATACAGACATTATTTTGTAGGTGCTGGCATTCATAAAAAAAAATATTTTTCTTCACATAACTGAAGGTCTGGATTGAGAATAAAAATAGCACAGTGCACAAATTTTTGGGTACAAGTCAAAAACTGGAATAGTGCTTTTTCAGTACCTAATGACAGTTTGTGATTTTGTAATCTGGTTCCCAGATTCAGTACTAGCCACACTTAGAACCTGAATAACTACAGATTCCTGTCCTTTGACTGGGCACCAAACTTTGAAAAAGTTAATACTCTCATTGCAATGTTTTTATTTCTCAACCAAAATTTCTGTCTTTTTTCTCTATTAGAACATGTCAGTACATAAATGTGTACAATCAGTCAACTTTCAAGTAAGGGCAACAAGAGGCATAACATACCATCAAGAGTTATCTTACTTTGTAGTCAAAATAATTTAAGCGATGGCTTCAGAATATTCTGAGATACTTTTGCTTTGGGTCAGAACTTTGTATTTTGGTCTTTTGCAGTCTTTATATGATTGATTCAAATTAATACCACAAGCTATCAAAGTAACATGCATAAAATAAAATACACTTCAAGCAGAACTGTTATACCTAGGCCATTATAGTGATTTTAGCACTGGTGTCAAGGTGACTACAATACCCTTATTCACCAGAAAAGCTAAATTTTCTATATGTACAACTTTCTTTATTCACCAGACCATCTAAATTTTCTGTCTGCACAATGAACTAAGTGAACCATTTTGTTCTTAAAACGTTTTTGTTTACAGCTGGTTTAAACAACAGCGTCTTGTAATAACAGAAAATGACGAGGTTATTAAAATTTTGGCATGTGTTTCATTTTAACTAGGATGAACTGATCTGAGTCAAAGATAGATGAATTACATCTTTTCTTTTCCATTACAAATTTGAAAGAAACAAATACGCTTTTCATTTCACACAATCAGTTGTATTATAACATCTTAAAAGTATCAATTTAAAAACTTAATTTCACAACTTTATCTACAATGAACCAATTTGTTTTAGGCATGTTTTATCTTACATGCTGTGACTTCCTTACACCTAAAGCTGTATAAATGCTTATATTTGCTTATACTTGTTGTTTTTAATACTTCCTTGATTTTAAGAATTCAATGCCTGATGCTGATCTAATGGAAAATATTTTCAATTTAGTTAATGCCTTCTAACAGTCAGTCATACTGGGCAGGCAGTTTACCTAACCATCATTCCTGGGTAGGACTAGTACTAGACTCCCGTTCTCTGTCAGAAATCTCCAACTGTCTCACTTAAATGGTACTTACTGGTAGCGGATCTCAGATTCCATTCCCATAAATCATTCAAAGTCAACAACTTTAAATGAGGTACTTGACCAGGAACTGGAACTGTTAAAACTAAGGTTTTGCTATTCAAAATGAACATCTTTACCATTGAATTCCTACAGTCTTCAAATCCATTATTAAATCGTCTGTATTACGGTGAATTTACAATTAGAATAAATATGTATAAGGGAAGTAACAAGCATATAAACATTTGAACAAAACGCACTCTAGGCATCTAGAGTTTACTCCCTTGGACATCTGTTTATTTTGTCATTATTTAAGCATATTTTTGACACCTACCTTGAAATGCAAGTGCTTTGATTTTCCAGATTGTGTCAAAGGTTGCTAGCTGAATCAGCTTTGCAATGACCTCCTCATCTTTGATAGCAATATTGCCACATGTTATACACACTTCAGATCGCACTGCGACATATTCATCCTCGAAACATTTGAGGAAGGCAGGAAGAAGTTTGGCTGTCATAATTCCTGAAATATAAGAAAACTTTCTCTCCACATCTGATTTGAAACTTCACCAATATTGATGAAAAGTAAATGTAAGATTTTCATTAAGATGAATTTCAACATAAAGTTCTTTTACCTATAATGTTAATATGTACAACTGAAATAAGGATCTCTAGATAAACACATGAGAGATATGCCTTTTAAAGAAGGGCACTTGTCTTTATAATGAGATGAATTCAAAATCAGATCCTGGAAACAGAACCTAGCATATCAATCCCTTGATAAAGTGAGTTTGAGTGAATTAACAACTCAAGTCATAACAAAACAAGTCTTGAAAGATAAAATCAAGTAGCCTACTGTAATTAAAACTTAACTAAAATAACATTTAAATACTGGATCCCTGGATCTAAAACCATTATAAGAGAGTAAATTCGAACCTACCAAGCTGGCCTACTTTGCTGAGGGCTTCAAGTTTGATCCTTTCATCGCCCTCCAGGATCTTCTCTCTGAGGTCATCATGTACATCTCGCCCATGACCTGTCTTACCAAGGCACTGGGCTGCTGCTCGTCCGCACCTCTGAGTGCCAGTCATTCCACATGAGGTCTGATAGTTTGTTAGTTATATCCTAAACAAATGAATTCAATCATATTTCAGTATAGAGTTTAAAAAAACAAGGTGATACATTTTTTTAAAACTGAATTTTTTCATTCATGAGTCAGACTCACACAAAGTTAGCAGAGCTAAATCAACAATGTAAAACTACAGGCTTTCACTTATTACACAAGAACTGGAAGTGTTCAAGCCAAATGTCAGAGTCATGTCTCAGTTATTCATCTGTTAAAAGTTTTAAGAAAAATAATATAGCTGAGCCAAGGGGAGCATCATTTAATGGATAGTTACCCTGTTTATATCTCCTCTGAGTGTTGGAAGTATTTTACAAGCAATTATCTTGTGTCTCCAACTACTGCTGTTTAACTGTTCTGCCACCATAGAATGAACTAAGTTCTGAAAATAAAATCCTGTTTCATGAGAAATGAAAAAATAGTAAAACATGCTTTAAAATAGCCTACCTATTGTCAGCTCTAATATCTGGAACATCTTCAGTTCTCAGGACATAATTTTCAATAAGATATTCAGCATATTTTGCAGCTGAATACTTTAAACCTCTAAATTTCTAAATTGTACTTGCCTATCTTTCAATATGGAAAGAACCAAAGCAGTCTTTATTGAACCTTTAGAATACAGATTTATAAATATTGCTGACATTATCCCAGAGGGATGTACCGGTATACTTTTCAGCGAGTGCTACACAATGCTGAGAGTTCTTTCCATGTGGAACTATTCTGAATACACAAAAACTCAATTCCATAAAAATGTAAGTCATGTCGTTTAGTCGCTGGTGGTTCAATCTTCAAAATGCTATTGCCTCAAAATGATCAAAATGTTTCATACATCGGTTCTGAATTACTGCAATGATATATTAAACTTAACTTACAGAGGTAATACTAAGAATTCCTAGCATACTGATTCCTCGCTCATGTTTAATCGTATCTTCTGTATTCATTACTTGTCGCAGTATTTCCCCAACAACGTCTGAATCACAGACACCATAATGAGCAAGGCACTGAGCCGCCGCCCATCTGTCAACTGGGTTTTCACTCTGCATTGCTCCATAGAGGATCTCTTCAGCCTTTTCACAAGGTCTGTTTAGAGAGTATAATGTAATGGCAGCAGCAGTTTTGACCTTCTCAACAGGGTCATCCAGTAGACATTCAAGGGCCACAAACAATTTTTCGGGTAGGTGTGTCTTCGGGTCTTCCTTCCCCAAGTACTCAAGCTGTATACCATGATCTGTGCAGAAATAATTTTCACATATGTTTATGCCATGGAACAACATTGCATATAAAAGTATTTAGTATAAGATTAGATGAAATTATTCTTAAAAGTTTTAGACACTTGTGTATCACTTCTTAGATTACTAAGGTTCCAAATGAAAATTAATATCTTACTTAAAATTCCAGTAAAATGACGTTATAAAAATAACTCCAGAACTTTCACCTTCTGGAGGTTTGTAGTCAGAGGCTTTGGCACATGTAGCAATGGCTTTGAGTCGTACATGTGCCTGTATATCAGCCATGTCTTTGATGAGGTCATCTGGTGTACTGTCCACAAACTGACCAGATAAATGCCACTTTGTTCTCCATTCATCGACTGTAAAGTGCAAAACATATCAAATTTACTTCAGCGAGCAAAATTGTACATGTACTTTCAAATTTTTGTTCCTTTAATAAAGCTACCATTATGACCAATACATGATGAATTAGGAGGTCTTTTCACTAAAAAGAAAAAAAAGGAAACTGCAGAATATTGCATTAATGATTACATGATTATGCTGTTTCTTAATGTGTAAATATTTACTTTCCATGTATAGTAGCCATATTTGTGTATGTGTCATCTAAATGGCAAAACTTTAAACTGACAATTATCAGCTTGGTTGTTTCAAAGAAATCTTAATTTGTTGTAGCAGTTAATTTGAAAGCCTTAAAGTGCATTAAACAATAGTGAGAAAAAAGTGAAGATCTAATGCCTTCAGAAAACAATTCATATGCATTTAGAATGAAAAAAATATGTACGTGTTCACATCTAAATTCAAAAGCAATAACTGATTTTTCAGCACTGTCTATATATCAAACACTTATATGAAATAATGCATGTCTAGCACTAAACATACTTTGATTTACAAAACAAAGCACCAAAAAACAACATTCTAGATACATTAAAAAACCTGTAACACTTGGACATACATGCAAGGTTCTTAGAAATAAATCTGTTTCTGTCACAACAAAAGCAGGAAAATAATTTTGCAAAACAAGAACCTAAACCAATTTTTGCTGGAAAAAAATATGCCTTTCAAACAATCAAATTTCTTTATCATGAGTAAAAGATTTCTGCCTTTCTTCATTATAAGTTTAAAGTAAATCTATTTGGTCAATGGTCAGGGGCATTGCACAGTTGTTCCATCTAGGAAGAAATAGGACTGGTTTTGTCCACTGGTTATAGCTGCAACTTCATAGGATCACATAAAAGCTACCCTCCCCCCCCCCCCCAAACACACACACACACACAAGGCATGTGAATAAAAGTTCATAAAACTTCCAGAAGAATGGTGTTCCTTTCTTTTTTGTGCCAGATTTCTCATAAATAAAAAGTACTACCTTCAAAAGAAGTATACTACAATTGTGGTGCCTTTTCATGTAATTGAAATAAATTACAATGTAATGATATTGGAGACCAAAAGATATCTGCAAGCATTTGCCTGACAAAATAATTTTTTGAATAAAAATCTGTAATGCAAACTTAACACAAATTATGCCATACAATATAAGCATACAACAAAATCTATATCAAAACTCTGGGTAATATCAAAACTTTACATAACAATAGCTCTGTGGTTTTTTACACACTTATAAATTTTGAGTCATGGAGTAGGTCCATGCGTTTTTTTTCCTGTAACTGTTTTAACAATTCGTCTGGGTTGTACTTCTTTATGGCACTCCCTCGGTTTTCTAAATTGAGATTTTTCGCTTCATCATCTGTATGCAAGTTAATATATAGTCATTCAATCTATTGCAAAATGATTATTGCTTAATTAATTCAAAGATGGTAAACACAGAAGCATCAGTTTAAGTAATGCCCTGATTCGAATCTTAGGAAAAAACAAACCTGAATGAACTATTAAATGATACTTATTAAAATAATCTCAGAATGGACTCATTATTAGTCTCAGTTCAAGTAATGTCTTAAAATCTTAGAAAAAGTGTAAAATTCTTTGCCCTATATAAATATGTCATTCATATTTGCAGCTTTCTATTATAATATTCATGAACAGCTAACACATCTTGAAAAAAGACATAAGTATCAACTTTGTTTATATCTAAAAATATTTTGACAAAAGCATGCATTTGCAATTGTATGATATTACATGTCAGGCTATGTTGAGCTTACTACAAGTTTATATACAAAAGTATACATTTCAGCTATTTCCTTGATGGCATACAAAGTAAACATTTTAGAAAACTTTGTAAAATCTGTGTACTAAATACTTAATGTCATATTTTTTCCTTCAATCTTTACATAAGGCAAAGAAAAAGAGCAATATTGCATTTCTTGAAATAGTCTGACTACTAAATACTAATGAAAACCCTCATAGCCTTAACACCTCTGAGGCCTTCCTCTCCACTGCACATAACAGTTTTCCTGCATTTTTAATTTCAAACTGACTTTCC
The DNA here is from genome assembly GCA_012932295.1 of Cyclina sinensis. Taxonomy (NCBI): domain Eukaryota; kingdom Metazoa; phylum Mollusca; class Bivalvia; order Venerida; family Veneridae; genus Cyclina; species Cyclina sinensis. The sequence goes on from JAAONU010000016.1 coordinate 23,974,643, forward strand.
AGTCCAAAATCATAGATGGTCAATCTAAAAATAATAAATTCTTATAAATTATGCCATCAGATTTTGAGTTTTAAGTCAACAATGATGTTACCTATGTACTGGCTTATGATAAATTTTTCACAAAAAAATATGTAACTTTTACTTTCAGTCACTTAATAAACATAATAAGAAATGAATCAATAAATCTACTGACTGATTTGCATGAGGGATGCATTATTCTTGGCAGTTTTCCGCGTCCTTGGATCAGCAGACTTTTCAAAGTCATGTTCCATTCCTGGAGCCTGAATGCTCAAAAGCTCAGCAGTGTCCTAGTGAAAATGGGGAGATAACAGTGAATGGTTAGGAACAAATGGGATATGGAACACAAATTATCGGTAACAGGCAGGTTAGGAAGCATTCTCTTGTTCTTCATAGCTAACGCATATAAAAAACAAAGAAAAACATAAAGTTTTGTTTTCTCCACTGATCCTTTACAAATTTTTATGTCCGAAAATAAGTATTGCTCCATATTCTGATATTATTTACTTGACTTTGACCAATGAACAAATTTGGCTTTATTCATGGCCTTACTCAGGCTGCTTAATTATGGCATCATTTTGAAAATAGAGCTAACCAGCTACAAAATGTTAGCTTTAACAACAGAATGCTTTTTATAAGGGCTGTCATATGTTTGAAATAAAAATCACTTCAGTTAGGACAGATTAATGTCCAATTTCTGATTGTTCCCTGGCTGCAAAATCATTCCTGTATAAATGGGTAAATTTATAGAACACACACAAACCTCAGCAGGAAATTTAACATAGGAAAACACTGATGGGTATGATATGGTGAATATTATTACAAACAAAACCAGTAAAAATGGTAAAATCAGATGGGTTTTGTTAACTTTGAACCAAATTTTTCAAAACATTGTCATTACTTAATATGAAATGTGATTTACAAACGTAGTCAGAATGGAATCTGAAAATGGGAAAATATGATTATCAGTTGTCAAAACATGTGACTGAATACTCAAGGAAATGGTATAATGTTGTTAATGCATTGACAGGGAGGTATGTGGTGAACTGCAAAGGGAGATAACTGATGTAAACTGACTAGCTCTCATTAGGGATTTGTTTTTCTTGCCAGCTTTCATGGTTCTCGGACTGGGTTCACGATAAAATTCAGCATCAAATCCATATGGCTTGGCATCAGTCTCATTCTACAGAAAGTATTTTAGATTAACAGGAGAAAAGAATCGTTATTTTGAAATATCTTTTATTAAGCTCTCATGTGAAGGTAACTTCAAGTATATCAACCAGTCTTCAAGTCTCTATTTAATTTTTTACAGTATTTTTGCTATGTTTGGTATCTTGAATTATTTGGAATCCCTGTTTTCAGCTGAATTACTCAACTGGAGGTTATGACTGAACCTGAAGATAACACACATTTTTTCCAGAAAAAATAATTATTTAAGAGTGATGATAAATGTTTAATTTTTTTTCAGTATCAATTTTATACAGACTGACATAAAGCAGCATTAAAAAGGGCATCATTATCTCAACATTAAATAATATTTGAAATTTCTTTAGTCATATGGCTTACATCTATGGGTTGTGGTAATTTTTTCCACCGTTTGTGTCCACGTAACTGTTTCTTCTGTTTCTTTCTTTGTTGCATCAGTTCCTGTTTCTCTGCCTCAGTGGTTGGAAACCACTTTTCAGGGGGCTGTGGGAAGCCTGGCTGAAGTTCCTTCTTGTACTTGTTCTGTGACTCCAGCAAAATCTTTGTTTTGTCACCAAATGGATCAAATAGCTGTTCTGTGCCTGTTGGCAGGAAATTTGAATATCACCAGTATATACATGTAAGAGAAAAAATATTGCATTTGCCTTTACTCAAATTAAAGAAACAAAGTACTACAGTATGAAAATAAAACTAACAAGAGCCATGTTACCCATGGTTAATCCCCCCGCTGGGAAGAAGCTACCTGAAGGTTGTACTTTCAAACACTCAATGTAATAATGTTTGAAGAAAATCCCACAAAAAATAGGCAAGGTAGAGTTATTGTTCTTGCAAACTGCACTTCTTACCAATGTGCTATGTCAGTGTATTAAGTTTGAAGAAAATCGCTCAAGCACTTTTGGAGTTATGCTTCAGACAAAGTTTTTCAATTAAATCTGATAAAGGGGAATAATTCTAAAAGTAGGCAAGGTAGAGTTATTATTCTTACACACTGCACCTCCTCCAAATGTGCTCTTTCAGTATATGAGGTTTGAAGAAAATCACTCAAGTACTTTTGGAGTTATGCTCAAAACTGGAACGGACGCATGCCGCACGGACAGAGACCATTTCTAATATCCCCTCCACCGGCGGGGGGATAATAAGTTCAAGAATTCAAGAATTAGATATACATGTATATGCTGGGATTTTTAAAATGTAAACAAGTAAATCTGATAAAGGGGAATAACTCTAAAAATAGGCAAGGTAGTTATTGGACTTGCACACTGCACTACCTACCAATTTGCTCTGTCAGTGTATGAAGTTTGAATAAAATCCCTCAAGTAGTTTTGGAGTTATGCTCCGGACAAAATTAATCAAGTAAATCTGATAAAGCGGAATAACTCTAAAAAAAGGCAAGGTAGAGTTATTCGACTTGCACATTGCACTACCTACCAATGTGCTCTGTCAGTGTATGAAGTTTGAATAAAATCCCTCTAGCAGTATTGGAGTTATGCTCCGGACAAAATTTATCAAGTAAATCTGATAAAGCGGAATAACTCTAAAAATAGGCAAGGTAGAGTTATTGGACTTGCACACTGCACTACCTACCAATGTGCTCTGTCAGTGTATGAAGTTTGAATAAAATCCCTCAAGTAGTTTTGGATTTATGCTCCAGACAAAATTGTTTCGGACGGACGGATGCACGTGCGCACAGATGCACGGACGGACAAAGGGCATTTCTTATATCCCCTTTGCCTTTGGCGTGGGGATAAATAATTCATTTTGAATTGGAAAGAATTAATTCTTTTACCAGATTCTTCTCAAAGAGTTTTTGTGTCACCCTTTCAAAGAACATAGGGATCCCTTTGTCTATCAGTCCGTCAGTCCGTCATGAAAACTTAATGTTGGCTATAACTTTGCCATTTCTTAACATTTCCTCATCAAACTTTCAAATTATATTGCTTATGACAACAGGGTCGTGTTGATGTCAAAATCTTTAGGTCAAGGTCACATTTGACAGAGTTATGCCCCTTTTTGTACTTGGTTTTTGTCACAAAAACTTAACATTGGCTATAACTATGCCATTTCTTAATATTTCTTCATCAAACTTTCCAATTGTAATGCTTACAATTTTATCACTTACGACATAGGGATCACTTTGTCTGTCTGTCCGTCAGTCCGTCCATCATGAAAACTTAACATTTGCTATAACTTTGCCATTTCTTAACATTTCTTCACCAAACTTTCAAATTATATTATTTATGACAACAGGGTCATGATAATGCAAAAAAACTTTAGGTCAAGATCACATTTAGTGGAGCTATGCCCCTTTTTGTACTTCCACCAGCATGCTGTCTTTTCCCACCGGCTCTTGTTTACCTTTTTAGTTATTCTAACAAAGTATCCAAGGGTGACACAAGTGTTCAACTGAACACCCATCTAGTCCCTCAGATGCAGACAGCATTTGGAGACATTTTCAATGCAAACAATTTTCCCACTGTAAATACTATCCTGCCTTCACTACAACTGCAGATAGTTTATTGGACTTTAGGGTTGACAATAATTCAGTTCCACTTGAAGCAGTCTGTTCTGCTGTCTTAGCATAATTTTCAAAAATCGTTTCACTAGATATGAATATTGACAAGGCTCATCACATTTGTAACAGGAAGAAATGATTTAAAGAAACCTTGTTAGACAAAGTACAAATTATTATCAATTTATATTTCACCTGTCATCTGCTCCTGTTGGAACATGTTGTTTGTCTCAATGATATATTTGCCCGCAGCGGGATTCATGAAATCTCGGAGTGTCGGGGGAGGCGATGGTTTGAATGCTTTAACCTCCACACTTGCAGCAGTTGTATTAATAGCACCTAGAAGATTAGAAAGTCTTCAATCAATCATAAGATTTTATTCTCTTAACCCTTTCCTCCATATTTACACATTTATGGCTTGGGCAAACAGTGTAGATCAAGATCAGCCAGCACATCCATGTTTGCCTTTTGATACATTAAGTTATTTCTGACCAAAAAGCGACCAGTGCAGATCCTGATCAGACGGCACGGATGTGCTGGCTGATCTGGATCTACACTGGTCGCACATGGGTAAAAATGCGTATAATATGGAGTAAAGGGTTAAGAGAAGAAGCTATTTTTGTTCATTTTACAGTAACCAGACACTTCAAGTAGTGGGTTCAATGACAAAAAAGTATCAAAAAATCAAAAGGCCAGCAGAAATATTTGGAAAAACTGACTACATCACTATAATTTACATAATAGATTGATAAAGTTATATTCTTAAGATATTATGTGTTCTTGTTGTTTTGGTTTTTATTTCATTTAATACTTTTGGAATGACATCTTCAGTTTTCAGGAAAAAACAACAACAACATGGTTTCCACTGTCCTGTCTGACATGTTGAAAGTAGATTATCATATCAGCAATGTTGTTTAGATATATATGTTTTCTTAGTCTTCAGTATAAGATTCTGGCACTGGGCTATGCTTTTAGCTCTTGCTTTGTCAGCCAAACAGTTTCTTTTATAATAAATCAGCTTACTTACCATAGTAATGAAAACTGCACAACAACAAAAAAAAAACCTTTCTGCAAAGCAAAACTATTCTTTTATTAATCAAACTTCAACTTGTAAGCAATAATGTTGTCCTGTAATCAACTAAATATTAACAGAAAGTGCAGAAATATGTACAAATAGACTAAGGATTCTCTGTTGTTGTTGTTTGTTCCCCTTTTTTGTTTGTGTTTTTTTTGGGTTTTTTTACAAATAAAGCAAAAGCAACCACAAACAAGTCAATTATAACTCACAGTGACTAACAAGCAAGCTTTTGACTTTTATATTTTCACCCAGTTTGTATAAAAAAACAGTACTTATGGTACATTTCTAGATATTTCTGACTTATTCACTTGTAAACACATTAAAACTTATCATAAATGAACTGTTTTTCTTCATTTCTGTGCAAAGTCTGTATGACCTGTCTGGGAACTTCATCTTATACAAAATGTTCTCAACCATTAAAGTCAAAGCTTAATTGAACTGATGACTCAACCTGCAAAGAGGAACTAGAAAAGAACTAGAAAAGAATACCCTCTGTAACAGAAGAACAAATATTTCTGAATATGACAATTAGAGATTGTCCTACATTTTCATCCTATGGGAAGTCTTTAGAATTTAAATACTCTAGTTCCAGTAAACATGTTGGTTTAAAGTTCTCTTTGGACACATAATTGTTTAGAATGCCTCTAATTTACAAAAAGATGCCAAACCTTTTTCTTCTTTTTTTCCCGCTGAAGGTCTTAATTTAAAAGGCTGGCTATACATGCAGTAAACATGATGCACAAAACATTTCTCTAATTAATTAATTATACATTTTGTATTTCAGTCTATTATGAAACTTAAATTCTGATCATGAAAAAAATAGTTACACATTACACATTTTTTAAAGTCCATTAAGACAAATTTTTATTACACAAAAAAATCATTAATTCATATATTATTCATTTTGTTTGCCAGTCTCTTATGAAACTTATATTCTTGTAATAACAAAACAATTGCTAGTTATCATAAGCTATAAATACATTTACAACTACAAACAAAGCCAGTAGCAATGTTGTTAGATGTTAGAGCTTATGTACATGTATTTTGTTAAATATAAAGATTACAAAAAGCATTTGCCATATAACTAACCCTTCATCTTAGAAACTGAAACAATAAGATAAATGAAAATACAGTTGAAGCAACTCTTCTTTTCTAATATAGATATAAAAAGAAAATATTGGCAAGCAATAACAAGATACATACACTACTAATACTAAAGTTGTACATTGTATTATTTTCACTTTCAGTCTTTTTTTTGTACAGGATACCTGTCAGTAAGTGCTGAGGAGAATGTGCAGTTCAGAAGCTAGATCTCGTAGTTTAACTATAGTGATAAAAGCATTTAAAAAATATTAAACAGAATGATCTAAAATCAAGAAAATTTAGTAAGAATTAAAATATTTTATTACTACTTATATAATTCTATCTACCTCTATACTTAATCAGTGCAGAGAAAGTGGAAGAGGTGAAAATTCGGGATCAAATTCGTCTGAAATTTCCCCTTATATTACCTAACTCTTCCTGTACTTCATGTTTCCTGGCTCTTCTCAGTCCAGCTGGCTTGTCTGTAAAACTGGAGCCTTGTTGTCATCAGAGTAAGGGTCCAATGAATGGGGCTTCATCTTCCTCTAAATTGTACACCCTCTGTAGCAAGCTGTATAAAGAAATATACAAAAATATACATGTATACTAAAGTATAACTGCTTTATCATCTACTTTTGAGAGTTTGTGTGCAAACCTTTTTTGAGTGAAGGTTCCAATGCCTTTTGTTAATTTTCCTATTCAATAAACAAGGAGAAAATTTATGTTGAGACGATCATAGGTAAAAAAAAGATATACGTGAGATTATTAATTAACAGAAGTTAAAAGGCCATGAAAAAAGTCCTGAGAAAAGTCTATGTAAAAGATTTCGAGCCTCTTTTTCTGATTCTCAGCAGAAACACTCAGTGCTGTAAATAAATTTCTATGCAAAAACAACAAGTGAGTATTCACTGAAATTACCATAGATTATGGTGGCATTCAGTTTACTGATAAAATCCTTACAACTTTTTCGATAAAATCAAGCTCTGATTAATAATAATGTAACAAGAAACTAATATATGAGAATTTCACTTACGTTGCCTCCTTTTTGGTCCACTTTTTCTTTGGTTTCTTTTCCTCTTCTTCAGGTTCAATTTCTGTGTCACTCATTTCATCTCGTACAAGATCTGTGTGTTCTGGCGCACCATACCACTTCTTCAAAAGATTTTCTAATTTTTCCCTGAAATTGTACATAGCAACCCATTAAGTTCACATTCAACAACTTGTTATCTCTTTCATGATAGTCTAAGAAATTCTTCAAAGAAAACTATTGTTACTTTAAATAAAAATAAAGGATAACAAATTATTCAAATTTACTGGATTATCTCAGGTTAACAGGAGCACAATCAAAGAAACAAAAAAGTGCCAGTTTCTGTCAAAGTGATGAAATCAGTAAAATTGTTTTATCACTTTAAACAAGTTTTAAAAATATATAAATATATACTATAACTGGATATAATTTTGTGAACAAAAAAAAAAACCTGTTGTCTTCTAATAAATACTTTTTTTGCATTTAATTCTTGCAATACCATGAGGACAATGACTTGCCTATCTTTTGCCCCTGCAGGTGTTTTCTCATAAACTATCCAGTTGGCTGTATTTGAACTAATAATTGACATAACATATGCATCCCAATCATTGCCTCTTTTCTCTCTTGGTTCATGTACAGCTTCAGTGAGTGAAGTTGTTTTTGTTGCAGGCTTCTGTTTGACAGTTTGCACAGCAGTTTCAGTAATGGTTTCTGGTAATGTTGTTTCAGTCTTCATTGTCACTGAAGTTTTTTCAGGCTTTGTTTCTGTCAAGAAAACCCCCTTTCTCTCTGTCTCTACCTCTTCAAGACCATCTTCTATTCTTTCCTCAACTTTCTCTAGAGCCCTTTGTTTTTCTATGAATCCTTTTTGAATTTCTCTTAGTTCTTCTCTCTTCAGTGCCTCTAAATACATTTGTTGTGCCCTTTCTGTAATTTTTCTTCTCAATGGTTTCAAATGTGGTTTTGATGATTTTGTTAAATTACAAGGCATATGTCTGATGTCCACACCTCTTGAATTATGCCTACCCACAGGAATTTTAGTTCTTTGAGGAAGTTGTATAAGATCTCCAATGTCAAAAGCTTCAGCCATGTATTTTTCATCATATGGCAAAGCATGAAAGCATCTTTCTTTGACTACTTCTTCCTCAAATGCGAGATCTATAGAAACCTTTTTCAGATAATCTCTACTAATTGGGTCAGATGGCTCGGAAGGATTTCTGAACACGATTGTCTCTGGGGCAATGCGGCTTGTCTTTTGTGCTAGTTTTAGGTCAGAGTCTTCAGACCCCATCTGTGGCATCTTCACCCTTGCCTGCACAAGGGAAGAGCAGTGGGGTCTTCAACCTCTCAGTTGTAGTCATATTTGGGAATTGTTTATTTCTAAGAAACCCTAATTCTGCCAGTTAGTCTGGAAAATACAAAAACAAAAACTGACCATGAATTGTATACCACTTGCATTTGGTTGTATAGAACAAGTAGGTGAATTACATCAATGTTAAGACAACTTATTTGTCTGTTACCCATTGTAGGCCTAATCAGGCAGATTAAACAAGACTGATTAAGACATATGCCTACTCTCGAGTCTGATGAATACTGAAAAATACAATACACTTTTTAACCTGAATATATTTGGAACAGCCTTTGCATTACCTGGAATTACTGCAGAAAACAGACCATGGGGCAAAACAGAACAGACAAAACAGACCATATTTTGAGACGAAACAGACAACATCTAAACACAGACATCAGATAAATGTAATGGAAGTAAATGAAATATGCTCAGAAAGTGAATATCATTTTTTACTGATTTGCCTAAAATTTATGGAACTGAGAAAGAAATACTTCAAACGCTACTACTACACTTGGCCAACAAAACAAAAGATTATAAATTTATTAACAGAAAAACTATTAAAAAGTTATTAACAATTTAAGCAAGTTTATTTATCATGCACCTTTGTTAAGGGAAAGATAAAAAAAACACTTATCCACTGAGTTTAATTTGCTCTTCTATTAAAAACATAGATTTATGGCTTTGTATTTTATAACTCTGTATTGCTCTAAACATGTGCACACGTTTTTTGCAATAAATATGTTGTTGTTGTTTGTCATTGTAGATGGAAGTCCCTTACAGTCTGTATCTAATTTCATACCTTAATGATAGTGTTTCACATCTTGTTTAGTAGTTGTTGATTGCTAAATATTTAACATACACATACACTTATGAAATTACCTTTGGAATTATGAAAATGAATGTACAAAAAAAGGTGAAAAAACACATATCAGGAAAAACCAATCAGAAAACAAAGCCTCCCTACACAGTCATAAAATAAAAGAACAAAGAGGATAGATAGTTAAAAACAGAGACACCACAGACAATTAATGAAAATCAGAACTCTAGGGCCTTGGAACGTTCAGTGGCAATGGGGGTTTAAACCTGGTTCTAGTGATGCATGCAACCTCACGCTTGGCCCGACAAGTTTTCATAAGAACAAACAAGAACAAATTGTTTTGGTGAACTAACTCCAACCAGTGCATCAACTCGACAATGTTGCATGCAAAAGCACAGGAACATATAAAACAAAAAGCTAATGGCATTGTAAAGTGAAAAGGGTAAGTGCTCAATGACCTTACTGAGACCAGAGCACTTGGAGTCAAATCAGCAAGAACACGATGGCAGGAATGTCTTAAAATTGTTAAGGCTTTTATTTTGGAATTAAATCAAAACAAATCTTAAACTTTAAATGTATGAATCAAAATATAGCATGGAATGCATCAATCAAGTTGTGATCATTAATAAGAAAAAGGTCACAGCAAAAGTGTAACTGTAGCTATCGGATATACGATATGTTGACTAGCTGGTAGTTTAAGATAAAGAGGGCATTTAAAACCTTAAAACTTTTTGTAAAAATAAAATGCAGTCGCCCAAAGGACATGGAAACAATTCCATTTTAATTTTTCTAACTGGAATTTTGGTGTTTAAACATTGTCAGAATACCGAAACCACTGAAACAAATGAATGAAAATAAAACCTAAAAAATTATCCAAAATTTACCGTAGGCCGCCATATTGTTTATGTTTCTACGACTACAGACTGCGTGTTAAACCTTCCCGCTTATTTAGCTGAAGTTTTTTAGATACAGTCTAATTTCCACAGGGGAAGCAATTCTCGACAATGTAGCAGACTGCGTTTTACACGAGCAGCTGAAAAATGCTTGAACAAGGCCATTGGATTGACATGACCAATAATGCCAGAAACATAACTTTTTTTGATGAAGCTGAGAGTAAGTTACATCTGTTAATGCAGATTTTCTACAATTTATATTGCCCAGGTCCTGTCAAAATAATTGAAGAAACTGAAATTGAAAACAGTGTTGTCACACTTTCCGGGCTTTTGACCGTTTATCATGAGTGTATGTGTCACTATGTCCAATATCTTTTAGTAATAAAGATAAGAATTTGATTTTTTATTATATCTTTCATAGATACTCATCCCAGTTTAATGCATTGAGCATATGCCTGGCTAAGAACGCGTTTTACTTTTATCAAAGACATTTAAGTTTTATATGTCTATGCTGTGGTTGATCAAATAGTGAACATGTAAGTTCTTATAATTGTAATCAAAACGTTGAATATGGTGCTATTTTTTTAATGGTCGATATCTGCCTGAAGTCGCAATATTGAGACTAGGTATGTTCTGTTGTCTCAATAGTTTCTGATATCTTGAGTATATTCTGAGATAATTTTGTTTTGGGTCAGATTCTCATCCCTACAATGTGGGTACATTATCTAGACTCACGTATTTTGTATAATTACTGGACTAGTAAGTTCCGTAATTTAAAAGAAGGGTGAATTGATCTTATATCTTACTATTTAATTTAAAGAGAAATTCTAAGCCAACTTGAGTGGAGATTGCACTAGGACTGGTGTGTGTAGCCTAGTCAAACAGTTATTTTATCACATAATTTGAATAAATGCATGGTGTATCTCAAATATACTTTGGCATTTAGTAAAGAAAAAAGCTGTACACTATGATGCAGTTTTGATCCTTTTTAGCTCGACTATTCGAAGAATAAGGAGGGCTATAGTTCTCTCCCTGGTGTCGGTGTTGGTTCAGGTTAAAGTTTTTCAGGCAAGGTAACATTATTCACCTTACCCTTGCAGATATAGCCATGAAACTTACAATACTTGTTTACCATCAAAAGCTTACATGTGCTCTGCTAACAATGAGGAGGTAACTGTGTCAAGCATTTCTTGTGAATTATGGCCACTTTTCGACTTAGAAATTTGGTTAAAGTTTTTCGGCAAGGTTGCTCCACTCACATTTCCCTTGCAGATATAGCCCTGAAACTAACAATACTTGTTTACCATCAAGAGCTTAGTCTGCTCACAAGAGAGGGTTACTGTGTCCAGCATTATGTGTGAATTATGGCCCCTTTTTGACTAAGAAATTTGGTTAAAGTTTTTGGCAAGGTAGCACTAGTCACGTTTCCCTTGCAGATATAGCCCTGAAACTTATAATTCTTGTTAACCATTAAGAGCTTAGTCTGCTCACAAGAGGAGATAACTGTGTCAAGCATTTTGTTTGAATTATGGCCCCTTTTCAACTTAGAAATTTGGATAAAGTTTTTCGGCAAGGTAGTACTAGTCACCTTTCCCTTGCAGATATAGACCTGAAACATACAATACTACAGGCACTGCCTTTGAAGTCCCTTCTCCCTATAGGAAAACTAGAGAGAAGTTTTGAAATTTAGGGAGTCCCTAACCGGAGAAGTGATGCTTCCTTGTAACATCTCATCAAATCAAGCTATAACATTGAATTTTTTTCAGATTTATTCACAAAATAATAAAAACAATGTGTAACAAGTATACAGGCATATAAAAATATATATGGCATATTAAATGAACAACTGTGCATTTAAACATAAATAGTTTACAATGCCAAACACCATCCTCATCTACTACATATACCAATCAAAACTATCTTGATTTAGATTTTTAATAATTTTTTTTGGAGGTTCAACAGTTTCTGGATGTGATTAAAAGTTCTTTAAACCATAATGATAACAATGCTGTCACATTTAAAGCAGATTTAATTAAGAATGATGTTTTGATAGCCATTTTATATGTACTGTTATAATTATTTTATTTACTATTTAAGTAACGGCGCTAACGAGTGATAAACAACAACAACAAACTGGTAAACTTATAATGGGATAATATAGATTAAACACATTAATATACGTTTGATGTAACTTAATTACCAGTTAACTTTCTATAATTTTAATCTGCCGCATTCGTATCAATTTACCAGTTAACAGCTTTAACACCCGATATTTACTACCCTCAAACAAAGAGCTATTTTTAGCGACGTCGGTTACAAACTGTCGCTATGGCCACACTTCAGCGCGTGTACTAATTACGTCAGATTATACAATTAAATCTGCCTCCAGGCAGTTTTATCGAGCTGTGCAATATACATGTTGGATTTTACATAGAGATTTCTGGCGTCTAGGATTCAAATACGGCGACTAGGATTTCGCTTTTCTGATCAAATAGGGCGAAATGAAAATATTTTCGGCGAAGTTTTCGCCCGACTTGCACCCTAAACGCAGTCCCTGTACTAGTTTACCCTCAAGATCTTAGTCTAATCACAAGAGGAGGTAACTGTGTCCAGCATTTTGTGTGAATTATGACCCCTTTTGGACTTAGAAATTAGGTTAAAGTTTTTCGGCAAGGTAGCACTAGTCACCTTCCCTTGCAGATATAGACCTGAAACATACAATACTAGTTTACCCTCAAGATCTTAGTCTAATCACAAGAGGAGGTAACTGTGTACAGCATTTTGTGTGAATTATGGCCCCTTTTGGACTTAGAAATTAGGTTAAAGTTTTTCGGCAAGGTAGCACTAGTCACCTTTCCCTTGCAGATTAACTTAAAGCATTTTTTTTTTTATCATCATTGCTTTAGACTGCCACAAGAGGAGGTAACTTTGTCAAGGATTTTGTGTGAATTTTGAGTTTATAAGGTTTTATAATCCTTTAGTGTCAAGTACTGAGAATAGTAGAGCGCACTGTCCTACGACAGCTCTTCTTACTACACAGAGACAGTTATACTGCATACTACTGTTAATTAATTTTTGTTCGTTTAGAACGAATTTTTGTGTATCTGGTGGCATTTAAGTGGAAAATATTCATAACAATCAGACACTGGTACAGTCTTTGTGACTACTGGCCAGATCTCTATTTGAGCTTATTTATCGTCGGTTCTGGTTGCCCATATGACAGTCGCCCCCTGAAGAGATTAGTTATTTATTATGTCATGGGGGTATATATAGTGCAAGATACAGAAAGCATCCAATTCAAGAGACACCCCTGGTTCTTTTGCGTGCTCAGTGTATAGCACTGATACATGGGACCTCGGTTTAAAATCTCATCTGAAAGACAATTAGTAATGTTAGTGGAGGAGTAGGGGATTGAACTTGGGACCCCTTGTTTACCAGTCCAGCATGTTACCTACTGGCCGGAGATACAGGTATACCTGTAAATGCTTGTATAGCTGACTAGAGATAATAGCTTTCACACCTTGTTGACTCCTTATTCAATAGATAATTATGATTCCAACTTGTCTGCAGTGATCTAATTGGTATTGTGCATACATTGCTTAATCCAAATTTTCATTCAGTTGATTTGTAATCACAGTTGGCTCATTAAAGTTTATACATCAACAGTCAATTACATTTTGATTCAGTCAGTCACTTTTGTAGAAATGAAGCATATAGACCCTGTTTGGAATTATTTATGATGTTGCTGATGACTGGTTGTAAAAAGATTGTGACATGCAAAGACTGACTGATTCTGTGAAACTGAGAAAGGCTTTGACCCATGAGGTAACTTTGGAAAACATTAAACTATCTTTATGGTAGCAGTCAATGGAAAGATGTGAAGTCATGAGCAAGATGTTCTGTGAACTTGCAGTTTGATTTATGAACATGGCATCAAACCCAGCTGCAATTTGAGAGATTGTTTTCAAGCTTCAATGTGTGTATTATATATTTCATAGATGCTTCTATACATTAAACAAGATTTGCTTGCATTAATTGTATTTTGTTCTTGAAAAATACTGTATTTTTTTAAGTAGAATAAGAAATATTTCCCAGTATTTCCCATATATTTCAAATTTTGGCTTATTTCCCAGAAATTCCTACCCTGGGAAATTCCAGCCAACACTGTCTTAGGGCAATGAACAGTTTGTGAATTTAAGTCCACGCTTATATAAACTAACAGTGATCATAGGAGTTATCTGAATTAAGTTCGTCTGAAATATATTCATATCATTTGCCCTCTTACCTTTTACTTTAAGCTGTTGTTTTTTTCATTGAAAACTTCAATATATTGTCGTGCTTTATCTTGTCCAATTAAAATGAAACATCTTTCCTTCTTTTCTTTTCTTTTGTTTCCTGGATGGCAAATGCTGTCAAAAAGCGAAATATCGTTCTCATCCATTCTGACAAAACTTCATTAAATAAAGTACTATAAAGAACTTTTCTTTTTATTCAAATCAACATATACTGTACTCAATCTAAAAACAGATATTAAGGTGAAAAGAAGTAGCAACAAATAAGTGATAGAGTACAGGAATTATTCACTCCCATCATTGTTTTAGTGTAGATGGTCAGGCATCAGTTACTTGTAGGCAAGATCTCATCGGACATTTACTTAGTGAGACCATTGGCGTTAAGAAGGTATGAGGTTGTATTTAGCCATTTAAATTTTGTAAGTACTTGTTTATTTTCAGAAGCCTACCCTGATATTTTGGTATATTTTATCTTTGTAAGTGAAACCTTTAGAGGACAAGTGTTTTTTTTTTTGTTTTTTTGGACCAGCCATAGAGATAAAGATGTTGTATGGCACATTGTATGGACATATACAAAACCAGTTTGTAGCAGATAAGACTAACCTGCTGGCTACATATTAAATTTATATATGTCTTTTTTATTGATTTGTTTTATTGATTTGAATAGTTCTGTAATAGATGGCCAGAACAGTTCCAGAAAAAGATACCTGGTAATAGTGCTATCAAAGAACCTAATTATGTATTGATTAGTTGTACTGTAGTAAGAATGCAGAGAGAGGTGTTCTGAAACAATACCAGTAACTGTAAAATCATTGAATGAAAAAAAAAGCTGTGCTTTTTGTGTTGCCCTTTCGAAGAAACGGCGATACATAGGGATCGCTTTGTCCGGCGGTCAGTCGGTCTGTCATGAAAACTTAACGTTGGCTTTAACTTTGCCATTTCTAAACATTATCCTATCAAACTTTCAAATTGTTATGCTTATGACAACAGGGTCGGGATGATGCCAAAATCTTTAGGTCAAGGTCACATTTGACAGAGTTATGCCCCTTTTTGTACTTGGATTTTGTTATGAAAACTTAACATTAGCTATAACTATGCCTTAATATTTCTTCATCAAACTTTCCAATTGTAATACTTACAATTGTTTCATTTAAGACAACACCATTTCTCAAGGGCAGATAACCCTCAAATTTATTTTTGCAATGTTATGCCCCTTTTTCAACTTAAAATTTTTCTTTATGTCCATGTCTCAAAAAGTGTCAAAGATATTCCATTCAAACTTGGAATACTTGATCACCAGCAAAACCCCTGTAAAGATTGTTGGTACCCATGTCCCTGGGGTCACAGTTAGCCCCACCCCCAGGGGTCACTTGATTTTGCTTATACTTATATATAGGAAAAAAACTTCTTAAGCCTAGAAATAAAATATTAACTGACATGAGATGGGTAAGTACTCCCCCCCCCCCCCCAGCCCCCATCCCCTCTGCATGGGGACCTGCCTGCCCCCTCCCCTCCCCCCCATTTTTTTTTTACACCCTCCCCCCCTATTTTTTTTATCGCCACCTCCCTTCCCCCCTCCCCCGGCCCAATATTTTTTTTTATTATGCATAGGTACTTGACTTCCCATCCACCCTCAAACCTGTCAGTCCCCCCCCCCCCCCCCTGCCCCCAGGGTCCGTTTATTTATTTATTTTTATTTTTTTAAATACATAGGTACTTGATTCCATCCCCCCCCAACCAGTCACTCCCCCAGGTCTTGTTGTACTTTGACTAGCATGCTGTCTTTTCCAGCAAGCTCTTGTATACATTTTTAGTTATTCTAACAGAGTACCCAAGGGCGACACAAGTGTTCCACCGAACACCCATCTAGTCTTGTAATTATGCAGCATTTAACAAAGAGTTCCTTGGTGTTTTTTTAATTTTTTTTAATTTTGGCATTTAAAAATAGATGACACATTTTGTGTAAAAAGTGTCATGAAGCTGAAATTCAAATATGGTATACAATGTATTTGATTTTGAACCAAATCTTATATAATATTTTGCTAAATGGATGTGTCCAACTTTTCAGTGAAACTTGTTAGAATGTTTTATAAACATATCTTTAACTCACTGTGCATGCATGTACTGCCATGTAGTGTGAATGAAGAAAAATGTCAATACTGACAAAGCTGTCAAGGTCTGAAAGAATGAGAGAGAGAAAGTATGAGTGAGATGGGGCTGTTGGCCCTGGTGGCAGATCAAGGGATGAAGCTGCCACTTATGCCGAAAGTGTAAAAGTGGGGTTAAAGCTATAAATCATTTGAGCTATAACTCTTTGTTTTGAATATATTGAGGATGTTGTTGTATTTAATGATTGCAAAATCATTAATCATCAAGACACTTTGCTGTTTTTCATTTGCCGTTATTATTTGATTCTTACATCTGTCTAGCCATTAATTTCTTTCCAAGTTTTGAGATTGCGTGAGAACTTGCACAAGACTGTGAAATCCTGAAATGAGTGTGGTGAGTAGCATTATTACAGGACTTTGCTAGAATCAAGATGGCTTGTAGTCTCTCCTTTTTATGTGCAAGTTAATGTATATGTTTATTGAAACATCAAGGCCAAAACACACAGGTCTTGTCTGTCATTTGAAAAATAGTTGTTTATTGATTATCTTTGAATCAGAAGTCAGAAATCAATCTTGTAACATTGTAATCTTGAATTATTTATGCACTGAAGTGCACAGATTAAGAGAGATTTGAATTAAAGTACATGACAGATTTGAATTAAGATAGTCTGTCACATTTGGGTTCATGTTGCTTTCCTTTTGAAAGGGATTTATTTTTGTTTTGTTTTGTTATTTGTCAAAGAGGTACCTTAGTTGATTAGAAAGTCTTGGACTCCTCATCTCAAAACAAAGATGTACAGTTTATTGTCTGGATGGCATACACTGATTACACCCCATACATAAGAACTTTTATCAATTTATCTATTACTTCTTTGCTCATATTGCAAATTACACCCCCCCCCCTCCCACCCCTATTTTTGGACAGTATTATAGATTTTGCTTTTGGAAACAGTGCAAACCATAACCAGATTAATTTTGTCAGGTGTGGAGTCTAATCGTGGTCTACACTGTTGGCTGTCCAGTTTGTAAGTTTTTTTGATAGGACTGTAACTAATAGATATGGTTGACCGAAATTAAGTCATAGACAAGTCCATAGCATTTTAGACATTTATTAGCTCACCTGAGCACAAAGTGCTCAGGGTGAGCTTTTCTGATCGGTCTTTGTCCGTCGTCCGTCCGTCCGTCGTCAACTTTTCATTCAAACGACATCTCCTCTGAAACCAATGGGGCAAATTTAATGAAACTTGCCTGGGATGTTCCTTGCGTGAAGCTCTACCAAGATTGTTCAAATGGTTCTGGTCCATTGTATTTCTGGTTCACTGGAGCTAAAAATAGATTTTATAAGTTGGATCTTTAAAAATCTTCTTCTCCGAAACCACAAGGCCTGGAGCTTTGATATTTGGTATGAAGCATCATCTAGTGGACCTCTACCAAGTTTGTTCAAATTATGTCCCTGGGGACAAAACTGACCCCACCCAAGGGGTAAGTTGATTTTACATAGAGTTATATAGGGAAAACTTGAAAATCTTCTTGTCAGAAACCACAAGGCCTAGAGTTAAGATATTTGGTATGTAGCATTGTCTAGTGGACCTCTACCAAGTTTGTTCAAATCCTGTCCTGTGGGTCAAAAATGGCCCCGCCCCAGGGGCCACTAGTTTTACATAGAGTTATATAAGAAAATCTTAAAAAATCTTCTTGTCAGAAACCGTAAGTTATAGAGCTAAGATATTTTGTGTGTAGCATTGTCTAGTGGACCTCTACCAAGTTTGTTCAAATCCTGGCCTCTGGGTCAAAAATGACCCCGCCCCAGGGGCCACTAGTTTTACATAGAGTTATATAAGAAAATCTTAAAAAATCTTCTTGTCAGAAACAAGAAGTTATAGAGCTTAGATATTTGGTGTGTAGCATTGTCTAGTGGACCTCTACCAAGTTTGTTCAAATCCTGGCCTCTGGGTCAAAAATGACCCCGCCCCAGGGGCCACTAGTTTTACATAGAGTTAAATAGGAAAATCTTAAAAAATCTTCTTGTCAGAAACCGTAAGTTATAGAGCTTAGATATTTGGTGTGTAGCATTGTCTAGTGGACCTCTACCAAGTTTGTTCAAATCCTGGCCTCTGGGTCAAAAATGGTCCCGCCCCGGGGGTCACTTGTTTTACATAGAGTTATATAGGAAAAACTAAAAAATCTTCTTGTCAGAAACAAGAAGGCCTACAGTTAAGATATTTGGTATGTAGCATTGTCTAGTGGACCTCTACCAAGTTTGTTCAAATCCTGGCCTCTGGGACAAAAATGGCCCCGCCCCGGGGGTCACTTGTTTTACATAGAGTTATATAGGAAAATCTTTAAAAAATCTTCTTGTCAGAAACCGTAAGTTATAGAGCTTAGATATTTGGTGTGTAGCATTGTCTAGTGGACCTCTACCAAGTTTGTTCAAATCCTGGCCTCTGGGACAAAAATGGTCCCGCCCCGGGGGTCACTTGTTTTACATAGAGTTATATAGGAAAATCTTTAAAAAATCTTCTTGTCAGAAACCGTAAGTTATAGAGCTTAGATATTTGGTGTGTAGCATTGTCTAGTGGACCTCTACCAAGTTTGTTCAAATCCTGGCCTCTGGGTCAAAAATGGTCCCGCCCCGGGGGTCACTTGTTTTACATAGAGTTATATAGGAAAATCTTTAAAAAATCTTCTTGTCAGAAACCGTAAGTTATAGAGCTTAGATATTTGGTGTGTAGCATTGATAAGTGGACCTCTACCAAGTTTGTTCAAATCCTGGCCTCTGGGTCAAAAATGGTCCCGCCCCGGGGGTCACTTGTTTTACATAGAGTTATATAGGAAAAACTAAAAAATCTTCTTGTCAGAAACAAGAAGGCCTACAGTTAAGATATTTGGTATGTAGCATTGTCTAGTGGACCTCTACCAAGTTTGTTCAAATCCTGGCCTCTGGGACAAAAATGGTCCCGCCCCGGGGGTCACTTGTTTTACATAGAGTTATATAGGAAAATCTTAAAAAAATCTTCTTATCAGAAACCGTAAGTTATAGAGCTTAGATATTTGGTGTGTAGCATTGTCTAGTGGACCTCTACCAAGTTTGTTCAAATCCTGGCCTCTGAGTCAAATATGGCCCCGCCCCAGGGGCCACTAGTTTTACATAGAGTTATATAGGAAAATCTTAAAAAATCTTCTTGTCAGAAACTGTAAGTTATAGAGCTTAGATATTTGGTGTGTAGCATTGTCTAGTGGACCTCTACCAAGTTTGTAAGAAAAATGTCCCTGGGGTCACTATTGGCCCCGCTCGAGGGGTCACAAGTTTTAAATAACAATATAGAAGAAAATCTTTAAAAATCTTCTTGTCTGAAACCACAAGACCTAGAATTTTAAAATTTGGCATGAAGCAAGCTTTATCAAGCTTTTTCAAATTATTGGATTAGGTTAAAGGTCACGGAGGCTAAAAGTAGATTTATCTACTGTACCTCATTGAGCCTTCATTTATTGACCAATATCTTTGATATTCAGTATAGAGGTTCCTTGCATGGACCTCTACCCATGGGTAGGGTTTGAGGTCACTGAGTCAAGGTCAAGGTCACCATAGCTTATAATAGATATTTCTACTTTCTGTCATAGAGCCTTTATTTATTGACTTATATTTTACATATTTGGTTTGTAGGCACTTACATATTTTCAATTAAAAAATGAAATACGGCTTAACAGCAAACTTACAGCCAAAGTACTCAGGTGAGCGATCCAGGGCCATCATGGCCCTCTTGTTTTAATTTAAGCAGTGAATTAAAAGGTACATGTTAAGAAGATAGGACACTGATACAGTGGAGACTGTAGATCTAGTATCTCAGTATAGAACTAAGATGGTAAGGCAAATCAATGCTTAGGTTGTTCATATGCCTTAGGCATGCATCAGTGAAAACTTTTCATGAGATGTGAAACTGCTATGATCTCGGAACAAAGGATTCAATAAGGTAAATTATTTCTAAGAAAATGATCATATAATTACAACTGTGTCCAACATCTGAATCATAACTGGGGATAGTGCCATGGAATATTTTTGACAAAGCAGATTAGATGCATCGTAAGGCTGTTACCTAGATCTTTTCCAGCTCACACTGAAGTTCATAAATAATTCAGTCAGATTTAAACCTTATTTTTGTTAAGGATTTTACTGTTAATTTCAAATTTAAACATATTCTGATGTTAAAAGTTAACATTGCTGACCCTTGGATGCAAATCTAAGTTTGTAAATATTATGTTACATGTATTACACACTGTTTTTGAAGCAAGCTCACCTGAGTATGTCTGGCTATTTTTATTCTTAGCATTCTTGGCTATTCTTTTTTTAGCAGTTTCGTAGTTTTTAGTAATCTTGTAATGAAATTTTGCATATACAATCCACACTCGGTATATCAAAGTCGCTTAAGTCAAATTTCCGGCGAAGTCAAATTTTCAGGTCGCGTCAGTAACCTTTCTTTATTCATTTTATTTAGCTCCCTTTAAGCCAAATTCAACGTGTGCGAACTTGGCTAAGTCGATCGTATTTTTCGGTCCCATCGTATAATTGCCTAAGTATTTTTCCACTCAGTAAGACTAAGTGTGAAAAATTATTGATAACCAATTATTGTCGGTGACTTCGAAATGAGAAATGATCGGGTCAAATTAAGCGTTTCAACAATTATTGCGCCTTTACAAATTACACTTTAATAGGGATGTTAATTATCACTTTTAGATACTTCAAAGTGAGAACTGGTTGTGTCTCCATTTATTTGTTAATTGCAACTTTAAAAGTGCACTTAAATTTGGATCTTAATTGTCACTTAAAGATACGTTATCAGTAAGAAATTTATGTTGATTAAATGAACTCACGGGATTTGATTGAATTGCACTTTAATGATGTTATTTGTCACTAATTCAGTTAATAATCAGTATGATGAATTCTTTAATTTTAACATATTTGAGTGAATAAAAAATGAAAATGATATAAAATGAAAGGTTTGAGGTTTCCCTTTAGTCTTTCAAAATGTTAGAACCAAATTCTATCAGCTCTTTTAGCGCTAAGCAGTTTACTAAACAGGCTACATTTACACAGTTCTTCAGGAAAGTAGAAACTCAATCTGACTGAAGTTCACGATCACCCTAAGGTTAAATCTGAAGACGACGCATTTATTTCTGTCTTCTCGATAACCTGGAATTCCCACTATTTTATTTATATCTCAGCCAATGACACTGCAGCTTATGACGCGTCTCGATAGCCTACCTGTTCACAATGCGTGTCCAAACAGCATGTAAACTTTTCTAGCATAACAATGTTTATTAGCGGAGATTAAAAGTGCTTAGATATTTTTTTTAGAAATGCCCTTCGTCAGTCCGCGCGTCTGTGCATCCGTGCGTCCATCTGTCCGAAACAATTTTGTCTGGAGCATAACTCCAAAACTACTTGAGGGATTTTATTCAAACTTCATACACTGACAGAGCACATTGGTAGGTAGTGCAGTGTGCAAGTGCAATAACTCTACCTTGCCTTTTTTTAGAGTTATTCTGCTTTATCAAATTTACTTGATAAATTTTGTCCGGAGCATCACTCCAAAACTACTTGAGGGATTTTATTCAAACTTCATACACTGACAGAGCACATTGGTAGGGAGTGCAGTGTGCAAGTGCAATAACTCTACTTTGCCTATTTTTAGAGTTATTCCCCTTTATCAGAATTACTTGATAAATTTTGTCCGGAGCATAACTCTAAAACTACTTGAGGGATTTTATTCAAACTTCATACACTGACAGAGCACATTGGTAGGTAATGCAGGGTGCAAGAACAATAACTCTACCTTGCCTTTTTAGCTCACCTGTCACGCAGTGACAGAGTGAGCTATTAGGATACCCTTGTGTCCGTCGTCCGTCCGTCGTTCGTCGTCCGTCGTCCGTCGTCCGTCGTCAACATTTTCTTTAAATGACATCTCCTCCTAAACCCCTGGCCCAATTTTAAAATAACTTCATACTAATGGTCCTTAGATGTCCCTTTACCAAGTTTGCTCAAATGGTTCCGGTCCAATGCACAATATGGCTGTGAGGCCCTAAAAGGTGTTTTTAAAATGGAAATTTCAAAAATCTTCTTGTCTGAAATAACAAGGCCCAGAGCTTTCATATTTGGTATGAAGCATCATCTAGGGGACCTCTGTCAAGTTTGCTCAAATCATGACTTCCGGGGTCAAACTGGTTCAGCCCCGGGGGTAAATAGATTTTACTTAGAATTTATATAGGAAAAACTTCAAAAATCTTCTTCTCCAGAACCACAAAGCCTGGCGCTTAGATATTTTGCATGTAGCATTAACTAGTAGACTTCTACCAAGTTTGCTCAAATCATGATCCCCGGGGTCAAGTTGATCCCGCCCGGGGGTCAGTTAATTTTATATAGAGTTTATATAGGAAAAACTTCAAAAATCTTCTTCTCCAGAACCACAAAGGCTAGAGCTTAGATATTTTGCATGTAGCATAACCAAGTAGACCTTAACCAAGTTTGCTCAAATCATGATCCCCGGGGTCAGATTGACCCCGCCCCGGGGGTCAATTGATTTTATATAGAGTTTATATAGGAAAAACTTCAAAAATCTTCTTCTCCAGAACCACAAAGCCTGGAGCTTAGATATTTTGCATGTAGCATTACCTAGTAGACTTCTACCAAGTTTGCTCAAATCATGATCCCCGGGGTCAAGTTGACCCCGCCCGGGGGTCAATTGATTTTATATAGAGTTTATATAGGAAAAACTTCAAAAATCTTCTTCTCCAGAACCACAAAGCCTGGAGCTTAGATATTTTGCATGTAGCATTACCTAGTAGACCTTTACCAAGTTTGCTTAAATCATGATCCCCGGGGTCAAATTGACCCCGCCCCATAGTCAATTCATTTTATATATAGTTTATATAGGAAAAACTTCAAAAATCTTCTTCTCCAGAACTGCAGGCCTGGAGCTTAGATATTTTGCATGTAGCATTAACTAGTAGACTTCTACCAAGTTTGCTCAAATCATGATCCCCGGGGTCAAATTGACCCCGCCTGGGGGTCAGTTGATTTTATATAGAGTTTATATAGGAAAAACTTTAAAAAATCTTCTACTCCAGAACCAGAAAGCCTAGAGCTTAGAAATTTTGCATGTAGCATGACCTAGTAGACCTTAACCAAGTTTGCTCAAATCATGATCCCCGGGGTCAAATTGACCCCGCCCCATAGTCAATTCATTTTATATATAGTTTATATAGCCATCTGATCTTAGTCTGCAAAGTTTGCTTCGGTCTTCCCAACTGCTGAGTTCAGTACGTACAGTCCATGGTCTGTGGATCACCTATCTTGTGTGTCATAACGTGCTCTCAAATTCTGTACTGGTACAGAATTTACCAACACAGGTTAACTGCATACCATTATGTAACTTAAATACTGTCTCAAAATAGCATATACCCTAACACAAAAGTCACTTCTAGACTGTACATTTCTGAAGGAAACTACCTTCAGCCAAAATGAAAACATTACACCTGTTTCAGATATCCTTATTTCAATTTGTACTTCATACAATAGTTTCATGTTAACTTACAAAGAAAAAAAAAATGTATCGAAAGTCTAATGACTTTGAAATGTTAACATTTTCCATGTATTTATCATCTAGACGAAATGAGGTAAACTGGAAATTATTAAAACAGTTCATGTAAAGTTAAAACTTCACCAATCAGCAAGTGTGGACACATGCCCTTCTTTCACCAATTCTCTCCTCATTATGTCTACAATATCGTTTCATGGTCTATCAGGTGAGCGATTCAGGGCCATCATGGCCCTCTTGTTTAGAGTTATTCCCCTTTATCAGAATTACTTGATAAATTTTGTCTGGAGCATAACTCTAAAACTACTTGAGAGATTTTATTCAAATTTCATACACTGACAGAGCACATTGGTAGGTAGTGCAGTGTGCAAGTGCAATAACTCTACCTTGCCTATTTTTTTAGAGTTATTCCCCTTTATCAGATTTACTTGTTTACATTTTAAAAATCCCAGCATATACATGTATATCTAATTCTTTAATTCTTGAACTTATTATCCCCCCGCCAAAGGTGGAGGGGATATTAGAAATGGTCTCTGTCCGTCCGTGTGTCCGTCCGTTCCAGTTTTGTCCGGAGCATAACTCCAAAAGTACTTGAGTGATTTTCTTCAAACTTCATATACTGAAAGAGCACATTTGGAGGAGGTGCAGTGTGAAAGAATGATAACTCTACCTTGCCTACTTTTAGAATTATTCCCCTTTATCAGATTTAATTGAAAAACTTTGTCCGAAGCATAACTCCAAAAAAGCTTGAGCGATTTTCTTCAAACTTAATACACTGACATAGAACATCGGTAGGAAGTGCAGTTTGCAAGAACAATAACTCTACCTTGCCTATTTTTTGTGGGATTTTCTTCAAACATTATTACATTGAGTGTTTGAAAGTAAAACCTTCAGGTAGCTTCTTCCCGGCGGGGGGATTAACCATGTGTAACATGGCTCTTGTGAAAAAATGATATTTATCACAAACATAAATCTCATTATTTTGAAAGATTTTGACAAATAAATTTAACTGAGTTCAGTGACAGTTTATTTATGGTAGACAATTGTTTGGGATCCCAGCTATATAAATAGATTTTCACAAGTTAAACATTTACTTCCATGAGGGTGGAAGCATTGCTCTGATTGGCTGATGGATAGGTCACGAGAAGGTGACCTTCTATTGGTCATTCTCAGATCCTAACAGCATAGCGATATTTAGGATATGATTTTAATCAGATTGGTAGAAACTTGCCAGTCCTTCCGACTTTGAAAGAATTGTCTGAGTTGAATAATATGCTCACATAGGTAGGAAGAATTGGTTAAGCCTACACTTTAAGAGAAAATGAGTTGATTTATAACCACTGAAAGACATGGGAATATAGTGTGTACTCCAGTTGAATAAGAAAAGCAGTTTTATTTCCTGTATACTACAAATGGTATAATATATGTTAAGTAGTGCTATACATTCCAGATTTGAATTTTAACCTCATGGGTTTGCTGTTTAATCACTAGAATCACATTTTATGAACGTTGCTGCTTTTTACAGGATGATAAACGTATAAATGACACAAAAGATTGCTAGTTATACCAAGTTCGGACATGTCGTATTTTTGCTCATTCGAAGTAAATTTATAGGGTATGCTGAAATTCGAGATGTCGAGAGTCAGCTGTACTTTTAATGAATGAACAAAAAATGAATGATCATGTGAATGAATGAACGAATGAATGAATGAATGAATTCATAAAATTGAATAAATCTAAACAAAGAAATAGATTCAGAAAAAAAATACTGAAAAACAACATACTGGATAATTATGTTATGGTTAAACAAAAGTAATCACCATGTTATGTATTATTATAAAAGCCAGGAAAAAATACATACGTCGCATAAGTTACCACATTTTCCACTACCAAAATGTGTTCGTAAAGCTACTGAAGTTACTTCTCAATATCGAATATGACTGTCCTTTCAGGATCCTACTTTTTGTATCAAATGAAATATATGTTTCAAAACAAAACATTGAAGGCAAGTAAAATGTGATATAGTGCTGCACAAAATGTAGGTGGGTGAAATTGAACCATTTAAGTTTCTTCGTATAATCAATTAACAATAATGATCAGCCCCTGTGATGTGAATTTAATACGCTTTCTAATGCATTTTTATAGCATAATTAACTTTGTATAGAGGCAATTTCTTAAAAAGAATATCAGGTTGGTATTTTGAAAAAAGAAATTAACACCCACCAGCGCTGAACAGCCATTTTGAATTTAAAATATTGCACACTTACCCTATGAAATGACGAACAGAAATCTATTCTAAATATTGACTTGTTCCTTATGACAGTATCAATAAATATTCTTTACATATTTTGTGAGATTGTAAAGGTAATTTATTGTATTAAATCAAGAAAGTGGTTTTTAAGCGAATGTCTTCATAAGAAATTGCTTTCATTAACTGTACATGTATATGCTTTAATAATATTTTGTCCTTCGTTTAAAATTGACTGTGATAGTGACACAAGGTGGCTTCTTTAGACAAGAGCAGTATTTTTAGAAGTTGAGAATTTGATTTTATCTGGTAATTAAGTGACAAAGGGACATAGTGTGCAAAGAAATCTCAAGTGGTTAATGGTGATCTAGTGGCATCTTAACTATAAAGTTTTAACAATGTTAGTGTTGCGAATAATATTCCCTGCCTCATTAGGGACCTCTGGATTACATAAAAATATTGCATGTTTTACATTTTATTTGGTATCTTTAGCCCAAAATAGATTATCATAATTTTTGTTATAATTTTTATGGCATTGATCAAGAATGATCAAGAGTGTGTTAAGTGCATTATGTCGGTATTAAAAGGGTTCAAGATCACTAAGTAAAATTGATACTTTTATTTGCTTTGCATTGAAATATTGACTCTCCTGATACCACTTCTCAATTTACTCGTTTAAGTTATAAGACAGTAAATGATCCATAAAACTTCGCCAATTTATTACCATTTGTTACATGTATTATCTGCTGGTCACCAATGAAAGAACACACTTAAAAGAGAAAAGTTTTGCAAAAAAAGCTTCTTTTAAAGAGAGTCGTAAATAATTGATTTTCTTGATTGGACGGTGTTAAATTTTTTTGCAGCCTGTAATAAATGGAGTAGCTGGATTTGCATAGAAGTTTTATTGTTTTTTTCCCTTGGATACTGAGGAATGGTTAATTGCTTTTATTGAACACTTGAGGAAGTGTGCATGCATTTTAGCTCTTGCGCATAATTACTTTTATTCAAATGACAAGTATTTTGGAGAGTGATATAATTTTTACGTTCAGGGTGGATTTTGTGCTATTACAGTATTATCAAAATTTCGAAGTGCATAAAAAAATGTTTTCATAAATAAATCATAGTGGAACTTACCTGTTGAAAGTTCTTACTGTTTTTCTTATTCTTGGCTAAATTGATTTTAAACTGCACTTGATTTCTGATTTTTTCACTGTTTATTTACGACTTAATAGAATAGATTCATTGACTTAATTTACTGTTTCTCAATAAATAATTGATGGCATTCATTGACAATAGGATGAAAGCGTCTGTTTATAAAACTGATGGAATTCATGTAAGGAAAATCAATCAAGCGAGAAAAATTGATCACTGAAGTTTGATTATCGTATGTGTTTATGATGTGATGATGTACCATTTTAGTTCATCAATATATTGAAAGATATTGATAGGTGACAGTTTAATGTTGAGTATCCGTTTGCCATTATTTTCATAAAGACTGGTTATTTTCATAAAGATGTGTCTAGAATGGATGTTAATGGAATATATTCAGCCAGTCAGAATTTATGAGTTTCAGTTGGAGAGATAAATTAGGGAAAGTGAAATTAATCATAGGAAACGCAGATACAGTAAAATGAATGATTACTTTATGGAATTAATCAAAAAGTTTGCTTTAATTAAGGGGTAAAAATAGATAAGGATTTTGAAAATTACAGAAGTATCGGTAAAACAAATTAAAATAAAACTAAGAGTTTCACTGGAGTAATAATAAAAATTCTGTGGTTTGGAATATTCTGGAATTTGAAAGTGGTTTTGAAGAAAAACTAAATAGAGGTAAAGAACATATATTTAGGCAGGAAAATAATGTCAAATATGCCAGAAGGAACACCCAATACTCAAAAAAAGGTTGAGGATGAACCAGGGACCAACCCAAGTAAGTTTGAACCTCATGTTGTTGTGAAAGCGAAAGCTGATACATAGAATTTATTTTTTCAATATGTAATTTATGGTCACAGTGAAAATCTGATACGGTTTCTGAAGTTAAACTCTTATAACAATAAAAATTATAGTCGTAGTTAAAACAGAGTGCATTAATAGTTTCATTGTTTGACTGCTTTCTTGAGGGAGTAAGGTACATAATGAATTTATGGTCTGAAAGGGAATGGCCAAGTAAATCCAGAATCTATGCCTTTTGAGATTGGTAATATGAACTGTTTCTTGTTTTCATATTTACTTGCCTGTGTAGATGTATGGTTTAAAGTTTGCTGTCTTCTAATGACTTCTCTCACTCAGTGTCTTGGGTTGAAGTCCTACCTCATATCTGATGATGCGACCTTCCTTGTGTTGATAAGTTGAAAAGGAGGATATGGGGTCTGTGAACTGTTAACTTTTATCATATTCTGTGGTTACCAACATGATGGTTAATATAATATATAAGTTCTTTGAGAAAGTTAGGCTTGATTCAATCAAAATAAAATATATATCTGCCACTGTACACTACAGAGAAACAGTGAAAATGCTATTAGGCAAATTATGATTGAATGGAATGTGAGTGTGCTAAGGATCACTGTTTGGTCTGTTCAGTAAATTTTCATAAAACATCGGACAAGATTAAATGAAAAATGTGAATTTACAAAAAAAGAATAGGATCAGAACAATTGCCCATATATGAAATATTTTGATGGTATGTCTGAACTGTACTGTTTGTTGTTCATGGATGAGGGGATGATACTCTCCTGCGCATCGGTCGAATGTTTCACTTAAGTAACGGTAGTGTATTCATTTAGCTGCTGAGGGAGCGTAAGGGGATGACTGAGTCTGAAAGCTCTGATAAAGGTACTGTGTCATAAATGATATGAGTTGGGTCTGTTACAGTGACTTTTATACAAAAATGAAGTTTCATAGGTCTAGAAAAAGTTATGTTTGAGCAGTAGGAATGTAAATACACTCTGTTAGAGGCCAAAAAAGTTGGTCAACTTTAGAAGAATTATATATTATATGTTCATAAGGTGGAAAAACAGAAAAACTCCTGCTGAAAGTAGCGTTAATAAAGGACGCAAACAGTAGCTGTTTACTTTACTTTGAAGTTTTGTTATTAACTTAGTGCTACTAAACACACTCCCATAACAAGCCTATTGACATTCTGGTCAGAGTTACTGTCATTGAAACATTGACGATTCATGTCCAAAGTTAAATATTTGATTAGAATATATTTGTCACAATGGAGCAGTGTTCTCAAAATGATTTTACCAGTTTAAAAACCAACATTTTATGAAGTTTGTAAAGATGTCATAAAGTCATGAAATTTTAAATGTGATCAGGTTTTAATTTGTGTATTTATTTGTACATATATGTTTTCTTTTTTTATTGGTGCATTGAGAAATAATCAGCATGGTGTCTTAGCCCTTTTGAAATCATTGAAAGGCAGTTTTCCCCTTCGTAACCACATTTATCGAAGAAGTAAACAGTCTAAATGAAAAGTATTTTATGTACCTATTATAATTTTCATGAATGAGAGGTTTCAATTGACACGTATATAGTAATATTGATTTAAATTTGACCATTGGTTTTATGACCATTTATAATAGCCATGATTTTAAATGAGATAATTACAGTGCAAATGAATGGGATTAAATAAAAAAAATGTCAAGTTTGAGAATTTCTGATTGTTTCATCTTTCAGTTAAATTAATTTTTCCTGGCATATTATATTTAAATTGAAACTTCCACAACATTGGAAATGCATAGCCTCTTTCAAAAGGCAATATTTGAAGCAGGAAATTTTCTACTAAAGCAAAAAAAAAAACATTTATTGACACGCATGTTATCGACAGCTTTCCAGAAAACTGAAAATTTGTCGTTTTTGACTAAATTTCAGGTTCCTGGACCTATATTTAAAAAAAATGTATCAAGATTAAGTATAACTTTTCATAAAAACACAAAATTTCACACCGAAACCCCAGTCGACCCCAAATGCAGTCCTTCACGTGTCCGTTCCTTTTAACTTGGCACAATTGATCACCATTATGACATGATGTGCAAAACCAGGTTGTACCCCCAAAAGTCCACATTTCCTGTCTGCTCCATTACTATTAAACTGCTTGAAAGTTTTTAAAATAACTTGGAACAAATGATCATGATTATGAGTTGATGTGCAGAACGCAACAGTCAGGTCGTTACCCCCAAAAGGTCATATATAAAAAAGTCCACATTTCGTGTCCACTCCATAACTTTTAAACTGCTTGAAAGTTTTTATAATAACTTGGCACAAATGATCGAGATGATATGCACAGAGCAACAACCAGGTCGCTACACTATGGTCAAGGTCACACATAGCAGTCATATATAAAAAAGTCTATATTTTGTTTCTTCTCCATAACTTATTGACTACTGTAATTTTCCATTTTCTCAATACTCATAACTCGCAATTTCACTTTCATGATTCCATCATTTACAAATGTGAGGTCTAAATGTAGCTGCCCATTTTCCATTGAAATCATTATGCTACGTCTTATTAGGAGGTCTAACCTTCTGTCTTCACACTTATTATCCATTCCAATGTTCTACTACAGCAGGGGATATAGCTGTCCTTCAGACTGCCTTGTTAACTTTCACTTTGAACAAAACATTTTTTTATCCCAATGTCAAAAAATCAACTAACATAAGCATCATAATTCAATTTTAGTTGTCTGTGACAATAAATTGTCTGTATTTTCCAATAAGAGAAATGCTTTGAAAGCATATATTAGGCATACAAACGCTAAACATTGTTTTTGGCTGATTTATTTTCATGTTTTTGGTCACAGACTGAGTTTTAAAAATTTCCAGAGCCCTGCTTATCGGTATTTGAAACTCCAAAGTGTTGAGTTTAAGAGATAATGAGATTTTTCATGGTGTGTATTTTATGTATTACAGGGTTGAGTAGACCTCCTCCACCTGTTGTTGGCAAAGTGACTCACTACAGTATAGAGCTTTACTGGGATGAGGCCCTGGAAAAGGCCATGGGTAGCATTGAGAAGGGGGACGGAAGAGTACGGGTGTGTCTGCAGGAGCACGACAGAGATGGGGAGTGGGGAAACCTTTACTCGTATGTATTTGTTTTATTTGTTAAAGCCACACCAAGAATATACTAGCTCATTGTATGGACTAAGCTAGGTGAGCGTATTGTGATGTCACTGCAGAACTATTGTAACCACATGTAAGAAATGATGGATATATAGTAGCTTTGCACTGAACCCTGAATATGCTGCCATTAAGTCAGCCATGATTTAGCAGAATTTAGGGAGAACTTATTCTAAGAGGTTGGATAGTAGTGGATGAAATTTGTCATGTATACTCATTTAGTAGTCCAAAGTTAAAGGTTTTTAAAAGAATACAATTCAGTGAAGGTTTTGCTGCCAAAGGAATGAAAAAACTCTGTCAAAAGGTTTTGTTTAAAAATGGTCAGTAGTTAGTGTATATGTTATATAACATAAATAAACATTTCAGCAATATTTTTTCAAGAAAGTATCAGAGTAAAACTCTGCTCTTGTTATTCATATCCAAGTTCCATTTTCAATGTTTATTTCTTCCACGTCTTTTTATTTTTGATTAGCCAAAATACATATGTAAACTTTGATGAGGTTTTCCTATATTTAGCTTTGACACAATTGTTTATAAGCAAGATTATCAATTGTAAGATTAGTGAAGAGTTTATACAAGTTGCTTCCCTTGGATTAATTTGCCGTAAAGAATTAAGAGTTTTCACTAATCAATTAAAATCTGATTAACAATGTATTCATTGGTACAGAACTTGACTCTTGCATTGTAAAATGGAAAAAAATAGTGTATTGGTCTGAGTATTGTATTGTACTATTCATTTACTCCGGTAAATGGATATTGTAAAAAGTGTTTTCAGTTACATATATATTTCTTCACTGTGTAACTTGATCTTATCGGCTGATTTCAATTGACTGTGATTTAAGTATTGATTAGCCTGTATTGAGGACAGGTAAAATTGTGTCAATGCCACTTAAAGAAAAGAGGTACCATTTTAGTCAAGTTTACCACAGGATACATCTTATTGTTATGTCTAAAATTTAATTTTTGATGTTTGCAGTACATAATAAAAAAAAGGGTTTACAGTAGTTTTGTGCTGTGCTGCCCCATGTACAATATTGAATCTGTATTGAAAAGTTATTTAGGTCAAGTTCATTTACAAGGCAGTTAACTGATTTAATAACAAAGATCATTTTAGAAATTACCAGCCTTGACCTTTTAAGACTTAAATAAATGGTAATATTTATGTCTCCTCCCTCATAGTGGGGTAGGAGAAATATTTGAGTGCTTTAAGTTTGTCTGTCTGTATATCACAAAGTTTGTCTGTGCTTCTTCTCTAAAACTGCTGGATGGATTTCAGTGGAACTGCTTTGACATATTGGTACTTAACCTAGATGAACATATCAACATTTTCTGAACAAAGTTATAGGCCTTGAATTGTCCAAATTTAAACACATATGGACATATCATTAGTTTGTTAACACTCTAGTGGTCACTTTTTTGCCTCAATTGTCATGAAACTTGGTCAGGATGTTTGTCTCATTATTTTTTCTCAGACGAGTTCGAACATGGGTTATCCGGGTTGAAAGAATAGGTCACAGAGCCAGAATATAGAAAAACCTTGTTAACACTCTAGAGGCTACATTTTCAGTCCAAATAACCTTGAAATTTGTCAGAAAGGTTATATCAATGATTTCTAGCTCAAGGTCGAATATGGATTATCTAGGGTCAAAAACTAGGTCACAGATCCCAAATATTGAAAAACCTTGTTAACACTCTAGAGGTAACATTTTTAGTCCAAATAATCTGGAAATTTGTCAGAAAGGTTGCTTCTATTATTTTTAGCAAGTCGAATATGGGTCATCTGGGTTCAAAAACTAGGTCACAGAGCCCAAAAATAGAAAAACCTTATTTACACTCAAGAGGTTACATTTTCAGTCCAAATATCTAGGTAATTTGTCAGAAAGGTTGCTTTGATAATTTCTAGCTCAGGTTCGAATATGGGTCATCTGGGTTAAAAAACTAGGTCACAGAGCCCAAATATGGAAAAACCTTGTTTACACTCTAGAGGTAACATTTTCAGTCAAAATAACTGGAAATCTGTTAGAAAGATTGTTTAAATGATTTCTAGCTCAAATTTTGATATAGGTCATTTGGGGTCAAAAACTAGGTGACAGAGCCCAAAAATAGAAAAAAACTTGTTAACACTCTAGAGGCTACTTTTCCAGCCAAATATTCTAGAAATTTGTCAGAAAGGTTGTTCAATGATTTCTAGCTCAAATTCGAATATGGGTCATCTTGGGTCAAAATCTTGGTAACAGACCCCAATTTGGAAAACCTTGTGAACACTCTAGAGGTAACATTTTCAGTCCAAATAACCTGGAATTTTGTCAGAAAAATTGTTTCAATGATTTCAAGCTCAGTTTTGAATATTGGTTAACTGGGGTCAAAAACTAGGTCACAGAGCCCAAGAGTAGAAAAACCTTGTTAATGCTCTAGGGGTTACATTTTCAGCCCAAATGTCCTTGAAATTTGTCAGAAAGGTTGTTTCAATGACTTCTAGCTCAAATTTGGATATGGGTCATCTGGGATCAAAACTAGGTCACAGAGCCCAAATATGTAAAAACCTTTTTAACACTCCAGAGGTTACATTTACTTATATTGGTTAAAAGCAGTTATACTCAGGTGAGCGATACAAGGCCATCATGGCCCTCTTGTTATTAGATTTTTGCCCTTGATTTGTGAAAATTTGAATACATTTGGGAATACTCTATAAAAGCTGATCAAATTTTGAACAAACCTCACAGGAATAATGATAAGCGAGAATGCATTTTTATATGCCTGTAGAAAGACTGTATTATGGGTATTCCCATGGCAGGCGGGCAGATGGTGATCTTATATCCCTTTTATGCCCCCAGTTGAAGATGAGGGGGTATATAGTTTTGCAAATGTCAGTCAGTCAGTCTGTTGGTAGACACTTTGGTTTCTGATCAATATCTAGAGAACCCTTAGATTCACTTTCCTCAGACTTGGTGTGTAGATTGGTCATGACTAGTAGATGACCTATGTAGGTTTTCAGGTCACCAGGTCAAAGGTCAAGGTCACAGTGAACTTGAATAGCAAAACGGTTTCCAATCAATAACTAAAGAACCTTGGTCCCAGGTTATTCAATCTTAGTACGTAGGTTGTTCATGATTAGTAGATGACCCCTATAGTTTTTCAGGTTCACAAGGTCAAAGGTCAAGGTCACAGTGAACTTGAATAGCAAAACGGTTTCCAATCAATAACTAAAGAACCTTGGTCCCAGGTTATTCAATCTTAGTATGTAGGTTGGTCATGATTAGTAGATGACCCCTATAGTTTTTCAGGTTCACAAGGTCAAAGGTCAAGGTCATAGCGACCTTAAAGAGCAATACAGTTTCTGATCAATAACTATAGAATGCTTGGTGCAAGGTTGTTCAAACTTAGTGTGTAGGTTGGTCATGACCAGAAGTTGACCCCTATAGATTTCCACATCACCAGGTCAAATGTCAAGGTCAAAATGACCTTGAATAGCAAAATGGTTTCCGAACAATAACTAAAGAACCTTGGTCCAAGGTTGTTCAATCTTACTTTGTAAGTTGGTCATGACCAGTAGATGACCCCTTTAGTTTTACACCAGGTCAAAGGTCAAGTCACAGTGACCTTGAAAAGCAAGACAGTTCCTGCGTTATAACTAAAGAACCCTTGGTCCCAGGTTGTTCAACCATAGTGTGTAGTTTTTTCAGGTCACCAGGTCAAAGGTCAAGGTCACAGTAACTAAAGAACCTTTGGTCCCAGGTTGTTTAAACTTAGTACCGTATTTCGCCATATATAATGCACGGTCATGTATAATGTGCACCAATTGAGCCAAAAATTGCTTTCTCTGGTACATAACGCACACACAAAAGCGCGCCCGCATGTCACCGAATTTGGGGGGAAAATCTGCTAGCAGGTTTTACTGAGACAAAGTGAGACAATTTGATATGAGGTATTTTTCCTTGGTAAATTGGTTGGTCCTGAAAAAAACCATCATAGCTCTGCATGCGAACGTCACAACTTGTTTCACTCAATTTATTAGTGTAGCATTCTAAACTTAAACGTGTCAACACCTTCTCAAAATTCTCAACATCTTCTCAAATATCTCAACATAAATGGATAGTAATTGATAAACAAAAGGAAAATCAGTCAACCTTAATCGACTCTAATTTGCAATCAATAGACCAGTAATCACAGATTGTGCAAACAATCAAATGCGAGCGTAACAAATTTTGTTAATATGTTACTTGGTTATATTTTTTAACGATACAGTTTTTAAACATTAAAACAAAATTTTTGATTATTTTTTGCTTGTCTATTTCGAAGAAATATTAATATAAAATAATATTATTATTAGTATTAAGCATGGTGATGAAAATAAACAGACCTGTTATGCAGTATCTATCAATTGTCAAAAGCTACTGGAAACATTTTCTGCTTCTATACGTTGTGAAAACTGATGAGAAAGATTTGAACAAGATTCGAACCCATGCTCTTCAGGTCAATAAAACTATGAACAATGACTTAGATCACTGAGCCACTATAAAATTAATGTTCTTTATAATCAAAAAAATTAATGATATAAACAAAGTACCTACCCCGTGACTAACTAAGGGTAAATTCTTTACCGGTAAAAGTATGAACAACTGTTCCTGTAACTAAAACTGAGAAAGTGACTTGGTTTAGGTATGTTCTCCACTACTATACCCAGAATTTTTACATTAAAAAACATTTTCTGTTTTTATGCATCTTGTCAGTCGCTCTTACAGAGAAGGAGTGCAGAGCACAAGAACCATCACTCTGCACTTCTTGATTTTGGAGTTATTCCCCTTTGCTTAATTTTCTTGTCCGGAGCATAACTTCAACCCTATCAAAGCTATTGATTTGAAACTTCATAGGTGGATAGATCTCATTGAGACCAAGTGCAGTGCTTAAGAACCATCAGTCTGCACGTCATGATTTTGGAGTTATTCCCCTTTGTTTAATTTTCTTGTCCAGAGCATTACTCCAACACTATCAAAGATATTGACTTGAAACTTCATAGGTGGATAAATCTCGTTGAGAGGGAGTGCATTGCACAAGAACCATCACCCTGCACTTCTTGATTTTGGAGTTATTCTCCTTTGCTTAATTTTCTTCTCCGGAGCATTACTCCTTTGTTATTAAAGCTATTGACTTGAAACTTCATAGGTGGATAGATCTCATTGAGACGGAGTGCAGCATTAAGAACCATCACTCTGCACTTCATGATTTTGGAGTAATTCCCCTTTGTTTAATTTTCTTGTCCAGAGCATTTCTTTAACACTATCAAAGCTATTGACTTAAAACTTCATAGGTTGATAGATTTCATTGAGATGGAGTGCATTGCACAAGAACCATCACTATGCACTTCTTGATTTTGAGTTATTTCCCTTTGTTTAAATTTCTTTTTCAGAGCATAACTCCTTTGTTATCAAAGCTATTGACTTGAAACTTCATAGGTGGATAGATCTCATTGAGACGGAGTGCAGCATTAAGAACTATCTCTCTGCACTTCATGATTTTTGAGTAATTCCCCTTTGTTTAATTTTCTTGTCCAGAGCATTTCTCCAACACTATCAAAGCTATTGACTTAAAACTTCATAGGTTGATAGATTTCATTTGGACGGAGTGCATTCCACAAGAACCATCACTATGCACTTCTTGATTTTTGAGTTATTCCCCTTTGTTTAAATTTCTTTTTCAGAGCATAACTCCTTTGTTATCAAAGCTATTGACTTGAAACTTCATAGGTGGATAGATCTCATTGAGACGGAGTGCATTGCACAAGAACCGTCACTGTACATTTCATGATTTTGGAGTATTTCCCCTAAGTTCAATTTTCATACTTGATGTTTTTCTGGAACATACTCCTACATTATCAAAGCTGTTGACTTGAAACTTCATAGGTGGATTGATGTTATTGAAACAAATTGCTCAATTGATGGGCGGATTTTGCTCCACCGTGTGACACTCTTGTTCACTTAATGTTTAAGGAAAATGAGCTGCAAAGTGAATTTAAACAATGATTTGCATGTATGTTTTTTGAGTGCTAAACGGCTGAATGCGGAGGTAAACATATATCATATTGTAGAACTATCAGTTGTGTTAGATCCAAATACAATGGTCATCATTTAAATTACTTTCATTACCAAAAAACTATATATATTTTTAGCTCACCTGTCACGTAGTGACAGAGTGAGCTTTTCTGATCACCTTTTGTCCGTCGTCCGTCCGGCCGTTCACAATTAGTTTGTTAACACTCTAGTGGTCACATTTTGCCTCAATTATCATGAAACTTGGTCAGGATGTTTGTCTCATTAATATCTCGGACGAGTTCGGACATGAGTTATCAGGGTTGGAAAACTAGGTCACAGAGCCCAAATATAGACAAACCTTGTTAACACTCTAGAGGCTACATTTTCAGTCCAAATATCCTTGAAATTTGTCAGAAAGGTTATATCAATGATTTCTAGGTCAAGTTCAAATATGGGTCATCTGGGTTCAAAAACTAGGTCACAGAGCTCAAAAATAGAAAAATCTTGTTAACACTCTAGAGGTTACATTTTCAGCCCAAATAATCTGGAAATTTGTAAGAAAGATTGCTTTGACAATTTCTAGGTCAAGTTCAAATATGGGTCATCTGGGGTCAAAAACTAGGTCACAGAGCCCAAATATGGAAAAACCTTGTTAACACTCTAGAGATAACATTTTTAGACCAAATTATTGGGAAATTTGTCAGGAAGGTTGCTTCTTTGATTTCTAGCTCAAGTTCAAATATGGGTCATCTGGGTTTTAAAGCTAGGTCACAGAGCCCAAAAATAGAAAAATCTTGTTAACACTCTAGAGGTTACATTTTCAGCCCAAATAATCTGGAAATTTGTCAGAAAGGTTGCCTTGAAGATTTCTAGATCAAGTTCCAATATTGGTCATCTGGGATCACAAACTAGGTCACAGAGTCCAAATATGGAAAAACCTTGTTTACATTCTAAAGGTAACATTTTCAGTCAAAATTATGTGGAAATTTGTCAGATAGGTCCTATCGATGATTTCTAGCTCAGTTTTGAATATAGGTTTTCTGAAACAAAAACTAGGTCACATGGCCCAAATATGTAAAAACCTTTTTAACACTCCAGAGGTTACATTTTCAGTCCAAATATCCTGGAAATTTGTCAGACAGGTTTTTTTTGATGATTACTAGCTGAAATTAGATATTGGTTATCTGGGGTCAAAAACTAGGTCACAGAGCCTAAATATACAAAAACCTTGTTAACACTCTAGAGGCTACTTTTTCAGTCCAAATATCCTGGAAATTTGACAGAGATTGTTTCGATAATTTCTAGCTCAAGTTCGGATATGGGACATCTAGGTTAAAGAACTAGGACATAGAGCCCAAATATGGAATAACCTTGTTAACACTCTAGAGGTAACATTTTCAGTACAAATAACCTTGAAATTTGTCAAAGAGATTGTTTCAATAATTTCTAGGTCAAGTTCGAATATGGGTCATCTGGGGTCAATTAACCAGGTCCATAGCAACTTTGTTAAAAGCAGTCATACTCAGGTGAGCGATACAGGGTCATCATGGCCCTTGTCAAATAATCAAATGACTTGATCAAAGAAAACAGGCATTATTTCTAATTATATTGTTTTAAATCTGAACTGGTCCTCGCTCTGCTGATTGATGTCATTTGTTCTTCTGTTAAAATGGCAGGTTGCAGCAAAAATTTGCCAACTAAAATAATACATCTGTGTTGACATGTTTGGTGCTGCTCAGCGTAGTCAGTTATCAATAAAACTGTCTTAATTTTGTAACATTTTTTCTCTGTTTTAATTGGATTCTTTTATGCTTCTATCAAGTACTGATTCATGATTCAATTTGTGAATCATAACTAATGAATTGTTGATCAGATCGGTTGGGCTGTTGCCCAATGATCCACAACCCTAGTTCATGTATTGGATACACTGACCATCATGACAGGTAGACAAGACTTAATATGAAAAAGTACTTGACAAAATTTAATAGTACACTACACAGCACTGAATGCATACCCAGTATAATTTTATTTTGTCCAGGCATTCCATATTTAGTAGTACGGAATTATAAAATGGCTTAACATTTAACCAGTCCCAATGCAGACCATAATATCAGCATGCTTATCCATGTGGCCTGATCATTATATACACTGTTGGCTATTTA
This sequence comes from Cyclina sinensis, assembly GCA_012932295.1. Classification (NCBI taxonomy): domain Eukaryota; kingdom Metazoa; phylum Mollusca; class Bivalvia; order Venerida; family Veneridae; genus Cyclina; species Cyclina sinensis. Next base: position 24,014,173 of record JAAONU010000016.1, read on the forward strand.
GTTAGTGAATTTTCTACTATGGTATTTAACACCCTAATATATTGTACCAGTAAATTAATGCTTTGTCTGAATAGATTAATGGAGCAATCAGTATAGAGGTTTAGCATGGCATGGGTTAAAATTTCAAGAATTCCAGACCTTGCCAGCAATATTAAACATTCTTTTTTCAAGATCTTTAAATCTTTCGACATATTGTTCTATAGGTTTCATGGTACCTGTGTTCACAGTCCTCAGATATGACACTCTTGTATTTCCTATAGAAGGTTTTGCCTTTTCAGGTTAATAATTAGATATTGATTTTTAAATAAAACAGCTTGCCGAGCGTTTGATTGGATTATCTGATTACAGAGTAGTGGAGGTTTTGTCTGGTTGATATCTATGTTCTCTTTCATGTTTTTAGTTCTTTGTCAACCACTCTTAGTCTCATATTCATTTCAGTGGAACGGTAGATAAGTTGTCTGACCCGATATCAACCTGCCTTTCATTAATTAATGGCCTTGGGTTCAAGCTTCGCTTTGAACATGATAATCAGTTGAAAAAACTGGAAAGTTTTTTTCTAGAGTGATTTTAAGATAAGTAATTCACCTACCACCTATTGGACATTTAACATGCTATCCAAATAAAGACTTCAGAAGGGGAAAGCTTGAAGGTTAGAGGGTAGATGAAAAACAAATATTATCCATTTCATTTATAAGAATCAAAACAACCTTTCTTTTGGGAACTAACAGCTAGGGCTTTTTTTGTTATTTACATCTCCATGCTGTCTTCGCTTATGTCTAGCTATCTTGGTAGGTGTCAGGGGCAATAACTCTATTAAAAAAAAGCAATGTATTCTTTGATTACCAAAATCAGTTAAAGTCTGTACAGAAGTTCTCAGGATTCTTTAAAGGGATGGCTTTAGCAGTTTTTGATCAGTACGACTTTTATGTTCAGAAACATTATTACCAAAGTTTTTTATATTATTTATAAAGGGCAGTACCAAAATGTTTCGGATCAAAGAATAGGAGAGAATTTTCTGAAAAATTTAATGTTTTCTCTTCATTTCAACCAAACCATGATTATAGTGAGTTTACTTTTAGCAGTATTGGTAATCTTTGTTTTAATCAAATGTCACTGGGGTCAAAGGTCAAGGTGTTTAAGTGCATATAAAGGCCAACTGTATACTCAATAACAGATAAAAATAAGAAATTTCGAGTCACAAAGGTCGGAGGGCATTCAGTTTTGTAATTATAACCCCGCAAACGAAGTTTGCAGAGGGTAATACTGGAATCACCCTGTCGGTTGGTTTACTGGTCAGTCAGTCTGTCACATTTGACATCTTTACCTTGCGTCTCGGATTTCTACTTCAGTTTTCAACTGATTGAAATGAAACTTGACAGGAATGGTCACTAGGCAAATGTAGATGTGCAAAACATATGCAGAGTTATTGCCCCTTGAACTTATTTTTTTTTCTGGTCGACCTGTCCTATTTGACATCATTACCTTGCGTCGCGAACTTCTCCTTAAGTTTTCAACTGATTGAAACGAAACTTTCCAGGAGTGGTCACTAGGCAATGTAGATTGCAAGACATATGTTTGATGCATACCCATGTCATGTAGTCGTCCTTCAGTTTTCAACCAGTTGAAATGAAAGTTTGCAGAGATGGTCACCAGACAATGTAAATGTGCATGACCTTTTGTTTTTCATGCAAATACATGCAGGCAATGCAGAGTTACTGCCCCTTGAACTTATACTCTTCCGCATTTTTTACTAATACAGTCAAACTTGTGCTAACAATCACCTGCTAGTAGCGACCACCTGTCAACAACAACCATTTTGATTTTCCCCAGACGAATATTACTCTATAATGACCCCTGAATAACAGGAACCTGTTTTCCGCGACCAGTGACTGGTGTTTTCACATCCCAAAAGGCCTGAATTATCACCTGAACAATGACTATTGTCACCAATTGTCTGACTATTGTTTTGTTAATGTCAATTAAGCACACCATACAAGGTGTAAATAACACCTTGGTTATCTGGTCTTCGCATCTTCTTTATCAACAAAGGTGAAACTTGATTGAAATTTAATTTTTTATATTTAGTGGCCAGTTTGATTAGGTATTTTTTTTCAATACATAATTCAAGCAGTGCCAAGGGAAGGAACTCTGACAATATCAAATCAAATTGAATGATGGACAAATTTAAATTTATAACTAATTAAAATGATAATTTATGTTTTTATTTGGTTTATTTAGCGAGTTTCAATCGGCATAAAAATTCCATGAGTTAAAATAGAGCTACGACTAACGCGAAAACATGTATGCTGGAATATGAAGTGCATTATTTTCGGATACAAATTTCGGCTACTGAAATTAGAGATTGTGTTATTTTTATGGTTACATGCAAAATATTTAAAAATGGCATGTCAAGATTTAGAGATAGAATGTTGTCATTTTTGTTTTCTAGGGGAAAAGGTGATGCTGTGGGTCATAGGAAGCACAATTAGCCCCAAGTTTTCAGTGTTATTAGTGTAGGCAAACTCCAAATGGTGAAATAAGAAAATAAATTATTGAATACTGGTCCTCCGAACAAAGACCACCTGTGAACAAAGACCACCTTTGCTCATTCCCTGGAGTGGTCTTTGTTCACAAGTTTGACTGTATATACCTTGCAGCACAAACTACTCCTTCATTTTTTAAACTGATGGAAACGACACTTGGTAGAGATAGTAACTAGGCAATGAAGATGTGAAAGACATATTTCTGATGCATACCTAGCCAGGCATAATTATTGCCCTTGAACTTTGACTTTTTGTCATGTTTGACATACATTATGGCACAAACTCCTCCATAGTTTTCAACAGATTAAACTGAAAATTGCCAGGCATAGTCACTACACAATGTAGATGTGCAAGACATAATATTTGATTCATATCCATCACGACATCCCAGAGTTATATTTCATTGAACTGATACCATTTTTACATTCAGATTCTAGTCAACTTGTAATGTGTGGGGCAAGCTGGACTTTCTTTGTATAGTGGCATAATGTATGTCAGTTGTTCCCCAGTTTGTATTCAGTGACATAAAACTGGACTACCAGACAGTTCTATTGTCACCAGTCCAAGATACCAATGTTCGAGTCGTAATAATTACTCTTTATAACAATCCCAAAACACCATATGCAACACTTCTAGCAACCAAAACAGAAACACAATGACCTAATTGGATTTGATGGAACAGCATGAAACATACAACACTCAACACAGACCCTACCAAAATCTTGAGCACTATTTTCATAATTACATGTGTTATTTTTAAAGCTCCTACTATTGTAACTCAAGATTTGCTTCTGCTGTTGAGTCAACGTGCAGTTGTGGGGGTATTTGCCATCTTCAGTGACTGTTCTAGTTTGAAATTAGAGCATTTAACTGTTTCATAGGTTATTAATTCTTTTGTGTAAAATTTCACAATATATTTGTTTACACACTGGCCTGCTTTTAATGACTCGTATAGGGACATAATAAGTAAAGTATGTATTTACCTTCAGTCTATTGAAAGTGAATACAAATAGAATTTCTTTAAGATGCCATAGTGTTAATGTTGCATATATGCTAAGTAATAAGTGTTCTCATTTTACTGTTTGTAAAAAGGCTTTTGAAGATAGCAAATATTGAAGAAATATTGAAAACTTTAGCCTTGTTATCTTTAATTATATTTAACCTAACACATTAATATGTATTTGCTCATCATTTCTGTCATTCATTGCTCTGTCATTTAAACTCATAAAAGCTTCATTGATTTGGAGAAAAATGCTTCGTTTCACCATTATTGTATTCCTTTTATCTCTGATAAAGAATAACTGCACAAAGTCTATATTAATTTTATAGAAAAGAATGTCAAACAGTGATATTGAGATAGCAGGGAAAAGCCCCCATTGTATATTTACACAATTATTAGCGTTTAAATACATACAGGACAATAGCACGTAGATTTCACTTTTTGGCACAAATTTAAGCAAGCCATAAGGGGGAGGTGTTTGTGCGTTATAAATGTCAGTGAATATCATTGTTTAAAACAAACTGGGCATGTGGAAATGTAGTTTGATAACATCAGAGTAGAAGTTTGAGGTTATTTGAATGACATATTTTAGGAGTATAAAATTTTGAATTCATAACATTTTTCTTCAGTTTTATACTGTCTGTTAGATTAACTGTGTGAGAAATTTAAAAGAGGACAAGCAGTTTTGTGCATTCAAATTCTGTCATTTTGTTAAAATTCTGTGTTTGCACTATTCTAATTATTATCAAGAGGAAAAAAGTGAAGAAAGTATTATAAGATTAATATTGTATAAAAAATATTATCAGTTTGTTATTCAGAAAGATGGATGCATTGAGTTAAAATTGCATTTAAAAAAAGAGTTTAATTGATTTTTTTATCTTTTGTTTTGGTAAAAAAAGATTCAGTTGAAAGCTAGTCAAATTCAGTTATTTGCAAATGATTTGGCTGCATTTGGCATTTTTGTTTTCTGTATTTTTTTTATTTTTAATGAATTTTAATTGATTTCATTTGTCATGTCTCAAGTGCTCTTTGATTGATTTCTCTAGCTGTTGAGTATAATTGGGTACACAAAGAAATAGATTTGAAAAAAAAAGCTAATAAAAGGATAATCTGCGTGTCAACAAAACGGCAATAAATGTGTGATTATGCTTGCTACATCATACATAATATTGCCAATGGCACAGTGAATTTGCGAGAGGAAAAATCAATCTTTTGTTGTTTTGTTTTCAATTTCTAGTGTTCTAATTTTATACAGTACACAGAGGTAACCAAGTACCATTTATAATGTTACACATATAGATATTGATAAAAAAACGCACACTGACTAATAAGTTTAAAGTATTAAGAAAATCCACAGATGGACATGTTTGAACTTGGACCTTCTGTTCAAGTTATGAAGAGAATTTTACAACAAATGGTGATTTCTGAAATGGTTTAACTAACATACTATTCTGTGACATATAAATTGTTGGTTGGAACAGTTGTTAAAACTGTTTGTTCTTGGAAATACTTGTATGTAACTGAAATTCAGAAATGAAACCTAATGAAAGAAACTTTTGAATGTGATTTTTATATGGCATCTAACTAAATGGAATGATCTGTTGATTTACAAATAATCAAGCTTGTGCTCAAAAAAAGGAAATTAATAGAAAGACAATTGAAAAAATGGAAGCTGGAAGCAGTGGACTATTTTCACCATTGGAGGAAGATTTTGGGTAAGATATATGTTGACTGTTATTAATAATTTCATCTAGTTTATATGTTTTATCATTTTGGGAAACTAGTCAACAAAAATATGTTTCTTATCGAATTTCTGCAAGCCTGCTCAATATTCAATAACAGCAGTATTTCTGTTGAAAATTTTATGTATTGTAATATGGTCAGATGCTGGTTATGCTCCTTTAAAGGTGAAATTAAGTTTAAGGATCAGCACTGAGATGTCATTATCATTATGATGTTTGATCAGTAGCTTAGGCATGCTCCCAGTGTTTATACTCCACTTGAAATCCATAATTATTTCCATGTTTCATACGTGTATTATCAGTTATTACGACAAGAGCTTAAAAAAAGGAGCTCTAGTTTAAAGACATGATCAGAAATGAAAGTTGTGGTAAGGGGACAGAGAAAAGAGTCTTGAGGTATTCTCAGCAGTCTTAAAAAAAATGCTGTGTCCTCTTTGCGAACAATATAGAACAAAATTGTCTACCTGGTAAACATGACTGTAAATTTATGATATATTAAAAGAACTGCAAAGCAGAATGAACTAGCTGTTGAATAAGGCTGTAAGATTTTAGAAAGAACAGCAAAGCCAAATGAATCATCTGTTAAATATGACTTTAAATTCTAGAAAAGAAGTGCAGTGCAAGTTGAACTCAGTGTTGAACAGGGCTATAAATTGTTAAAAATAAGCTGCAAAGCAAAACAAGAGCTATCACTAAATGTGATGAATACATGCAGATACCATCTTGACAAAGTTATCTGATTATTTTGGGGTAGGAGTATTTGCTCAAATTATATGTTTAAAAAAAGGGCCATTACCCCTCAGTGTAAAATCAAGGCAGTGGAACGTAGCAACAACATGCACAACTATGCTTGTTACTGGATTCTTGCAAAGTATTATAAAAATCTGAATAAAAGTTGATGAGAAACAGTCCAGAAAAAATGATGTGTAAAAACAAAATCAATGGGCCAGAACTTTTAGTGGAATGTGATAATGATATGCGCAACTAGGCTTGGTACTTATGATTCTTGCAAAGTATTATTAAAATCTGAAGAATAATTGATGAGAAATCCTAAGGTGGATTTCCAGTTTCAATGTGCACTTTCTGATTTCTTTAGAAAAGAAAAGTTTTGAAGTTTTCCTGTTATATTTTGTTTTCAAATTGGCAGAGGAATCATGAGTGACAATTTCATTAGATGATATTTTAATCTGATCTGGAATATTGTTGTTTTTGTCCAGTTTGGGACTTTTTGTCTGAATAAATTGATGTAAAGTTGGTTGTTTTTTTTTTGTCATTCTTGAGATTTTTTTTTGTAGGCATGTTTGAAACAAAGATCTGAAACATAAAGTGTGGAAGCAGTTTATTTTTTAGTTGTTTTACATAAGATTTTAAAAAGAATTTACTTGGGGCTTACTGAGCATCAACATTAAAACTTTTGGGCATTTTTTTCCAAACAATATGCAAAGTGCATGCTGTGCATGACTTTCCAAATCATTGTCTGTATAAGCTACATTTTACAGTTCTTTCTTATCTCAGTAAGCTAATATTTTATAGTTCTATCTGTACTCTAAAAAGGTACTTCGAACAGTTCTACCTTATCTCAAGAATCTATATTTTACAGTTCTACCTTATCTCAAGAATCTATATTTTACAGTTCTACCTTATCTCAATAAACTATATTTTACAGTTCTAGATTTTCTCTAAAAAGATTACATTCTACAGTTGTACCTTTATATCTCTAATGAGATTACATTCGGCAGTTGTATCTTTATATCCCTGAAAAGATTACATAAAATTTTGGCAGTTGTACCTTTATATCTCTAATGAGATTACATTCGGCAGTTGTATCTTTATATCCCTGAAAAGATTACATTTGGCAGTTGTACCTTTATATCCCTGAAGAGATTACATTTGGCAGTTGTATCTTTATATCCCTGAAAAGATTACATAAAATTTTGGCAGTTGTACCTTTATATCTCTGAAAAGATTACATTCGGCAGTTGTATCTTTATATCCCTGAAAAGATTACATATAATTTTGGCAGTTGTATCTTTATATCTCTAATGAGATTACATTCGGCAGTTGTATCTTTATATCCCTGAAAAGATTACATTTGGCAGTTGTACCTTTATATCCCTGAAGAGATTACATCTGGCAGTTGTATCTTTATATCCCTGAAAAGATTACATAAAATTTTGGCAGTTGTACCTTTATATCTCTGAAGAGATTACTTTCGGCAGTTGTTCCTTTATATCTCTGAGAGATTACATTCTACAGTTGTACCTTTATATCTCTGAAGAGATTACATACTGCAGTTGTACCTTTATATCCCTGAAAAGATTACATTCTGCAGTTGTACCTTAATATCTCTGAAGAGATTACATACTGCAGTTGTACCTTTATATCTCTAACCAGTTACATTCTGCAGTTGTACCTTTATATCTATAACAAGATTACATGCGACAGTTGTATCTTTATATCTCTAACGAGATTACATTCCACAGTTGTACCTTTATATCTCTAAAGAGATTACATTCTGCTGTTATACCTTATATCTAAAAAAGCTACATTTTACAGTTTTGTTTTATCACTTAAAAATAAAATGCTGTTCCATTCTTTTCTAAGAACTTGTAACATTTGGCATAAATATTTGATAACTTTAATAATTCTTCATAATTTTTGCAGCTTTTTTCCTTACAAACTTACTACAGTGAGTCATACTGTTATTCTATTATTTTAAATTGACAGTTATACTGAGATATATCTTTTTAGAACTTTCAGTTATCAATTAAACATGTAGCTTTAAAGTGATAAGACAAAGCTTCAGTATGGCTTTTAGTGAAAAGAGTTATAAAATTTAGCTTTCAGTGATTATGTAGAATAGCATAATGTGACTTTAAGTGATTAGCTAGAACTGCAGAATGTAGCTTTAAATGATTAAGGTAGAACTGCATAATGTAGCTAATAGTGATTAAGTAGAACTGCAGAATGTAGCTTAAAGTGATTAGGTAAAACTGCCTAATGAAGCTTAAGTCCATAAGGTAGAACTGCATAATGTAGCTATAAGTGCTTAGGTAGAACTGCATAATGTAGCTTTAAATGATTAAGGTAGAACTGCAGAATCCAGCTTCAAATGATTAGGTTGAACTGCAGAATCCAGCCTCAAATGATAAGGTAGAACTGCATAATGTAACTCTAAGTGATTATGTGGAGCTGCAGAATGTAGCTTAAAGTGATTAAGGTAGAACTGCATAATGTAGCTTTAAATGATTAAGGTAGAACTGCAGAATGCAGCTTTAAATGATTTGGTAGAACTGCAGAATGTAGCTTTAAATGATTAGGTAGAACTGAAGAATGTAGCTTTTAGTGATTAGGTAGAACTGAAGAATGTAGCTTTTAGTGATTAGGTAGAACTGAAAAATGTAGCTTTTAGTGATTAGGTAGAACTGAAGAATTTTAGCTTTAAGTGATTAGGTAGAACTGCATAATGTAGCTTAAAGTGATTAGGTAGAACTGCCTAATGAAGCTTAAGTCCATAAGGTAGAACTGCAGAATGTAACTTTAAGTGATTAGGTAGAACTGCATAATGTAGCTTTAAGTGATTAGGTAGAACTGCATAATGTAGCTTAAAGTGATTAGGTAGAACTGAAGAATGTAACTTTAAGTGATTAGGTAGAACTGCATAATGTAGCTTTAAGTGATTAGGTAGAACTGAAGAATTTTAGCTTTAAGTGATTAGGTAGAACTGAAGAATTTTAGCTTTAAGTGATTAGGTAGAACTGCATAATGTAGCTTAAAGTGATTAGGTAGAACTGCCTAATGAAGCTTAAGTCCATAAGGTAGAACTGAAGAATGTAACTTTAAGTGATTAGGTAGAACTGCATAATGTAGCTTTAAGTGATTAGGTAGAACTGCATAATGTAGCTTAAAGTGATTAGGTAGAACTGAAGAATGTAACTTTAAGTGATTAGGTAGAACTGAAGAATTTTAGCTTTAAGTGATTAGGTAGAACTGCATAATGTAGCTTAAAGTGATTAGGTAGAACTGCCTAATGAAGCTTAAGTCCATAAGGTAGAACTGCAGAATGTAACTTTAAGTGATTAGGTAGAACTGCAGAATGTAACTGTAAAATATAAGACAAAAATTCAAGATAATAATATAATTCTTTAGGTGATGAAACGGAACTGCCAAATAAAGATTTAAGTGATCAAACTGATCATTCTGTAAAGTGTCGCTTTAAGTGATAAAATGGAACATCAAAGTAAAAGAGAAAGGCATGTTGCAAGGTAAAGACGAATAAGATAAAACAATAATTATATAATAAGATGGTCACTTGGGTGGGAGGTTCATACTTGCTTCTTTTTGGTGGATTGTTTTAGATTAAAATCAATATTGAAGTATGTCACATATCAAACTCTTCATTTTTGTTAAAACTTCTATTGAAAGACATTTTATTCATTAAATTGTTATCTGCCCTTTTGATATTTTATTGAAATTGAAAATCAATAAATGTTTATACAAGAAACATCAATTTTCAATAGTCTGAAGTCTTTTTGACCTGAACTATGTATAAGTGTCCTATTTCATTTATCATTTTAATTTTCAAAGCTGGTATAGATAGTGTCAAACTTGATGTTGTCAAAAAAGGAAAATAAACTTGTCTTGAAGTTTGTTTCTTACTTAAGATTTGAAGATTTATTTAAATATGTTTAATCCAAAGTCCACAGAGACAATTTGTTTGAAGAATTTACATTTTATAGACAATCTGAAGTGCTTTTTACATCTTAAAGGTGCATTTATTTAATACAAAGAAATGGGAAAAATCTATAAAACCATGTTATGTATAATGAATTTTAATTTTGAAATGAAAATTGAAGTAAACAGTTAAAAGAGAATAAGCAACATGTATTTTGCTATACACAGACTGATAATTTCCTTTTGCAAGATGATGATTTTTTTTTTTATTTATAATTTTAGAAAGATAATCAGAAATGTTATCAGGATATGGTATTGGGCACCTTGACAAATAAAGACACCCAACCTTTTATCTAACTGCTCATATCACAAAGTTTAGGGATTCGAAGATTCCATTAATGCATAATTTCCTACTTGTTTATTTTTTACAGATTTTAGTAACCCAGGACAACTTCCCTCCTGGAATTTTGACATGGTGGATAATAATTCCCCACCAGTAAAGAAACTTGTTAAAAATGCTAAAAGTAGATGAAATAGTTCATTAACATTTGTCGATACCAGTTCTCACTAATTGTCCAATTTTCAAATTTAACTTTTATGTTTTATTAAGTATATACACATGCGTTTTTCACAGGAGGGAAAATGTTTGCCCAGAGGGAATTGTCTGCCCTGTTAAAATGTTGGGAGGGGAATTATCCAGATTCCAAAAACTACTTCTTTAACATTATAACTTATTACACTCCTGAGGAAATAAATTCAAAATGTGTCAGATTTTGTATTTCATAATTCTATAGACTTACTCAATCCAAATAGAAGTATAACTGGGTCAGTTCTGTTCATTTGATTGAGTCATGTTATTTCTTTCACAGACTAGGTCATAGAAAAATGTTGAGAAAAACATACCAGACTCCTTCACTATTGTTTTTTTTGTTAATGATAACAAAGGTGGGACAGTAGAAATCAATACTTTGCTTGATCAATCTGTAATTGATTAAAGGAAAGAAGGTCAGGGGTGATTAAGATAATTGAACATGTTTGTGACTAATAACTAGTAGTACAGTACAGTCCATACAGAATGCATTCTTAGTCATATATTTTAGATCACATGAGCACTTTTTTAGCTCATTTGAGCACACAGTGCTTATATGAGCTTTTATGATCGCTGGCTGACTGTCGTCCATTGTCCACAATTACTTCAATGACCATCTCCGCTGAAACGATCAGGCCAAATTTGATAAAACTTACCTGGAATGTTCCTTCTATGAAGCTCTGTCAGAGTTGTTCAAATGGTTAAAGTCCATAGCAAATCTAGGCCAAATGAGCTAAAAATAGATTTTACCAGGGAAGACTTTAAAAATCTTCTCCAAAATCACAATGCCTAAAGCTAAGATATTTGGTATGTAGCATTGTCTAATGGACCTCTAATAGTTTGTTCAAATCATGTCCCCATAGTCAAAGTTTGCTCCATCCAAATGGCAACATTATTTCACATAAGCTTATATGGGAGCAACTTTAAAAAATCTTCTTCTCTGAGATGAAAAGGCCTAGGGCTAAGTTGTTTGGTGTTTAGCTTTGTCTAAGGAACCTCTACCAAATTTTTTCAGATCATGGCCCGAGGGTCTAAATTGGCCTTGCCCCAGTTGCAACATGATTTTACATTTTATTGGGTAAACTTCAAAAAGCTTCTTGTCTGGAACTACTGTGCCTTAAAGTTTGATATTTGGCGTACTGGTTCACCTGGAGGTCCTCTACAAAGATTCTTCAAATTATGTCATTAGGGTTATTAACGGCTCCACCCCAGGGGTCACTTGATTTAGGTTATGTAGGGGAAACTGTGAAAATATTTTTCTATGAAACCACAATGCCTAGGGCTAAGATATTATGCCTGGAGCATTATGTAGAGGTCTTCTACAAAGGCTGTACAAATGATGCTCCTGGGGTCAGAATTGACCCCACCCCAGGGTTTACTTAATTTTCTTTAAGACTTGCTTAGGAAATTTAAAAAAAAAATCTTCTTGGCCTAGTGTTAAAATATTTGATATGTAACATGGCCTAGTAGACCTCTTCCAGATTGTTCAATTTTGGCCCTGGGGTCAAAATTGGCCCTGCCAAGGCTCAAAATAAGACTATTTAACTTCATTTCATAGAGCGTTTATCAATTGACAGATATCTTAGATATTTGGTATATAGGCACCTTGCATGAATCTCTGCCATTCAACTCGGACAAGGTCACTAAGGCTAAAAATGGATTTTTATACTATCCCCATAGTCTTCATTTATTGACTAATATCTTAGATATTTGGCATGTAGGTAACTTGCAAGGACTTCTACCTTTGACTTTGGTTTGAGGTCACTTTTTTCAATGTCAGGGTCACTGAGGCTGAAAATAGATTTTCTCTACTTTTTATCATAGAGCCTTTATGTACTGTCTTATATGTTAGATTTTTGATAAATAGCCACCTTACATGAACTTTTACCATTAATTTGGGTCAAGGTCACCAAAGGCTAAAAAAAGATTTTTTTTCTTTTCCCCATAGAATCTTCATTTATTGACTGATATCCCAGATATTTGGTGTGAAGTTAACTTGGAAAGACCTCAACCCTTGCATGGGTGGGGTTCACTGAGGCTAGATATTTTAGATATTTTGTAAGTAGACAGTAGTTGAAGTTGTACTTAGTGAGCAAAAAACATGCTATCATGGCCCTCTTGTTACTTATTGAAGCAAATGTGTATATTCAGTATCTTAATTTTGATTTTGTGTTGAATTGAGTCAAAATCAAGGTCATGTTGCCAGGCTTCCAATAGTTATTTTTTTTTTTTTTCTTTTGGTCATGGGTTTTGAAGGTCACAAACCTTTTCTAATTTTCGGTAGAAGGAGAATTTTTCTTGATAAAGATAAAATTAGTACAACCTTTATGCTTTTTAAGTTTAGGCTGAAGCATGCTTAAATATATCAATAATAATGATTTGTTTTCTTATGGCCTTGAAGTCGTGCTAACTAGCTTTTGTCATGCCCTTTGTGGGAGGCAAACTTTTAGTGATACTGGATTTACCATGGTACAAAAAGATTATTTCTTTTCTGAGACATACTGAAAGCTACCCATTGATTGAAATGTCAAATGAATGTTTTAGCAGATCAGTTCAGAAATAATGTATCACTAGGATATGCAAATTGTAAGCAATCAAGTTCTGTTTGTAGACTGGCAGTGAATTGATTTTGGCTTGCAAGAGCTTATTTTCAATTACCCAATTTAACCACAGGGCTAAATTAATACATTGATTTTCTAATTATTTTTAGAGGAATTGCACATAAGGTCATTTAAATATTGCGCAGGAAAAAAATAGTTACAGGTCACATTGGTCACGTAAATTATAGGGAAGAGAATTTAGGATTTAGCCGAAACTTGTCAGTTTTGTTTTTTTCTGAGGTTCAGACAGTTTGCCTCTCAGTTATTCTCTGTACATGTATTTTAAAACATGTTAAAAGTAGCTACAATTGGTTAGCTGCAGTTAAAGTTAAAACTATGACAGTTCTTCATAATTATCAAATTAATTTATGTTTTATATATATAATATGATGAAGACAAAGTGTTTTTCACGAGATGAGAAATATTCGCCCTGTCAAAATTGCAGGAGGGAAATTTCTGCCTTGTAAAAATTTCAGAAGGGGAAGAAAAAGAAAATAATGTCTACAGAAAAAAAAAACTCACTTTCTTTCCTGTTCTAAAGATAATTCTGAATTTCCACCCCTTTTATAAATTTTGTTCATACTGTCAATATGTATGACTTAGAAGAGCATGATTGTTGTATATTTCAGAGGTTATGCAAAGAGACACACTGTGTCAGGGTTGGACCCGCAGTCAGAGTACCGATACAGAATGCGTATGATGAACAGTGCTGGTAACAGTGACTGGAGTGCATCTGTTAAAGTCTCTACCACCAGTAAGTAGACAAAAAGTAGAATACCGCTATAAAGGACTTGATAGTAGAAAGACAGATCTTTATAGTATTTGATGGCAGAAAAATAGAGTATATGTGACTTTACAATTTGTAGTACTTACGGTAGAAAAAAATATAAAGGACTTTACGATAGAAAATAAAATATATAGGACTTTGTAGTAGAAAAATAAAATATATAGGACTTGATTGTAGAAAAATAAAATATATAGGACCTTATGATAGAAAGATAAAATATTTAGGACTTGTGGTAGAAAAAAAGAATATATAGGGCTTTGTGATAGAATATATAGGACTTTATGGTATTGTCGAAAGCCTGTAACATAATTTGAGCAAAATAATGTATGTGTAATGAAAAAAAACCATTAAATCTGTGTTTATTAATAAAGGTAACCCATTTAGAGATTATTAGTATATTTATTGTTTTGGGCTACAATCTGGACATTGTCATAGATTCAATTTGAAATTTGAATGTTCTTAAAATTCTTTCAGACTTTGAAAGTAAGTTTTCATGTTGTTTAATAATTGGTAACACTTAAAAAGTGAACCCATGTATCACATGTATACATATTGTTTCAAAAGAATTAGTTTTTCAATTTTGGCTCATTATTGTAATGGAAAAAAATCTGAGGAATCATTATGTATTCATGAATCCATTTGTTAAGAAGGTACATTCAGATAACTATTTTGAAGAGACATATTCATAGTAACACATGTCAAGTTTTCTTTTCACATGATAATGCATTTGTTTATTGTAAAATAATAAAAGGAGACTGTGGAATACCATTGCTGTGGTATTTTATTTTCGGTCAGTTCAGGTTGTTATAAGTGACATGATTTCTGTCAAGTCAGTAATAGTATATGGTGTGAGTGATGTGGTGATATCTGGCAAGTTTATAATAGTACATGGTATAAGTGACATAACTATTTCTGACAAGTCAACGATATTTCAAGTCTTTAATGGTACATTGTTACATTGACTTTGTAATTTCTGACAAGTCTATAATGGTACATAGTTATTTCTGACAAGTCTGTAATAGTACTGTACATTGAATAAGTGACATTCTGATTTCTGACAAGTCTATAATGGTACAAAAGACTTGTTGTTTCTGACAAGTCCGTAATTTATATGGTATAAGTGATGTTGTGATTTCTGATAAGTCTATAATGGTACATGGTATAAGTGACATTGTGATTTCTGACAAGTCTATAATGGTACATGGTATAAGTGACATTGTGATTTCTGACAAGTCTATAATGGTGCATGGTAAGAGGGTTGTTTGGTAAGTTCACAGACAAGGTGTATTATGAAGCATACCTGCCATACGTCCCGGATCGTCCGGGATTGTCCCGGAAATCGAAGGCCCTTCCCGGAGTCCCAGAAAAACACCCGATGTCCCGGAAAACATGAAAAACACGCATACCTTTGATCAGGCCAGTCAAATTTTTGACACGCCGCTAATCCTTTAATTATTCGTTATGATAATATGTTCCGATTCGGTGAATACACCGCGTGTCATTGATAACCAATTAACAAATGACCGCTATCGGCTATCGATTTATTGACTTGCGGTGCATTAATTAATTTGTAAGATATCTGTCCCTTTCAAAGACTGTCACCGCGGTAATTGGCGTTAATAGAGATGCTACTTAAAATTAAATCTAATGCAAACGCGCATGAAACTCGTGGTGAATATTGTAATGTTCGATCAAATCGCGCCGATACTTGTAATACGAAGCATAGACGACGCTGTCATCAAACGCCCGTGATTCAACTTGAATTCGAGTTTATGATTTTAATTAATTAATGGTACACAGTTATTATTTTATGATTACTGCTACACAGTCGAGAACGAGTTTCTAC
Organism: Cyclina sinensis; assembly: GCA_012932295.1. Taxonomy (NCBI): domain Eukaryota; kingdom Metazoa; phylum Mollusca; class Bivalvia; order Venerida; family Veneridae; genus Cyclina; species Cyclina sinensis. The sequence continues at coordinate 24,029,954 of JAAONU010000016.1, forward strand.
TCGTCCTGCATCACTATCACCAGTCCAGGTGATCTAGGAGAAAAACGATCAATGGTACTGTGAATTAAAACAGGCGCAGTGCTCCCCCTTACTCACGCTTCCGGTTTCGTTTTGATAGCGTATTACGTGGAGAAAGTTTACAGTCGGTAAACTGTGACGTTATGATATACACATCCATCGGTATATTTCTTGCGGTTTTTGCACCTGTTCTGCAGGATGATCGATCAGAAAATTATACTCGTCCTCCTACCTTCTCCACTCGTAAATACGAGCGAACGTTTCTTTTTGAAGTGGTTGAGAGAGGTGGGGGAATAATCGTCGGGTGGTCGGACCGATTGAGCTTGAAACATTTCTGCAAGCCTGTCAATTACTATGCTCTTGCAACTAAAATAAAAGGTATGAAACTGATGGTACTGATGTGTATTTGAAAGACGTGCACGGCTTTTCCCGCCAAAAACGGACTCCCGTCCAATTTTGTGTGCTGCCAACGTTAGGGCATTGAAAGTATATGAATAGTTGTATGTCCCGGAAAATCGGCTCAAATCCCGGAAATTCGGTATAAAAATCCCGGAAATGGCCAGAAAAATTATGGCAGGTATGATGAAGGAAAATGACCAAATACATGTATAAAATTGATATGGGGTGTTTTTTTGATTCAATACAAGTACAATACTTAAAACACTTTAAATTAGCGTATAAACTATGCACATAACAATTTAAAACAAATGAAAAATATACATTCCATGGAGCATGATGTCATAAATATCAGTGTACATCAGCCTCTGATTTCTGACAAGTCTTTAATAGTACATGGTGACAATAACTTTGTGATTTCTGACATGTTTTGACTACAACTGAACCAAAATAACCACTCTAACACCATCCCAGACAATAGTGGTCTGAAGCAAATTTAGTAAATATTTGTATATTTGACATATGAATGGTGTTATGATTTATATCTGTTTTTGTTGTTGTGACATTTGCACAAGGACGTATGCCAGTGTTTGCTGTATGAACATTTTTCGTCCTCCTTTTTCAAAGAGTGCTTGGGTTATTTTAGGTTCTCTCTGATGATCAGATGTACATAAGACTGCCAGAAAATATTTTGCAGATGATGCAGAAAGGAAGAATTTTTTTATAACCAACTGATGACTATTTTTTTGTTGTCTTTATAAATTATATTAGCACTACCAATAATGACTTTTTGATGGAATGTTTACAAAAAGTTTGGAGTAAATTAATCACCTATAGAAGGAATTTTTGGTTTTTCAAAATAGCTTTGGAAAAACATTGGAATAAATATTTTTATCAATAAATTAATTAATTTTTTAATTCTGATTAATTTTCTAAAGACTGTATATATTTAAAATAATGATACAGTGAACTGGTGATTATAAATTTTAGTTACGAAAATAACATTTGAATTTGATAGATTCAGATTTCCATTATCATTTTGAAGCCATCTCCTTTTAGTTTGTAAAATGACATTTGAAATAACACTGAAGTTAATGAAAAGGTCAGGGGTATTTTGTAAACTTACTGGTACCTTTAAGAAAGATCTGACAGAGTTCATTGTTTACTAACAACTGTGATATTGTGTCATTTATTCGTAATTTATCAAAGAAGCTATTATATGAAAGTAACTCTAAAAGCCCTGTCTGACCTTCAGAATTTATCACTGATGCCGGGTCTGATTAGTACAATGTTTAGGCTGGCAATTATATAATATTATCAAGTGAACTTGAATGAAATTAGGCCTTTGGTTACAATATCATGCCAAATACTTGTGATTTTCCATTGGTTATGTAAGAAATCTTAAAGCTTAAAAAAAAAAAAAAAGAAAAAAAAAAAAAAAAAAAAAAAATTCTGAGTAACAAATACATATTGTAAAATGATAGGTTTTTTTTAAAAGATTTTATAGTTTGCTAGAGCTTTTTATATAGAATTTGCTATTTTTTGTCTTCCATTTAAGACTATTCAGGCAGGTGATGAATGTGACAACTTTTCTTTGCTTTTGTTCGTCATATTGTAGGCTGGAATAAACAAAGTCTAGAGAATTATGAGATAGCCCATTGGTTGTTAGACTGAGCAGGGGTTAGGTCTGATTGGTCAATATAATTAGGTGTTCACTCAAGAAGTTCTGACCCACATGGTGTGCTATGAGAGTATTTTAGGGCAAGACTTCTGTTTATTAAAGCAAGTATGTAAGATCAAGGATGTAACTCTAAATTGAAAAAAAAAGAAAAAAACTTTGTAAATTCCTATTTACCAGCTACACATTTAGCTATACATTGCTCAAAAACTTACACAGCTTGTTACCTTGATACAGTAACAAGGTAGTTCATGTACATTAATCATTTGAACTGATCACTTTTCTTATTATGTGCCTCATTAAGTTGTCAAAGAGGATTTTGGGTAATCCATGACTGAATTCATTCAACAAGATAAGAAATTAGTTATTTGAAATGTGCTGTTGAAAGTATTATTTTGAGCTCAAAGGGTCAAGGGTGATTAGGAAAATGCCATTAAAACTAGCCTTTATCAAAACTTAGATGCCAGAGCTAAGCAGTAATTTTTGACAACTTTCAGTAAAAGGTCATGATTAACTGCAAAATTTGAAGACCCTTTCTTGAAATTTACATGCAGTTAGAATTATCTTGACAAGTCATCTTATAATAATATAAAGTACAAAAATCATCTGAACAAATAGCTGACAAGAAGAAATTTTAAGATTGTAAGTGTAGTAGCCTTTCATTTGTAGGCAATTTGGTTGCTTGCTTTGACTAGCAAAATGGCCTATATTGTACTGTAGTACCGCTGAACAAATAAGATCCATATTTGAAATGTTCAGAATTTTCAAACTCAAGAGGCATATTAAACCTATTGTTCATGATTATTTTGTTGTTCAAACCCCATTTAGCAAGATTTGTTTCGTTCAAGGGGATTTTTTATCTTTGCAAATATTTATCTTCTCTCTTTCCTTTCTTCTGCACCTACTTTCCTTGGTTAGTAAATCCTTCAATAGGTTATAAACAAGATTTAGAAGAATAGTATTAACCTAATCTTCCATCTCAAGGTATATTATTTATGTAGCAAAACTTGGTTTAAGTCTGTTCATTGTTTCCTTTATAAAGATTAAATGAAGGGGAGATAATCTTTGATTAATTCCAAACAAAGTTACATAACCTTACAACATATATTGTCCAGCAGTAATACTTTTGCTTGTCTAATGACAAAGAAAATAAAATAAGATTTTGTTGTTTGATCTAAGAGGACAGACATGAATTTATAAATGATATTTTGATTATAATGATTAAGGAATGTCAAATGTTATTTTAGTGGTTAATAAGAAGATTAATTAAAATCGTTAGATTTGACGTGTTACGTGTATGTACAGGGGAAACTTTTGAGAGAATAGGTTAAGCTTGATGAAACCAGTCAGGCTTATTTCTTCTGTTATGTCTTCATCCTGGATATTAATATGTAATCAGATATTAGATATGAATTAAAATTGATGTTAGATTTGTGCTTTCTTTTTCATATTTCTAAAGAATAACCAGTGCAATATTTGAGACTGGTGTTCTGTGGCTTAATGTAGAAGAAATTAAACTCTGTATGTCTTGCTTGAACATAACTTTGGTGGCAACATGAATGTGATGCTAGATATTTCTTATTAACAAGTAATATTTCTTGCAATTACATTTACATGTCAGCTAGTATAGTTATTGTGTGAAGCATTTTGTTTGAATTTGATATATTTTTGAGAACATGTATCAGATAACTCTATGTGATTCCCCTTCTACAGAGGAACCAATGAATGGAGAACATTTACACAAGGCACTGAACAGACAAGATTTGGAACTTCTGGAGAAAATTATAGAGAGTGGGTAGGTACAGATAGTTTCTTCTCTGCCTTATACAAAAGATAATAGTTTATACTTAAAGGCACATATACTTTAAAATGTACAAATGATATGTTGCATATATAGATATATATTTTATGGCCCATTATCTACAGAATAGAAAATAATTGATCATGTGAAGAAGAACAGATGACTGTTAAAAAAAATTCTATTAAAGTATATAAGACTAAAAATGTCTGCATTTGTAATGAAAAGCTGTCCACCCAACATCAAGACTAAAGCTGATACAGTCAGTTTACCTGTTACAGTTCAGATTTTTACTGACACCTTGACATTGTGTAATGATTCTACTCAAAAATTTAGGGTAGATCAGAAAGTTTCTGCTGATAAAAATCAGTAGAACTACTGTCATAGTTATGGCTCAGGTTGCATCCTTTAGGTGATGTTATATAACAAGTTGGAAGTGAAAAAAGAATGTTAAAAAAACAACAACAACAAAAAAAATGTAAACAGATCTTAAAAAAAATTAAAGAATGCAATATTAAAACTCAAAGAAACATGCAAACTCCAGTATAAATCATGTTATTGTGAGTGCTAGTTGCTGCTTTATGTATTTTAAATACTTGAAGATACAAGTGTTATTTATATCTAGTATAATAAATATATGAAAGCAAGATAAAACTCAAATTTAATTTTAGACTTCTGTCATGGAAGAAATCCCTCAAGTAAAATATGCATGTTACATGTTACATGAAGTTTAATGGCAATGATATTTATGTAAAAATATGTCTTATTGTTTTACAGAGATGTGAAAATTGATGTCCCAGACAAGTATGGATTCTCTCCCCTGATGCAGGCATCAGCAAGAGGATATGAAGCGTGAGTTGTAGTTTGTATTTTTTTTTCTTAACTTTGACACTATGTTTTTGTTTAGTTTTGTTTTTAAGAAGCAGAGCTCAGACAAGTACATTGAGTCAGATATGCTTGAAATATTATATGAAAGAATAATATTTAAAAGGATTTTAGTACAAGTGTTAGTGAAATAATTTTGTGTAAACCAAAAAGTCAGAAATCTTTATCCTACAGTACTAAGCATTGATGTAATGTGTTCTTTTAAATTCCTTTTTCTTCAAGAGTACACTCCTGAAACATTAATGCTGTGTTAGTTTGACTAATGACCTTGACACTCTTAGGAAGCTGTAACATATTTTTGTCTGTTATAGGTGTGCTGAACTTTTACTTAAACATGGTGCTGATGTTCATCTGAAAAATGATGCTGGAAAAACGGCGTAAGTAAAATACTCTTGCAGTTATACATTTATTAAGCATTGTCTTCTCGTGGTGTCACAGTACAGTGTGAGGAAATATTGTTCATCCTGCATACTAACACTAAAGACGGGTACTGGTCTGATCTGTTCACTAGTTAGTACTGATCTATTCACCATTTAGTACAAAAGTAAAAGTGCTAATTTAGTGTAATGTCACCCTTACAAAAAGGACCAGCCTCCTAGGCTTATGAGACACCTCTATTCATGTACACATTAACTACCTGATTCCTTATTCTGTATGCCATGCCAGCGTCAGTAATTATTTTTAACCAGCCTTGTCAGAATACTGCAGACAGGACTTGAACCCTTTACTTCTTGCTCAGTAAGAGGATGCCCTAACCTCTTGGCAATGGAGACCAATTAATTTCATTCTAAACTCAGTTATGAACAAACTCTTTTTAGAAATTAAGCTGTGGAAATTTTAACTCAGAAACTATATTTTGAAGGTTGATGCTGGCTTGCTACGCAGGACATTTAGATATTGTCAAACTTTTGAGGAAGTACGATGCCAGTTATAATGATCATGATCGTGGCGGGTCTTTCCCGATACACTGGGCTGTAGATGGAGGAAATGTAAAACTGCTTGATTGGATAATAGAGAATGGAGCAGATGTGAATCAGAAAGATATCAATTCTCATTGGACGCCACTAATAAGATGTGGTAAGAGAAACAGTTGAAATAAAAGGTTTTGTTTTGTTAAATCTTACTCAGTGGTGATGCACAAGCTGTAAAAATATCACTTTTCTAGGAGTCCTTAAACATAATTATGTCATTTATTTTTGTACTGCATGGGAGCGCATAGAAGGAAAAATTAAGATGTTACTTTGAGTAGAATTATTCAAGCTTTGAACATCTGTACGTTGTGGACTTGAAGTGTAGAAAGTGATCAATGCTAGACTTTGTTTCATACGTGCCATCACTCAGCAACATGACAGATATTAAGAATTTTGCTCTGTTTACTAAACTATCAAAAAAATGTATGTGAAAGATTCTTGAAACAGACTGCATTTAGTCAAGTTCTACACTATTCTTGTCATAAAAGAATTTGAAGAATTATCAGAACTCTTGATATAACAAGTTTACGTAGATACAGCATTGATTTTTTTGGCCATAAAGACACTTGAAGAAGAAATGAAGGTTATCTTGTTCAGTTTAAGAGGTTCTACTGGTTCTTTATGTCAAAAGATAAATATATATAAGAGGCTTTGTCGGTCTTTTGTTCTGTAGAAAGAGTTTGTGCTTACTGTAAGGACTGAGTTATTTATCAATTCAATTTATTTAAGAATGTAGAGGTATAGGATGTTATGAATATTCCTTGTGTGTCATCTGTAATAAATTGGCTTCTTCTTTTGTATTTTTGATATGTCATTCACTTTTTCCTCTCAATGAGAATTTTAAATACAACTTTATAATTTTATACTGGTAATGATGAAAAGCTAATGTAAACAACATTTACTATGATGAGATATTTTGTGAGATTTGAAGAAAGGGATGAGAAATACTGATACTTCTGTGTACTCCCTCAGAAAAGATGTGGAAGAAAATATTTGGAAGTGACATGATGGATAGCAAGTCTGATCCCTATACAAATGTACTTGCTTTGGTATCAAAAAAACAAACCCAAAAACCATAAACAATGATAAAGAAAAAATCTTGTTAAGAAAATTCAGTTTTTCAAAAGTATTTATTGGGCATTTCAACTTGTTAGAGAAGTCATGCACTTTTTCCACAAGTATATCTTCAGTATTTCTAAGGTATATCTTTTCTATTTGGGAACTGTACAGTTCAGTAGACCAAAATGCAAGCAAAAAGAAAAATAATAATTTAGACAGTATCACTCAGAGCAAGGTCTTTCAAATAATTCCAAAATATCTGTTTGAAAGATCCTCAGCGTAAACATGTGAGATGTTTTCAACATTTTCCAATATACATTTATAAGTCTTATTGTCTGTTTTTCTTTTGCATGTGTAGTCTGACAAGGAGATTAAGTTCTTGTGTACTGATCCTGATAACACCAGGTCATTAAATATTTACTTCTCAATTATACTAACTGTCACTGTTAACAAGTCTGTGTCAGGCAAAATACAACTAAAAGTAGACAGATTTAAATTAATTATGTCCTCTGCCTATCTCAATGTAGCCACTGGATACAGGTGATAGAAGACTAATTTTTAATTCAAAATGTGTCTGAAATTGTGGTAAGTGGAAAAAATTTATCACTGAAACAAGATTACTAATCAACCATATATATCTTTTTCAGCATCAGTAAGCGGTCATCGAGACATTGGCTTGTCACTGTTACAGAATGGTGCAGATATCAACGCACAAGACAAAGATGGGAAGACAGCACTAATGCTGTCAATATTAAATGGCCATCAGGCTTTACTTGAAATTTTACTGAAAAAGAATGCAGATATTAAATTGAAAAATGAGGTAAGATTTGTACACTGTTCGTACTCTCAAGGCATCAACCATTGGCTGTTAACATATTGTTCCCTTTTAGAGTTTCTATGGGGTAATTTGTAGGAGTGACCTTAAAGTTGATTGGTACATGGCTAGTACTTACATATATTCAGCTGGAAGTGCTCATATGTATGAGATGCTTTCATACTATTTATTATACCCCCACCACAAAATGTGGGGGGAGAGCAAGCTAAACTGGAATTGCTTTGTCAAGTCAGTTGGTCGGTACGTCTCCACCTTATCTGCTCCACTTTGTCTGCTCAATAAATCATATACTAATGGAAGGATTGTCTTCAAACTGGGCTTTGATGTTAACCACAACATTGGAATGTGCAGAACCCATGCTGCCCTTGTGTTGGGTCAAGGTCACACTGGAAGGTCAGATGGTTTTCATGTCCGCTCTGTAAATCCTATACCCCTGGAAGTGTCTTCTTCTAACTTGGCTCAGATGTTCACCTCATGATAGCGATGTGCAGAACCCATGTTGACCTTGTACCAGCTCAAGGTCAAGGTCACACTTGAAGGTCAAATTTTAACAATGAATTATAAGACAGGAATTTTCTTCTCACTTTGCTCAAATCTTCATCTCAACAAGGCAGTGTGCATAACCCATATTGCCCTTGTGTCAGCTCAAGATCAAGGTCACACTGGAAGGTCAAATATCTGACAATTAGAAAAAAGACTGTGTCTTTGCTCTGTAAATTATTTACCCCTTGAAAGACTTTGTTCTTACTTGGCTCAAATATTCAACTCAACAAGGCAATTTGCAGAACCCATGTTGCCCTTGTGTCAAGTCAAGGTCACATTTGAAGGTCAGACAATGTTCGTGTCCACTCTGTAAATTTTATACCCTTTGAAGGATTTTCTTCAAACTTGACTCAAATGTTCACCTCATGACAGCCATGTGAAGAAACCATGTTGACCTTGTACTTGCTCAAGGTCATGGTCACACTTGAAGATCAAATATTTGACTATAAATTATCAGACAAGGATTTTCTTCTAACTTCGCCCAAATGTTCATCTCAACAAGGCAATGTGCAAAGCCCATATTGCTCTTGTGTCAGCTAAAGGTCAAGGTCACACTGGAAAGTCAGACAATTTTTGTGTCCACTCTGTAAGTTTTATACCCCTTGAAGGATTTTATTCAAACTTAGCTCAAATGTCTCCCTGATGAAGAGGATATGCAGAACTTGTGTTGTCATTGTACAAGCTCATGGTCAAGGTCACACTTGAACATCAAATATTAGACAATCAAATGTAAGACAAGGATTTTTTTCTTACTTGGCTGAATACATGATATTCTTTATTTTAGCTCATAATTTCTTTGTTTTAGTAACTTTGCAAAATCAAAGGTTACTGTTACCCGTTTCAAGATTTGATGATTCAAAATTTATTCATTGCCATTACCTGTGAAGTGTTGTCTTTTCTTTTCCATCAAACACAACTATTTTATGGCACAAAAAAACAGTTAACATTGTTTATGGATTCTAAAAATGACCCAGGCATTGAACTTAAAATTCATCCATGCCTTAACAGTTCTGCACTGGATTAAGTTTTTGTTGTTGTATTAAAAGACTTATGTCCATTTAAAGAATGAAAATTTTCCAAATTATTTAATGAGTGTATTAACACCACTTGACATGTCTTATTTCTGTAATCATATTTAAGTATTTAACAGTACAGATTACCGGTAGTTGTCCTTAAATCCAGCTCAACCATATTTAAATATTTTGAATGCAAGTTTCCACTGCTACGAACCAGTTAACTCTTGAAAAAGTTTATAATACAGAACAAGGCTTTGCCTTGTATTACCTTTCACGTAGTTAAGTTGTGAAAAACTTCTAAAAACTATTTAATGCACAACTTAAAATTTAAAAAAATGTTGGTGTATATTTACTCTGTTATAACCAGGCAATTTATACAGTTTTGAGTTTTCGTAAACAAATTTCTACACTTGTCCCAGTTACAAGACACATAAGAAGTACGTGGTATTTTAACATGTTTGTTTATTTTTTCAGTATGGAAAAACAGCATATGACATGGCAGTATCATTAGAAAAACGGGTAAGGTTGATGAAATGATTTGACAGGTTAAATCTTCTAACCTTGTAAATCTGTAACTTCAATTTTACTAGAACAGATATCATCTGCCAATATTTAGATAAAATGCATGTTTATTTTGAGTTTCAAGGGAAAATCCCGGTAAAAAATTAAGAAATACATGTAAATGTATTAATCTTCAAAATATCTCAGACCTTTAGTTCCTTGGTTCGATTTTGACAAAACTGGTCTATAGTCCTTGGAAAAGATATTTTTTTCATAGAATTTGAAAAAGTGTGTTGCAGATATCCCTTACTCAAGTTACTACGTGAACAGAAATATTACATCATAAATGAGACAGTTTAGCTTATTTATATATCATTATAACACACTGCTCTTCTTGCAAGTTTACATAATTTCTTCAGAAACTCATTCAATAAGTAATGTCATTGAGTGCCTCCTTGATTTCCTGGATGTTTAACCTAAAGAGGTAGCTGTCAAATTTCTCTGATACTATTTCAACCCATGCAGGCATGGAGTCCTTGTCTGAACCACTTAAAGATATTTGTATGCTATTCATGGAATTCTGTTTTCCATTTTTCAGAGAATATTGAAGACCTTGACAGATCACATGGAAGCCAAGGGTATTAAGACCTATTGACCCCTGCTGGGTTAGAGCATCAAGGCATCACCTCATACCAGCAACACATTCTATGTTATTGTACAGTTAACGTTCTACTTTTCTTGTATAACCCTTACAATGCTGGAGGCAATTAATTCAGCCTTTGTGACCAGTGCAGACCAAGATCAGCCTGAACATCTATACAATCTGATCATGGTCTGCACTATTTGCTATTCAGTTAGTGAATTTTCAATGAGCACCACCATAAAAAATTAACGGATCTGTCCAAATTGAAAGATGGACACATCCATTTTAGTTATTTAAGCATAGTAAGGCATAATTGCTTCTGTACAGACACTCGTGTATCAAGTAAAATTATGAGTCCAACTCATATACATGTAACAAAAAATCATAGATTGTTATTTTCTGCTCATACTATTTTCATGTTATTTTATTCTACAGTAAAAGTGTCCAGCAAAGTTTACATTTCTAGGGATGATCATTAATTGTTTTATCTTTTTATTTTGATAGTATCAAGAATCTTTATTTCCTCCACAAGATTTGTATGTTTATGATAAAAACTTTCCATTTTAACTGATTTAATTTTACGTATATAGTATTGTACCACTTACTTAGGGCTATTCCAATAAAACATATATCCCATCCCAGGAAGGCATTTTCAAATGAACCAACCCCCTTTAGAAGTTAATATGATAAGAGAAAACCTCTATAAGAATTTATTTTGCCTTCCTGGAGTGGGATATATTTTCTACCAGAATTACCTTAGGCAAAATTTTCTTTTTGTTTGTTTGTGACAAAGAAAATTCTATTTTCTTTTTTGCAGAAATTGTACTTTGCTTCTATTGCATTTGGCTTTATACTACAAGTATCAGAAAAAGTTTGAAGAAAAGTTAAAGATATTTTTTAGTGCTATAATTGAACATAAGGATGGACTGTTGACTGTGTATTGCTTATAAGTTCAATGATCTGTTATAACTGAACTACAGATCTGATATTTAACCTTTTTTCTCCATATTATTACAGTTGAGTACATGTACTTTCTTTGAAATTTAAATGTGAATGTTTGTAGGGATGTTAAAGACGTATGTTGCTGTTTCATAGAAAAAAGTATATTTGTGTATATGTATTATGTATATTTTTTGGCAATATTATTTATCTTTCCTGGTTAAAAAAATACCAACAATAAAAAACTTCATGTTTTTTAGCAGTAGAAAGTAGAGTAGGGGTGTTTATGCAATAAATACTATATGTATATAAAGAAAAATTCAGTCCGTCCATTGGTTTCATACATGTATGTGTGAACAGTACTGTCAGGTAAGAAATCTGTGATCTAATTATTCTAAATTGTCGCTTAAATATTAGAACAGTAGAACATTAATACCATTTTCAAAATAGATTCTTTTTGAATTTTTATGTTAGTCAGTGGACGTTTTTAAATCAGTGGTTAGGGCTTTTCTGTCTTGTTCTGAAGATCAAGAGTATGAATTTCTGCCAGAACATGAGGTGAACATTAAGGCAAACACACCTGGGTTCTATTTGGCGATTGGTTCCATTATCAGTTGTGTCTTGGAAGATACTTTAATAAGCTGTGAGAATTCTTGTTGCAATAAAGCTCATTATAGAAGTCAGTTGCTATTCAGAAATCATAACTTTTACATCTCTTAAACATCTGATTTTATAGTACCTGTAGTTGAGAGACAAGATTTTGTTTGATTTTCCAACAATAAGATTGTTCAGGGTCAACTGACATGTTGTATAATGTACTTGTATTGTGTAATATCAGTATTTTGTTAAAATCAGTAATTTGAATTAAAATTGTTCACTCATTTCATGCAGACAAACCAGAAAACTCCATGTTTGGTTGGGCTTATCAAGGAAATGCTGTGTTTTCTTTATCACATTGACATTTTCAAAGTAATGTACTTTGGAAATTCTAAATAGCTTTTCAGAATTTTTAAAAAGAATGAAATGTAGAGATTAATTAAGATTTGAACTTTATTCAGAAATGTTTTTTATAAATGCTTCACATTGAGATTACAGCAAAGTCACAAGTAAAAATAGCATATTCTTCATTATAATGAAAATCTTGTGATAATTTTGTCACTGAGTTGCTGTAGATCATTTTAAATTACAAAATGAATTTAAAAATTTGTACTGATTCATCTATTAAGTGTGTTTTTTGAAAGTAGGAATGAAATTGAGTAAATTAGAAACATACACACATTTCCATTTTTCTACATTTATACATATACAGTACAACCTCTCCAAACCAGACCCTCTCTAAATCGGATAAATAGGCCGTTCCCAGTTTTTTCTCTATACAATCTACCGCAGAACAGGAAAGACATGTTTACCTTGGTGATACCCCTGCATTCCGGACGATTTTGCAGAAAAATTGTCTATTTCATTGTAAATCTACCCCTGTAAACTGGTCATTAATTTCCCTGGCAACCGATTGGTCATTCATTTCCGATTTTAAAATTTGCCAAAATCAAGTTTGTGTCAAAATAAAGACATAAATTGTTTTTATTCCTTCTACATTTGGAGGCATTCATTACTGAATATTGTTAGTATGCAACTTCCTTCAGTTGGCCAACAATTTTACATTTTTGTACAATATACTTTTTTCTTTGTTTTGCACTGCTTTAAAATGACCATTTTCTTTTACCAATTACAGAATGACATAAAACACCAAACAAAATAGTCTTGTATTGCAATGAACCATGACAATGGTGCAGCTGTCCACACAAAATGTAGTCATGAAAAAAAGACAACCACCTCTGTGTAGGTCTCTGCTTCCAAATATAGGAAACCCCTCCAATCTGGATACCCCTCTAAACTGTACAAAGGGCCCAGTCCCAAGCTCATCTGATTTGGAGGGGTTCTACCATAGTTACATATATTTCAACTTTCTTAGCTATAGGATTAAGCTGAAAATTGAAACTGTGTTTTATACCAACTTTGATTGGTTGAATGACACTAAATTTATTGTAATTGTTTACAAGTAAAGTGTGATCTATCTAGCAATGTTTGTGTATACAAGCATTTTAAAATGCTGTTTAAAGAATAAAAGTTGTATCTTTATAGTTACGAAGTAGGGAATTTGTCTCAGCTGAATGTTTGTCATATTGTGTTTTTTTTACCAACTTCTCATTGGTTGAATGACCCTAAATTTATTGTCTATAAGTAAAGTGTGACCTGTCTAGCAATGTTTGTGTATACAAGCATTTTAAAATGCTGTTTAAAGAATAAAAGTTGTATCTTTATAGTTACGAAGTAGGGAACTTGTCTCAGCTGAATGTTTGTCACATTGTGTTTTATACCAACTTCTCATTGGTTGAATGACCCTAAATTTATTAACCAGGTTTTCAATTTTGAAAATCCTGGTTATTAGATTGGGGTATGGCGGGCGGATGGGCGGATGGGCGGATGGGTGGATGGGCGGGCGTCAAACGAAATTGTGTCCGCTCTGTAACTCTTCAACCCTTTGAAGAATTTTGATGAAACTTCAGACAAATGTTTACCACATCAAGATGACGTGCAGAACGCATGTTCCGCATGGCTGGCTCCAAGGTCAAGGTCACAGTGACATTAACATTGAAAATCCTGTCCGCTCTGTAACTCTTCAACCCTTTGAAGAATTTTGATGAAACTTCAGACAAATGTTTACCACATCAAGATGACGTGCAGAACGCATGTTCCGCATGGCTGGCTCCAAGGTCAAGGTCACAGTGACATTAACATTGAAAATCCTGTCCGCTCTGTAACTCTTCAACCCTTTGAAGAATTTTGATGAAACTTCAGACAAATGTTTACCACATCAAGATGACGTGCAGAACGCATGTTCCGCATGGCTGGCTCCAAGGTCAAGGTCACAGTGACATTAACATTGAAAATCCTGTCCGCTCTGTAACTCTTCAACCCTTTGAAGAATTTTGATGAAACTTCAGACAAATGTTTACCACATCAAGATGACGTGCAGAACGCATGTTCCGCATGGCTGGCTCCAAGGTCAAGGTCACAGTGACATTAACATTGAAAATCCTGTCCGCTCTGTAACTCTTCAACCCTTTGAAGAATTTTGATGGCTCCAAGGTCAAGGTCACAGTGACATTAACATTGAAAATCCTGTCCGCTCTGTAACTCTTCAACCCTTTGAAGAATTTTGATGAAACTTCAGACAAATGTTTACCACATCAAGATGACGTGCAGAAATTGTTGTCTCATTATTAAGTATACTCCTTGCAGACAGTATTGTTAGCCGAAATTTACATCCTACTCATTATCATGTATTCTCATGAATATTATCTTTTCCTTCATGTCATGTTATAATCTTTTGAATATTCATAGCAATCTTCATTGTCATTGTTTATAAGTAAAGTGTGACCTATCTAGCAATGTTTGTGTATACAAGCATTTTAAAATGCTGTTTAAAGAATAAAAGTTGTATCTTTATAGTTACGAAGTAGGGAATTTGTCTCAGCTGAATGTTCGTCAATTTTAGTTAGTGTTCACATACAGTTGTCAGAAGGACCACACACTGTATTCCAAGAATTACAAATGATTAATTGAAGGAAAATATTTGCTCTTTGAATGGAGATCAAGGTGTGTAAATGCTTGTTTTTCATATTCAAACAATTCTTATGCAATTCATTTCCATTTAATATAACATAAATTTCAGTTTTATTTCATTTTTGCATCGATATATTCCCCAGCATTTTTCTCATAAACCTAGAGTAGAAAGTATTCTTTTTAGTAATAAAATTTTTATTATACCCCCACTACCTACTGGAAGTGGGGGCTGTACTTGAATCACTGTCCATCAGTCAGTTGTTATGTCCCGAAATGTGTCCAGGGTCCAACTTCACTACTGATTGCAGGATTTTCAAATAACTTATATACAGATATTTGCCTTGAGAAGGTGATGCATTTGGCGCAAGAGCCATGCTGCTGTTCGAAAGATCAAGATCGTATTTAGAGGTCCTGCTTTGTCTGTCTATGGATTGAATGACACTGAAAAAACTTCGCACAAATATTTGCATTGATGAGATTGTGCGTCATGCACAAGAACCAGAATGCTCTCTAAAAGTTCAAGGTCATACAGTAGAAATCAAGTGCTGCTTTGTCAGGGCTGAAACCACCATGGAATGCAGGATACTCAAAAAAAACAAAAAAACAAATGCACAAATGTTATAGAGTTCTGAAATTTGACACTTCTTTCAAGTTGCATTTTCAAGTCAAAATGTTTAATATATTGACTGTATCTTCTGGGAGAGCTAGACATCTTCTGATTGTATAAATCAGGAATAGTTACATGGTTTACATGCTGCTGAAATTCTCTCCATTATTGTTCATCTACACCTGTACAATGGTACTTGTAGCCGCTCTATAAACTGTACTGAAAAAGAACTAGTGACACTTTGTAAATTGTAAAGTAGTCCCCGGGTGATATGCATTATTACAAGAGAGAACGGTGCAAATGTTTTCCACACATATACAGAACAAGGAGATAAAATAGTTATGTCTACATTTATGATTCAACCTTGAAACATGTCCAGTCTGTATTTACTGGTAAATTATGGTTAATTGTGTTGGAAAATGCAAACATACCTCATTACAAATCTCCATTGCAATGAGGGTATTTTCTCAGTTGGCCTGGGGGTTTGTGGCTTAACATGTACATGTAACAGTTAAATACCATTCTCATATCCACACAGAGTATTTAACAAGAGTATTTAACAAATACTTTAAAAAGGAAGTGCTTTGTTTTGGTGTGCCTTTTTTATCTTCATAGTTAATCATAGTATTTACCTTTCATATATTGTTTTAGTACAGTTTATAGGACGGTTGTAAGCATCTGTATCAGTGATATTGTATGTATATGTATTTTAAGAATTGTTGAAAATAAATCTTTTACTTAACTTTCTTTTGTTGTCTTTTGATCAATACTCGTACATAAGGTAGGTGCAGTTATATATGAGAAGAGCCAGTCATTAAGATGATTGTTTTCTTTGTACATAGTGGTATGTTGAAAAGATGCAAGTGTTGTTTTTTAAAAATAACAGGGAAAAAAAGTTGCAGTAAAACTTTAACTCTTTACCTTTCCTTTAAGCCCCATTATACTATCTTTTACATTTTTAATGCCTATGTACCTTTTCTTCAGTCTCCAGCTGGGATTGAACTCTAAACCTTTGAATTACAAGTCCACTACCTTTACCTCTACACCACAAAGGCCCCACTTATAGTTTTCCCAAAGAATCTTTTTATAACAAAGTCTTTGTTATTCCATAATACAATAATAAAAAGATTAAATTGAGGCACTAAAAGTGTAAAGGGTTAGTAGTGTAGTGGTTAGATAGTTAGACTTAGATACTTAAGGTATAGAGTTCAAAACCAGGTAGAAACTTTGACCATGTATAAGTGAAGGATAAAATGATATTTAGAAGACAAGATAGCAAAATTACTTAGAATACATTACTGTAACAAGCACCTTTAACTTAGTGCAACATCATTTCTTAAATATTTTATCAGATGCCTGAGTATCATAATAGTACACAAGTCTGTTTTGTTCTGTGCTAGTTTAACTTCCTTGTAATGAAAGGATTCCTTTATTCATTAATATTTATATTCTGAGTAGACTACAATGATATTCAAGGTAAAATAAAACAGAAAAAAAATCCCATTTTACTATAACAAACAGGTTGCTAAACTGCATTTTAACACCATTTAACAATCATATCAGGCAAGCAGTTTCCTAAACATAGGCTTTGTAATTACAGACAAGAAGATTTTATCAGTCTTTCATCCTAGTTGGTACAGGAACCTGGAGTTCTCGACGTAAATAAGTTGTGGATTTGTTTGGGGTAGAGTTTAATGCAAGTTTTATCCAGAGGTAAGGGAAATGCCAACTGAATAAATGACAAAAGCTGATCACAAATTGAAAAGCTTACATAGGCTTATACATGTATGGGAAAAACCTTAAAAAATCTTTTTGTCTGAAACCACAAGACCTAGAACTTAAATATTTTGCCTGAAGCATAAGTTAGAGTTCCACTCTCTAGGGTGGGGCCAATATTAATATCAGGGTACAAATTTTGAACAAACTTGGTAAAAGTCCTCTAGCTTGTGCTCAGTGCTCAATATCTAAGCTCTAGGCCTAGTGGTTTGAGACAACAGGATTCTTAACAAGAACTGTCACTGTAAAATGACAATGTCCCCCGAAGTGGTGCTCTGACTTTGGGCTGAGGACCAGTCATTCAGGGGTCAAGGTCAAATAAGTACAGGTCAGTGGGAAGGTCTTGTACAAAGGGATGTTGTGTCCAAGTATGAAGTAAATCCACTTACTAATAAGGAAGTTATGGTCAATGTTAAGGTTTTTGGACAATTGGATCTTCAAGGTGAAGGTCATTCAAGGGTCATGGTCAAATAAATAAAGGTCAGTGGGAAGGCCTTGTCCAAAGGGATGTTGTATCCAAGTCTGAAGAAAATCCACTTACTAATAAAAATATTATGGTCAATGTTACGGTTTTAGGACATCTTCAAGGTGAAGGTCATTCAGGGGTCAAGGTCAAATAAATAAAGGTCAGTGGGAAGGCCTTGTCCAAAGGGATGTTGTGTCCAAGTATGAAGTAAGTCCACAAACTTAAGGAAGTTATGGCCAATGTTAAAGTTTTCAGACGGACTGACTGACAGAATGACGGACAGGCAGTTCAAAAACTATATGCCTCCCTCGGGGGCATAAAAAGGTTTTCCCTACATAAGGTTATGTAAAATCAAGTGACATTCATGGCAAGGCTATTATTTGAACAATCTTAGTAGAGGACCTCCAGTCTTATGATCTTCAATACAAAAAAATCTAAGGTCTAAAATTTACATTATCTCGTCAGAAGATTTTTAAAGATTCAATACTTCACACTGCCTTGGGGCAGTGTTATTTATAAGCCAAGGGGCATTATTTTGGTAATCTTTTTACAATCTTGGTGGAGGACCTCTAGGAAATGTTCCATGCAAAAAATCTTAACTGCCTACCAAAAACACAGTGTCTAATATTGCATTCTCAGATTGCCTATCTAGAACACATTGTCTAATATCTCATACTTTGACTGCCTATCAAGAACACATTGTCTAATATTGCATAATTTAAATGCCTATCTAGAACAAATTGTATAATATTGCATACTTTGACTTCCTATCAAGTACACATTGTGTAATATCTCATACTTGGACAGCCTATCAAAAACTCAAATATCACATACTTTGACTGCCTATCAAGAACACATTGTCCAATATTGCATATTTTGACAGCCTATCTAGAACTCTGTCTAAAATCGAATACTCTGACTGCCTATCAAAACACATTGTTTTATATTGCATACTTTGACTGCCTATCAAGAAACCAATATTGCATCTTGTGTCGCACATTTTGACTGACTATTATGAACACTAATATTGCATACTTTGACTGACTATCAAGAACACTAATGTTGCATACTTTGACTGCCTATCAAGAAATGTAATATTGCATACTTTGACACCTATTAAGAACACATCTTCTAATAACACATACTTTGACTACCTATTTAGAACGCATTGGCTAATATTGCATACTCTGACTGCTAACCTAGAACATATTTTCTAATATTGCATACTCTGACTGCCTATCTAGAACACATTGTCTAAAATTGCATTCTCTGACTTCCTATCTAGAATGCATTGTCTAATATTGCATAATCTGTCTGCCTATCTAAAACACAGTCTAATATCACAAACTTTGACTGCCTATCTAGAACACATTGTCTAATATTGCATACTTTGACTGCCTATCTAGAACACATTGTCTAATATTGTATACTCTGACTGCCTATCTAGAACACATTTTCTAATATTGTATACTGACTGCCTATCTAGAACACATTGTCTAATATTGTATACTCTGACTGCCTATCTAGAACACATTGTCTAATATTGCATAATTTAAATACCTATCTAGAACACATTGTATAATATTGCATATATATATATTGCATACTTTGACTTCCTATCAAGAACACTGTCTAATATCTCATACTTGGACTGCCTTTCAAGAACACTAATATCACATACTTTGACTGCCTATCAAGAACTCATTGTCTAATATCAAATACTCTGACTGCCTATCAAGAACACATTGTCTAATATCGCAAACTCTGACTGCCTATCAAAAACACATGGCCAAATACCGAATACTCTGACTGCCTATCAAGAACACATTGTCTTATATTGAATACTTTTACTGCCTATCAAGAAACTAATATCGCATCTAATATCATATATTTTGACTGACTATTATGTACACTTATATCACATACTTTTACTGCCTATCAAGAAATGTAATATTGCATACTTTGACTGTCTATCAAGAACACATTGTCTAATATCCCATACTTTGACTGCCTATAAAGAACACAATGTCTTATATTGCATACTCAGATTGCCTATCTAGAACACATTGTCTAATATCTCATACTTTGACTGCCTATCAAGAACACATTGTCTAATATCTCATATTATGACTGCCTATCAAGTACACATTGTCTAATATTGCATACTCAGATTGCCTATCTAGAACACATTGTCTAATATCTCATACTTTGACTGCCTATCAAGAACACATTGTCTAATATTGCATACTCAGACTGCCTATTTAGAACATATTGTCTAATATCTCATACTTTGACTGCCTATCAAGAACACATTGTCTAATATCTCATATTATGACTGCCTATCAAGTACACTTTGTCTAATATTGCATACTCAGATTGCCTATCTAGAACACATTGTCTAATATCTCATACTTTGACTGCCTATCAAGAACACATTGTCTAATATTGCATACTCAGACTGCCTATTTAGAACACATTGTCTAATAACTCATACCTTGACTGCCTATTCAGAACAAATTGTCTAATATTGCATACTCAGATTGCCTATTTAGAACACATTGTCTAATATCTCATACCCTTGACTGCCTTTCAAGAACACATTGTCTAATATTGCATGCTATAAATGCATATCTAAAACACACTGTCTAATATTGCATACTTTGGCTGCCTATCTAGATCATTGTTTAATATCACAAACTTTGACTGCCTATCTAGAACACATCGTCTAATACTGCAAACTCAGACTGCCTTTCAAGAACACACCGTATAATATTGCATACTTTGACTGGCTATCTAAGACACACCGTATAATATTGCATACTCTGACTGCCTATCTAGAACACATTGTCTAATACTGCATACTTTGAATTCCATTCAAGTATGGCTCATCTATCATTGCATACTCTTACTGCCTTTTCAAGAACAGCTCATCTATTATTCCACATTCTGACTGCCTTTTAAAAATTGCTGATCTTTTATTGTATGTTCTGATTACCTGTCAAGAATAACCTGTCTCTTATACATGTTCTCACTAACTTTCAAGAGCAGATTGTCTATTATTTTTCAAAATTTCTGCATGAATCAGTTGTTACATTACATAGAAATATTCAAATTTTACACTGGAAACACAAAAAGCAATAAATATTCCACTGCAAGTAATATATATCTACTATCAATCATTCATATTTCCGACTGGTTATATACCCTGTATAAATATTTGTGAGCTAATATAACAATTTCTATGTGACCATATAACTTTTCAATAATCTTTTTAATGAATTTATTATCCTGCTATCTTTGGTTCAGTTATTTAAAAAATACATAAACTGGCTGTAAATTTCTCATATCAAAGATGATCTGTTAATAAGAATGACACAGCAATGTATATGGATAATATAAAATACCATGACAGTTCAACGAAAATTGATAATGCATATATGTGGTATGATAAACAGTTATAGACACACTTTAACCAGGTCAATGGAAGGAAGTGAAAAACAATTAGAACAAGAGCACCGCTGGGCGGAGCATTATATGCTCAAAGGGCGTTATCTAAGCATGATGCAAGTCGCAATTGTGATATACTTGTCAACATACATACATTTCTATTTTTCTACATTTATACATAAATGTTACGTGTAATATTTCTATTCTTACTTTGAAAATTGAAACATTTTGTTTTTTACTAATTTCTGATTGGTTGAATGACGCTAAATTTTACTATCATTGTTTATCAGTTAAGTGTAGCTATCAAGCAATGTTTGTGTATACAAGCATTTAAAAATGCTGTTTAAAGAATTAAAGTTGTATCTTAATAGTTACAAAGTAGGAAATTTGCCTGAGCTGAATGTATGTCATTTTTAGTTAGTGTTCACGTAACAGTCGTCAGTAGGACCACACACTGTTTAGGGGGTATAACAACTTAGCACAAATGTTATAGACCAATAATCTTTAAACGTCTCTATGAAACCACAAGGCCTAGATTTCTGAAATTTTACATAAAGCATTGTCTAGTCCACCAATACATTTAAATCTTTTGCCCTGGAGTCGATTTTTGACTCTACCACCCAGGCACTTGTCTTTCTTAGAGGTGTATTTAGGTGAGCACTGCTTTAGGGCCATTATAGCCCATTTGTTTAAATATTTCAAGATATATAACTTCTGTAATGAAAATGCTTAAAGAGTCCTTTAGAGTGAGGGCTGACTAAACTCTGCTAAAATATACAGCATAAGGGTAGTTTACCATTTTATAGCATCAATATGGAAACTATTAATCTTATAAATGTGCCAACACTTTTCCTAGTGTTTCTGAAGCAGTGCTATCAGATCACTAATATATAAGAAGGTTGTTAATTATGCCCCTTTTTGAAGAAGCAGGGGTACATTGCTTTGCACATGTTGGTCATCCATAGACCTGACCTTGTCCATTAATAACTCAAGTACTATTTGGCTAAATAGGGTGGTTGGTCTTAGTGAGTAGAAGACCCCTACTGTTTTGGGTGTCAGTAGATCAAAGGTCAAGTTCACTGTCATCTTCAATCAATAACTAGAGAATGCTTTGGCCTACAGTCCTCAGAATTGGTGGGGAGAGTCGACTTAGTTTTCATATATTTTTTTCAGTTTGCAAACTTTATCAACTAAAATTCATCCATATGCAAAGGGAGCTATCTTTGATAGACATTTCATTTTCAAAGATTTATGAATAAACAATAAAACACTTGTATACAGATTTTGGTTGTACAAGTCATTTCTAATAAGGATCAATACTAAACCCCATTCTCCATAAGAAACTGCCAACTTTCTTACATAAATAGTCTTGTTGGGTAGAACAGCTTTAACTCATGACCTTTTAGCTGCATTAAGTAGTCTAGATGGGCAGTCAGGGAGACTTTATGGGAGGCTAAGGTGGCTTAATGACAAGCAACCATTACCTCCTGACTACATAGGTAAATCAGAAATCTTAAACAAAAAATATGCTAAAGTATATCATGGCAAACATTACACTTTTGTATTGCACATCACAGGAACATTACAAAATGATTTAAGTTAAATAGACATCTTTTTCCAACACATATTAGAAATATGATTCTTTTATTACATTCCTGCACCTTTCTAATACTATTTCACAAAACAGTTGTGTTCTGAAAATTCTTGCTGTATAAATTTAGCATATAAAAAGGGCTATTCCAATTGAACAAACATCCCACTCAAGGAAGGCAAAATAAAGAAACTCTGTGTTGGGAGTCGGTTCTTTTAATATAAGCCCTTACTTATAAATGGGGTTAATCCATCTTGAAAGTGCCTTCCTGGATTGGTATACATGTTATACTGAAAATTTCAGTGGAATAGTCCCAAGTAAAGAGTCAATAAACAAGAGCTGTCAGTGGAGAAAATCTTGACTATTTAAGTACTGGATAGTAATTCAAAATCTATAGACATCTAGACAAGAATCTTCTCCATGGTAGATGAAATATCATATTTATTATTTTATCATTAAAAATCCCTCAAGAAATAAAAAAGTTATAGTATAATATTACAATTTTTAAGGATAATTCCAAGTTTAAAGGGGAGATAATTCAGGAAAATATGGGTGCTAGAGATATGACTCTTACAACATATGATGTGGGTGATGATAAGGAACATATATTTGAAGTAAATCCCTAAACAAATGAAGTTATAGTAAAAGATATTTTACTGCACAAAAACTTTAATCAGAAATCCGGACGACGACGCAAGGATGAGTAGGACAGCTCTCCATATACTTTGTTTAGTCGAGCTAAAAATTACAGCTCATGTAAAATTTACATGTTTGAAGTTTAACAAATATTTTCATAACATCTTAGATTTTCAAAAGCTTTGCTTAGAAGATAAATACTTTTTAATGTACATATATTACATAATGCACCATGTCAAAGAACAGCTTTGACAATCAACAATTAAATACAGAAAGATAACACAGGCCCCATAAGGGCAACTTGGCCTTGACATCATATTGATAAAACGCTTCAAATCTGAGAATTGAGAAATTCAGTTTCAAAACAAATTTGAGAAAACAATCATTCTGACACAGTGAAAAATCATAGTCAAGTGATGAACATTAAAAAACATTTATATGTGAACAGATATTGAAATTACACCAAAGATTATACTCCAACAAACATTGTCAGGGTCAGAAAATTTAAAATCTCAAGGAGATAAATATCACAAAAAAAGTCATTTCAAATCAAAAACAAATCCAAAGTATTTTCAAGCAAGTGTAAAAAAAAATAAAAAAAAGAAAAAAAGAAATTTACAATTAAGTGGAATGGGTCAATAAAGGTTGAAAAAAAATCAAACGCACTTGCCTCTCCATACTTGCTAAAAAAATTATCAAAACAAGAATTTATTTAAACAAGAAGCTGCACAATGAAATAATGTAAGTAACTGACAACCTTTCTATCGCTGTTCAGAATATCACTACTCAAAAAAAAAAAGTTACTTTCATTTCATGTCATCCGACAAAGGTTATAAGGGCGTTCCTTGACGATACATTTCATTCACTTAAAATCCAACCAAACCAAACTTGTTTCAATAGTTTGTAGTCTATAACAATATGTTTATACAAAATTAGATTTGTAAACAAAAGATAAACAGTACAACTGCAGAAAAAAAAATGTCAGCATGAATTTGGAATTTCTAAAGTTATGGTACCCATTTTCAACAAAAAACTAACAGAATCAACTCTTTCTGTACACTTTGCTAAATACAAACACAGTTTCAAGTGACTGAAGATTTTTCCTAACAACTTAATTCTTGATGCAAATTGTCTCCACATTCAAAGATCATCATATTTAAAATACTAAAAGGTCATTTCTTGTTTAAGCTTGAAGCCTTGAAAACTTTTTACCATTTCTTAATAATTTATATCACATTTTCCTAATCTTTCACAGTTCAATTATCAGGACTTTTTCATGAATCCAGACATTGGAGGTGGTCCTACACGAGGTGCTGCTTGGGGTGTGTGTCCTGCACTGAATGGAGGAGGCCCTGACAGGGGTGGCAGACTTGATCCTGGTGTCATTTGCTGCGGCCCTGCCATGGGTGGTGCAGATGATCCCCTTAGTATTTGAGAGGGTCCAGGAGGAGGTCCATTTGACACATTAAACAACTGATGAGGCTCCTGTGGGGATCTGCTGTTGTAAGACATTGGTACTGAAGAGTTATTCATATTTCCCATCATTTGTGGAGCACCATAAGGGGTCCCAACTGGGGAAGGTCCTTTAGGGGGAGGCCCTACTCTGGGTCTCTGTGCAGCCTGTGACTCAGCACCAGGTATTTTGGGAGACACTCCATACAAAGCATAAATTTCCTTAAGCACCAATAACATTGTATCTTCAGAATTCCTGAAATAGATTGTATTTCTTTAACTGTCACAAGTAACAAGCCAACCATAAACATCTATAACTACAGACAACTATTTAAACAGGAAAAACAGTTTCATTTAGTTTTTAAATTCCAGAAGCATTATCTTACCTAATAAACATATTACTAACTGTTCTGTAATGTTTTTTGTTTTATCTAAACTGTTTGTCAAAGAAACCACGACATTTTGGTACCTTATATATTCACTGTGATCACTAAATAAAGAAAACCTGCAGGCAAAGACACAGTTATCTACCCAGAGTAGTGAGTTTTATTTTTTATAGTCTTGGCTGCATTCTGTTTCACACCTTTCAACAATATATTGGTTGGTTGTGCAATGCTCTTTTTGACATTATGTTTTGAATATTTAAATCTATTCAATTATATACAGAACAAAAACTGACTATTTTGAATATTTATGTTTTGGAATATCTTAACTGGTTCAGAAATCTTCAGAAGAAAAACTGTAAACATTTTGAACATTCATTCTTGAAAAAAAACAAACCAAGCTGAAACAAACTTACCAATAACATCCATGACTAGTAAGTGAGAACATGTAATCATTGAAACTTTCAATGGGTCTTTCTTGTAATACATAGTCTATCCTACGTCCCTCATTAAGTTGGCCCACATATATGTCCTCATCCAAACCTGTGACAGCTGGAAGAATTTACATTTATGTTTTACATTCTTTATACATTTGTTTCACATGTATCTTATAATTACAATGTGTTATACCATCACTAAACTACTAATGCGTTATACCATCACTAAACTACTAATGTGTTATACCATCACTAAACTACTAATGTGTTATACCATCACTAAACTACTAATGTGTTATACCATCACTAAACTACTAATGTGTTATACCATCACTAAACTACTAATGTGTTATACCATCACTAAACTACTAATGTGTTATACCATCACTAAACTACTATGTTCAGCAGCTGATCTACATTTTATTATATCATACCAAAAGGAGCTTCAAACTTTCTATACATTTTGTACAAAACCAAAAAGCTAAAACTACAAGATGCCTTGGCAAAAGGTTACTCAAATATGAGCATGAAAAAAGACACTGAGAAATGACTTCTTTTTCATTACAAGGGTATCATGCTTCTCAGTACAAACAAAGAAGACAACGCAGAAACAGAAATGTCTAACAAATTCCAGTTATTAAGTATCATTCTTATGTCCTAATTTATATCTTGTTTGTTTTTTTCAAAATAAACAAAACCCAACATATTCCTACTCACAAGCTGTATCAGATCTATCATCGTCATCTAGCTGTTTAGGAGAACTGTGACATCTCAGACTCCACCTGCTGTTCTAGTGATTGGTCGGACTGGTGTGCACGTGCAAAGTTATGTATTGATGTCCATGTTAGATTTCAAAGAATCTATAATTTTCTGTTTAATGTCTGTTCCCATTCTAGCCAGACTTTCCCTTAATTCTGAAATGATTAACATATTCAACATTACCAGGACAATTTCTTTTTATACAATCATAGGCATTAACCGTATAATATCTGCTCAAATATTCCTTATAATACGTCACAAACTGTTCAGTGTCTATTCTAGGACGCGCGATTGCGGGATTCACGCTATTTTTCAAAGATCGTGCACATTTTTTAAACATGTGCGCGAAAATCGCGCATCCAAATCGGTAAACTTGCACAAAAACTGCCGGAATTCCTAGTTGGGGATTAATTTACATGAACACCGGAAAACAAAGAGGGGTAATCCGAAGCTAAATAAAATAGATACAAAGTGTTTAACCGAACAAAAATACTAGTGTTTACATTAAACATTAGAAATGCTTAAACAATGGTGTTTGGTATTGGTCCCCCCATGTTTTTGAAAATCCCCCCTATTTTTTGAAGTGAGGGGGGAAATTCACCCCTATTTCTGAATTTCTAGAATAAACACTGACTGTTCCCAAAAATTTGGTTCTTCAAAGCATCAACTAACCTTGAATACTAAGTGCATGACCTGTTTTTATTTATTTTTTTTTTTTTTAACAAATAATGAGCCTTTAATACTCCTTGTCAATGTTTAAACTGAATGTACCATTTCTAGACCAACAACTTTTAGTGGCATTTATTTTATAAGAAACAACTTACCTAAATGCAATCTTTTTCTTCCCTTATGATGTGGCATTAAAACAGGTTTAATATTACCAAATGACACATTTACTAGAGGCTCCAGCCTGTAAGCCTGCAAAATAAAGATACACAATATCTGATACATGAAACTGACATTATTACACCACGGGTATTCTGTACTATGATTATATATATATGTCAGATAAGTTGAAACTAGTTTGGTTTAATTGAGTTAAATGCACTTTAACAGTATAAGTCATATTGTATAAGCAGTTTACCTACACATTGTTCCTGGAAAAGAACAGTGCTTGAATCCCATTTCCTGTAAGCAACTGCCAACTTTCTCACATAAAGGGTTATGTGTGCGTGGCCTAAACCCATGACCATGCTTCAGTGAGAGGTTAAGTAATTTGAAACAGTGACAGTAACCATCCAACAACAGTGCTTCAGGATTTAGATATATATATTTATCTATTAGAAATGAGAACTTGAACATAGAATAGACACAAAAATATATATACTTATGGAATTTTCTAATCAAGTGTAAATCGAGGGCTGAATGTGGAAACTGGTTCTTCATTTTGCAGCACTTTTTCTCATTTACTCCCTGATACACAGTTCAGTAAATGACATGAAAAAAACTGTCACATGTCACACAGCATCATTACAAACTGAACTAGTAATATGCCCTTTCATCATATAGTAATCCAAGCCCGAAGGTTTAAAGAGGCTGTACTCCAGATTTGACATAAAAAAATTTTTTCATAAATTATATATTTAGATGCCGTGTGATTATAACAACATACCGGGGTAATATTTTACTTCAAAACAGATTATAAAAGTCAAAATAGAATAAAAAAATATTTTCGCTCCAGCCTGATTTGAACTCTGGACCCTCATGTTAACAAAATAATTCCAACGCTCTTACTGTCACCACCATCGCCGCATGTGAATATTACAGATATTTACTTTAAATCTTATACGATATAGTTATACCGTCGCGTTACGGTATAGCACTTTGAAAGGGAAAAAAATCTATTTATAATGTAATTATTTGACTTATTTTTTGTCAGTAAGTTATTGACAGTGTTAAGCATAAGTCATAAATATTACAAGAAATTTATAATACAAGAAAACTTTCTTTTTTTGTCATCTGGAGCACAGCCCCTTTAACGAGCTCTGAAATGGAACTTAGTCGTTTCATTCAATACAGAGAAAAGACTTTTACTACATACCACAGGGTCAAACTGAAAAATAGAAATGACAGCAAAATGTATAAATTTTAAACAGTAAGACGTTAAAAAGATATAAAATAGCAAGTCTTACAGAAATTTTATGTAAAAGATATTATGTTAACATCAAGTTACTTGAAGTTTTACTCTCAAAACCATTGCATCTACCTTTGAAACAAACAAAAAATGTTTTACAATGATCATCTATATCACTGTTCCATTAAAACACCCGAGAGTGCTTTTCCCTAAATCTCATTTAATATATCATTCTATTAAGCACAAAGCAGTAAACTAGGAGTTATTCATTCCTCTTATTCAATTCAGAGATGTACAAATTTGCTCAGATAATGTGAACTACTATCATTCTACAGTCAATGGTGTAGCAAGTGGTCATCACAGCAAATTAATGTACATCTGAAATCTGAGCCTTTATGTCTGGCAACAAATAACTTCTTAGATGTTTCTTATCTGTTGTAATAACTGCTTTTTTTTATGCAAAATCCTTTATATATATTATAAATGTGTCGCAATTGTAAAAGGATTTAATTCATAGCTATCTTTTCTATGTTTTTATCAATTTTTGTTGTCATAACTATAACAAAAAGGGAGGTAATTCTAATGTATAAATAATATCCATTTTTAATGCAAATATTATGCTGTAAACTAAATTTATTCAAATACATTGTTCTCAAAATGGCTAATGATATGCATTTTATCTTTTCCTTTCTTATGATTTTCATTCATACATTTGATTTAAAACTGCAAAGATAAAAAAAGAAGAGTTGCACATGTCAGTGAATTAAGTTCCAAGGTTCACTGCTTCTTTGGGTTTATACTTACAGGATGAAAAATATTGAAGAATTTTTGGCAAGTAGGTAATCTAAAATCTTCTCCTATTGTCTCCACTCCTCTCGCTGACAGAAACAGCCCTACAGGAGACCCGAACCCGAAACAACAGACAGGGCTAAACTTGAGCTGTGTATACTTAATCTGGGGCTGGCCAGTGCCTCCAACTCCAACTATATAGTCTATGGTTAAACTAGACGATCTGTGAACATCCCTGTAAAGTAAGTAACAAGTCATGAATATAACATCTACATGAATTACTGACCACACCCTTTTTCCATTAGAAATTCTCAATAGTTAAAACTAAGTTATCATGATTATGACTTCATCCGTGGAAATCATGAAAGGAATAGTAACACAAGCTGGAAATTTATGAAAGTCAAAATAAAGCTATACTGGCCTACAAATATCATTTGTATTATGAACAGAGTCGAGCAAACACTTCAAATTCTCCAAAAATCATTTTGTGGATTAAAATTTCAGTGTTCCTTTTGGTGTATGAAATCAATTTGCTCACACTTGCTGCTGTTGCTGCCTTGCTGCCATTTCTGCAGCCAGCTGTTCTCGCAGTCTACGATCCTCAGCCTGTCTAGACTTCCTTTCCTGCTCTCGTAACTTCTTGTCCTGAAAAATAATAAATCTTTTATCTTTTAAATCTTCCTATTTCAAATCATTAATCACATTTTAATAACATTTTGTAAAGCTCTGCTGGTCATTACAAAAATCTTAAGTTTTTTATCAAGTCCATAAAATAAAGTAATGAGTAAATATTATCAACGAGAATGACAGACTCTCTGTAACAGGCATTTATTTTGATCCATTAATAACATCTGTGTTTTGAAGTTCAAAAGTTAGAAACAAATCAAGCACTTCCCTGCAAACCAGCTTTTTATCAACCAACTGATTTACAATGCTTGCACGAGTAACTTTCTTTCAATTTACTTCATTTTTGCATTAAAGAGTTAAACACTTCCAATTGAAACCCTTTATATATTTCAGTGCAATACGACCACATATGGTTTAAGGGTTACCTTCTTCTGCTGTTCCTCTTTAAGGATACCCTGTAACTTTCTTCTAGGACCCAGTGGTAACCCTAAATCCTTCAGATCAGATTCACTACACATTATCTGAAATAATCAATAAAAATCTGTTTGCAATATCCCAAATATCAAACAAATATTTACTTCCTTTCAGTTCATCTTGCAATATCTGCTTAACCCTTTACCACATGTTTAAGTATTAAACCTCATATGCGACCAGTGCAGATCCAGATCAGCCTGCACATCTGTGCAGTCTGATCAGGATCTCCACTGTTCGCTTTTATAGACATCCGTGCAGTCTGATCAGGATCTCCACTGTTCGCTTTCTTTTATGGATATAAAAGCGAACAGTGGAGATCCTGATCAGACTGCACGGATGTGCAGGCTGATCTGGATCTGCACTGGTCGCATAGGCTAAATGATTTGAATTTACAAGCTAGATAATTGTCTAAACCAAAAGTTTTAAGTCAGGAAAACACCCAAAACTAAAAAAGAAGTCGTATAGGTTCTGTATAAGTTCTCAAGTAATTGGAAAAAGAAAAACATTTAAGGGAACAAACAATGTGCTATATTTTCTTTGTATAGATTCTGTATAAGTTCATAAGTAATTGGAAAGAAAAAAATTTAAGAGATTAAACAATGTGCTAAATTTTCTAAGTAAAAAGGGGCACACCTGGTGTGTGTTCTCCCACCGAGATGAAAAAAAACTGCTTGAAAACACTTGATTTCATTTGGTGACCATGACAGCATTTCTCGTCACAAAATTAATACACTTCAGATAATTACACGCTCATTACCTTTGAATAAACAGCATGCTTACCAGTGATTCCATGTCAATTTGTTCCTGTTCAAACAAAGACAGTTTGTCCTGTAAGCCCACTCTTGACAGTGCTCCCTCGAGTGTCAGAGTAGATTCTTCCTCATCTGACTGATCCCCCTCTTCTTCTGCCTCTGTACCCTGTGATAATTAAAACAACAGTTCATGTACATGCTTTTAAGTAAATATCACAACAAGAGGAGACGTTGCAAAGTATGAATGATATACATGAACAATAGTGATTTATTCACTCTTAGCTACTGCAATAAAATGAACATACCTATATACCGATACACTACGCAAAGTTTCAAGATTTAATGCATCTTTCAGAAATTTTAAACCTGATTAAGATTCGAATTGTTTTAACTTGGTAACTGGTTAGATAATGTAACAGCTTATAGGATATGGTTCAGAGTAAGACCCTTTATTATTTCTGTATAAAATGCAATGTAATGTTTGAGATTATAAATGGTCTCTGTCACAGAAAAGCAACCCATCACTTAAGATTTTAAACTATAGACTACTTGTACATACCTCTGTTTGACTTGTGTTTGACAGCTGTGGTGTAGGTTCACGTGACAATTCCCTATTCCCATTGGTCATTTCAGTACTGCTATCTACTGTCACTGATGGGTCAGCTTGGTGTTGTAGTAAGTCAAATAAAATACAAGAACCTGCAAAAAAAGCCCATTGAAATGTTAAAATCAGCTCCCTATTTTTCAAATAGTAAAAACATCAAATGGTAGCTATCATCAAAATGAACATCTTATTTGATCAGTCATCTAGTATATTACTCCAGGCATGTTTCTAGTATAACTGGTGAAAAAAACAAGTCAAACAACAAAATATCTGATCTATTACAATATTCAAACAGAGAGGACTGCAACAGGTTATTATATCTTGGCAATACCTTCAAACAAAATTTCATATTGATGAGATATCATTATCGGCTGGAACTTCTCAATTAAAATTCAAATTGAAATTGGCTGTAACTAAATTGTATCAATGGATAAAAAACCCCTTCAAATAACAACCTGAAAAATCTATAAAATACTGACTAAAAATAATACCTACCTAGACTATGGCCAGCTACTGACACGCCCCCTTTGAAGCCCGGATGTCTAGTGAGGAACAAGTCAAACAGTCTGTTCATCTCATTACCTACAGTCTCTGCTATACGCTAAAACATCGACATTGCTTCAGGTTAATTAAAACACTTGTAGTGTCAAGTAACAAGAAAATAACATGGGTGACAAAAAAAACCCTGAAAAACTAAAACACTTACCACATTGGAATAGACCTATGCATTCTTAAGGTCCTTTTTCACTCATACACTATGGTACCTCATGCAGAGCTATAACTAAAATGTCTCATCCTTGCCTTTAATGCATATATCATCATGTAAGTATAAAATCTAATCCTGGCTGAAGTCAAATTTCAGTTTTCATGAAAATTACTCAAGTCTACATTAGATCTACTACACAAATTTAATTGTCAAATACACACACAGCTAATAAGCTACATGTATGAAAATGTTCTGAACATAAAAAAGAGTTTCTTTCCTGAAATAGAGAGAGTTAGGGTAAAACTTAGCAATTCTTATTTAAAATGTCTAACCTTGAACTATCTATACATATAATATACAAATATAAAGTGACTTCATACAATACCTGACAGTATGTAGGACTGGTATAGAACAGTACATCTAGCAGTGTGTCATTGATAAAGTTACGTAACTTTGCTGAACTAGGTAATGTAATTGCTTTTATTCTCCTGGAAATAAGAAAAATAAATTACTTTTGCTACCAACATGTGTGTTACAGGCACAAAATAAAATGCAGATTTCTTACATGTCAAATAATTGCTACTCAAGCATGCATTCAAAAACAAAAAAATTTCAAACTCTTTAGAAAGCTGTTCTTTTATTTTCAAAATCTGGTCTTGGTGAAAACACACACGCTTTAGTCTCAAGTATGAAAACATGCCTTTGGGTCAGAAAAGGACTAAAATGAACAATACCACCAGGTAAGTCAGGTACTCTATTAATTGGGCTACCCTGGGCAGAGACAGTATGTAAGTATCTATATTACTGATACTGGTACTGTAACATACTCCACTGCTCTATTAAAATTCAACCTTGAATTTACAGAAAGAGATTTATTATCAAAGCAAATGCACAGCAATTTAACAGTTAAAGATCCTGCCAGAGGCCAATGCTATGGGGTCAGAAAAAACATTTGTTCATGTTGGGATTCAAACTGACAACATTCTACTTGCAAGTCAGATGCTCTAACAACTGAACTACCCTGGTGGCAGTATGCATGTAACCATATGAGCCATATTGTTCCTGTGACACATATGCATTCGCTTTCTCTATTAGAATTCAACCTCAGGTATTCAGACAAGAGACATAAATTATGGGAGTATTTGTGCAGCAAAGTAACAGTCACAGACCACATCCAATATTGCATGCCAATGCAGAGGGAAAAAAATCATTTACCAAGGCTTGACTTGAACCTGCAACCCCTGCATGCAGGCCAATACATTCTTGCATACCAGATGGTGTTATCCTATATTTTTAAAATATATTTTACCTATATTTTACACTCTTATGTAAGACAAGACATGTGACACTCCTACTTTCAAACTGTACTTTGGTGTCACTGAAGATGATCTTCGAAAAATGTATGCATTACTTTAGTAAAAGAGTGCATCCTGAAACTATTCCTGCTGAATTGCAGTTGCATCAATCCTTACCTCAAACACATTTAAGATACGTATTTTCTATTAGCTCAGTTTCAAGTTCAGTTCACTTACCTATCAATACCTGTAGCATCGCCATGGATTGCTGAGTGCCACTGTATAGGCAAGAACTCTACGCGACCTATACGGTTACTCTCTACATACTGTGTAAAATGAGTCGACAGTAAACTCTGAGATATAGATCGGAAATCATCCACTGAAATATAAATTTACTAAATTTACCACAAAAATATTTGTAAGGCATAAAAATCTAACCCTGGTCTTAGAATGATTTTTTTCTCTTTCTTATTGTTATACATAGTAAAAATTGATAACACACTGCTCAGGACATTTGCAAAAGATGAAATGACGATAGTCTACATTTTCTGTCCCAGTTGGGATTAAAATCAACAATATCATTATGAATGGACTAGTTGTAGAATAATTTCAAAACCATTTAGATGTACTAAATCTTCACAACAATACCCACCACATTCAACAATGCTTCTGAATCTAAAATCACACACCACTCCAATACCATGTACCACAAACACAAGATGGTTAATTTGTCTGGATTCACCCTCCTCTATAGACTCAAAATCCCCAACCCCACGCTTCACAACACGGGGTCTCATCTGATCTCCCTGCAAAAGATTCAAGAATACTTAAATCCTTTTTAATACATACCTCATAACAAGGGGACCATTGGCCCCAAAGCGCTCACCTGAGGACAGACTGTTATTTGTGTGGAAGCTATCATTTCTTGTAAATCTGAGCTCTAGCCTTTGAAGCTTCAAAGGATAATTTTCTTATAAGTTTTTACTATATGCAAATAATGAATATCTATGACCCCCGGGCAGGCCCAATTTTTACCCCTGATATAATTTGTACAAACTTGGAACAGGTTCACTAGACAATATTTCATGCCAAATAATTAAGCTTAAGGCTTTGTCATTTCAGAGGAGAAGATTTTTTAAAGTTTTTACTATATACATATAAGGAAAACCTATGACCCCCTGGGGCGAGGCCAATTTTGGCACTAGGGGCATAATTTGAACAACTTTGGTAGAGGACCTATAGATGATGTCATATACCAAATATCAAAGCTCTTGGCCTTGTCCTTTTTGAAAAGAAGATTTTTTTAATTTGCATTTTTGAAACTTCTTTTTTGGCCCTGTGACCTACTTATGCAACAGACCAGAACCATTTGAACAACTTTGAAAGGGGATCACCCAAGGATCATTCCTGTGTAGTTTGGTTAATGTGCAGTCATTGGTTTCAGAGGAGATGTTGTTTTTATGAAATTGTTGACGATGGACGACGCACGACAACGGACACAGGGGGATCACAAAAGCTCACCATGAGCACGTTGTGCTCAGGTGAGCTAAAAACAAATGATACCACGGTATATTTTGTAATATTACATGGAGCAACCTTTACTATCTATAACCTCCTCAGATTAAAATGAATTTATTCTGTCCAAAAGTTTTCAAAATCCATCTCTCAGAGTCAGGGGTGTGATCAGCAGATACCTGGAAGGGAAGAATACCTAACCTTCCTCACATGATGCTGTCAAAATCATCTAATTCTGGTTTATACATGTTATTGTGACAGATTTCATTTATGCAATTAGGATATTCAAAAGGAGGAAATCCTCCAAAACGATGAAATATAAATCCCCTGTAGAACTGAGAGTTATTATAAGGCCTCAATTAGTAACCTAACTTATGGCTAATTGAATCACATATGCACCCATTTACTCTAGGGAATGACCACTCTATTACTGCACATGCTGACTGCCTTTCAAGCACAGCTTGTCTAATTTTGCAAATTCTGACTGCCTTTGAAGAACACATTGTCTATTAATATTGCACATTCTGACTGCCTTTCGAAGAACACACTGTCTATTAATATTGCACATTCTGACTGCCTTTCAAGAACACATTATCTAATGACTTTCAAGACACATTATATAATATTGACATTCTGACTGCCTTTCAAGAACACATTATCTAATATTGCACATTCTGACTGCCTTTCAAGAACACATTACATTATCTAATATTGCACATTCTGACTGCCTTTCAAGAACACATTATCTAATATTGCACATTCTGACTGCCTTTCAAGAACACATTATCTAATATTGCACATTCTGACTGCCTTTCAAGAACACATTATCTAATATTGCACATTCTGACTGTCTTTCAAGAACACATTGTCTAATATTGCACATTCTGACTGTCTATCAAGAGTGGCTCATCTATCATTGCATTTTCTGACTGCCTTTCAAGAACAGCTTGTCTTTTATTTTATGTTCTGACTGCCTTTCAAGAACAGCTTGTCTTTTATTTTATTATCTGATTGCCTTTCAAGAACAGCTTGTCTTTTATTTTACGTTCTGACTCCTTTCAAGAACAGCTCATCTATTATTGCACATTCTCACTGAATTTCCAGAACTGCTGATCTTTTATTGTATGTTCTGATTACCTGTCATGAATAACCTGTTTCTTATACTTGTTCTTACTAACTTTCAAGAAAGATTGTCTATTATTTTTTCAAAATTTCTGCATGAACAGTTGTATGTCACACAGATATATTCAAATTTTACACAAGAAGCACAAAAAGCAATAAATGTTTCACTGGAAGTAATATATATCTATTATCAATTATAAATGTTTTTGACAGGTTAAATGACCCTGTATAAACAGTTGTGAGCTAATATAACCATTTCTATGTGGCCATATAACCTTTCAAAAACCTTTTTAATGAATTTATTATCCTGCACAGCTGTTTTCTTTGGTTTAGATATTTAGAAAATTCATAAATAGGCTGTAAATTTATCATATCGAAGATCAGCTGTTAATATGAATGACACAGCCATGTATAAGGATAATATTAATCTCATGACTCTTCAAGGAAAATTGATATTGCATATATGTGGTATGATTAACAACAATGGACACATTTTAACCAGGTCAATGGAAGGAAGCAAAAAACAAGTAGAAAATTTTTTTAAATGGTCTAGTTAACACTTCATTGGCAAGACTGAAGAGTACAAGTAAACAGAAGGGCAATGCTTTTAGAACTAACAAACAACTGAAATCTAACATAAGAAGGATAAAGCACTGCATTTAACATAGGAGGATACATGAACAACAACTTTACTTAAGACGAAAAACAGTATGTCACAAACATAAAGCAGTACACGGAGACCAGGGCTCCTGAAAACCGAAAATTTGTCGGTTTTGACCGAATTTTATCTCTATGGACTGATTTCGATATCCAAAAGTCCTTAAAAAATCGGTCCAGATAATTTCCAAAAAAAAAAAAAAAATCTGTCTAACTTTTCATAAAACAGTCAAAATCTCACACCAAAACCTCAATTGATCACTAATCCGGTACTTCACACCTATCATAAAACCATAAAACTGTCACTGTTGCCCGCGGCAATTATCGCCAATTAACTTGTAAACAAGTAAAAGTGTGCTTGATTTGCAGCCGGCCAATCGATTAAAGTTGACCGGCTCAAACTGTGAAATATAATTTCATCGAAATCAATCTCCCCGCAGCGGTTACTTCCCCAGATCAGTACAGAAAACAGTAAAGTAGAAAAGCGTGATGTAACTGGTGCAAGGAGTTTGCATCGAAATAGGCGATAACTGTCATCTGCTTAATTTCATTAAGGGCTTAATAGTAATTGTAGTGGCTAGCTGCAGCACAAAGCACACTTTAAAATATCAGTGACTAGTTTGATGTTGTAAAATTAGCTCTAATTCTACTTTCGCTTTGAAAAAACACATATTTTCGCGATGTCAACACTATCATAACTCAAATTGTTCTTTGCCCTTATATGAATCTTTTCTATATTTTTGTTGGTTCTTGGTCTCGGGGGGGTGTCGAGGTCTCGGACCGATTGAGATTTCAAAATTTTAGCAGCCCTGACGGAGATTGACTCCAACATGCAGAAAATGTTCACACTTCACAACACTGAGTTATACAACTAAGCACTGAACATGTATCCCAATAACCTTGGTGTTCTTCTGGTTATAATGGACAAGTTGAAAAACTTAATACGTTTTTTTGCAAATGTTAAGTTTTGTTGAAAGAAAGTGATGTATTGAGAGATCGGTAGCGATACAAGAAATACCCTTTGTTCTTAATCTTGAGTTACTTTTAATAACTCGCAAACACTTTAATAAATGTTCTTAAAAATTAAAAAGCCTTTATATCTATTAAAGATAGAATTTAGGTCATTTCCTTGTTTTGCATTTATTGTTTAAAACCATACACAATTTACACTAAAACATTTTAAGACCCAATTAAATGTGACAAGACAAAGGTTATTGTTTAGGCATACTAAAGAATAAACAAAGATGGTTCACACAAAACTGCATCTCCATTTACAATACTGATAGGAATGAATCAAGTTTTACACAAGAACAGACATTTACCTGTGCTGGAATTTGGGTGCTCACCTACATGTATATATTGCAATGTGATAATGGATGAATAATCTACTTAAGGTTATACAGAAATATATTTTAATGTACAAATTATGTATAAATCAACGTAAATGTGAGTAAGCATTAGGAAAATGTTAATGCCTTTAGATAAGCACAGTGATACAAAAGAATACCGCAACCATGGTTTTAATAATTCCTTTTTTTTTGGCAATTAAATACGCAGTTACACTAGATAATATTAAAACAATTTTTACAAGATGCCAGAACCCTTAGTCCCTGCAAATGATTTCTATATGTACCAAAGTGCAGTGGTTGTGACAAAAAAAACTCATACATCTAACAGCATTTTCAAGTCAAAAGGTTGTTACCACAATGTATACATCTGTGTAAATATTCACACATACCTGTACATTTCCCCATTCGTCTGGTTGTGACGAAGGCTGGTAATGTACCATGACATTTGGATTATGCATCACTACAGTTTCTCCACTCTCAAACTGTATAGGTTTGTGCCAAACTCCACTAGTAATGGCAGTTTTATACTCTTCCTGTAATAATTGTTGGCAAATTGTTGATGTGTATTTTCAGAAAGGTACTAATACTTCCCTTTGCATTTTCCTAGACCAGTATTATCAAGATTCTAGTCAAAGAAACTTCAAATGACCTTATCACTTATCAATAATAGGCAAGCAAGTTATTGATTTTTTGTATTTAAGTTTACAACTTAAACATGTATTTAATAAAAAAAATATCTATTCTAGTTAAAAATACAACAAACTAGCAAGCACTTTTCAATATCTGTCTCCTAACTTACTTGATGTCCACACAAGAAAGACATGGATTTTTCTAAAAGATTTTGGAGGCGAATTTGATGTTAGTTTTAATTTATGTTTGTTATATCATGTATGAGATAGCATTTCAGTTTGCACAAAATCTGTATCATATTTTATTTTCACTTCTGTTTCTTCCTTTCATCCATACCTCTAATCGTACAGCAAAGTTTTCCTCATAAGGAACATAACGATTGTCTCCCTCTCTCTTGTAGAACCAGCTACATCGCTTGACCACTTTCGGATCCTCTTCCCAGAATACTGCATACCTCCGTCGCTCTGTCACATTCACATCGTAACGACTACCATCTGTACACACAACTACATTTTCTTGACCTATAAAGACAGAATATTCATTATTTCAAGAGGTTTAAAAAAATCAACTTCTATCAATTTTTTTTTAAAATTCAAAGTTGTGCCAACACATGTCTGCTTCAGAAAGTATTCAACCCTACGACAAACATGACATCCTAACAACCACAACTACATCTATGAAATCTGTTTTAATGAATGAGTCATGAAAAAGACTGCCAGTAAACTGATCCTAGAAATTAAAGAAATTCAATCTTCATTCCTAAGTAAAGATGGAACGTTGATTAATTTCACAAAAATTCAACTTACCAGACTTAAAAGCATCTTCTAGAGTAAGGTTATCTGACACAGAGAATGGATGCCAGATGTCTCTGCCCTCTAGGTTTTCACAATAACACCAGTGATAGGATACAGGTACGTACGTGCCTTGAAAAAAAGAGATCATGTACATGATTATTTCAAGAAATAACTGATATATCAAGACATCTCCTGCATTAAAAAAAACAGAACCAGAATTCTTGAGCTCTGTCCAGGCAGATAAAATTTATCAAGTAAGCTGAATTTAAAACCTCCTATGAACAACATATAAAACACTCATTTGAAATATTTTAACGCAGTGAACTTTGCAGTAACAATTAAGATGCTAAGAAATCAAGCATTTGCTAATTGATAAAGCATTACCAAGCACTGAGCTACCGTATGTCAATCTAAAACTTCCATATGCCGCTTGAAAGAGATATCTTTAGTTAATTCTGAGCAAATCTGTATAGATACCTGTCGCATTTTGGACATAACCCATTCCTGGAAGCTGACCTATACTCGGTTGTGGGGGCAATGTACCAGGAGCATCTGGCATTGTCATGGCTGGTTCCAGTGTGGAAGCCTGTGTGAAGTTCTCTGAGAATGGTATAGGTTTTGGTGGCGATGCCATAAGATTGGCAGGAGAATTTGCGTATGTCCCAGCAGGCATTTGTGCATATCTGTGAGACCCATGCTTTCTATACAAGCCTGAAAGGCCTGGAAAGTAAAAGACATTAATTGTTACAAGTAAGTAAAATAATAAGTTAAAAGTAAAAATAAAATCTTGCAAGCTTTCTTTACATCATAACATACCTACATTACAGAATCTATGCAAAGATGATAAGACAACATCTTAGGAGAAACATAATTTTCATTATTTTTCAACTGAAAGTTTGAATCAAATGAACATTTATTACTTAAGTTTTTGTTTCTGAACTGATTCTGAGATGCATTACTGTTTACTATTACTATCAATATACATGTAATCTCCACTGTAGCCTACAGAAAGCATGGTTTCTATTAACTTACACAGATCATAATATGACTTTGTTATGAGAATTATTAACTTTAAAACAGGACATAATATCCTGTTTCCATGAAATATGAATAAACTCTTGAAACCTTGAACCAAGATGATTTATACTAACCACTTGCACTGGGCATTGGTGGCACAGACGACATGGATGCCCCTGTTGCTGATACCTTTGTAGTAGGAGCCAGTGGTGGCACATAACTACCTGGGGGAGCTGACTGTGTTCTTGGCAGACCTCCTGGGGGCCCAGCTGGGGTACTCTGATTTATATGTGCAAATGGGTCTTTCTGAGGAGTGTTCCCAGGAGTCTGGAATACAGATGTTGCTGGTGGAGCCCCAAGCTGAGCATGTTCTGCTGGGGGTGGAGACTGGCCTACAAAACTGTCTGCCTCCCCAAGAATTTCATCTTCTGTAATAAAGTAAACTAGCCATTGATAACTGATTTCAGGTAAGGTAAAAAAAACAGATTTAAACTCATGGTTTGTGCATGTACATTGCAAATGGACACGAAACTACTGACATCTTATACTTTTTAACAGCTGAAATTTTTGCAAGAAGTTTTCTACTAATGGTATTGTCTTTACACATACATTGTTAGTCAACAAGTCAAAAACTAAAATTGTCCAATACCAGGATAACCCAATACCTGACTGGCCAACACAGATATTAGTTATCTTCCTCGTATAGTTGGAATATTGTTATAAGCTCATTAAAAAGATCATCTTAATTTGCATCAAAACTTGCCTTTCATGCATACATGTGAACTTTTAGTTCTTTTAGCCTTCACCAGAATATTTGGATCAAAATATCAGTAGATTTACTTTTCGTCAGTAGATTTTACATTTACCGGTATCAAAAGGTGCTCTAAAATATGAGTCACTAAAATATGGCAAGCACATCTTTTTAAAATTTATCACATTGTACATGTATCATTTTGCATTTTAACAATTATTTACAAATCAAGAAATAAAGATTTTGAAAAAAAAAACTGATACATGTCAACAATTTCCCATTTGTATGACATCATCAAAGCATGTTAAATCTGGTTAGTATCAGAGTACAGATCATTCCCTGAAATATTAAGAGGTCAAACATCACATTTTCAGAAGCTGTGTTAAAGTATGAATTTATAGCAACTTACTTATATAGCAAAGACCCAAGAACAGTGACAGATCAACTTTCAGATGGAAAATGACTAATATATTCATCAAATTTACAAAGCACTTAAGCTTGGCTTTTACTTTTGCTTGCTTAATGAACTTTTTAACACAGTTTACAGAACAAACAGAAATAATAAAATGATACAGTTAATCCAATGTTGCACCAGGGTCAATTACTCATTACCTCTCTGATAATAACCAAAGGTTTTAATTCAAATGAGTGCACAAGTCAAGCATTTTTGTGAACACTGACATGCTCTGTATCCCTCTGCTTAATTGGTTAACACTTATTACTTCACCCAGGTACATGTATGAAATTTGCAGATGAAAGCAACAGATAAAATTGTGTTTTCCTAAAATGTTCTGAATTCTATATTTTGCTCTTGATAACAGTAGATCTGGCACTACCATCAGTTGGACTAGTAGAAACTTTGAAATACCAGGAAATTTTATCAACTGGCAGTAGAGTTCACATGTATGTTTCATGCCCTTAAAGCAGCTTATTTACAGATAACAATAGAATTAAAAAAAAATTATTTTTCTGCTCTCCCTTGTTACTGTTGGTGAACTGTTTGTTTTCTGACAAAAAAATTCAGCTTGCATAGGTCACATTCCACTGGAAAATGCATTTTTGGTAAACACCTCCTTGGGGAATTCCAGTTAAAAATAGAGTATCCCCAAAGCAG
Source organism: Cyclina sinensis (assembly GCA_012932295.1). NCBI lineage: Eukaryota > Metazoa > Mollusca > Bivalvia > Venerida > Veneridae > Cyclina > Cyclina sinensis. Next base: position 24,072,687 of record JAAONU010000016.1, read on the forward strand.
GTCTTGCTGTACCATGTGAAATGTTCCTAGAGTCTTCACCAATCTCAGCACAGGCATTCGTTTCATGAATAAATGTTCTGAACCACTATATTACCAACATCAGGTATGAAAATTCACAAGAATGAATCTTCAGGTAACTTTACTTAAAACAGATTTTCTTTAATTTAAGCTGACAGATGCAATGTGTCTCTTACTGAATCTTTTTTTCTTAACATAGCGATCAAAAACATTTAAAGTAAAAACATTTTTTTCCACCCTGTCACAAATTTTTTTTTTTAAGCGGTACAAAGAGGAGTTTTTATAGTGTTTTTGTGTTTTTAAATCATATAAATCTCAGGTGATTAACATGTAATTATATTGTACGCTAAATTTATACCCGAGTGATATTACCTGGAAAGTGGGAATGACTATGAATATTGATTTTGTAATAGCCCGGTTTTCCAAAGCTCAGTTTTCAATTTCAAAGAAACAATCCTTGGTAGCGGGCTAAGCCAGGTTCAGTTCGAACCCGATAGACCGAAGTCTATCGTGGACCAGACGAAAAATATAAAGTTTATTGGCCAAATGACTGTTCAGCATAAGTCTGAATTCGGTGACAAGGTGATGGTAAAGTTTTCACTGACTTTGATTTAGGAAATAGGATGTTTCCATGAAAGACAAACACAATCTACTGACGAGTGGTATTTATTTATATTCTTTAATTTTACTACTTTGTTCTGTTAATTTATATGTTTAGAGGTTTAAGTTATTAGAGATATAGAGGATATTTGTTTGTTTTTGTGGAAGATGAGAATTTATTTCATCGAGTGAACACCATATGTGATATTTTCACGAGTGGCACAGCCACGAGTGAAAATATCAACATATGGTGTTCACGAGATGAAATAAATTCCCATCTTCCACTAAAAAACAAACAAATTTTCTTTTTATTTTATGCCAACACGTCAAAAATGGGTTTTTTTATGATATTTTTAATCAGGGCCTTCAATAAATTCCCCATGGTTAGCCCCAAATCAGTTAATGCGTACTTTGGTTACTCCGCACAAAAAAAAAGTGCAGACAATCTCCAATACATATGATAACTTTACTTCTGCTGAAATAAACTGAATACACTTTCATCAAATAACATTTATTTTTGTCTACACAGTTTATCAATATTTATTGAATTTTTGCCATACATACTTTAATTATAAAAGCGGATTAATACCGAGTAATATTCAATCAATTGAATTGAAAGTCGGCCATATTGGATATTGTCCATGTGAGTTATGTAAACAAATCAGACATTTTAAATAATTTATGGCGAATTTCATCATTGTTCACAACTAGTTAGGCTCAGGAATTCAATATTATAATTGGATTTAACAAGGTAAATAAATTTCACTCGCTGTCACAGTCTGAAATACAGCGGATTCTCTTGTGGTGGGGAAATTCCTGAAGTTTCATCAAGCAGTAGTTCGGCACAAACAGTGTATTATCAAAATGGTAATTAACTGATACAAAACAGTGTATTGTCACTTTTATCTCACTGATATTTCCCTATATTTCATTGGTAGGCATAAAATAAATGGAAAGATATTTTAATTCAAGCTTTTCTTAAATTAAACAAAGATTTCAAAGACTAGTGTCTTTATTATATTAAGGCAGAAAGCCTTGGATGTACTGACCTGGGAAGGCCAGTACCAACTCAACTAATAACGTTGAACACTGGCTTATATAGAGAAAAAAAGCACGAGAAAATTGGGATGAAGTGAGCTGTAAAAAAAAACCAACCAATAACAATTGCCGTAACAAAACTATTTAGAAGATAATAAAAAATGGCTGCGCCCATGGAATTTTGTTAGTAAAAAAACTGAATTGATAAAAACGTGTCCTATTACAATTTAAAAAAAAAAAAGAGGTATAAAAAGCATGCTTTGACATTAAACAGTGAGAAGGAATGGATCAGTGGTCCAGTGGTAATGCCCAAGACTGGTAACCCAGGGGTCCCAAGATCAATCCCCCTCCCCCACAAACATTACTAATTGTTTTTTGGATGAGATGTTAAACCAAGGTCCCATGTATCTGTGCAGTACACTGAGCATACAAAACAACCAAGGGTGTCTCTGGAATGGGATGCTTTCTTTATCTTGCACTATCCCCCAAAACATAAAATAACTAATCTCTGCAGGGGGCATCTGTCAAATGGGCAACCGGTAGGGACAATAAATAAACTCAGCCAGTCAGTGAGCAATGATATTGAACGTTACACTGTGGGAAGATTGGAAATATGTAGATTATATTTCATTTCATAATTAAGTGGTTTTCTAACACCAAATATCACAGGTCTCAGAAGTATTAAAGAAGTGAAAGTTTCCTAGTAATGGTTGAAGATACTAGCTTTTACCAGAATGATGACTTTGGGCATAGAGCAACTTATTTTTTTAAATAAAAATAATGATGACTGAATTTAATGTTCAAATTATAAAGAAAAGATCTCTTTCAAAATTCTACCACTTTCTTCTCTAAAATAAATCATTCTTCAGCACAAAATGAGCTTTACATAACATAGCACAATGTCAATTCCAGCTACAACTGCCTTTAGTCGTACACTCTTACAGCATTATTACCATGATATTGCTATATACATAGTCTCCGGTGCGAAATAACACCTTATACTCCATTTGGAATATATATGTAATGAATAAGTTTCTAGTTTAACACTGATGAAGTAGACTTTTGTTATCTGTCCGAATAATAAGTTCTGTTTATGTCAACACTACTCCAATATATTGCTAGCACCACTCTGATGTATGTATACACCACTCTGATATATGTTTACACCACTGCGATGTATGTTTACACCACTCCGATGCCCAAAGTTATCATTCTGGTAAAAGCTAGTATCTAGTATCTTCAACCATTACTACAAGTCTATCACTTCTTTAATATTTCTGAGACCTGACAAAATATATTCAGTTTCTTTCAAATATCTTTCCACTGTGTTATCTGAATATACCTCAATACATTTTGTCGAAATAAGAACATGAAAAATCAAAGTAAAATTCAAAACTGGCCAAGCATATTAACCAAAAACAAATAATTTCTGGGCACAAAACATTACAGACTATTAATAAATGCACAATTATAAAAAAGTGAATGACTTACCCTTATATTTGGTGTAGGAGACCACATAATAATGAAATGAAATATAATCTACATCTTTCCAATCTTCCCACAGTATAATGTGCAATATTTCTGCTCAATGTCAAAGTATGCTTTCTATACCTTTTTAAAATCAGTACTCAAGAAAACCTGTTTTCTATTGGTCATTCCCACTGTCCAGGTAAAATCACTCAGGTGTAAATTTAGCATAGATATAATTACATGATAACCACTTGAGATTTATATGATTTAAAAACATTAAAACACTACAAGAACTCTTACTCTTTATACAGCTTAAAAAAACAAAAACAAAAATCATTTGAAGAACCACTGAAAATGTTTCTTACACATGTACTTTATAAATACACAATTCAGGATGTTTTGAGAATCCTCTTCAATGGCCTTATCCCATACAGTAAAACAATGCACAACATAAACTTAGATTAAAGCTAGAAAGTTTTCAGAGAATGCTAAAAAGTAACCAGGTTTAAAGAGAGCAAACTTTTGTCCATTGAAAAGTACTGATAAGTTTTTCAGAGTTTTCATTTTGAAGCCCTGAGCACCAAAAATCTCCTTAGCTATCCGCTACTGCCTAAACAACTGTACACCAAAAATCAGGGTTCTCAGAAGTATTAAAGAAGTGAAAGACTTGTAGTAATAATGGTTGAAGATACTAGATACTTGCTTTTACCAGAATGATGACTTTGTACATCGGAGTAGAGCAAATGTACATAGGACTGGTGAAAACATACATATATAGGAGTGGTGAAGTCATTATTCGGACAGATACATAAAATTGTAACAAAGTGTACTTCATCGGTGTTTAATTAGCAACTTATTCATTACATGTACATTCCAAATGGAGTATAAGGTGTTATTTCAAACCAAAGACTATGTATAAGGCAAAGTCTTGGTAATTATGCTGTAATAGTGTATGACTAAAGACAGTTGTAGCTGGATTTTCCTGCAAGTTTTCATGGCATGATTATTTTAACGGTGACATGATGCAACATTTCCCTGCAGAAAGAACTTCGCAGTACAGAATTATGTGAAATAAATGGAAAATACACTAAAGGGCGACAGGTTTTAATGAGGATTTTTTAATTAGAATAGTAATTAAATGTATGTTTTTTTGATGTTTAGAGGAAACAGAAGACTGATTTATATTTGAACAAATCGACCAAAACCACTGGCAGTATCGCCGCCAAATTTTCTGTGCACAAAAATTACAGTAAAAATTAGGTGTAATGGTTTGACAAAAATAGAAAAATGTCTATAATGGGTCAAACCATCAAAGCCAAACTAATTAGGCTTAAGAATGACCAACTGTGAATGAGCTGCTTTTATGATAAATCTGAAATATTATCAACTGTATGGAATTATTGGTGAACTTCTATTATCGGTGACAGACCTACATAATACATATGTCTCTGCAAGTACATATACTTGCACAATTCTAACTGCACAATAGCAGACAGTACAAGAAGGCTTTTAAAAAAAATAGATTGTGAAATTATTCAGTAAACTACTTTTTTGAAATTGTTTCATCATTTAATTCTCTCTTTTATAAGTAAATCACCATTTTAATAGATCACCCAGCCATTAAGAATATTAAAGTGAAAAGGCAAGCACAGTTATAATAATCAATTCTTGTTTGAAAACCGAAAAAATATCTGAAGATATTTAAAGTGACTGGTTGCAAACTGAATGACAATTAAGTAAATATGTACAGAACTAGGCCCACGTGGACTGGGTGAGTTAGAATGGAATATTACGGTTTAAGGCTTTTTTTTTTTATATTGACAATGTACGATTTGCAATACTGTAGCTTTTTGTTAGCCAATAGGTAATCACAGATACTGATAATCTGTTATAAATAAAGCACCTTTCAATTAAAAGAGTTAATAAAGGTTGCCGGTACTTTCTTCTAACTACAATTTCATCTAACTTTATATAGTAACTAATTGGTGGTTTCGTCTAACTTATTAATATAGTGCTATCACAGTACAATTAGCGTAATTATCAATAACTGTACTATTGTTGGTATTGGAAAATAGTGAATTAGTGTTTTCAAATGCAAACAATAGATAATAAGCCACAATAACAGCAATTATACTTTTAGAACACAGTATCAGTAAGTATTTCATTTAATGAAATTTGTTGTTTTAATTTGATTTATCTGGTATTTGTTCAAACTCTATTAAGTAAATATAGCAAATATTTACAGACTGATTTTTTTAAAACTGAATACCATATGGCATGTATGGGGCAAACATGAAGGCCATTACAATGCTATAAGTACAATGCAACTGCCTTATGTTTTCTTTTTAATGAATATGTTGAAGTATATGAATTTCACAATGGTTTCTTCAAACTCTGACTCTCTTGTTTTGTTAGTTGCTAATCAAAAGTTATCAATTTGAATCAAATCTGTCAAACGTGTCTGACAAACAAATTTATGCTTCTACACACCTGCACCAAATAAAGACGGTTCGGACTGAACTACTGGCATGAATAGACTTGGTTGATCTGGAGGAGTAAGTGTCAGACCACCTCCTGCCGGCATAAGCAGCAGTGGAGGTGGTGTTGTTTCTTTCTTCTGTTTGTCGGCCATTACACGTCAACCGGAAACTAACCGGCAACGAAAAATCCTACGAATTAAAATGAGGAGAATCGTTATCGTCTGAAACGCAGTTTCAATTTTCACAAAATGATAGTGTTGAAATATCATCAGGATACACGAGAGTCAAGATGAATTCTGAAAAAAATAGTGACTGTTCAGAAATCATGTAAATTCAAAGTACTAAGAATTCTTTCACAAAATAGAGCAATGTCGGGTAATATCGACCGTTTATTGGCAATAAGGTACACCAAATCATTAATGTTGAAAATTTGTCTTATGACCGGACCAGTCGGAGCACCTCGGGGGACTTCAATAAGTCTATACGAAGTTGTCGGAAAAGGCCGAGTTGTTACACCTGTGATCGGACCAGTCATAAAAGATTGTTTTCATATTCATAATTACCGAATGAAAATAAAACTTTATCATCAATGAACATATGAGCGAATAGAGATAATTCAAACACAGTAAAGACCAGCTAACAAGACCAATCAAAAAGTGTCCTATAAATAGCCTTTATTATATTATGCTTTTAAAAAGTGTTGAACCGCTTTTATAGATCTGATATTTTTTAGTTGTTCAACCTTTAAGCTAAGTTTAAACTGCATATAACCGAGCGGAAATCTCGCAGAAGGAACACCTCGGGTAATTTCCTCTGCAACAATCACCTCATTGCGTTCATCACCAAGGACCTTTAAATAAAATAGCGGATAAACAGACACAACAAGTGTTTCAGATTATATTTATATTATCTGTGTGTTTTTTCCCCAGATGAAAGGGTCTGGTTTTGTTAAAGTTATTATATTTTATCTTAACGTAATCATTTTTGTAGTAAACTCTGCAAAATATGGGACAAACGAGCGATAATATGTGCCCAACCGTATACGATTGGGCGAATCCGCGTAACCAGATGCAGATCAAAGTGAGACGTAGAAGGTGAACAACTATAAAATGTCAACCTATAAAATCAGTTCAACTTCGGAGGCGAAATAGTGAGACTATCTTATAAATAAATGGTTTAAACGGATCTCATTTGTTCTAAATTACGGAGTTATTTTTCTTTCCAACTTAAAATGATTGCATAATTTTGAAATTAACATGGTGGTTTTATTAGCGAGATTTTATTATATACGCATTGTGATACAAGAATTCCTAATTCATGTTGACTTTTGTATAAAAAAAATAAGACCAAAATTTGAATAATCTTGCGATAAAGATTTAGTGTTCTGAATCATTTTCTTTAAAAAATAACTAGATTAATTTTATTCAATCATCCGGTTACAAAAATGTTGAATTGCCTAAAAATCTTTCTTAATTCATAATCTCTGTGTGAGTGTGATCATCGGAAAGTGTCGAAAGCTTCCAACCCGAAAAAATGGTGAGAATATTGATGTCTAATACGTGTAATATTTAAAGGGAAACAACTTATTCTAACAGTCTTACTGATCAGGGGAATTAATAGAATAATGATAATAATGGATCACAAGAATTATGTCCGTGGATTTAAATCAACTAAGCGGTCATAATGATTGCTACAATCTTTTTTTTCGGGGTAGCATGACGAAAAACAATGCCGAATGAATATTTGCACGACTTTTATTGGTAGAGTCAAAAAGTAAAGCACCACTGTTTGTTTAGACGACAAATAGAAGATAAATTGCTTCATATTCATTTCACTTAATTAATTTTACTTATCTGTCTTGAATTACAGTTTCTTCGATAATTACATTGATGTTTTATCAAAAACGATTTTCATACATGCACACTGAAACCTGTTTCGGACCGACCGTAAAAACATATCTGTACAAAAGTACAAAACAAGGAAAAGTTGTAAAACACATCTTAAACACACTTTAACTCCATGTAATCCCATCAACGCCGTAAATCTTTTTTTTGTTTAAGGCTTGTTTGCTCTTTTTTTTAAGGGAGATAACAAAATTTGCAACATTACATTTATGTCCAATTTTATTCTAGGAAATGAGCGTAAGGGTCTCAACAAAACTTCCGAGAAATGTCTAGCCTTTAAAGGGGCCCTACATTTTGATGGAAATTTCTGATAGATGACCTGATGACCTGATGTTTTTTTTTTTTTTTTTTTTTTTTTTTTTTTTTTTTTTTTTTTTTTTGTAATATATATGTTAAGAAACTACGCATATACCCTACAAAGACTTTCATGCTGTAAAAAATTAATCATTTTATAAAAATAGAATACTATTCAGGATTATATCTGGCTTGGAACCTGCAACTCTTTTGCCTATTATTTAAACTGATATAAAATCAAAATGCCCAGCGAAGATTGTGCCCAATTTTTCTTGCAGAACAATTTGTCCTTTTTTTGAACCAGTGTAATTGTATATACTGACTAAACAGCTTACTGTCACACACTTGTTAGCCGTCTTGTTGCAAAGTGAGAGCTCGTCACAAGATGAATATATTTTTGAATTTTTGGTTTACTTTTTGCACAGAGAGAGAGAGAGAGAGAGAGAGAGAGAATCGTCGTCGTTTCCCTCAACATCTTAAGATCATAAGTTGTCTATTTGTAATTGAAAACGGAAGATTAAAATTTCATAGGTTTCATGCGTTTATTAATGGCTCACAATACATACTAAGGACCTGCAACGTTTCATGCTTTCTTTCGAATAATATTACTGTGACCATCCCAGCATAGGGCACTGCCATCGCAACTAACGATCAACAGCTGACTTAGATCCGGGTGTTTTGGATCCATTGTAAGAGTAAGCTCATGGTGATGGCCGTTACTCTCTGATGTATAAACTCGCACTCTTGTTCCAATACGTTGCAGTGCCGTCATCTCTTCGAGAGTGATGTAAACTTCGTGCGAATGCATTCCTGGAGGATTGGCATGCGTCACTGTCATTAGGTAAATTGTGTCAGGCGCATGTGCATTCGGGTCGCGGAGATCCGGTTTCTGTTCAAACATCTTAGAAAATTTAAGAGAATCCATCAAAACGTCTTGAAGTGCGATCAGGTTCTTCCATAAAACCCCACCTTCATCGTGCACCGGAGCAACTGGGTAACGGATTCTTACTTTTCCGACTCCATTGATATTCGGTGTGAAGATTCGAATTCCAGACGCCGAGACACGTTGTATCTAAGTAAGAAAAAATACATAAAAAAGATCTGTGTCACGCTGAATAAGCTGATGCGCAGAAACTCTTTTGCTAATAGATAATAAGTTAATAACATAAGAAATTTGACTGTTGTCTATCTTTTATAACTTAAAAGTTTAGCTTTTTCCTAAAAGTAATTTTGAAATACTTATCCGAATTATACATTGTATTGAATTTAATCTTTAAAGAAAATGTTTTTCTTTGTTTCAGCACAAGTAGTAGATGTATCAATTTTAAAGTGGTAATTTGGAGGTGTTTTATGTCAGGAGAAAATATGGTTTTAAAACCATAACAAACTTTATAGGTTTTACATCTTAGTTTAAAGTATGACCACGTTGATTCTTTTTTTTTTATTTCATTATAGGCAAGAAATTCAAAGCCATGTGACTTTGATTATATTGTATAAAATGTTTGATTCTGTTTACCTGTCCATGCTGGTCAAGTACACCCACTACATCTTTTGCAGTATCAGCAGGGTCTCGATCCTGTTCGCCTCCATGAAAGAATTCAGCCGGTGTCAGATAATAATTAGGTATGGACGAGCCATTGAATGCATGGTCCTTATCCAATCCCCCGTTTCTACCATTTGCAGTCACAATATTGAATTCTTTTGTAGTCATATGAACAGCAAGGTTATATGGATTCCACGTACTAAGTGGTGTCATCCAGATGATCTCAAGTGGTATGGCGTAGGTCGATCGTGTCTTGTATGTTCTGCAAACAGGTGACTGTGTGTGACTGTCAACATGGCAGTCCTTTGCCTCCATTTCGACTATTTTCGGATTGGTAGTTTGGGCGACCCAGAGAGAAGTATCTGAATATCCTCTGTTTTCCATTGAGAGTCCCCTTTCACCTTTGGGTAGTACTTTGTAATGGCGATGATAGCGTGCAGTATTTAAGACAGTTGGTGTTTTTGTATTTACTTTGTATTTTAGCTCTCCGAAAGTATCATCTGTTAAGTGTCCAAGATAGTTGTCTACGCCTGGAATTTCATACATCAAGTCGTCCATAATGTCATAATTATAATGGCTGTCCTTAAAAGTACCAAATCCTGCATCTGCACTGAAATTAGTTCCTTGTTTCGGGGCTAAGTGGAACCTCATGGTTTTGCTCATCTTTGAGAAACTTTCAAAATCTCTATTGATTCCAGCAATCATATGAGACGACAAGTCATCTATAGGTTTGAAATCTTCAAGTTTCAATTTTCGTTTTATAGGATGACATAAAATCCTGTAATTCCACTGAGCGTAAACTGGTTCACCTGACTCTGTTATATCTATTACAGTTGTGGGAAGGTAAGAAAGATTTTCAAACTGGTTCTTGCCTCCTGTAGAAGACATGTACTGTATCTTCTGTTGAAGATCGAACCAGCTAGATGCATCGATGAAGTGTCTGTCACTTTCAAATGGTTCATCAAGTTTCTTAGTATCAGTAGTCCATCCACCTTCCAGGTAGCAAAGAATAGGTTTGAAATATGGCTCATAATCCCTGAGTTTTGGATTCTGCTCTCTGAAAGCTTTGAAGTATTGTTGCATTTCAAGGACTTGCTCATGAACAGAGTTTTTGCTGCGTACAGACGGTGGAATATCAGGGAATGGTATGTTCTGTACAGCGTGGTAGTCCTTTTTAGTTGGTGAAGGCATTTTAAGTTTGTAGTCGTTATGTCTTGTTCGGAACTCAACGCCATTCAGAACAGCAATAAACTCCCCCAAACCGACTGTTCGATCGTAATTAGAGTGTTCATGGATGGAGAGAAAGCCTCCGCTCGAAAATGTATTGAAAAAATAAGGTCTGGATCCACCGCCATTGTTCCGGATTACTTTGACACCGGAACTGCCATCCGAGCGAATCTTCTCTTCTACGAAAAATTGTTGGTACATCATTTGTCTTGCAAGACGACTAACATTTTTCTGTACAGACTCTTGAAACTGCTGCAGCTGCTGCTGGAACTGGCGGACTTGTGCGGAAAAGGACGCATCAGAAGATGATGTACCGGCTCCGTATGATAGGTAGACTAGCTGGCATAAAGCCAAAATGCAGCACGCCGATCTCATACCTAGAATTCAATCGCAAGAATTTTGTACATTAAAAATGCAGAGTCTCAAATTTTTGGATAAATTTAATTAGTATTATTGTAGCTGACTTTGTTTTACTGTAACTGCAACTAAGTGTAAGAAGCTTTCGACGACGACTAGCTTTAGGGAGATTTTATGAGGATCTGCACCTTAGCATAATCACCGACGGTAAAGTGATTGATTACAAGACAGTGTGCAAGAAATGACAGAAATGTGCAAAAAATGAAACAGACCCTGTAATTGTTAGTAAATTTTACATTAGTTGCAAGCAGTTAGAAACACATTAAAAAATGAGACATATATCTTTTGTTCGTTATTTCCCTAATATTGTAAGTGGGTACGACAGTGGTCGCAAAAGTTTAAATTGTTCATTTGCAGAGCACTGCACTTTGCAGTTAGAACGATAAGTAATTGTTTTATACTGATATACTTGTAATTTAAATAAAGAGGAATTGAAATCAATGTTTCAACATTCTTGATACGTATTTTCTAATGTAATGTGCTATACATTATTATAACAACATTACTTTTTTTGCAAAATTCTCAGAAAACTGTCAAAATCAGCGGCCTTCATGTATAGGTGGGAATATTTAAAAATTAAATTTATATTGCCTCTATGTTGATTCAAAGTGTGTATGTTAGTTACGAATATATTTTGAGATTGATATTTCAGGAACAAAAAGTAAACCTTTCTGTTAAAAGAATGAAATTCCTACCTGACGCACTTTGGCCAGTCCGTTTCGGAATGTTATAAACCTAGATGCGCCTTATCATAGGACAGAGGAATCACACACTAGATGTCTTTCTCAATTTGTATACATTGCCGCTCTTTATCTCGGGACAAATTTATTAGTTTAAAATCTAATCTACTTCAGAAAACTTTTAAGTGTGTTCAAATTAAAAAAGAATCCATATTCATTGCACAACTATTTTAGAATGGATATTCTATATATTGAAATGTTGTACTTATAAAGACAGTTCTTACACTATGGACACATCGTACTTAACATTTTCTAGACATCTTCTATGATACATTTTTTACACTTTTTTATATTTCTATTGGCGATCTGGCTTATATATATGATGTAGGAAAAGACACATGGTTGTTGGGCTTCAAATGCTTTAAGAACCATATATCAAAGCGCAGGGGACCATTCCTTAACTTGATTTTTACTTGGCCTAATTTACTCTCTACAAGGCTTCTTAGGACGTTTAAGGGGTTTTAAGATAAAAGTTTTGCAATTTTTAGAACGCCTAAAATTTTACCCTTACAATGTACTTTAAACCGGTCAAAAATTCGTTTATGCTCACCGATTATATTCTCGTAGAAAACATACAGATAAAACATGACTGCAAATGAACTAGCCTCGACTAGGTTTGCTGTACTTAAAAAATACAAGCAAGCACCATTAAGGATCTCTTTTATATAAATAAAATATTGGATAACGTCCTGATCTACAAAGATAAGATTTGGTACTCCTGTGACCTCAGACAATTTTGTCTTGTACAAGCTTTTGAGATAAAGGAGTTTCAAACTTAATTCTTCAGTTGTTTTACTGAAGAGGATACGTGTGACATAGCTGTTGCTATCTTCAGGCAGACGTCCTTAACATTTACAGGTAATGTTTTTCTTTCACATTTCTGATGGACGATGCTGAATAAGTAACATATCAACATTTTGTTATAAAATGAAAACATATAAGTCAGTCTTCTTGTATTTTGATGGATAAGGCTTGATCTAACCAAAGGTTTCATATGAGTACAGAACTATCTTCTTACAGTATGGGACGAATAAACACCAAGGTATGTTTTAGTGTTTCTGTTTTTTAGCTGTATGTCTTCACACTATTGTTTTGTGAATAAAGCCTGAACTGACAGCGTTTTCAAACTTTTGTTTTTGGCATTTGTTTTATAAGCACGCATGAGACTAACATCGTTCATGTATCAATGTTATTTAAATAATACATGAACATAACGACAACTGCAATCAACAAAACAACAATTGCATCAAATTTGCAATTTAGTTTCAGAAATGCGACTGAGGATGTCAGTCCTGGTCTTTTCTGCTTTGCTCTGCATCGTGCATGCAGCAGATACGACAAACGCAGACACACAGTTGCTTCATGACTTACAAGCTCAGTTCAAGAACCTTGAGTCCTCTGTAAAACAAACCTTAGGGGGTCTAGCCAGGCAAATGATGCTTCAGCAACTTTTTGTTGAGGAGAGAGTTCGTTCTGATGGCAGTTCCGGTGTTAAACAAATCCGAAACAATGGTGGTGGCTCAAGACCTTACCATTTCAACACATTTGCGAGTAACTCATTCCTTGCTATCCACGAGCACTCTAACTACGATCGAACAGTCGGTCTAGGTGAATTTATAGGTGTGCTAAATGGCGTGGAATTCCGCACAAGACACAATGACTATAAACTGCGAATGCCCTCAACCACAAGTAAGAATTATCATGCGATGGAAGACATACCGTTCCCAAATGTCCCACCTTCTGTTCTTAGCAAGAAAACAGTTCATGAGCAAGTGGTTGAAATGCAGCAATACTTTAAAGCATTTCATGATCAGAATCCAAAGTTAAGAAACTACGAACCATACTTTAAACCAGTACTCTGCTACCTGGAAGGTGGATGGACAACTGATACGAAGAAACTTGACGAACCGTTCCAGAGCGATAGGCATTTTATCGACGCCTCAAGTTGGTTCGACCTTCAACAGAAGATTCAGTACATGTCATCAACAGGTGGCAAGAACCAGTTCGAAAACCTCTCCTACCTCCCTACAACTATTGTAAACGTCACCGAAGACGGAGAACCAATATACGCACAATGGAACTACAGAATTTTATGTCATCCAATTAAACACGCACTGAAACTCAAGGACCTGAAGCCAGTTGACGACTTAGCTTCAAGGATGGCTTATTATTCCCATGTTAACTATACTGAGTACACAAGAATCAGCAAGCAGGTGCGATTTACAGTAGCCCCGACGACCGGAAGCAACTACAAGGCCGCTTACGGGTCTGGTACCTACAATGATCGCCGCTATACATACGGTACAATGGACGCCCTCATGAATGAAATTCCAGGAGTAGACAACTATCCAGGGCATTTAACAGACAACTCTTTTGGTCTTCTGAAACACAGGATTGATACCAAAAATGCTACAGTTCTTAACACCGCACGCTATCATCGTCATTATAAAGTAATGAGAAAAGGTGCTATGGGCCTGCTTGTACGCAACAGAGGCTATTCAGACACATCTCTCTGGGTTGCCCAAACTACGAACCCCAAAATCGCCAAATTTGATGTCAATGACTGTGAGAGAAATCAGAGAACACACAAAATGGAATGCACGAAGTATGAGGCAAGAACAACATATGCTATACCGCTAGAGATTGTTTGGTTAACTCCGCTAAGTTCATGGAATCCATACAACTTAAACCTCCTCAAGAATTACAAAGAGTTCCATTTTGTTACGGACGGCGGAAGGAATGGCGGACTTGATAAAGCAAAAGCGTTTAATGGATCATCGTTACAGAATTATTATCTTACCCCAGCTGAGTTCTTCCACGGTGGGGAGGCTGACAGAGACCCAGCTGACACTGCTAAGGACGTAGTTGGTGTACTTGATCAACATGGGGAGGTAACTGTAATTTAAGATTTCGTTTAAAAGATTTCGAACTTTTATTATTATTATTATTATTGTTATTACTATTATTAACTTTTATCTTATATGATCTTCACAGACGTTTTTCTCAAGTTATCTTTGCAAAATTGATGTTGTAAAAGTGTTAATTATTTTTTAGGTCAAACACGTAACAGCTTCAGGGATCCGAATCTTTACTCCTGAAATTCCAGGTGTTGGAAAAATACGTATAAGATATCCCATTGCACCTACGCACCAGGAGGGAAGTACAACATGGAAGAATATGGTAGCTATGCAAGATGTAATGATGGACATGCACAGATATAACCGCATTTTTGAACACAAACCAGAAATCAAAGATCTCGATATCCATGACGACGCTCACTACAAAACATCAGTAACCCATTCAAGCCCTCCTGGAATGCACGACCACGATGTTTATCTTACGGCAGAGGAAGTGCAGGCTCTGTCCCAAAATGGCACAATTGTAAGCGTGTATACGACAGAAAACAACGGACATCAGCACGAGATTGAACTCAAGAAAGACCCTCGTAGGCACGACCTTAATGTTCTGATAGTGGTCAGCTGCGACGGACTGCAACATTGTTGGGATCACCACAATAACAGGGTATATAGACAAAGAAATTAAATTTAGACCTTCGCACAAATGTTGAACGAAATATGTTGAAATAAAAACGTTCACACTTTAGGTACTTCTTAAAGCTCTAGAAACTCCTATTGTCTATTTCTTTGACAGAAAAGGGTGTTCCAGGTAAAATGAGCTTCTGTCTTTAAATTATTGTCGAAGTATGTACTGTAACAACACAATATGTAAGCTCTTGAATTAATGGACATTGACTCATGTTAGCAAAACTTCTTTTGAAAGGCAGCTCCTAGATGAATCGGTTGGCTACTTGCTAACTGCTGTAACACCCACTAATTTAGGACCATAAGAATGGCTCAAAATTATACCCCCTTCATTATTCATGGATCCACAGTATGACTGTTGAATCTGATAACAATGAATTTACCCACCAACATTACCATAAGCTCTTTTGTTATATATTTGTTAATGGTGAAAATATAGCTGTACTGCTGTCTTAAATAATGCAAATATGAGGGATCGAAGCCAACAGATACATTTGTAGAATTATGATTCATAGACTTTTGTAAGAAAAAAAACCCGATTGCTACTTGATCTTATTTACGGGAATGTAAACAAGCATTAGTCATTTGTCCTAAGTTCACCAATATAAACTTAATCTACCACTTCACTAAAATGACACCAAAGTTATCTTAAAAAAGTGAAAAAAACATATCAGGAAAAACCACAGTCAGAAAATACAGCCTCCCTTCACTGTCAAAAAGTAGAGAGGAAAAAAGAGCATACATTTATAAAAATATAAGTTTATAACGTTTAAAAATTTTACACCAATGTAAACTTAATCTACCACTTCATTAAAATAATATCAAAGTTATCTTAAAAAAGTGAAAAACACATCAGAAAAAAAACCACAGTCAGAAAACGCAGCCTCCCTTCACTGTCAAAAGTAGAGAGGAAAAAAGAGCATACATTTATAAAAATATAAGTTTATAACGTTTAAAAATTTTACATCAATAGTTTGACATACGTTGAACCAAATTAAACAAACACCTGCCATTTGACCCAAGTTTTAGTAAAGTTAACAAGCATCTGCTGTTCGACCTAGGTTTGACCAAAGTAAACAAACACCTGTCATTTGCCCTGAACTATACCAAAGTAAGCAAGCACCTGCCATTTGACCTAAACTTCACTAAAGTAAACAAACACCTGTCATTTGCTCTGAACTTTACCAAAGTAAACAAGCACCTGCTATTTGACCTAAACTTCACTAAAGTAAACAAACACCTGTCATTTGCCCTGAACTTTACCAAAGTAAACAAGCACCTGCTATTTGACCTAAACTTCACTAAAGTAAACAAACACCTGTCATTTGACCTAAACTTTACCAAAGTAAATAAGCACCTGTAATTTGACCTAAACTTCACCAAAGTAAACAAACACCTGCCATTTGACCTAAATTTCAATAAAGTTAACAGCATCTGCTGTTCGACATAGGTTTGACTAAAGTAAACAAACACCTGCCATTTGACCTAAGTTTCAATAAAGTTAACAGCATCTGCTGTTCGACATAGGTTCGACTAAAGTAAACAAATACCTACCATTGACCTAATCTTCACCAAAATAAATAAGCACCTGCCATTTGACCTAAATATCACTTAAGAAAACAAATACCTGCCATTTGACCTTGATATCACCTTAGAAAACAAACACCTGCCATTTGACCTAAGTAGCACTAAGTAAGAAAAGACTGAACTCATATCAGTTCTTCAGGACAATTAGGGATTGAAGTTTTTCAACCATGTAGAATGCATAATACTTATCACTGTAACGAATTAATTAACATTCGCCACGATAACTTATTGCAACGATATTTTAAAGTAAAACTTGTGAACTTACACCAAGGTACATTTTCGATTTTTTTAATATTCTCAACATTAAATTTTTCTTTAAAGCATGTAATTCCATGTCTAATCCAGATACAAACTTGTGCGGCTGTACACAGACTTTATCATTCACTTAGGTTACTTTAAAAGTGAACATACAGTATGTATTATTATTACTAGGAGTAAACAGTGATCAATTATCAGTTTACTATCAATCATCAGATTATACAGAATAGAGGATAAACTTTATAAAACTTCTAGATCAGAAAGAAATTCACTCCACTTAATACTAGTAACAATGCATAAGGCAAAATAAAGTTAGATAATCATATTCGCAGAGTATTTTATCCACTAGAAATTTCTTGTCTTATGCTGTTATAGTGATATTTGATCTCGCAGAAAAAAATATAAAAATCGCACACATACATTTCTATGCTGCCCAACGGGGGTGCATATAGGCGCTGCTCCGTCCTTCCATCCGTCCGTCCGTCTGTCCGCCCCGAAATTTTTATCCGGACTATTTCTCGACAATCACTGGCTGGGATTTATGGAAACTTCATAGGGAGCTTAACTACCAAGAGGAGCTGTTCATATAAGCAGCGTGTTTCAGTTCAATGATTTTTCACAAAGTTATGCCTGTTTCGTGCATTTTTAATTTTAATTTTTGTCCAGACTATTTCTCAGCAACCACAGACTAGAATTCATTGAAACTTTATAGAAAGCTAAACTACTAAAAGGAGCTGTGCATATTAACAGCAAGTTTTGGTTCAATGATTTTTCACAAAGATATGCCCCTCTTAAGCCTTTTCAGCTATCAAGTTTGTCCGAACTATTTCTCGGCAACCACTGACTAGAATTCATTGTAACTTTATATGAAGCTTGACTACCAAGAGGAACTGCGCATATTAGCAGCATATTCTGGTTCACTGATTTTTTTCTTCTTGTATTCTATCATTTTGTTAACTTTCAACAAAGTAGTGCAATAGGTTTGGAGTTATAGTTTAGTTTTCGTGGAAA
Source organism: Cyclina sinensis (assembly GCA_012932295.1). Taxonomy (NCBI): domain Eukaryota; kingdom Metazoa; phylum Mollusca; class Bivalvia; order Venerida; family Veneridae; genus Cyclina; species Cyclina sinensis. The sequence continues at coordinate 24,090,816 of JAAONU010000016.1, forward strand.
TTTCATTGTGGGTGTAATTTGACATTTAAGTGGAAAAGATAAGAGAGTATTTTATATTTGGTGAAATGCAACTCACCCCTAATATGAGTAGTTTTACCAGGTTAAAGCAGTTTTATTTGAGGAACGTACATACATAATCACGTTTTTCCTAATAAGATTTCATTATGAGCATATGTGACAGGCAAAATCTGTGCTAGAAGATACATGACCAAGTTTTTTCCTTTATTTTATATCAGTGCCATGATAATTCTTCAAAAACGAGTATGGATTTGTAATCTAAAATTGGCCTGGTTAGGTATGAAAGTGCTTTGCATTTTTATATAGAACATACGGGGAAACGTATTTACGTCATTTATACTTGGAAAAAAAAACTACATGCGGATGAAATTATTTTTGACTGAACATTTTAGTTATGCAGCCCGCACCCAACGATTTCTGTATTGACATACCAATTTGTAATGAAGTGTCTCGTATATTTCTTGCTTTTATAAAGTTTTGGAGGGCCATACAACTTTATTATAAACCAAACATTTCACAAATTCTGTTTCAATATCTACCTTATTACCTTATACGTAATCACACCCCTATTATATCAGCCCACATCCTAATTACTTTCCATTCATTTTCAACCATATTTTCATAATATTTCCCACCCAGACCTCTCCATCGTGAAACACAAAACAACTCCTTCTCCCTACACCTTCCTCAATTGCACATTTTTACTCTCCTGTGTTCGTTTAGGGAACATACATCGTTTCCAACGATATACTTGTTAGGGTTAGAGAAACTATTCTGACCTCGAAAAGTGATTTTGAATATTGTATACAAACTTGTATACAAACTTAGTAGAAACTGTAGGCCTATGTTGGTGAGAACTCAGAACTGTCCATCAGAAAAAAAACCCAGCTAGTATAATGAAAAGAAAAACCGGCTTTTGATTTGTCAAGAAAGTTACGGAGGGAGGGGTGAGGGGGCTAACGACTTTGTTGCAATACGCTTGTTGGAGAGTACATTTAGAATTACTAGTGTAGCTGGTAAGTTACTATAAGAGAAGAAAAATCGTGTCAGAAAGGTTATTCAGTTACTGCTGACTTTAAATATACACCATGTCTCACTTTCAGAAAGTCTTATCAAGCCCGCCATTTGCTCCTTATAATAACCAGACGAGATTGCCATCAATGTTAAAATTTTGAACAAACACCATGTCTCACTTTCAGAAAGTCTTATCAAGCCCGCCATTTGCTCCTTATAATAACCAGACGAGATTGCCATCAATGTTAAAATTTTGAACAAGCACGGACAGAAGGAATGTTTCCCATTATGTTTATATTAGGCCACTACACAGTCGTAACTTTTGAAATGCACTTAATGTTTTCTGTTTTTGTTTTAACTTTGATATTCACTAAAGTGACCTGTATCTTATACCAAGTATAATATTAGGACTCTCATTTACACATATAATTATGGTCTTTTTATGTTTTTATGCTTTCAAAATGGATTGAGGCTAAAAAATGACTACCACTCATTTATCGGCAATACGTGATCTAGCAGTATTGTTTAAATCAAACACAAATCTACTCTACTTGATGCCTCAACCGACAATTTCCATCTTATATTTTTTAGTGTGGGAAACTCTAATATATCGTAATTTTCTTTCTACACACCTCCATACTTTTTATAAAGGCAAATTTAATATTATAAAGATAAATCGCTTGCAAAGCCTTACTCCAATGATTTTAACTGGCCGTCCTATATATCGGTCTGTTTTAAAGTTAACAATGACTTACGCAGGTCAGAATATTTCCTATTTTATACTACTGACAGTTTAAAATCTAGTGAACGATATAAATGTAAATAGCAATTTTAAATGAAAGGGACGGCCAAAAGCAGCTTCATTTATCATTTATTTACTGGAGAATATACATTTAAATAAAGTTAACGTTCATTTACTCCTTCTACTAAACACTATATGCACGTTCTATATTTCATCTAATTTGTTACATCTGGAAGTATTACCTTATAATTTGCCTGATTTTTTTTATGAATTCAGAATCATATAATAATTTTCATATCAACTTCTTGTCAAGACTTAAAAGCATGCTAGATAGAACTCATAACGATGTGCAATGCACAATAATCATAACTGCGTTTCGTATTTTTAAAGTTATTGTACGATGTTAAACTTTGCTTTTTTTTTGTCTGTGGCACACCTCAAATATCGTAAGAGGTGCAAAATGGAAATTACATTGATACCTCCAAAAAAGGAAGAGTGCAAGAACCATAGCTCTTCATTTCATGCTTTGAAAGTATCTTCTATTATTAATTTTCATAGCTAAGTTTTGTCTTGGGAATAATCCTAACAACCATACCAACTTGAAACTACATGTACACATAGACTTCATTTGAGAATAATCTATTTAGAAGCTGGGCACTCCACGTTCTTGAAAACTGCCCTCCTGTTTTTTCTTAAGTAAAACTGCATTGTTGTGGCATTCAGCAACAGCAAACATGTTTCTTCTATTATTGCAAGTAAGATGTTTTGGTATCATGTAAATAATTCTGTACAATACGAATATATATTTGGACTCGTGTGCAGCTGGGGAAGTCCTGTTGTATTGTTTTGTATTGTATTGTACAGAAAAGTCTTATTGTATCGTAAAAGAATATTGTTTAATGATATTTCTGCTCTACATGTATTAAATCTATCAGTATTTCACCTTTTATACAAAATTCCAGCATAACAGACAACAACATATTACCATTTCTAAAGTTGGCATGTCTGCAGATACTTTTGTTTCTTTTGTTTTTAATTCAACATGATCGTATGTATCGAAATGTCGAATTCGGAAAAAAACAAGCTCTTTCGGTTCAATATTTAATACAGAAATTGACGGCGCCGATTGTTTCTTAAAATTAGATATAAAGTAAACTTGCATGTTTACTAGGATTGTTACAACTGAACCAAACACAGCGCACTTCGGAAAGCTTCAGTATTTGCAAATGATTGACATGTAACAAAATGCTCACAAAGTCAATCTGATCACCTCGGCCTTTATGCTATGCAAGTGTATTTTACGAACCATATGGAAATACCCAAAGTTTTACGACTGTCACAAAGTGTGTCTATTCATACAAAAGGAAAGACAAATCATTGTAAAGTGAATAAAGTTAAAGAAAAATCTTGTTTAAAGGAGAATAGATGTTTCTAGAAATTTGATCTGATTTAGTGTCTTAAATGTTTGGTAAAAATTCATTGAAATAAAACTGACAAAGCTCATATTCAGTTATAAACTATTTTTTTCTAAAATGTGGATACAGAATTATTAATACTGAATTATAAATCTGCCAATATATTATGACTTGTCGTTGAGAAAAATGTTCATAGACTCAGTGGTAGTAATACGGAGATATAGTAAAATATATAGGTACTATTTATTGTAGATGGTTGCTGGTGGTAGTGGTAAGAAATAAGAGGGAAAAGCCGGCAGTAGAGGAAATGCTTGTAGTTTTGTAGTTTTATTTGTTGTATGTACTTACGTCTTTCCAGGTGCTTATAGCGTTTGTTTTCCGAAATTTTGTCGTTCCGTTGATGTACTAATGTCACTTAAGTGTTAAAAAGGTTCCTGAAAGGTAGAAAAAAACTATTCTGTTTTCTTCTGAAAACGAACATAACGTATTTTGCATTTAAATATACTTCGTTATTTTTAAAACTTATTCTTCCATTGACTGAAGTTGATATTTTGTTAAAAAATCATTTAATACTGGCCCAGGAAAAAAATTAAAATTACATTTATACGAAAAAGTATATATTTTCCTTTACATCTATCGTAGAAATGTTTAAAGCTATGTTACTTGTAATTTACATGATTTCTGGACATTCATTGTGTTTCAGCATTTTTCTTGATCGCCATGAGTCACGATCATTTTGAACACATATATAACTTTAACCAATTCTTCTTCTAAAAAGATGTTAAGAGAGATTCACGGTCTTTTATTTGAATAGTGACGTTAACATGCGAAAACGAATTAAACACATACACCAGATTACTCGCAAAATTGTTGTACACTGCAAATGTTTAAAAACAGTTATAATTTCCCAGGTAAGGAGCGACATTTGTAGCCTGTTTCATTGTTTCTTGTTGGGAGGTTTATATGGAAGCATCGATTGCGTGTAATGGGATTTCCATCCATCTGGTGTGCTAAATTTGGTTTGCTGTCGCTAAAATTAAATAGTGCCATTATTCAAGAATTGGGGCTTTTCCACTGACCATTCAAGTATCTGTGTGGCTGTGTTGGTAGTACACTGTACAAACTGGAGCAATTTCTGGACACTCGATTAAGTCTGTATGGTTACAGTATTACGGAAGTGTACTTACTACTCTACGAAGTAGATCGAAATTTTTCAATCAGTCATCTTTTAGATTGATAAATACATAATTCTTACAATGTAACCTACGTCGACCAGCTTTTGTTTTCTTGTTAAAACTTATTACTAGTATTTAATGGTCGTATTTCTACTGGCAAATGACTAGACTCTATGACACCATATTTTCATCTTGTCGCAACTTATATACGTGAGGGTAGATTTAAAGAAAATCACGTGACGTTAACGGATATAGCTCACGAAAGAAAACTAAAAATAACCTTATTTTACAACTTCGGTCGATACATTTTCAGAAATTGTATTTAGGGCGACGGCTAGGTAAGGCTACTACTTTCTTTTTATTTTTTTTTATTTTTGATGACAATTCTGCGTATTTTACCTTTTACAAATAAATAAGAGTGTTTAGTATTGAACAGAATTACCATATATGTTACGGGTTCTATATTTATGTCTGTATCATTAAATTGTGTTGTGAACTTGTGAAACCTTTATTAAGTATTGAAAACACTTTGATATATATAATACAGGTCATGTCACGCAAAAATATTTTTTAAAAATCATTTATGCATTCCTGTTTCATAAATAGATAATCGAGCACAAATCAATATTTTTTTCTCTTATTGATTATCTGACAACACGTCTAATTGTATCGAAAACGGAACTAAACCGATGAAATTAAGTTATATTTGTACTAATGTTCGTTTATTAAAATAAGATTTAATTTCAAAACAAAAATAAGATCATTTTACTTATAAACTCAACGACACTCACATATATCACAGGACCCTGATATTTCATCAGTAATTAACTCCAGAGTCGAATAAGCTACCATAGACCCCATACCTATAAAAACACAGTTTTATAAATGTGTATGGGGTCTATGGTAGCTAATTGGACTCTAGAGTTAATTATTGATAAAATGTCACGGTCTTGTGCATATATACACTTTTACTATTGGTTAGAAGTGTCATATTTGTGACGAACAAGTTACTATATGTTAGGAAAATCTAATTAATGATTTCATTCTAATTTGCAGATCATGAGTAACTTTGGACAAAAATAATGTCTGACCTAATAGAAACAAGAGTGCTTTTCTTTCTAAAGGAGATCATAAGATGTATTAAGGAGCCAACAGTTGTCTCCCATCTGGTGGCTGATGGAGTGATTTCTTCAGGTAAATTCTCTTGATATTTAGATAGCAATACCTGCAGGGACAAATGCCAGTTTCATCTCCGTGGGCCTTATTTAAACACAAAAAGTTAAATAGTGCATAGGAAAAAACACCTTTCTGAATAAACTCATAGACATTTAGAGAGACACTTAAATTTTTCAGCAGTCAGACTTCTTGCAGGGAAATCAAAAGCAGATAAGGAAGGAAGTAAATAAAAATACTTCATCAAAGTTTGTTGATAAATCTCCTATATAGTTAGGGTATAAAATATGATAACCTTTGTTATACCAACATTTTGACTGTGCAAGTGATCTTATATGTACTGAAACTGTTATATGTACTTTATTTTTACTGTACACGCAAGCTGACATGTACTTTAACTGTTGAATGTACTTCTGTACTTTATTTCATTCACAATGAGTTCAGTTAACGAGCGACAGTAGTTCAATGTTATACATGTAATAGCAAAAATGAAAAAAAAGAAAAAAAGTTCTTAAGGTCATTGGTTTTTCTATATTTTATTTTCTGACTTAAAGTCTTTTATAAATAATCTTTAGTTTCGTTTACCAGGTACCACCATGTACGCTAGTTACCTTTTGTTTGTTTCCTAGTGTTTCTTATTATGGTAATGTGATAACTAACACTTGTTCAGTCAGTCTGTATAACATTTCAGATGAGAGTTGCAAACTAAAACAGTTATACGATGCAGGAAATAGTTTCAAGGCAAATGAAGAGATGATTGATTGTCTTCTGAAGTCAAGAGCTGTAGGAAGGTGGAGATCATTCCTAGAAGCTCTGGAAAGATCAGGTAACTTTTGATACGTGCTCGCATTCTGATTTAGGAGATCTAGAACTGCGAAGAATTTGATACATCTTAGTAATGTCATCGTGCTGAATTAAAACCTTTTTGAGATTTCATAGCAGATAGAGTACTTAACGTATAATAAACGATATCTCTACGATAAAATTACAGGGTTGTGCAATCACAGGATGTTTGTTACTGGTAATGCAAAAGTTGTATTTCCGTTGATTGTTTATACCGATTGTTTGTCATTGTACTACCTGAAAGTCGATATAAGTTCAATTTTTGTACTCAGTTTTACTTGATTTAATCTAGCACTTGCTGGCCTGCTTTTAAACTGCAAAGAAGAAAGCATAAAATATGATTTTTTGTTTGTTTCAGACTATCATCATCTCAAATCACTACTAGAGTCAAAAGTTTATTCCGACGTAAGTGACGAACGGGCCAGAAATGTAATACGCGTGTTCACGCCGTATTTAGAAAGGACGATCAGCGCATTAGACATTGTCACAGAACTCTATTCTAAAAACGTAATAAACGACGTAGACAAACAAGAGATTTTGGCAAAATATCAGAATAAAGGAGACACTTACGCAACAATTTTTTTGCTTGAAAGAATGCAATGCAGACTCGCTCCAGATGAATGGTATTATATATTTTTATGCACACTGAGAGACAAAGATTTGGGCAATGTGGTTCAGGAAATAGAGCCTGACTTTTTAGATTGCCCGTATCAGTTCAGACCACCTGCAAGTAAGACTACAGCAATTGAAACCACAGGTATTGGAATTTACAGTAAATGTGAAAATAGTATATAAACATACTTTGTTTAGTATTTAACAATGATGGTTCTAAAGACATTTTTATTCTTTAGAGTAATAATTATTTCCGAAAATTACCAGTTGATCACAGTTTTTGACAATTTTATCTTTAGTAGTAAGAATAAGTAACATATATGATATATAAAGTTATTGTTTTCGCAATTAACTGAGACAGTCAAATATTTTCGAAATGTGTTTTTTTATATGTAATGCAAATATATGAATCTTCCTTGAAAGATTTTAAGACTGAAGAAAAAATAATTTGTTGATTCCAAAATAATGGATACATAATTTAGTTTAAACAAGACCTTCTTGAAAATATCTCCAGGATGTACAGGACTTTTCGCAACGAAACGGAAAACGACATTCACAGAGATTAGGGAACTTAATGAAGAAAACAGTGAAGCTGGCTATAGTTCGCCTGACACCGAAGCAGAGGATGTGTTGACAGGTGCTTAATTATATATTTTAGTAAGAAACAACGAACGGAGCAGCTTTTCTTGACCTTGAAGGATATCTCATATTCTATAAATAATAATTCGGTCCAATTGTACAAAAAATTAGTTAAACTAATACATATTATCAATCATAACCCTTAGGTTTAAATTTGATATAAAGAACAACACAGTATATTTACTTGCACCACACATGAATTAACACCTTCCTATCAATTAGACTCGTGCTTAACACTTACTTGATGTAACTGTTTCAAAATTTTGTATTAAAGTATGTCATATAAATTACGTCCTATATCATTCTTTGTTTTTTACATATAATGCGTAGAAGACAATGTGCAAGAATTGAAAATGAAAACAAAGAAATATGTACTTTTCTTATTTTTATATTTCATAAAGATTATTTTAGTGCCGAAGAAGATATGGGTGACCAAGGAGTCTCTGGACCAGTGGATAATGAGAACTGGTCACCGGAAGTCCAAACTTTAGTGGAAGACTTTATTCAACAAGTAAAGGTCAATGCCAGTACTAGTAATAACAAACTTATCACAGAAGAACCCTTGAAGAACACGCCAAGCCAGTCATGTTGTGAAAAAAATGATGAAAGAAAACCACCAGAAGGCCAAGAGTTTAATGTCAGCAGTTCTAGTGATAGAGTAGATGATCCACCAGACTGCGATCAGGAGGAAACAACAACAAAGGCGGAAGTAAACACAACGTCATCCATTTGCAGTTAGTAAAACACAGCCTCCTCGTTTTATCACATAATAATTATAGATATGTAAAAACAATAGAAACAAAAAAAAAATATTTAACAGACGATTTTAATACACTAAGTCAGACAATTTTACATTGTGATCAAGAAGGTGTCTGTCAGAGTACAAAGATACTTTTGACAACATTGGCCAGTTATACAGTAAGTCAGGTGTTATTTTCTTTACACAAATTTATAGAATAGCAATCTAATGCAACAAAAAATCTTAACTTATTGATGGGTAAGTTCTTGTCATAAAGTGAAACAAAACATGAGAAAGATTTAGCATGGTAATATTGAGAAAAAATGTTCTATGATGACCAACTACTGTATATGAATCAAGCAGTCCGACAGTTGTTTGGACATGCGCAATACTTAAAGTCGCCTAACAGTAGTTGTTGGTGCATGACAATATTTCAGTCTAATCAAGTCATAACTCACAAATCACAATTCTCTATTAAATGTATTTTAACATACGATTATTAGTCAGTATACTACCATGGTAAGACAGTCAGACAGTGAACACGTAGAAGAGTACACTGAAATTATATACTTTCTTTTAAGATTCCCACTCAACACATTTTTGATACTGAAGGCTACTTCATATTAGATTCAAACTTATTCCCGTATATATTGACAGCGTTGTCATACATCTAACGCCTGTCACCGATGTGATGTGAGATGGACCCTTACATCCAAATTATTTAATTTTTTGGGGTTTGTTACAATGGCAAGTGGTCTAAGGCGTTCTTACTTTGCATTGCTAGGCGATTGGTGCCGTTCGGTGCGGTTCGAATCCCACTGGGAACTTGATTATTTATGATGAACTGACACAGTAACATTTATTAACAATACGTAAGAACTGTTATATTTGTAGCGTTTATGTTTGATTGTCTCTTAATTCCAGTTATATTTCTTCAGATGATACGCCTGCTGAAAATTCAGAATCATTTGATTCTGAAGCGGAGTCTGATTTGGATGAACAGAACTATAGATCTGACGGTGCGTTTGTTAATTAGCTTTACATTATATGAAAACTAGATGACTTTTGTTACTGTGATTTTGTTCGTATCCATTGACATAATTATATTCGTTTTGCAATCATATAATTAAAGTGTTTTGTTGATGATTTCTGCTTCAGTCAGATTTGCAAATATAGTTTTAGAAATTTCGTAGTTCAGCTGTTTTGTCAACTTGTAAATTTAATATTTCTATATATTTTACAATGACTTTGTACACTGGGTTTAGTATGCCCCATTCGAAGAAGCGGGGTAGTTGCTTTGTACATGTCGGTCGTCCGTCCGTCCGTCAGACCTTGTCCGAACAATAAATAGAGATCGCTTAAGCCAACAGTCCTCTGATTTGGTGGGGTGGTAGGTCATGACCTGTAGATGGCACCTATTGATTCTGAGTCAGTAGATCAAAGTGACCTTGACCACAAAAAGCTTGTCCGATCAATATCTTAAGAATGCTTCGGTTTGGTGGGGAGGTTGGTCATGACCGATATATGACACTTATTGATTTTTAAATCATTTGGTCAAAGGTTGCCATTGGGGGCATACATGTTTCATAAACATCTCTTATTTTGTTGTACTTAAGTTATAATTAAGCTATACAAATAAAGCAGTAGCTATTTTACCATCGTACAAATATGTTTGATGTTTAAATGTTTTATTAAAAGACAGAATTTCTGCTTTTTATTTTATATTCTTGTAAACATGTAGCAGAAGCCACTTAGCTTTCATCAAAATTAATCATATTTGGGTGACAATTTTGTGACAACAAAAAAGATAAAACATTTTGGCAAACGTTGATTTCATTCATAAACATAAATAAAATAGGAGCAATTTTTTTCCGTTATACAAACGGATGACCGTTTGGTGTTGTCAATAAATTGAATATAGGAAGTAGATTTGCTTCGAAATTAATATAATTTATAGCTATATACCATTATAAGATCGCAGAAATGATTACTTCTTGCTAAATAGTTTTAGAAAAGTTCAACAGTATAAATCCAGGGGGCTCGAGGGAGGGGGTTGGGGGGAGGGGGGGGGGGGGGGGGCTCAAGCCCCCCTTCCTGGTCCGGCAAAAACAAAAAAATTCTATTTTTTTTTTTTTTCATGTATAATGTTCCTGTATTGGTAGCCCTTTTTTGTTCCCCAAATTATAGCTAACTGACAGCTGTTTATTGCTTAACGGATGCCCCGCTAATTAACACCTACATCCGATACTAGATAAATTTGATCTGAGTCAGTCAGATGCTTGAAGTATTAAGGTCTATATCTATATATTGCTGAAATCAAGCGTTTTATGACTCGGATTAAAAATGTAAATGTCAGTAATTTTGACATGTGAAATTAGCATAAAAAAGTAGTGGACAAGTTTTCAATGCTTCATCCAAGAAGAATGAAGCTACAGGATATCATGGATTGTGATGAAGACAAACAGTGAAATGACAATTGAAACCTATTTTTAATTGAAACCTTGTGTATATAATTATCAGAACTGGCGGAATAATGAGGGACATTCCTGATAACAAATTACCTCCCTTACTGAGATAACATTAAAGGTAGACCAAATAGCACATTGGTCCTTTCAGTTGGAATCCTCTGACTTTATCTTTGTTACTAACTGTGATGGTCTTGACTTTTAGTTGTGAAAATTGTATCTTATATATTAAATAAAAAGTTAGGATTATCAAAAAACAAATATAATTGTGTTAACAAAGCATGTTGCTAAACTTAATGTGTAATCTGACTACCATTGTTGCACATAATTAGGCTTAATTATCACCATACCAAAAGAGAAAATAGCGACAAAAGCAGAGGAATCCAAATGGAAGGACCTATGTAATATCAGAGAGTATTCAGGGTAGATAATCCATTAATGTCCCCCATTATGTTTTGAAGGAATAGTTCACAGTGGTTTACATGTTAGTAAATGAATGTGTTCGGTCTTGCATTTCTTTTTGTTTAAATGAGTTGTTGAAATCACTTTTTCTGTTATATAGTAAATGATGAAACTTATTTCTCACTTTTTTCTATAAAAATACAGAAACATGGACCTTGGTATCGGGTATTCAAAACTTGGATCATTATCACAATTTTGTAAATGGATTAAACTTATGATAAAGTGTCAGATGCCTCCAGATTGCACCATTTCGAACTTAATTTTTTTCCGGGGAAGGACCCCCGTACCCCCACCAGTGGGAGGGGTGGGGGGTGTCAACCACACTGCCACACTCTCCCCACTTTCACACCGCCCCCCCCCCCCCCCTCACTTTCAAATCTCTGGATCCGGGCCTGGTATTTATAAGAATATTAGTAGCGTTTTTACAAAATGATAGTACATGAACCGGGTTTAAGTGTCTTTATTCTATTTTTTGTTGTAGATTCTCAGCAACCGTTGGTTGATAAATTATATCCGTTCCAACTGGAGCTTGCGGAGAAAGCTTTGGCCGGGGAAAATACAATAATTTGTGCTCCGACTGGATGTGGTAAAACATGGGTGGCTATGTATATAATTGACGAACATTTTAAATCTCAAGGAAATGGTATTAATTTCAAATATATGTTTTTTTTTCGTGAAAAATTTGATTCAGAAATAAAGAATTTGAGAAATTATTCCAGTAAAACAGATATAATAATATAATAAAAAGAATAAACAGCTGATGTTTTAGTAATTTTGAAATATATTCTAATAAAATTAATGTTATCTTACTGTTTGTATTTGATCAGAAAAATAATAAGAACAAATAAAACGATAAGCATTTATTAATTTATATATTTATACAAATGTACTTATTATTCCTTTGACGTCAAGCAAAAAGCAAGTCCCAGTCGCACTGAGAATGGATATATAAGACAGATAGGCATATTTTCCTCTGTAGTGGAATAGAATTGGTGTCACTGACTTTCTACGTTCTATTTGATTCCATTGTGTTTCAGATATATTCCACTTGACAATCTTGAAAGGTCAGTTTCTATTACGTAAGAAATGTCATTTCCATATGCCTTAGCATTTAATAAGTGTTATAAACAGGTACTTGTATGTGTCTGTTCAAGATTAAGACATTCTTTTTAAAAAAAATAGGAAACAAGAAAGTTGCCTTCATGGCAAGAAATGGTGTACTCGTGGGGCAACAAGCAGACCGCTTAACAGAACAGCTGCCGTATGCAAGGGTAAATGAGTTTTCACTTTTTCTTAGCATAATTGTGTTTAACGTCTAAGAAATAAAAGAACTCATGTTTCATAAAGTATTGTTTATTTTTACTACTCGTCATATTTACTGTACACAGGCAGTACAGACGAGTTTAAGCTTCCATCAAACACACTCGATGACTTCAAGTCTGGTCAACACTCGTCTGTAAGGGTAAAAGGGTAAAGAAGAAGTCACGATTATAGAGTGATAACCAACTTCTCCAACCCGACAGTGCTTAGTTTGATATTTTAATATTTGAAATAAAAGTTGTAAATGTCACGCTAGGCAATATAGAAGTATGCGGAAATAGAGAAAGTTATATAAAATGTGTTTGCATGGTCTTCTGACATTACGACACTTCAGGATATAATTATTTTTGTAGCTTACATTAAAATCTTCTGTTAGATGTAATAATGGTCAAACATATTGGTCGCAAAACATATTTTCATAATGAAATAAGTAGGGGATGCTTGAATTTTTTTCATTATTTGTTGAAGGTGAAACATTTAGTTGGAGATACAGAGGAAGCCCAAATGATGCAGGCGTTTATTGACGACTACGATGTGTTTTTCTTCACACCACAAATTCTTGTCAACAATCTAAGCAAAGATATAAAAAGTCTTTCCAAATTTTCCCTACTTGTTTTTGATGAATGCCATCACACCAAAGGCGAAACGCCATATAACCTTCTGATGAAGCAATACCATCTTGAAAAGTCGGAAGGAACTGAACGTTTACCACAGGTTCGTTTCTTTAGCCTTTTAAGTCCCACAGTTTATGTATTTAGTAACGTATGTTCTCTTATATGAACCTGTTCCTATCCAGATATTTCATTGAACTGATATACAGATATATTAACAGTGATGCTCTGGTGAATGTCCTTGGAGTGCACTCAGGGTTGAATTTTGAATTTGAAAAATTTAATTATGAGAATGTATTTAATAAATAAAATTGTAAATGAGACTAAAACTAAATGACATCTGTTTCTTTTATATATAATACCAAAAATGTTTGGAGCGAAATAAGGTTTGTTTCATTTTACCTCATCAATAACGTTTCCTGGGACGATGTTGGTGCCTCTTACAAAGGAAGCATTTTATTTTGTCTGAAATTTTGTCTTTATTAGATTGTTGGCCTGACTGCATCTATTGGTACTGGAAGGGCTAAGTCGGAAAAGGATGCTCTAGACCATATATTTGGTGTTTGTGCTAATCTGGATGTCCGGTGTCTGACATTAGTGAAAGAAAATATCGAAGATCTTGCAAAACACGTTAGCTTACCAACTGAAGGTTTGAAAAAAATATATGATGAAACTTAAATTTTCTTACACTTGTTAAAAAAATCACGCGTAATACCATGCGCACAGAAATGTTGTTGTTTTTAGAATAGATGGGACGTCCAAAGTTTAACAGCGAACACAAATAGTAAAAGATATGAGACTATTTTTATACGTATAAAAGATCCAATAATGTTTTTAAAATTAGGTATTGCAAGTTATAATAATTTACTTAATTTATTATAATTATATATAATATGATTTCCATAAAGGATGAGGAGAGAGCTTTAATAAAATGTTGAATATTCCAGCCCAATCTGTACGTCTGTTTTGTAAATTATATGAATATGTTAATTTTTGACATAAAATATGTTTAAACCCAACTCATACAAACTGGGAGATTTGTTTTCCTGTGTAAGTATAAAGTCTTGTGTCCACCGTGTACATTTCTTATTAGCGTTCCTGTGTGAATTGGACAACTATCTATAGTGAAAAAACGAAGTCTCTTGATCAAAAGCATTGATTTAGCAAACCTGCATTTCTTTCATTGTTTCTAATCTTTAGAAATTGTTTCAATGAAAAGACGGGAAACAGATCCTTGCAGGGGCATACTTCTTCAGGCAATACGGGAAACCGGACATCTTCTTTCAGGTAGTCAAACACGTCAAATGATAGGTCAACTTTGGTATTTGAAATCACTTAAAAAGTCTGTATTTCTTTAAGTTAAGTTTATGTTTATTCAACTACTAATTTGAAATCTATATATCAGAGAATGTATAAATGGAAAAAAATTAGAATTGCAGATATTTTATAAGGCCTTAACTGATTCTGAATAGGTTTTAAAAATCCTCCAAACCCCACCAAAAAGAACAAGAGCCATGTTACACATGGTTAATCCCCCCGCCGGGAAGAAGCTACCTGAAGGTTGTACTTTCAAACACTCAATGTAATAATGTTTGAAGAAAATCCCACAAAAAAATAGGCAAGGTAGAGTTATTGTTCTTGCAAACTGCACTTCCTACCAATGTGCTATGTCAGTGTATGAAGTTTAAAGAATATCACTCAAGTACTTTTGGAGTTATGCTCCGGACAAAACTGGAACGGACGCACGCATGGACGGACAGAGACCATTTCTAATATCCCCTCCGCCTTTGGCGGGGGGATAATAAGTTCAAGAATTCAAGTATATGCCGGGATTTTTAAAATGTAAACAAGTAAATCTGATAAAGGGGAATATTTCTTAAAAAAGGCAAGGTAGAGTTATTTTTCTTGAACACTGCACTACCTATCAATGTGCTCTGTCAGTGTATGAAGTTTGAATAAAATCCCTCAAGTAGTTTTGGAGTTATGCTCCGGACAAAATTTATCAAGTTATTCAGATAAAGGGGAATAACTCTAAAAATAGGCAAGGTAGAGTTATTGGACTTGCACACTGCACTACCTATCAATGTGCTCTGTCAGTGTATGAAGTTTGAATAAAATCCCTCAAGTAGTTTTGGAGTTATGCTCCGGACAAAATTTATCAAATAATTCTGATAAAGGGGATTAACTCTAAAATAGGCAAGGTAGAGTTATTGGACTTGCACACTGCACTACCTACCAATGTGCTCTGTCAGTGTATGAAGTTTGAATAAAATCCCTCAAGTTGTTTTGGAGTTATGCTCCGGACAAAATTGTTTCGGACGGACGGACGTACAGACGCACGGATGCACGGACGCACGGACGGACGAAGGGCATTTCTAATATCCCCTTCGCCTTTGGCGGGGGGATAAAAAAACTCATTAAGCTAAGAAAAAAAAATGACAGAATTCGATATATTTTAAAGAAAAACATGACATAATTTGCACTCGATAATATTTGTTAAACAGTAATATAAAGAAGCAACTTCTGTTGTACTAAGTGGTGTTTTTTATGGTTTCAACTAGAGTTGTTTTTCTTGGCACTCGTAAAATATGTAGACAAAAGACGAAAAAAACTAATTTTGTCTACATTTACTAATTATTGAATGCTACATTTATCTGTTTATTCAATATTAAATAGAACAAGCTTTGCTGAAACCGAAATTGATACCACTTATGCACAAATGTCCGAATGAAGTCGAGTCAAAACAGTATGGAACTTGGACTTCGGAAGTTGTCAGAATGGCAGAATCACTACCAAGTGGTCAGGGGAGAGATGTTGCTTCTTGTGCTAAATATCTTCAAGTACGTTAATCTTCTTGAAATGTTAAAAATGTATATAAATAAATCAAATATCAGTGCATGATAAAAACAGGATCATATCAAAACTCTTAAATACATATACGAGCACATGCTAATAGTCGAACTGTCTTTTAAGGTTGTTTATTCATTCTACAACAGAAAGCACATACCGATGTACGTGTCTGTTGGTGTAAGTTTTCAGATAAGCCTAACTGTAAATGATTGTTTCGATTAAAACATGACTGTTGAAGCTTTTTATCTTTTTTTAAAAAAAGTGGAAAAAACAGGCATAACAGGGAAAACCACAGTAAAAAGCACAGCCTCCTTACACTTTCAAAATGAAGAGGAAAAGATAGCATAAATTCATTTATAGATCAGTTAGAAAAGGACAACACAAGCAATTAATGAAAATGAAAACCATGCATAGGAACTCGTAAAACGTAAGAACTGAGAAAAATTAGAGAGCTTTTCTTTTTGTAGCGCAAGTTCAGAATAAGTTTCTTTGCAAAACATGTTTTAGCATCTGTGAGCATATGCATCTCTTTCTCTCTCCCTCTCTCTCTCTCTCTCTCTCTCTCTCTGTGATTTCTATTTTACATGTTCTTTCGCTCATTCGAGTTTCTCTAATTTGATCAATGCGTGTGACAATATCCACAACGATCGAATTTATAATATAATTTATAATATTATTTAATAAAACCCGGAATTTACCACCTATATCGAATATTTGACGTAAAAGCTCATTCCTAACTATTCTTATAAGATATGTCTTTTACGTTTGTGTATTTTCCTTCGGCAAAACATCTTGACTTATTCTTTCCATCTAGATCTACTACAATGCCCTGGAAGTAAATAGATTACTGAGGACTCAAGATGTTGCAACATATATTGCTGAACAGCATGCACAAGAAGCCGAACATCAAGACAGACTAACCCAAAACGAAAAACATCTTTTAATCAAATTAACAGGTAGGTTGTCTTTTTTTATTCCTGTTTCATATTTTGTCCATTGTTTTGTGCATATAATATGAGATTTTAATAAACAAGTAAATTCAA
The DNA here is from genome assembly GCA_012932295.1 of Cyclina sinensis. Taxonomy (NCBI): domain Eukaryota; kingdom Metazoa; phylum Mollusca; class Bivalvia; order Venerida; family Veneridae; genus Cyclina; species Cyclina sinensis. The sequence continues at coordinate 24,107,937 of JAAONU010000016.1, forward strand.
GTGCATTAAGGGCCTTAAATGTATGTATCTAACTATAAAAACAGTCTAACTCAAAATATCTTTTATAAATTAAGAATTGCTAACGTCCGAACTTTCTCGGTTATGTGTCAGATATTCGTTATTTCAGATGTGCAGAGAGATCTGTTGTCAGTTAAAACCGAAAATCCAAATATTCAGATCATGAGTAAACTGCTTATGAACTTGTTTGCGGAAGATGACAATAATTCCAGGGCTATGATTTTTGTGCATGCCAGATCAACAAGCAGAGCTTTGGCAGAATACATAAACGAAGCTTTAGAAGGGATTTTTGTTAAAGCAAGCCCACTCCTTGGAAAAGACCGAAGGGGAACAGACGAAGGTAAAAAGTGAACAAGTATAGGCTGCAGTGTATCTGGTAGTGTAGCATGTTGAATGAACTACCCATGTAGAAAGTACAAATGCAAACTATAGAAAAGCGGGAACTGAAAATTGATGGCTATTGACACAGTCCTATTAGAAATAGCATTGACAGTAATTTTCTTTTGGAAATAAACTCAAGATATACTAGTACTTGTCCAAGTCTGGTCAAACTTGATGAAAAAAGTGTTATATATTGTTTCAGAAAAAGGACACAAAAACAAAGTAATGATAAAAATGATGTGTTTGCTGAATGCAAACGATAAATACTATCATGCAGCTTTTTTCTTTCTTGACTTTAGGGATGACAGAAGAGGAACAAGTAAGTGTTATAAACAATTTCCGAGAAGGGAATTTCAAAGTTATTGTCGCTACTTCAGTCGGTATGGAGGGTTTAGACGTCCCTGATTGTAATATGATACTTAACTACAACTTCTC